>CM063250.1:18484309-19099309 GCA_032158295.1 Pycnopodia helianthoides
TCAAGCCCCGCCCCTCCCACAATGAAAACAAAATGAAGAGAAGGAATTGCTTTTCTGCACTATTATAGGGAAACTTAGTGGGCTTGTATGAAATTCGGCCCTCGTAGATCATCGCCCTGCATGCTCAGTGCACTGCGAAAACTGGTGCATGAAATTGATTCTATTGATAGGCCTATGTGACAACACCGACAAGGTGTTCATTTAAGCAACGGCATAAATGGGGATAACAACACCGTGTCTATGTTGCCACCAAGAGAGTCAATCTAAGATTTAACGCCCCAGTTTTTGCAGTGTTTTTCAAAGAATGTCAAAAACGCCCGAATAAGTTATAACCATGTTATCATTTTATTGTGCGTAATACAGGACATTTTGCTATGTACATTGTTCAATACAATAACAACCCTCAATGGAGCGATCTTGATGTTAATAAACCATCATTGTGCATATTTTGTAATAAGTTTACTCATGAATGTGGACAAAAACAAACAAACAAACAAACAAAACAAGAGGGCCTATCCGTCTCATCTACCCATAGGCCTACCACCTGGAAATAACACTCTCTAAAAACTCCCGGGTCAGAAGTGACCCGGGGTCAGAATTGTCCCGGGGTCAAAATTGACCCAGGGTCAGAATTGACCCGGATCTAGGTCCCATAGGGCCAACCAGTATGACCCGGAATCTGTCTCAAAGATGACCCCATCAGAAATAGGTCAAACTGACGCAGAATTCTAGCAAATATTATTATAGGCCTATTTTTTGCTTTTAGGGGGGTAGTAGTTTCTGGTTCAGCCCAACCCAGCAATGGATCACTGTGGGAGCCGGATTCAGGTTCAGTTCTACGCAGGATTCTTGTGTGTGCATACAATACCACTGTTTAATGGGGGACTTTATAAAGGACGCTATAAGTGGCAGCAGACTTACCAGGTAAGTCCATCGTTATCGGCAATGTGCGCATGCTTAGAACTACGTAAACAATGGAATTTTACCTGGTATGTCTGCTGCCATCTTGCGTTCAAAAGTCTCCCATTGGCAAATGCTGCGTTCGTTCACCTTCTTTGAGTGATTACGCACACCGACGCTGGAGCGAAGGCAAAGTACCTTTGGTTTGGGGACCATTTGATTGTTTTAATCCTAAATAAATGTAGATATATACAATAAAACTAACCTGTGAAAACTTCAGTTCAAAAGGTGGTCGCGTTTTTGAAATATCGCCAAAATCCGCAGCGAATAATGTCCACGCATAAAGAATAATCCCTATTAAATAGGAATACACAATCTGAGACACGTTTCTGACAGAAACGTTTCTCAGATTCAAATTTTGGTGGTTAAAAACTGACATCTTTTTCCATATCCACATTATTTTGAATTGAAATATTTCTCAAAATGGTTTATACTATCGAAAGTTGTTGTACTTCTAACCAAGTAAGTTTTTATTGCCATTAATTTTTAGAGTGATTACCAATCGTATAGCTTCCCTTTATTAAGTGCATATTTTATGTACTACGTAAGCTCTCAGCCTCGGGATGAAACAATCGAAGACATTTTAAACTTTAATGGGTTATCTAAAATAATTACGATATTTTAGTAATGCGAAACAATCACATTTTTTGATTAAATAAAAACGAGCAGAATTTACTCCTTTTCGGAGTTGATAAAATAGTCACAGTGTTCTTGTTTTGTATGATCAACCTTATACATGAAAATAACAAACCTGTGAAAATTTGGGCTTAATTCGTTGTATGAGTCAGGAGAATTTTTTTTTTTAAACCATACCCAATTTTCAGCCTGTAAATTACACATTGTCCCAAATTTTTGTTGTACAGGTTGCGTTTTTTAGGTTTTTCAGATACAGTTTTCTCGATTATGACTTCATTTCAGAGGGAAATACCTCACAGGGAAAAAATGGTTCTAGTATAAACTTCATAATCAGTAAGCTTTCAGAAAAAAGTTTTATAATATTGTCCTTTATCCCTTAGATAGATAGATAGATAGATAGATAGATAGATAGATAGATAGATAGATAGATACAAAAAATTAGTTAGTGGCCTGACGTTTCGACCCTAGCAGAGTCTTTCTCGAAGGCTAAATGACAAGACAACACACATACATGCATACAAGGGGGACAAAAGCAGTCAAGTGGAAAAACATGAATAGAGAGAGTGGAGAGAGAAAAGCAAGAAGCATTCAGAAAAAGCAGGGGGTAAGCAGGGATTATGAAGACAAAGGGGGGGGGGGTTGGAGGGAAGGGGATGGCTAGACCACAAAGAAGTTGGAAACAAAAAGGACAAAATGGAAGGTTGGAAGAAAAGTAAATAATTAGTTAATAGGGCAGACTAGAAATATGGATATCTGTGGGGGAAAAGGGAGAGGGCAAAGACAAAGGGTTATTAGTCATTTCCTTCTTGGATGTTCAAACCATGGGGTTGAATGGTCTTTATGCGCCTGATCCACAATTTCTCCCTACTCAGACGAACAGTCTCTCTGGAGTTACCTAGTGCCTCAATGCCCTGTAAATTCATGTCAAAAATGGAGTGGTTAGGAAGATTGAAGTGGTGTCCTACAGGTGTATCCAGCTTGTGGGTGTTGACTGTTGATCTGTGGCCGTAGAAACGCTTCTTCATTGTAGTTCTTGTTTCACCTATGTATTGAACACCACAAACTCTGCAAGATATTAGATAGATTAGATTAGTTGTGGTGCAGGTGACATGACCCCTTGTCTTATGGGTGGTACCACCTGTATGGCTGGTAAAGGAGTCAGATTCCCTGATGTGTTGTCTACAAACGATGCATTTTGATGTGTTGGAACACCTAAAAGTACCCTGTGGCAAAGGGGGATTAACATCATCATTAATGGGGGGGACTTCTGCCCGGACGATGAGATCCCTGAGACTGGGTGGGCGTCGGAAGGCAACTATGGGTTCTTCCTGTACAGCACGCTGAAGCCGATCTGATGTGTGAAGGATATGATGGTTGGAACAAAGATATATCCTGTCTTGAAGCAGAACTTACCTAAGAACGAAAAGTTGTTTTTTTGTTAGAACATGTTGCATGAGGGATACAATGTCAGAAATTGGCGGTGACACGTGACCACTCTTATGCTTCTTGCTTTTCTGAATGCTTCTTGCTTTTCTCTCTCCACTCTCTCTATTCATGTTTTTCCACTTGACTGCTTTTGTCCCCCTTGTATGCATGTATGTGTGTTGTCTTGTCATTTAGCCTTCGAGAAAGACTCTGCTAGGGTCGAAACGTCAGGCCACTAACTAATTTTTTGCATTTATACTACAGGTCCTTTTGGTTGGTAAGCAGTTTGCAACAGCTAATTCTAATTTCTCAGATAGATAGATAGATAGATAGATAGATAGATATATAGATAGATAGATAGATAGATAGATAGATAGATAGATAGATAGATAGATAGATAGATAGATAGATAGCATTTATCGTCCACATTAAAACTTGTAGAAATTCGATTTCCACTAGAAATTGGGTAAAAACTAAACATTAAATATTGTATACAATCACTTAGGCTTGGAGTACAGCGAACAGTAAAAGACTAGCATTAAAATACGGGAAAGTACAATGAACAAAACATACTGCATTATAAAAAAAAACTAATGCTGCATAATACCTTTAAAGTTGATATTTCACAGATGAGGAAAATATTGAAAATAACTATCGTGCTTAAAGTGATGGAAGAGTTCTATTTTTCCTAACGTGACATTTTGCAGGAACAGCCAAACCATTAAATTGTGACAACGGTGCTTGCTGTGTTAGGGAGCATCCGATAAAGTATTTATTCTGAGAACGCAAAATTCCTGTTCCACTTCTCATACATGTAATTCCAAAGTGTCTAGTAGGATTTTCTTTATGAAAAGTAGGGCCTAATGGAACTGGATCACCGCTATCAATATTGGGATCAGGGTGGATGGGCACCCGCCAAACGCACCCACCCACTACCGTCGCCTTTTGCACAAGTGCAACCCTAAATAGCGAGAGAAGTTTTGCCGGAAGCGCACGACCAGGAGAGCGTACAGAAACGGGTTTAGAGTAGAGTTGCACCACAGCAAGTTGTTCACGATTTCCCAGGTCAGATTGCTGATGCAGTCTTCGCAGAATGCCACCAGGATCGAGGAGACGTGAAACGGGAGCCACGTCGCCACGAAGACACCGACGATGACCGACAGTGTTACCGCTGCCTTCCGGTGCCTCTGCAGCTCGCCTGTTCGCCGGGTTGTTTGAGGAGGAGCGCTCGAATGTTGGTCCCTCCTTTGTTTTACCACTTGATCACTTCTGCTTTTACTGTCGGCCTCCTCGGCGACCCGGTGATCCTCGATTTCTTGAGCAGTTTTGATCGGAGGAGGCTGTCGGTCAGTCTTAAAAGTGATCGCTATCTCGTCGAGCTGTCTGTCGTATCCTGCATTGCAATGCGATTCTTGGATATCAAGTTGCACTGTTCCTCCTGCGTGTTGATCTGCCTCCACAGAATGGTTTGGTTTGAAAATGACCTCCGCAGTGAGTTCCTTTTCTGCAATTGAATCTTGCCCGGACAGATAACTTGGGGTCACGTTGTGCAATTCTGCGTCCCTGCTGCTGGCGGGCAGTGGTGAAATATCGCGTGAAGGGCGGGCACTTCGGAACTGTCCCCTTGACCGACGCTTGATGTTCGTGTAGACCTTTGCGTTCAAGAAAACAATCACGAGAAGAGGAATGAGGAACTCGACGGCAAGTTGAAATCCGACGAAAGGGCCGTTCTCAAACGGCTCAAGCTCGCAATCTTCGGAGTAGTCCACATGTCCGTCTCCAAATAGCGGGCCCCATGCAAAGGTTACCAGAGAGTAAAACACTGTGTAGACGATCCAGGCAGTCGTGCACATGACTGTGGCTCGTCTTCGTGTCTGGAAAGTACCGTAGGCAAGTTTCTTGGTGAGAAGCCAGTATCGGTCGAGACTGATGAAGATAATGGTCAAGACAGTAACATTGGTGCTAGTGTAGTCCAACACTAACCATATTTGGCAGGGGATCTTTCCAAAGGGCACACACCCAACAACAACCCATATGGAATTGAGGGGAATTGAAACCGCCCCGATGATGAAATCACATATTGACAGATTGAGAATGAAGGTGTTGGCGACCGTGGACCTGATGCGGTTGTCGGTGGTGTACGCTATCATGACGAAGATATTGCCGCAAACTGTGACGATGCTGATGAGGCTGAGCGTGACTATAGTGGCTATCTTCCTGTGTACGCAAAGAAATGGCTCGTCTTCGCTGCACGAACCCTCAGTGAAGTTAGCGTTCTCCATCAGGGACGGTGCGATGCTTGGCGTCTCCGCCATCGGTGCGGGCTCTGCACGGTGAACTGACACGCCTTCCTGCTTGGATAACTTTTTAAAGTCAAGAAACAAACAAATCCTGTGGATCGGTTAAGTCGCACATCTCTCAGATCACGTTGTGGACTTACATTTATATGTCAATAACCTGACAATAATACTATAGACGGCTTGCAGCGGGCACGTGTAATATGATGGTATACGTCTGCAAGCTTGTGATTGGAATAAAATAGTACACACCAATAAATTAATTAATTATAAGAGTCAACGGTGAGTAGTAAACAAGGAAAATTGAGCATCGGCGGTGCCGTGGGGCGGTATTAAACAATCAACCAGCCGCAACGAGTGGACTCTGCGGACTACTTTTCATTTTGGTTATAACACAATCCCGGTCGTAATAGGTGATTCCCTTCGTGACTCGAAGGAAATGCAAACTGATTATCATTTAAATTCAATTATGTCGCCCCGGTTTTCAACCTTTTTATTTTTTTGAGAATCATGAGGTTGCTCTTTCCGTAATCTTCCTGAAGTTGATTGTGTAAACACTGCCTCTACACAATAAGCGATACACATTCCAGATTAAAGGGCCTTGAAGGGCATACGCATTTAAAGCGAATTTTGCTTCCCTCTGAGGCAAGCAAATTTTAGCGTAAATTATTCTATTTAACATTGAAGTCGTTTTTTTTTTTTTTTTTTTGCGAAATTGGCATTTCATTCAGCACGGTAGGCGCAACTATAAAGAGATTCTGAGAAAAAAACTGCTGCAAATTTGATTGCTGTCTGAGAGTTTATTGTTAAATTTAATGGCTTTTTTATTAATGGTTTTAATCGTATGACGTAGAAGAATAATGCTCACGCATTAAGTGAAATTAAATAACTGGTTTGAAAAGCTTAGATTTCGCGCGAAATATGATAATGACATTTGTGCATTGTTAGCGGCCGCTTAATTGCCGACAAAATATGACCGCAGTAAAACCTATTTTATATTTAATTTATTATAATAAATACTTCGTACATAAAATGCGCATTGCGGATGATGCAACGAGTATTGCGAATATAACGACATTAATAAACAGGATAACATTTTGTAAATACACACTCTAAACACTTCGGGGTCGGAAGTGACCCGGAGCCCAGGTCGGAATTGACCCGGAGCCCAGGTCGGAATTGACCCGGATTATTCCGGGTCGGAGGACTCCTATCGCCTTTTGGGTCAGGCTGACCTAGAAGTCTACGCAGAATCTGACTGAGTCAAAATCTCATTTAAAACAAAAATGTTTCCGGATCAGCCTGATCCCGGAATGGGTCTGAACCCCTGATGGGATCCGGAATCCAGGTCTGACCCGGGAGTTTTTTTTTAAGATTGCAGGTTATTTGTTTGTTTTTCAAGTCACAATGGTTACAAGGATTTACAGGGAAAATAATTACACAAGGAAGAAGACTACATAAGACTAGTAAAAAAAAGTTCGTCTTAGGGGTCAAGCAAGTATTTGAAGCCGGGTTTTATTGGAGAGAGCATTTCGCACTCAAAAGCACGATCGCCAAAAGAACTGTCAGTTCGAATTAAAGAGTGACTGAAAAGGGACTGTTGTTTCAAGGCAGGGGAAACATTATGGTAAATACTCAAGAAATAAATTTACCATAAAAACTTACTTGGTATAAGGAGCACCTGAAAGCTGCTGATTTTTTAGCATAAAACATTGTGAGAAACGACTCTCTCAGAAGTAAATGTGGTTTTTGAGAGAGAGGTTTTTTCTTACCAAAATATTTGAATCTGAGAAATGCTTCAGGCTCGGACATTTTGAAAGCACTTAATTCTACAATGCAACGTAGGATGTTTTTTCTTTTATTTTCTTGCCACTTCGATGAACAATATGAGCCAAAATTTTCACAGGTTTGTTATTTCATGCATTGTGTTGGGATACACCAAGTGAGGACATGAGTCTTTTACAATATAACCAAAAGTAAATAGCCTGCCTTTAAACTACAAAGGCAATATAATAACAGACAAAATGTGAAAGAGCTTGGGTGTTATTTTTATTAAAACAAAATATAAAAAGCAAAGTTCATTGCGTAGATTTCCAGTTTGTCGCTCGGTAAAGACAACATTTGCATGATGCGTGTATAACAGCGACGGGGATCACATCCGAATCCTTATTGTTCGGACTTCATTAGGAATATGTACGCATGGAGAAAGAATTTATTGATTGAAAAGTCTTGCAGATAGTCCGCCAGGTTTATAGGCAAAAAAAAAAAAAACATGTTTAGCGTCCTGCCTTTTTGAAAAAAGGAAGGTATGGAGAGCCTTTTTATTTTTTTTCTCTATTTTTTCAAAGATGGTTGCCAGTTTTTTTGGTGTGCTAAAGTCTAAAAAATACGATCCTTTTTCTTTCGTAAAATAATGGGGAAAACGAAAAAAAGAGGCGGCCTCTAAAAAGGAAGCGAGCGGGGACCCTAAACATGTTTTCAAAATTATTTATTTGGCCATACATTGGAAACACAACCAACAAAATATCTATTAAATGCGGGTTTGCGAGCAACAATGAACTGCGACGATCAGTTATTATTATTTGTTTTAATGTTTTTAAGTTTATTAATTATTTTTTTCTCAATTTTTTTGTTTGTCTCTCAATGACTAGGCCTATACAGGGTTTTTAATAACGGGAAGGAAACAAAAAAACCGCGTGACAGCTCATTAAGTAAAGATTTATTACACGACTGCTCTAGAGAGAGATTTTAATTTCAACTACTGTCTACTCAGGACAAAATGACTATAAATGTCTATTTTGACTGCTGCAAGAAAAAAAAAAAAGCACATAATAACTATTCAGGGGATCCCTGGCGACAAAACATAATAAACCGTGGGTATTTTTTGTATATATATATAATTTTTTTCTTCCACTAATCGGGAGCACATTCGTCAATGATCGCCAGGCCCATACATGCAGGTTGGTTGTGTGGTCTATTCTAATGAAATCTATACAGGACGGATGATTAATTTTCTTGAAAACTAGAGGGTAGATGTGAATTATAAGGCCACGGAGATAGTACCGGTAAACATTATAAAGCAGGATTCTATTTGTTCCGAACATTTTTCAAGCACATGCGGTACTCACTCCTTTTTTGGGAAATTATTCAACTTTGTTTTAATTTTAGCGTTAAACTAATTACCATCCAAATTGCCGGAAGCCGTTAACGATAGGCACTTATTGTGCCCAATGAACTTATCACTTTCGAATTTGTAATAAGCTGTTGTTAAAAATGACATGTATCAAAGAAAAGAACGAAAATTCTACATAAATAATAAGCCTTTATGTAGCTTTCGAAATTTGAACCACGATTCAAGTAATTTACTGCACGAGTCTTGATTATAGACTAAACATGCTGTCACTCGGGCGGTTGAGTTTTCGAAACAGTTCCCGTCTTGAGAAATTTGTGGACTTTGTCTTCAATTTTGTCTCACCTTAAAATGACGAAACCCGTTCCTACTAATCTGACAGGTTTTTCGTCTAAATGCTGTCATTGTATAGTTGTATTGATAACTCCCTTAAAACATAAGAATGACAACATTAAATCAACAACCGAAAAAAAAGAAAACCCAGTTTTCGAACCCTGTATCTTTGTGTTCAGAGTCCGAAGCCCTTCCACTGGGCTACTGCTCCTCACACTCGAATTGCGTTCGAGTTTGATTTTAGAGCCTAGAACATTATATCAACGACGCGTAACATTGATTTAAAAGAAAACCTTACAATGGACAACGTTAACTCAATACCATACAAAAAACAACACCCAGGAATCGAACCCAGTACCTTTGCATTGTTAATGAATGTTTGAAATATGGCATCATTTGTATTGAGCAAAAATTTAATGCCAATGTTGTTTTTCTCAGTCTGGTGCTGACGTTCGGTATTTCCGTTGGGCGCAAACTTCAATCTTGATATGCGCAAGCTTGCTTTGCGTGCGCAAAATTGAATTGCGAGCGCAAACTTGATTTGCGCGCGCAAAGCTGTTTTGCGCACCAGATATACCAAGCCCTGCTCAAAATTTGAATGGACAACGTTACTCTTATATCGTACATAAACAACACCCAGGAATCGAACCCAGTACCTTTGCATTCAGAGTCCGGAGCCCTTCCACTAGGCCACTGCAGCTTTTACTTGAATTGCGTACGAGTTTGATTTAAGAGTATGAAATCAACAACGTGTAACGTTGATTTAAAAAGAAAGGAAAAAGGACAATGTTATTTTAATATCATACAAGAACAACACCCAGGAATCGAAACCAGACCTTTGCATTCAGAGTCAAGAGCCCTTCCACTAGGCCACTGCTGCTCTTACTTTAATTGCGTTCGAGTTAAAGTTAAAACATATGAATGAACATCTTTAAATCAACAACCGACAAAAAGAAAATCTAGGTTTCGAACCCTGTATCTTTGTGTTCAGAGTCCGAAGCCCTTCCACTGGGCTACTGCTCTTCTTACTCGAATTGCATTCGAGTTTGCTGAAGAAACCAGAACATAAAAACAATAACTTGTAACGTTGATTAAAAAAAAACACCTTACAATGGACAACGTCAATTTAATATTATAAAAAACAACAGCCAGGAATCGAACCCAGACCTTTGCAATCAGAGTTCAGAGCCCTTCCATTAGGCCACTGCTGCTCTTACTTTAATTGCGTTCGAGTTAAATTTAAAACATATGAATGAACAACTTTAATCAACAACCGACAAAACGAAAATGGGGAGGATTCGAACCCTGTATCTTTGTGATCAGAGTCCGAAGCCCTCCAACTTGGCTACTGCTCTTCTTACTCGAATTGCGTTCGAGTTTGCTTAAGAGCCCAGAACATGAAAACAACAACGTGTAACGATGATTTTAAAAAGAAAACCTTACAATGGTCAATTTAATGGTCAATGGTCAATGGACAACGTCAACTTAATATTATAAAAAAACAAAACCCAGGAATCGAACCCAGACCTTTGCATTCAGAGTCCAGAGCCCTTCCACTAGGCCACTGCTGCTCTTACTTTAATTGCGTTCGAGTTAAATTTAAAACCTAGGTTTCGAACCCTGTAGTTTTGTGTTCAGAGTCCGAAACCCTTCCACTGGGCTACTGCTCTTCTTACTCGAATAGCGTTCGAGTTTGATTTAAGAGCCTAGAACATTATATCAACGACGTGTAACATAGATTTAAAAGAAAACCTTAGAATGGACAACGTTAATTCAATACCATACAAAAAACAACACCCAAGAATCGAACCCAGTACTATTGCATTGTTAATAAATGTTTGAAATCTGGCATCATTTGTATTGAGCAAAAATTTAATGCCAGTGTTGTTTTTCTCAGTCTGGTGCTGACGTTCAGTATTTCTGTTAGGCGCAAACTTCAATCTTAATTTGCGCAAACATGCTTTGCGTGCGCAAAAATAAAATGCGCGCGCAAACTTGATTTGCGCTCGCAAAGTTGTTTTTGCGCTCTCAGGTTTAAGCCTGCGCACCAGATATTCCAAGCCCTGCTCAAAATTTGAATGGAGAACGTTAATCTTATATCGTACATAAACAACACAGGAATCGAACCCAGTATCTTTGCATTCAGAGTCTGGAGCCCTTCCACCAGGCCACTGTTGCTCTTACTTAAATTGCGTTCGAGTTTGATTTAAGAGCCTAGAACATGAAATCAAGAACGTGTAACGATGATTTAAAAAGAAAGGAGAATGGACAATGTTGATTTAATATCATACAAGAACAACGGCCAGGATCCAAGCCCAGACCTTTGCATTCAGAGTTCAGAGCCCTTCCACTAGGCCACTGCTGCTCTTACTTTAATTGCGTTCGAGTTAAATTTAAAACATATGAATGAACAACTTTAAATCAACAACCGACAAAAAGAAAACCTAGGTTTTGAACACTGTTTCTTTGTGTTCAGAGTCCGAAGCCCTTCAACTTGGCTACTGCTCTTCTTACTCGAATTGCGTTCGAGTTTGCTTAAGAGCCCAGAACATGAAAACAACACTAGGCCACTGCTGTTCTTACTTTAATTGCGTTCGATTGTGATTTAACAGCTATGTCAAACAAAAAGTTCTTTTGGCGACCACCTTGAATGCAGTATCCATAAAAAAAAACTTTGAAATAACAGCGACAGCTTCAAAAAGTTGCTTCCTAGAACCGTTTATTTATACTGGCTTCTTGTCATGATGTGACTGGTGTGATGGGTACTTCCACCGTTCCTACAAGCCTCTGCAAACATTGCATCGGTGCCTTATCATAATAATACACCCTACTTCCACAAAAAAGTCTTGTCGCCCACCACACTCTAAAAAATTCCGGGTCAGAGTTGAACCGGATCCGGGTCCCGGCCCGTGGGGCCTGACCCATTTCTGGATCAGTACACTGCAAAAACTGGGGTGTTAAAATAGACACCATATAGATACCAAAAAAGAATCAACATTTACACCATAGGGTGTTAAAATAGCACTTATTTCTGCCAATTAACACTAATTTCTGCCAAAGCAATTACATTTGAGTTGTTTTAACACCCTATAGTGTTCAATTCAATTCTCTTTTTGGGTATCTATATGTGACAACACCCATGGTGTCAATTTTAACACCCCCCAGTTTTTGCAGTGTATGACCCGGAATCTGCATCAGAATTACCCAGAAATTGGTCAAACTCACAAAAGCAATCACTGCAGTGTAAGCACCTAACAACACGACCTTACAAAAGACCACAACCAAACTCACAACGCACCGATCGCTTCCCAAGACCACCACCTTCGATTTTGCAACGTACTCGTGAATTGCCAAATTCATACATATTATACTTTCGAAACCAACGTTAGTAAAAGCCATGGCTTCCGTCAAAAGTAAAAAGATTTGCTGTCTCACTTTGACACAGCAGCTAAGATAAAACTTTTGCTTGAGATGAGCATACGAAATAGGTATATAGCAGAGATTACATAAACAGTGACACCACCGATAGAATCAAATCACTATTCAGTCTCGTAAGCGTGAACCAAACTGTCTAACCAACTGTTTAAATTATTAACGGTCTCTTCATCCTGGTCGTTTTGGTGTATTTTATTTTTTCCCTTTTTACTTCTAAACATTTTTAATTATGGTTTTTGTTATTTTTAGCGGTTTGGTGTCCTTTTTGGGCTTGCAGTTTTTTAGTTTGGTTGAGGCCTAGTTTACTCTGTAAAATAATGTGTTTTTTCATTTGACCCCAGGGCCCCCAGGTTTTTAGAACAGTTTTTTAATAACTAATGGGGCTATACCCTGGTTAATTAAACAAGACGAAATAAATAAATGAATAACATCTTTTATAGTCGAAAAATACTCAGCTTTCTTGACTGACTCGAGCGAATAATGTTCTTTCTTGTTTACTCATTTTGTATGCAATTCAAGTTATTTATAATTCCACTTTGCATTTCAGTTTGTTTAAAGGAACATTACAGAATTGGTAAGAAAAAAACTTGTAAAATATACTTTTGATCACAGATTTACACAAAACTTACACGGTCTGATGATGATGATAGTAGAAAACATCCCTTGAAATATTTCTGTCTGAAATGTCATATTTGATGAGAAATGAATAAACTAATTTTCCGATTGGAGTTTATCGCTCAGTGAGCGTTTTATTCATTTGTTGAATCTATATGATTTCATGCAAATGTATAATCGGTTTTTCACTATTTTCTCGTGACCCAGATGGCCGATCGATCTCAAACTTCTACAGGTTTGTCATTTTATGTACATGGTGTATATGGTGGATTACATAAAGTGCTTACACTGCCAGCAACTGTTTTGTTAGCAAAAACCAATTCTGTAATGTTCCTTTAAAGGTAGGCCCTATTGTACACTTTTGGTAAAAGCTCAAAATCAGTGTCCACATTTGTGTGTGATTCAACATATGCATGAACAAACAAACCTGTGAAAGTTTGAGCTGAATTGGTCATCGAGGTCACGAGAAAATAGTGAACAGAGACCTTATGTGTTTTCCGGTTTTTTCCAACCATCGAGTTTATATCGCGCGTGATAAAAGCTATTGTTTTATCTCTGGAGTCAGCATTCTGTAATTTAATGATGTTCTATAGTTTTGTACGTCGTGTCTTTCTTTATCTACAATAATTTTATAATGTGTTGCATGCAATTTGACGGGCATAAGCAAGAACCACATAATAAGTGCTGTTGAAAAACTTGCACATGCCGTTCTAAATTGTGTTAAAAAATTGGGATAGTAATTTTTCTTGTGGTTTATTTGTTGTAGTATAAAATAAATAGGTCTCATGTCATTTCTGAACCGCTGGCAAAAGGACCGGATAGAATAAAAAGGGGAAAACTAAAAAACGTAGTATAGCAAAACACACAATGAACGTGGATGTTAGCTTCTTTCTAATTGAATTCCCACGCACACCCGATTCAACAATTCAAACAAGGTGCAAATTAAATTGCTCGTGACGGACCCTATAGCTGCGGGGAGTGCATCGTGGTTACTACACTTTAAAGTTGCACAGCCCGATTTTTATGCATTTTGTTGTTTTTAAAAAATCTCAACTTTCACAGAACGAATTTTGACAGATATATACGCTGTTTGAAAAACGAAATTACACATACAAATTATTTCACACATTGGCACGCGCAATGCACAAAATACAGCGAGAAACTCGTTTTATAGCTGATGGACGTGAGCTAAGGTCAGGTCCGGACAATGATAATTTTTACTCTAGCTACCACTCATCACTGGCAGATTTTTTTTGTTTATGCATTTCATTTATAAATAAAAGCTCATAACTTCATTGAATCTATAAAATAAATTGCTATTATTTGAAATTTATATCCAAATTTTCGGGTCAAATCGGCCGCAAAAGTTTGACCGAGCATGGTGATTAGACAATTACTTTAATAAAATATCTGCTTCAAATTTGCGATCTATTTGTTTATCCAATTTCTTTACACAGGGTATGCAAAAACAGTTACAACTGTTGGGTCTACATGCATGGGTACTGAAATGTTTACCATGTTCTTTATACATATAATTTGTTTACAATAATGTAACGCCTATTTGGCCTATATAGGTATACAGGGTAAATTCTCTTCAAACAAACAAAACACCGTGATCTTGAGGATTGTGTGCATTTTTGACCAGGACCCGATTTTGTAGAGCTGCTTTAAATCACAAAAGGTAGCTAAGCACCAATCAGGCGGTCGGGTTGGCACATCGGTATATAGCTTCCCTAACCTTCCACCTCTGTGACTCCGGTTCGAATCCCAACCTGATTGCGTGGGTTTTCCTTGGAATAATTCTCAGTGATTTTCCTCCCACATCTAAGACTGAAACTTCCTTCTTCGTCTTCTCCCCATGGGGTTCTTGGCTAGTATAGGCCATATAGTGATTAAGTTCGCTTTTTCTGAGAGTCCCTGGCTTCACAGCCAGAAATAATGAAATAAAATGAAATGAAATGAAATCATGCATGCTTACAAATAAGGTTACCATGCAAAAATACCTGTTCATGCACGCACCATCTGTGACCAGGCTATGTTGCTCGGCCCAAGTTTGCTGGAAAATGTTCAGTTTTCAAGACTCTCTAAATAAACTAGAATCGTGGTTAAAAAATATATTAAACGATACAAAAGGCTTGTTATTTATGTACAATTTGCGTCATTTTCGTTAATTATTTCAATTTCAGAGGGGATAAGTCCCAACGGAACAATAAGTGCTTCCCGGTAACGGCTATTCGCTATAGTTCATTGAGGTTATTTTTCATAAGGTTAAAATGAACACAATAGTTTTGAAGGATGTTACCTGGCGTCAACTGCTCATACTGATTCATTGCTAACCATTAGTTTTCGACAGTCATTATGATGGGAATAAAAATATAATTAAAAATGAGCGTGGTTTTGGTAAGAGCTACAGAATTAATCATCATTAGCGTTACAATTTTTACAAATCAACTTCCAGCTGTGAAGGGCCAGAGTTAAAAATGATCTATATAAACGATTGCCATTGTCTCGACCAACGCGTACCAATGACTACTATTTTAGCTTTATTTTGATGTTACCTTTTCCCTCCTGTCCATCCAAACACAAGCTGGTGAGCTTTTCCTCCTACCCCATGTTACGGTGTATCGCTTTGGACGACTGGGTGGTCCAGTGGCTAAAAGGTTAATAGAAGAATACGAAGTTGGACCCTGTTTCGAAGCGGGTTTTTTCTGTCTAAATGTTTTATTCGAAAAAGTTGCAACGATAACATTTACCCCCCCCCCCCCCCAAATGTAAACCTTTCACGATGCCGCCCCTAAAATCATGATCCAGTGTGGAGAAAAAAACAGAACAATAATGACACACGTCATGTACGGCCAGGCATGGCATTGTGTTAAACGGTATAGCTACAGGAAAGTTAACAGTTAAAATGTCCTTTATATGATTCGTTTTTGACGTTATGTTTGGGCTAATTGTGCTAAAAGTTCTGGCTCCTTGCCAAAAAACGAAACATTCGTTCTATTAATAATTATCGTGCGTATAATTTACGTAAGATCAACTTGTGTGGGGGAGTGATATCACGAGTCAACTCAACTGAGTAGCAACACGTTAGGAAACTGTCAGATAACAATTAACAATGTGTGCAAATAATGCATAATGACACAACAACTGTCGTGCTTGAGTGTGCTTCTGTTTCGCTCGGCGGTACGCCCTGCCCCCCCCCCCCTCGCAATGCTTGGGACCGAGCGAATGCTGCTGTATGAAGAAGATGGACTGCAGAGGGCGGTATACGATGATGTCATGGCCTAAAAAGTCAACATGACAATCTTGAGTGGATCCTAGTGTTCATTCAATACAATATCGATACAACGCGTAACAAGGGAACCAACTTATATTACATCAACAATTTGTGAAAATGGCGACGGAAACAGCTTCCAGATCGTCGAGGCAAAATGTAAGATAACTACATTATTTTCAAAGTTTGTCATTTGAAAAGGTTCCGTCTTAGTTGAAATGCTGTCACGAGACAATGTTCGCTCATTATTTTTATCAATCAGAAAATTAACGTGACCAGCTGGGTCCTGAATTGACGTGAAGGCCGGGGCATTATTATTTGGAATTTAACTTTTGTGTTTAATCCGAGCATGGATGAAGGAAGTCCGAGTTACTGGATGACCAAACAACGCTTTAAAAACAATTATTTTGACACTATCTGGCGTAGGCCTATGTAGTGTCCGAGTTAGTGCTTACTCACCACATTCATGTCGTGGGTAAACGAACGTTGAGAGAACATTTTGGCAAAAAAGTGTAAGGTCTCGGTCAGCTTTTCATCACCCCCCCCCCCCGCTAAGATTAAGAAGTATAAAGTAAACGCAGAATGTGGGTGTGTCAGTGTGTTGTGTTCATGTAGGGCTAAGACTAGCCCCATGAATAGGGCCAATCCACTCAGTATCCTTGGCTCCAGCACCACTGCAGACCTATTCTTTCGCCCTATGATGTTTTTAATCCGAAAAGATCTAGATCGTGAAACTTACTGATCGAATGCCCATGTACTTGCAGATAGCCGGACTGTTAAAATTTCTTTAAAAAACATCACACGTTTTTGGTGAAAATCAAATGATTTTCGAGAGTTAATATTTAGAATTGTCTCAACGATCATAGGGCGAAAGAATAGGTCTGCAGTGGTGCTGGGGCCAAGGATACAGAGTGGATTGGCCCTATTCATAGGGCTAGGCTAAGACAGGAGGCGGGTGGAGTCCATCGATGATGAGGCTACATCACTGGTACCCATCCCCCATTTACTCGTGGGTGATGGGTAGGGTTAGTTGCGATAATCGTAACCCTCCATCCTCCCGACGGTCGGAGACCGGAGGGTTACGTGTCATGCAATGCAAAAAAGTGGCGAAATTGCAATTTCGACTATTTTGGTCAGACTAGTCACCAGATTTGCCTAATTTTTACCACTTTAAAAAAATGACACACATTCTAAGAACATGGATTGATCACCACGCGCATGCATGCATACATGTAGGCCGGTTGGTTGGTGGTGCAATGGTCGCGCGGCTAAAAACTTGATATGTTATCATTAAAAACACAGGTTATAGTTATCGCCGAGGCATAATTATTGTCTCTTCCCTGAAGATGCTGGCACCCTTCAGCGGTCGGTGATTATCAGTGCCTGACCAACTATAAACCAGCCATTCAAAGCTCTATAAAATGCCCTTGTAGTGGATGCCGGAATGACATTGACAATCTTATTTTGGTGATTGGTTTTTCCTTTAAATGAAAGATGTACCTGGTTGTTATAAAAAAAATTTAGAAAATGAATGTTTTGCATTCGTGCATTTTTGAGAATATTTTCATGAGTTGAAAAATAGAATGGTCCATTGAACTCGGCTTTACCTCGTTAATTGGGACATTCTGTCTTTCAACTCATTGCCCGGTTGAATGGAACATTCCATCTTTCAACTCATGAAAATATTCTCACCATTGCTCAATTATAAACACTCATTTTTTGTATGATACAGCGTTTTGAGGTGCCTACATGTACTTGGCTTGCCAATTGAAATACACATAATTATTGTTCTTAGTTGTTGTTATTTTTTAGGCATCTTAAAAAAAAAATTATCATAACATCTGTTATTCTTTTTCTAGGTATTAGTTGGCGAGTTGCCTCCAGATTTCCTGAGAATTGAGGGTTTAAATGCCGCTCAGACACCGAGTAATCTACAGATATCAGCTGATGAGCAGACAGCGAGAGCATTGCAGTATGGAGGCCAGGTCGCTCCACAGGTAGCTGCTGCTGGGCCGTGTGTTGGCCGGCTTAGCATTACAATTGTACAGGTAAATGGTTTACAATCTCAAGGAGCTCACTTAACCACAGTACTTGTGAAGCCGAGTTCATACGTCAAGTGAATTTGAGGCGTATCTGGGTGTTGAAACAATCAGTACGTGCTGTTTTCCAATTGTGATGCAAAGCAAATTTGATTCGCTTTCACAATTTGCATGAAGGACGATTGAACCAAGCTTAATCCTTACAGTCCCAATTCCTCCTGTATGCCAATTGCAGGATTTCGGAGAACTTGGGCCTGCAGGCCCATTTATCATTGCTTTACAGCGTCAGGCATTCCAATCTTATTCAAGTCAAAACAAGTGGGTGTGGACTCGGAGTGACATACATGTAGGAGAAGAGGAAATTGGAGCATTTGGGCTGCACTGAAGCCAAACTGGCAAGTCTGCATGTCGTGGCTGAGCGTTCAAGCACACTGGACTCAGCAGAGTGTGGGTTGACACTTGTGTCCTTTAAGGAACATTACAGACTTGGTTTTTGCTAACAAAACAGTTGCTGGCAGTGTAAGCACTTTATGTAATCCACCATATACATAAACTGACAAACCCGTAGAAGTTTGAGATCGATCGGCCATCTGAGTCACGAGAAAATAGTGAAAAACCGATTACACATTTGCATGAAATCATATAGATTCAACAAATGAATAAAACGCTCACTGAGCGATAAACTCCAATCGGAAAATTAGTTTATTCATTGCTCATTAAATATGGCATTTCAGACAGAAATATTTCAAGGCATGTTTTCTACTATCATCATCATTAGACCGTGTAAGTTTTATGTAAATCTGTGATCAAAAAGTATATTTTACAAGTTTTTTTCTTACCAATTCTGTAATGTTCCTTTAAGCAAGATGCTTATACCATTATGATTATTGCTTTGTTCCCCCGGTGAGAGGTAAAGCTGTAAGTCCCTTGTGTATTGCACGTAAAAGAACCAAGTCCACTTATCATTAAGAAAAGGGGCTCACCCAGGTGTTTCTAGTATGGTTGGCTGCAGATTGCGCCCCAGTACCTTGTAAACAATTACATGGTGCTATGTAAATAGATGGGTCTCAAGTTAAAGGCCTACTGAGAAACTTCATCAAGGCACTGCTCAAAATATTATTTCTAATGATTTGTTTTTCATGCATTCATGATTCACAGTGAGTAATGGAGCATCTCAATCGGGCACGTTCTAGGTGTAAAAGAACGTTCCAGTGGACCGCATCATTGTGCCAAAGTACAGAAGCAATTCCACTCGACTGAATATGCACAGTAGTATTTTGAACATTCCAGTGGAAGGTTCCTGCGGTCTAAGGGAACAGTCCATGAGCACGCGCTGGAGCGGTGGTGCAATGGACCAAATTCCCACCGTTCCATCCTCAGAGACTCACCCTAACTGAGGCTGTTTTTGATCACTGTTACTATTGCTAATCAGCTTTCCGCCCAGACCATACAGAAACCAGCGTAAATGTTGCAGATGTGGAGCAAGCCATACGTAGATACTCAAATCAGATGCTTCCATGACAAACACCTTTGTACATAACACATTTACTAAGCATACAGTCTGCATCATTCAAATCGTTGAGTTGCGACAACAAACATATTTTCTTTACTTTTTTATTTGTTGTAGGCCAAGCTCGCGAAGAACTACGGCATGACCCGAATGGACCCTTATTGTCGTATTCGTGTTGGTCACGCCGTCTTTGAAACCCCGACTGATCTCAATGGTTCCAAGAGCCCAAGGTGGAATAAAACAATACAGTGTAATGTCCAGCCTGGTGTGGACTCACTCTACTTGGAGATCTTCGACGAGGTGGGTAATAATTCTACAAATATAACATGGTTTGAGGGTGGACAGTCAATATTAGACTGGTCCCCTGTCCTTATCCGCAAGACTGCAAGGATAAGGACAGGCGCCGGTCTATTAATTCTGGCAATGTATGTACGTTCTTAAAATAGACTACGACTCTCCATCCATGTGAATGGGATGCAAGGTCAAAGGTGCGTTTGTCAGGCTCCCTCCAAATGCTCAAAGCCGGTCTCTGGCGTTATTCACGAGCCTCGAAGTGTGACGTCAGATGTTTGGGCCAAGTCGATATTAGCTCCCTGAGGTTATGGAAGTCGACAATTGGTTTGTCAACTTCTAATACCAAGGGAAGCTAATATGGACTGTACACCTGAAATAAATCATGTTATATCTGTTTGACTGTACTCTCTAGTTCCGCATCATTGAGCTCGGGAAAGCTCAACATTTGTGTGCCACCCTCTTTTCTTGTGTATGTAGCTAGCGATGTTCACTTTTATGTATTACATCCGTGAGACAGTTCCCTTATTGCTACGTAAAGCATATGCGAAGTAGACTGTTGCACGTGCGATAGTCTACTATGCATACGTATTTATGATGTGCATGAATACTCGCGTGCCCTTGGTAAACAGCAAAAAAATACCATTTGGCTCGTGATGGTGAATGGACCAATCGAAATTCGGCTCTCAATTATAAATATGAATGAGGTACAGTAATACTAAATATAGGAGAGATTCTAAACTCAGGATAGCACAGAGATAATAGTGCTCTAAAGCACACATGTGTGGGGTAGAAAACCAATGTAGGATTGTAGTGTTCCTTTTCCATGATGCAATTATTACATCTAATAACTTGTTGTGGTACCCTCTGCTGACTACATGATTCGAACTTGCCTCTTGTCACAGGGCAAGACATCTGCTCTAGAATGGCAGGGGTCATAGGGTTCAAATCCAACCTGAGTAGTGCACCTGTGGATTTGGTTTTGTCCACAGGGCTATGAAAAGCACTGAGTATACAGTACCTATAACAAATCGGTGTAGGGATGAAAAAGTTAATAATAATATGAATCTAATAGATGTTAAATTTGCACCGGCGATAAAGAAGATTATTTGGTTTTACCCTGTCCCTTTATACCGATGTGTGTAAAGAACTGTATACTCAGTACTTCCCCGAGTTCTGTGAACAAAATCCACAGGCATATTACTCGGGTGGGATTCAAACCCACGACCTTTGCCGTTCTAGAGGAGATGTCTTTACCAACTAGACCAATACAATATGAATCTAAACATCTCTTCCACAAGTTCCGCTGTTTATTTCAGTAACGCTGTTTCGCTCAAGCTCTCATGAATTTGTCTGCATGGTTTTTTTTTCCACCCAAACAGAAATCCTTTGGTGCTGATTACCGTATTGCGTGGAACCATATTCAGATAGCTCCCTCTGTATTTCAAGGAGAGGTCAAAGACGACTGGTACCCGTTAAGCGGTAAACAGGGCGATGAGAAAGAGGGCATGATAAACATAGTTCTCTCACACCAGGTAAGTACTCGGAAAAAGTGAGAAAAGAGTTTGTACGAACCACGAATATTGAAAATTGATTTTGCAGCAGGGCATATGGTTTGTCAAAATGGTCTTCCTTAACCCTCCTGTTGACCCAATTCGCCTGACGTTATCATCACAATATTCTTGCTTGTCCCATTTGTTGGGTCAGTGGCCCTGTGTGTTATACAGTGTAGTGTGGATTGTAGGCCATACGGCATTTACACGCTTACCTGTCGACTCCTAAAATGGTGAGCATGGCACAGTGTCCCTGTGTAAACTAATAATAGACTTGCGGATACAGCCATGTGGTTGGATAGCAGTCTTTTGAAAGAAGTGGTGGCTCTGAGATGAGCCGCTGCGTTCTCTCCGTTTCGAACAGGATACTCTACTCGTCTTCAGGAGAATGAGTGCTGGCTGGTGTTCTGGGTGCTTTAGTAGAGCTTAAGTGGCGGTGTGTATAGGTGCATTCTACAGATGCTTCAAAGTCTCCCATCTACCATGTTCATAATAGTCAAGTAACTCTTGCCACACTTTCCTGTCATTGTATTTGTACACTTGGTCGATCAGTGCCACAGATTGCCACTACAGATGATGGCCAAGGTTGAGAACCTTATCTTTTCCAACTGTGGCCCACATTCCATTGCAATTGAGCACAATTTGTGGCTTCTTCAGTTTACCTTGTCTCATTGAAGCACTTTGGGCAGTGACTCTACTCTCTACATCAGCATGTGTGTGCCTCGAAATGCCACTGTTAGGTATGAATTGGTATAGACACGATGATAGTAGGAGGGTTAACGTGTACGTATGTACTTGTACTTCCCCCCAAAATACTTCAGGGAGACTAAACCCATAAATCACACTGTTTGCCACAGTCATGGTGAGCCTACCCACATTTGTTCTGTCCACCCAAACCTCTACTGATCCTCCACATACCCTGCTACAGATAAATGGACAAACATGTACATGTACATACATTGCAAAGACTACATGTATATCCAGCTGTGATATGTAACCCATTTCTCTTTTTTCTTTTTTAAGGTTTAATGTGTTTGACACACATAATTCAATTAAGTTATTGAACAAGATTCAAGTTAAAATTTGATACTTCTCCTGTTTCTTAACTGTAACCACTGTTTCATAAGGGGTTTTGTCAAAATTAATCCCGGACAGCCATTGGACGGCGCCAGTCCAGGACCAGGTTTCTCGTCCCATATTGAATTCCCTTGTAGTGATTACTTGGTCGGATGGGCTATGGGATGAGTTCACAGTGACTGGCCTTCACCAGAGATCATTTGTTTACAAACCACAGAGTCTTTAGATCGCTATCTACTGGAAAACAAGCAGGGGGTCTCCCAAGGGCAGGTTCCGGTTTCACGGTTAGGCCTTAATGACCGCGTTCCCACTGGATCCACAATTACAAGATCCTGACCCCGCAAAAGGATTAGTCGCAGACGTGAATCGCGGTCGCGTTCCCACTTGAGTATGATCGCGCATTGATCCACCTTTTGTAAACGGAAGTAGATCAAAAGTTCACCAACGCAGGTCACTTTTGCCCATCTTCCTCACAATTACCTGAAATACTGTGCTATTTCTCACGGTGCCGTCCAGTTTGTTTTGAATTTCTTGACTGGCCCAGATGTCAAAAAAGTTCCCAGCTCCTCGTCCGACCATAGCTTGCCACGCTTCTCATCTTTTGGGGGGTTTTTTTTGGACGAATTTATTGGACGTTTATTGCTGGGCGCTGCCATCTTTAAAGAACGTACAATGCATCAAAAAATTGGCGTGGGTTTGGGTTTAGTGTGGATGCGTTGTACAGAACGTGTAGTTGGTATTGTCACGTGACGTCAATACTGCTTTATGCTTTACTTGCAATTCTTTTATGTCACCAAATGCGTGGTGCGTGCTGGGAATAGAAGAAAAAAGAACACCGTTTTCGCGCCATTCGGGCCTACCGGACTTTTGATCGCCCATTAATCCAAAAGGGCGATCAGATCCCGCTTTAATCCTACTCCCGAGGTGGATCAAATTGCGGGGTCTGATCCTGATCGCCCTCGCGTTCCCACTTACGCTTGATCGCCCTTTGATCGCCCTTTTCAAGAAATTGCGGGGTCTGATCGCCCTTTTTTCGAATTGCGCGATCAATGTCCAGTGGGAACGGGGTCAACGACCCCGAGTATTTACTAAAGACAAAGTGGTCGTATCGTCTGTGCATATCGTGAAGTTGTAAATATTTAAAAGGGTGTGTTTCAACGTTTTTATTTCAGTCTGTGGTCACTTGCAATTGTCATTGTTTTCTATGTTGTAATTCTACTTCATTAAAGGATTATTGGATTATTTAAGATCATAGGGAAAGTATTACCAAGAAAGGTTTTTGAACAAACTTGAGCTAGATTTGATTCTTGTATCTATTATCAAACGGTCAACTTAAATGGAGGCACTCGGGTGTATTTGTTTTGCATCACCTGAAGAAAACTCAGTTCATTACTATGTTTAAATCAGTCGGGGATTTTTTTACTTTACATGTTGTCTATTGCAAACAGCAATGGTTTAAAACTTCACCACACTACAGTGACCTCCAAACAGTCAGACCAGACTCACTCCACACCGCAAGTTTGTTTATATTAGTGATTAAGCAGCCAGTGAAACCGCAGAGCGCTCAGTGGGGTGCCTTGGGTACTGTGCATCGGAAGGGAGGATACTGTTCAGCGTGTGAAACATCGTCTCCTTGGAACTCCCATCTGATGGCCCGTCCAACAAAAATTGGACATCGGATGAACCTTGTCCAACGGTCTGTCCGGGATTAATTTTGACAAGACCCCTAACTGATTAAGCTTAATAGTGAAATAATGACATTAATGCTACTCTTTGGTTTTGTTTTCAATACAAAAAGGCATGTTTCTTATTTCTAATTGTAGCAAGTACAACAGATGCCAATGTTTGCCCCTCAAGTAGTTTATGGTGGAGTCCAGCCAATGGTCGTTTCATCCCCATATGGCTACCCACCCGTTGCTCCTAATATGATGGGTAAGTACCAGTAGCATTTCTAGTGTTTTTCACCTAATACATTTAATCTGTATTTTGTGAAAACCTTTTTAAAAAACTTTGTCTTTCGTTTTAAAAGATTGGTCCTATTCTTGTTTGCAGTCAGTGTGAACAAAGCTTGTTTTTCATTTAGGGTAAACACTTTTAATAGAACCAGGTCCCGGTGTTACTAAATACATGTAGTCCTCCGCCAATGGCATTATAAGGTTAAATGGCTTCTGAGTGGCACCCTTAAACAAAGATACATAGGGCTAGATGGCTCAGTTGGTAGAGCGCAGGCCTGTTATTCTGGAGGTCGCAGGTTCAAATCCAGTTCCAGTCAACATTCCTTTGTTTAAACCCCTCAATGTAATTCAATTTTACCAAGTCAGTTTCCCTTGTGGTTTATTACGTGAAAGTCAGAGACCTGTTTTACATACAGCCTATTTGCATTTGAACCTAACAGGTTACCCACCGCAGGCTGTCCCGCAACAGCAACAGCGACAGCCGCAGCAGCAGCAACCACAGGTCCGCCAACCGCAGCCAGTTCAAATCACCCCAGAAGACATCAAAAGCCTGAAGGACATGTTCCCTGATATGGAGGAGGCCGCCATTCAGTCAGTCCTCGAGGCCAATAACGGCAATAAAGACGCTGCAGTCAACAGCCTGCTTGCAATGAGCAGCTAGAATGTCTTTCTTGGGATCAGATGTGATTCAGATTGAAACCCTAACACCCAGTTGAGTAACAAAACTAGGATCATTCATCATAATTTAACGAAATTCAGCACCCAAACTGTTAAACTCTGGTTATGGTGCTATTACCTATTTTAAGCACGATCGGTTTGCTAGTGCAGTCTTCAGTCCAACAAATTCAAAGAAAACATCCTGTTGGATTTTTGAAGGTCTAGGATGTTCAGTGCCAATGAGGTAATGGGCTGTAATTTGGCAACAGATGCCATGGCCTTCGTTGCCATGGGCCCAATTTCATACATCTGTTTAAGTAGAAAATATTGCTAAAAATTGTTTACCGCTTAGCAAAAAATAAGCAGGATACCAGTCGCAGATGTTACATGTGACATGGTGTTTTGGCTGGTAACCTTACTCTGGTAAGCACAATTTTGTTGTGCTTTGCTTAAGTTGCTACTTGTTGTGCTTAAGCAGCTTTATGAAATTGGGCCCTGGTCTGGGTGTTTGTGCTCCTCAAAAATATTCCTATGATAGATAACACAATATTCTTTCAAATGAAATTGCTCTTTTCTCAGGAAATGTGGACTTGGCTTTAGAGGTAAATCAGCTTTAGAGGTAAATCAATGAAATCTTGTAAACGACATTGTTGTGTATAAAAAAATAGTCTTTTGTTGAGCAGCGGCGTAGCCAGGACTTTTTCAGTGGGGGGCACAAGGGGGGAGGGGAATTGCTTTCAAGTGGGAGGGCCCGGGGGAATGGGTTTGTCAGTGGTGGGGGTCATGCTTTTATATTTGGGAGGGGGCACTGCAGGGGGCCACCATCATGTTCTTGTTATTTTTTGTGGCTGCGGTAGTGATCCTGATCGCGATCGTTCACTACATTAGATTTTTCCTTTTTTTCCTTTTCTTTTCCTTTTTTCTTTTTGTGAGCACTATCGCAATTTTTTTTGTGGGGGGCACTGGAAATTTGTGGGGGGCACGTGCCCCCCGGGCCCCCCCCCCCCCTGGCAACGCCACTGTTGTTGAGTCCCTGCAACAATTAATTTTAAACTTTTGAACTGCTGAATTGCAGCAGACTTGCCAGGATTGTGTTATTGATCTGATCTGGGCTCCAAAATGTCCCAAACTCCTGAAAAAATTAAATATAAATCAGAAAATCAGAAAATAGATAGATTTAATATATTACAGGATATGAACTTGACATCAATATTTAAGAAAAGAACGCAACATGATTTTTAGCCATTAATACAAATATAAAATTTAAAAAACACAAATAATGTTAGCTCAGTTTTACTCTTTGGAGGAAAATGAACCTCGCTAATTATTACCTGTGCGCATTATTTTCAATTCCCTCAAATTTCAAGGGTGTTTTTAGCCCCCTTTGTTGATGTAAAAGGTTAAAAAGTATGGGTTTAAGGTTATGAGAAAAATTATATCAAATATAAAGTGTTTTTCTTTCATGAGTTAGTTTTTTTCTGTGTTCATGTAACAACTCTTGTTTTTCCTTGCCTCGCAGTAATATTTGAAAGTGAAACAAATTTCATGATAGATACATGTGGCAATTGTGTGGTTATTTAGAGGTAAGTATGGGAAGTAACTGCTGATTGTTTCGTTCAGGAAGCGTTCTACAGTTGATTTGTTTGTAATATAAATATAAGATGGAAAATGAAGGGGAAAACCGCATTATATCAGAGCAGTTGTTGTGAAAGTAAGCACGTTGGGCTCTTTGCAAAAAAGTTTGTATGTACTGCATGTAAACCTGTGGCCAACTGTGTGCATTGTTCAACTCTCGGAGTACAAGAAACTTGTGTCTTTTTTTTGTGAAATTTCAGAAAATGAGACAAACAGTAACTGGTCTTTTGAATCTCATTAATTTTCCGGCATGTATGTAACAACATTTAGGTGGAAATTGACAAAAACAAAAAAAACAAAATGTGGTTTCCCTATGAGATGCTTTAGTTTTCAGGAGACTTTACTAGATCGATCAAAACTAGGAAATAAATAATTAATAATGAACTGTTGCAGGTAAGGGTAGCATTTTTGTAGCGGGAGATTTATGTTCATGTACATGTCCTGTAAATTTAATGTACATGCATGTACCTGTACACACATCAAATAATTTCCAACAATGTGAGGATTTTCCTTTGTCCGTTTAACTTAACACTAGTCTCCCACAGACTACATGTAAGCGCAAACACACAAATGTGAAAAGACTTCCAATATGAGGACAGCAATTATTCCTTTTGTGTTCCTTTGTTCTGCTGGATAATAACATGACATATATAGAGCTCTCTATGAGATTTGATGCATTGCATGGTGAGGTACCAATGTATGTTTAGTTTGGGGGTAACACCATGTGTATATGTCTACTATGCTGTGTATATTTGTTCTTTGACATCTTGTCTTGCTTTTTATTCAACTGTTTTGGTAGCAATAAATAGCAAGACAAAGTTCTCAAAGAACAAATCTACACAGCATAGTAGATATACACATGGTGTTACCGCAAAAAGAATATACACAAACTCTCTTGTAAAAAGAGCAATTGGAACAGACACATTGTACGACTTGACTAACCAATACAAAACATGGTATAGGCTCTATATACATGAGTTATTGACCTAGAAGAATTGGGGGGGGGGCTGACCCTTCTAGGACCATTGTACTAACAGTGATCAACACCAATCACTCAGACTTTATGCATTCAGAGACATTTGGACTTTGGACACATTTTTTTCTTCAAAATAAACACTTGTGTATAAAATGATAAAAACTTAATTTCAAATTGAGGGAATCACATCAAATAAAGGTGTATTACATGTACATGTACTGTACATTATTGGGTTTTTTGGAAGATTAAATTTATTTCTATCTAGCTTGTGTCTGAAAATAAACTCTCCTTATATAACTAACCTTTGGAAATTTCATCAAATTAGTGTGATCCTGAATGGTGTGATCCTGAATATTGTGATACCAGCCAAAACTGGGTGTTTTCAGGGATTTGTACATGTCCTTAATATAGGGATTTTATCTGATTGTGGCATTCAAAATAAGAAACAGTTATTTGGGGGCTTCAGATGCCATTTTCTTGACTTTGACAGTGTTTCAGTTAGAAATAATCTATGGTGTCTAGAGCGCATACTGGTGTGAACATTATGTGTAATCTGTCAGCTTTTAGACTTAAACAAATTTTATGTTTCTCAAATCATGTATTTTGTTTTTTTATGTAGAATTTATAATGTTTTCTTTGTACATTTCAGAATGATAGGCATGCTTCAAGTTAGTGGTGTAAAGGCATAAATCCCTGGTTTTAATACTGAAATGTATATATGTAAAACTTGCAGCACACACAACTGGGCCCAATTTCAGAAAGCCTGTAAGCACAAAAACTTGGTAAGCACAGAAAAATATTGCTTAGCAGAAACAGATTACCAGCCCCAATTTTTTTTTTTTTTTTTTGCTTAGCAAAGCGGAATTTACAGCTTTATGAAATTGGGCCCATTTTTTTTCTTCTGGGGAATGAGTACAAACTACAAAAATTCCAAGGCCTTCACAAAATGTCATATCATTCATTTGGTGTCTGTTGGTTGGGGGTGAAACTTAATTTTTTTTGCCGATATGTTGAAAACAGTTGAAAAGTGCAGTTGCTCCAGCGATATTCTAGAAGGCTTTTCATTTCTAATGAATTGCATAAGTTCTCAAATAATGTATATAATTTATACAGAAAATACTTTTACATTGCATTGATGTCTGCTAATAATGCTTTATATAATATGAATAAAAAATATGTTAGAAAGTACAAGAGACAGTCTCGAAATCTCATTCTTAAATATCTTACAAAGGCTTATTTTTACTGCACACAAATGCACATTTTGGCTTTTAATTGTTACCATCAGAACGCTTGTAAGTTTATTATAGAAGTTTCTGTTTTCCTGCCAAGTCCTTTGCGCACCTCGCACTATAAGACACTCCTCTACTTGGACATGGCTGGGTCCAATTCAGCGCTGCTTTCCAGTACCCGTCGGGTTAATTGTGCATGAGGGGGACCTAAGAATAAATTCTTTCGGCAAAATTTTGCCATGCAACTTAAATTACCTTCTTTCTGTCAGTTCCTGTTCTTTTTTCTATAGTTCGTTTTCATGTAAAATTCTGACTTTCCTTTGAAAGCATATGCACTGATAATCCTCTTTCCGCCTAATTATCACTTTACATTTCGATAACATAATTAGGCCCACGGGTCTACACTATCCTCTTATGTCCTCGCCTGACCACCGCTCCGTTTATCGTGTAAATGTTTACATCACGTGTCACGAAAGGGCCAGTCAACGCCAGCCTTACGCTCGCACTGGTAAGCTGTACCATGCGTTGGTTGCTCCGTAAGACTTTTCGCTGGTTTTCGAAAACATGTGTTTGCTCTTCGTGTTTTCTTTGGGAGTTTGGAGTTTTCACACGTCCGTCAGTTGATAATTCGAGTTGTATTCAACATTCTAGGAAGTTCCAAAAACTTGTATTAGTTTGTTTATTGTCTTTGCCTGTCGCGGTCCAAGGATTTGTGAACAACTACACCTGATATTGGATTAGAGGGATTAGAGGATGATTGTGCTCTCATATTTCCAGCCGACACACGTCCCAAGAAGAGATACCCGGACCATGTTTATCAGAGCAACTTGGGTGAGTCGCTTTCGTACATTGTAAAACTTATTTGTACTAATCATAGTATACTATTTATAATACTATTATTACGTTAGTTATTGATACACCGTAGAAGCCATCCCCAAAAAACTCAGGAGAACTTGGGAAACCTTAACTGACAAAAATTCATGCGTCAATTGTCAATTAAATGCGTGACACCGTCGGAATTGGAATAAACAGACGATTACACCATCACACTGTTTCGAATAATACGTTTCATAAATAGCGTGCAATATTTTATTTTAGGGGAGAACACAATCCCGTTCAAATGGTCTAAAACCATCACATTGTTATCTCTCAAGACCCAAAACAACAAATTTCAAACCACCAAGCCACCTTGAAGCCATCTGGAAAGCCTAATTTCAGCCAGGAATGGGTGACTGGCCTTTAATTTGGCCAAAACTTTGTCGTACAATATCTATGAAAATGGGAATTCCTACCTGTAGAGGGGTGGTCATTGGTGGAATTTCTTTTTAGCGAATTCAACCCAGGTGAATTGGATTAGTACCATGCTGTTTGGCTATAGGTCTCACTGAAATTTGTGAGGAGTTTTAACCGAATTTTTGGCAGAGTACACAACATTTTGTTTACAAACCGTTACTGTTAACTAGTCCGAGTTAGAACCCGCACAACGCTCCCTTTGTAAAAATTACATTTGGACATTGTCTGTCGTGTGTAGGGTCAGAGAGAACACTTGCGTTTGTTGGTGTCCTTGTACAAATGCCATACACGTTTGTGAATCTTTAATTATCAGTGTTGTAGGTCTCGAGACCGGTCTCGAGACCACTTTTTGCTGGTCTCGGTCTCCCCCTCGGTCTCGGACTCCCAGGTCTCGACTACAACACTGTTAATTATGCCATTGTCATTAAGGCTGCTAAAAAGAATGATGGTCGGCGCTTGTCAACACGAGATTTAAAGTCTCCAACGCTTAAAAAAAGAAAATAATAATAATTAAAAAAATATAATAATTCAATACATAAATAAATTTTAAAAAAAATAAATAGATAAAACATGGTGGCAGCCCTTAGGGGCGATAGGTGATAACTAATCAAGTTACCATTGCGCCCTCAAACGGTTATGACTAAAGAACCATAATGCCCTCTTTGCTATGTGGTATTATTTGGTAAAATACTTAAAGGCCCTGTGCACTAAATTGGTAAGATCGAAAAACACAATAATCACAGATTCACACATAACTTACATGATTTAAAGTAAGTAATGGTAGAAAGGGTTCCTTAAAATATTTCTGCCTAAAATGCTATCGTTTCTGAGAAACGAGTAAAACATTAGTAATTATCGCGCGCGATAATTTGAAAAAACAGAAAACACATAAGATATCTTTTCACTATTTTCTCGTGACCTCGATGACCAATTGAGCTCAAACTTTCACAGGTTTGTTTGTTCATGCATATGTTTAATCACACAAAATGTGGACACTGATTTTGAGCTGTTACCAAAAGTGTACAATACCTTTAACAAAGCGCTGATGTCCAGTCACGAGCGCAACACCTCTTTATGATATTATTAGAGAAAGGTGTCAAGACAAATAATTACGCTAAAAGTGAACACTTGTAAATTGTAACTTGAAAAAAACTCTATATTAATTGGGGACCAGGAATCTCCCGTTGCAATACTATTTTGTAAGTCCATGCCTGGGGAACCAATGCATCCAGCTTATGTGACCTCCAGTATTTTCCTTGTCTTCTTGTGTTCACCGTCGGATCGAGAGCCAAAGTTTCGGGAGGGGGAAACTGGGGTGGGCGGAGTTAATACAAGCACCAATTTTGCTGGAGCATTTCGAGTGTTTGACACTGACGCAGATTTTACAAAGTGGGGTATCATTTAGAAATGTGAGATAACGTTAGTATGAAACTACGTATGTCATATGAACTTTATTTAATGTGTAAGCTGTCATTAAAGATAATGATGCTCCGTGGAGTAGTCTATAGCCTCTCTTCTATCTCTTTAGCAAAAGTATTTTTTTTTACGGTTTGTCTGTCTTCTTATTTCTGTTCTCTTTTACTAAAATGAATGTGTCAATGGCGAAAATGATAGTAGTATTGAGTGTGAATCGCAGAGACTACCATGGCGTGTTTTGATAAGGATTAAAGACACTGGACACCTTTGGTAATTGTCAAAGACCAGTCTTCTCACTTGGTGTATCTCAACATATGCACAAAATAAGAAACTCAAGAAACTCATGGAAGAAAAAACACCCTTGTCACACGAAGTTGTGTGCTTTCAGATGCTTGATTTCGAGGCCTCACGTGTGAGGTCTCAAAATAAATTCAAATATTTTACTGAGAAATTACTTCTTTCTCAAAAACTACGTTACTTCAGAGGGAGCCGTTTCTCACAATGTTTTATACTATCAACAGCTCTCCATTGCTCGTTACCAAGTAAGTTTTTATGCTAACAATTATTTTGAGTAGTTACCAATAGTGTGCATGCATGTCTCTGATAAATCTAGGCCTTTCTACTATCTATCTTTTGAGAAGTGAAACGTTTGTGTGTTTCTCGTTACTGTTGTTCCATTTAACAAATCAAATGATATACAACATGACCACAAAAAATACTACCTCTGTGACCGTGAAACAAGGTCTTTGATATTTCACATGTGCAATCCTCGTAATTAAGAGCACAGTTATAAAGAGGTTCTGCTTATAAAGAGCACGTTAAGTCTCGAATCTCATGTCTGCTTTGGATTTCTTTGTTTTGTTGCCTTTTATTGCATTGTTCCTGTTATAAAGAGGTAAATCAGTCCCAACGATAATGTTATAACGAGAGTCGACTGTACATGACTATCGAAATAAGGCGAAAATGTGCAAATTGATGTTGACGGCGTCACACCTAGTGGTTACCACCTGCTAAGAAAAAAATCAATACATTTGATCTCGTAGCTTTTGAAACACATGCTGTACATAAACATGTATTAAAATTCCCTTTCGAGGGGAGCAGGTCAAGAAGTAAAAGCTTGTAAACGGAATTTATCACCACATTATGGGGATACACTTAAGAATTTGTTTACATGTAAAATGATTCAGATTCAGCTGTAGATTCAGCTCAAGCTTCAGCTTTAGATTCAGCTTCAGATTCAGCTTTAGATTCAGCTCAAGCTTCAGCTTTAGATTCAGCTTTCGCTATCAGCTTTAGCTCAAGCTTCAGCTTTAGATTCAGCTCAAGCTTCAGCTTTAGATTCAGCTTCAGCTTCAGCTGTAGATTCAGCTCAAGCTTCAGCTTTAGATTCAGCTCAAGCTTCAGCTTTCGCTATCAGCTTTATATTCAGCTTTAGATACAGCTTTCGCTATCAGCTTTAGATTCAGCTTTAGATATCGGCTTTAGATTCAGCTTTAGAATCAGCTTTAGATTCAGCTTTAGATTTAGCTTTAGATACAGCTTTAGCTTCAACTTTAGATTTAGCTTTAAAATCAGATTTAGCTTCAACTTTAGATATCAACTTTAGATTCAGCTGTAGAGTCAGCTTTAGATACAGCTTTTGATTCAGCTATAGGTTTCAGCTATATTCATCTTTAGATTCAGCGCAAGCTTCAACTTTAGATTTAGCTTTAGATGCAGCTTTAGATACATCTTTTGATTCAGCTGTAGGTTTTAGCTATATATTCATCTGTAGATTCAGCACAAGCTTCAGATTCAGCTCAAGCTTCAGATTCAGCTGTAGATTCAGCTTAAGCTTCAGATACAGCTTTATATTCAGCTTTAGATACAAAACTTTAGCTTCAACTTTAGATTTAGCTTTAGATTTAGCTAGCTTCAACTTTAAATTTAGGTTTAGATACAGCTTTAGATTCAGCTTTAGATACAGCTTAAAGCCGGCCTCAGGTCGACCTTGCGTCAACAAAAAACAGTCGGCGACTGACTTTTCAGGATCACACTGCGCCTGAGCTAAGACCATCGGGAACTTTTCAGTCGGCGATTATTTACGACCTGAGCGTAACTGCGATGATTTAAAGACAATCGAAAACAGTCGCCGCTCGAAAAAAAATTACAGTCGCAAGAGTAGAATAATTTCAACTTGTACGACGCGATCCTGACGGTCGGGAACCAATCGCAGTCGACTTGAGCATATTTTGTCTGCGTGTTGCCGACGGTTTGTTGCGGGCGCAAGAAAATCGTAGGTCGACCTGAGGCCGGCTTTAGATTCAGCTAAAGCTTTAAACTCTGCTATAGCTTCAGATTCAGTTGTAGATTCAGCTGTAGATTCAGCTAAAGCTTCATATACAGCTTTATATTCAACTTTAGATACAGCTTTAGCTTCAACTTTAGATTTAGGTCAGCTTAAGCTTCAACTTTAGATTTAGGTCAGCTTAAGCTTCAACTTTAGATTTAGGTCAGCTTAAGCTTCAACTTTAGATTCAGCTTTAGATTCAGCTTTAGATACAACTTTAGCTTCAACTTTAGATTCAGCTATGAATACAGCTTTAGATTCAGCTTTAGATACAGTTTTAGATACAGCTATAGATTTCAGCTTTAGCTACAGCTATAGATTCAGCTATAGATTTCAGCTTTAGATACAGCTGTAGATTCAACTTAAGCTTAAGATTCAGCTTTGGATTCAGCTCAAGCTTCAGCTTTATATTCAGCTCAAGCTTAAGCTTTATATTCAGCTCAAGCTTCAGCTTTACATTCAGATATGGAGTCAGTTTTAGATTCACCTTAAGCTTTAGATTCAGCTTGATCTTTAAAGTCAGCTTTAGATTCAGCATTAGATTCAGCATTGCGGTAGGAAGGGGATCATACACACCTTGAGACTCAACCATACTTTGATCAAATAACGATGCTATTCAGTCACAGGAGGTCGTATCATTCACAGTCATGAAAATGACTACATGTATAATTATTTAATGGTTCTTCTAAATACAATTTTTTAGTTAGGATGAGTCATCCCTTAAGAAAGAATTATAGAGAAAGTAAGCATTAAACTAAACTCCTTTTTGTAAAAAGTCCTGCTGTCATTGGTATCTTTAAATAGTTTGTTACAAACTTTCACTAACTCCAGCAGTTGTTGTGATGACAACATTCATTTACTAGCTGGCACCCCGAACAAAGATATTGACAAAAAAGGGAGATTGCCAACATAAGGGTAGATAGCTCAGTTGGTAGAGCGTCGGCACAATAATCCGGAGGTCGCAAGTTCAAGTCCCGCTTTAGCAAATTTCTCTTTATTTAACCCCAAACTTTCGTTTAAGTCAGTCATAAGAGCAACACAGAGCTGGTCAACGCAGTGTGCGATGGTTGGCCGAAACTCACCTAATACATAAATGTGTGGCAAACTTTCAATGGCAATGAGGTGGCGCTGAGCTTCAGAATCATCCATTGGTGTGAGATTTGACCCCACACTGCTGATTGATCATGGCTCCCAGTCATTTAGCTCTACTGTCTGAGTACATGTATGTCTGCCAAGCAAAGGATCTTCTTTTCAAGGTCAAAGAGCGAATGCTAAGAAGTCGGCCTTCGGATGCATGGGGTAAACAAGCATGTGGTATGCAGCCTGGCTGAGGGACTAGTTTCAAAGCCAGCAGGAGTAACACAACACAAACATGTAATAATACGAAATACTAAAGAGGGCCAAATACGCGTTTTGTATTGACAACATAGACAGGGCGTGAAGGACAAAACACAGGTACAACGAGATCTGAAGACTTGTGTCTCACCCCATCATCACCATTCGACATAACAATGTACATGTATATTAGAAATCGTAACGAGCTGTTAAACAAAACTGTTAAAAATAAGTTGATGTACTTATTAGAAAACATATACACATTATTTTAAATAAGTATTAAAAATGCACCTAAGTAGGTCTATTTACATGTACTTCGAAATAGTTCCTTAATTGTAACAGGGATGACGCACGTAGAGTTGACTGTATTCATGTGTATTCGGAGTACATGTGTACTTTTATCTTCCAAATTACTGGATATTGTAAATTAAAATAATTGACTGGAAGCGTTTACGTTTTTCTTTAACAAAACACATAACTTTCGTTGAACGACTTGTGAAATAAACGCAATTTCATTGTTGTATCAATGTCCCGGTTTTTTTTTAAGTTAGAGAACTCGATTGTATTTTATAGACTTAAGTCCTTCTGGTGTGTCTTAAAATATAGAAATGTTGAGTGAAATGTTCCACAAGCGACGCATTATTGCCCTTTAAATATAAACCGGTAAATTGTAAAATACAAATATATTATATTGAACTTGCAATGGATAGATGGATTAGCGTTTATCAGAACCATGAGTAGAATTGGAGTGGAGTTTGAAAGGTTAATAGTCTCTATGACGAAACTTTACTTCCAAGGCTTAAGTACAAATTAAACTAGTTTATCAGAAATTGATGACACTTGAAAATCAGCACAGCCACTCACTGCTTCCTTTCATATCCTCTTCAAGGCGCTCAGTGTCATCTCGTGTTTCTGTTTTGTTTCTTGAAGCAATCGAACTTTTTCCTGCACCGTCATGTGCTGGAAATTTTCATAAACACATGGAGTCTCCGTTGCACCCAGATTCCCAGAGGAGGAATACACCGGTGTGTTGTCGTCAAGGCTAGAAAGCGAGTCACTGTCGTTTGGATTGAGCCTTGAGGGGGAACATGAAAAATCACTCTCGGATGAAGCACTCCAATTTCCCAGGTTGTCAACATCAATGATGCTTGTGCGGCCTGACCAGTCCTCCACATCGACGCCAGAGTGCACAGCTGTTGTGTGAAATGCATTGTTACTTTTCAAGGTAATAGATGAGGCCTCCTGGTTGTAGCCTTTTCGGATCTGATCATCCGAAGGTTTGTGTTTTGACACATTCAGGTCATGTCTCTGAGAACCCTTACCCGAAAACCGCATCTTCTTTTTCTTTGGTACGGTGCTTTGACAGTCCGCCAACAATTGGCTATCGTCTCTCAGGGTGGAGTCAATGTTGTGGTTCAAACTGGAACCATAACTATTCCCGCTCTTGGAACGCTTGATATTTCTACCTGGCTTTTTCGTAGTCTTTGGCTTTCTCAAATTTGTGCCTCGATGTTTTACCTTCTTTTTTGTTAACCCGAATGAAGCACTGTCGTTTTTCAATGGATTCTTTAAGCTCGTTTGACCTTCACCGACGTTCCGATATTGATCCTCGTGCAAAGGTACAGTCAGTTGACGTTCAACTTTTGATAATTGATCAGTGTTCGAGAGCGAGTCATCTCCGATACTTGGCCTTATTCTGTTTTGTGTTTGCATAGTTGACAGGTTGACAGAATGCACGTTATAGTTTATTTTATCGAGTATTAGACAAGGAATCTTGCCATCGATAACAACCTCTGTACCGCTCAATCGGCGAACGAATGTTACGTTATCGAGACCATGATTTTTAGTTACGGTAATTTTCTCCCTGGAATTGAGCGTGTGGGTGGCATTCCTATTTTTGAAATACACGGCGCAGGAGGTATTTCCCACGATGTAGCAGACGGTGTTTGGGCAGAAATTTGCTCTTGACTTACTGACCCAATCCTGGAGATATCAGAATTGACTGTGATTTGTTTGCTCACTCGATTATTGTCGTTCACCACATTCCTACTGTCGGCAATGGAGGCTCCCGGCGATGGAACTGAAGTTGAAAATACGCTACAGTCCCCAACTGATTTTGACGCTATTGGTAAACTCTCTGTAGTTGAAGTGGTGGTTATTTTATCCGTTGTGGGCGTAAATTCTAACAGCGATAAATTACTAGATTCTTTAAATGTTGGTGAAAGTTTATCAGATCGGGCAAGGGGGAGTAGTGCAGGCAATGTTTTTGGCACTGAGGCCGAATGAACAACAGGTGGCATGTCATTTTCACGGTCGACTCTTGCACGCTCAAGAATTTCTCTAACAGTTAAACCACTTTTGTTCAGATTCTTGTTCAGATATCTAGTACTTGTGTTGTTTGTTGTGGTTTTGTGACCCGCCTTTGTGTGCGATGTCGAAATTTGGCGGCTATCTATGAACTTGAACAAAGTTTTGACAGGTTGGGGGCAGAACTCTGTTGGTAGTTTGGGTGAAACCTCCCTAGGAAGTATTCCCTTCCATCCGAGCGAAGTTGTTTGTTGAAGGGGTTTGGTACGTCCAAGTTTGCCCATCTCATGTGGCAATTGCACAGGAGGTGTCGGCCTGAAAGAACTTTGCTTGTCGGGCTCAGTAAAACTTCCATTAGGATTGTTCTCAATTGTTTGTCTCATGGGTCGGATACTGGCAATATTCTGTTTAAAATGCCTTGTGGAAGTCGGTGCTGCAGGTATTTGCATGTTTTTTCCCGGAGGAGCATATTGTCTCACCGTTTCACACGAGAGTCTGATTGGCTTGTGTAGGACTATACTCGGGGTTGTTGCCGATTGACGGTAAGTAGTATCCCGTTCTAATGGCGATTTCATTGGAGATCCAAGTCTCTTCTGTTGACTTCGACCTTTGTTCTGCTTTTTAATTTCAGCATCTCTGCTCTTTAGAGCAGGGTCATCTGTTTCCTTGCTTGGAAGAGCCATCTGAACGGGTTGCTCCGTGTGCTGGCTCTTACTCGGGAACTTATTTCGATCTGATTGAGTGGTTTTTAATAGGGCATCTGTTATCCTCTTTGGTAAGTTTTCGTCTGGCGAGGAACAATCAACCAGTGAAAACACGGAGCCGATTTGGGGTAAAACCATTTCGTGAGTCGCACCGCACGTCCCATTGGTAGAGCTGGGGGCAGGCGGTGTTTCAGCATCGTGGTGTTTGGCACTCATTGCATCTACTGTAAGAGTTGGAGGCGATCCTTTCTGCTGTTCTTTCCACTTTGAGTTATACGTCCTGTACAGTGAAGTGGAGGTCGCTGAAACATTAGCTTTTATTGGACTTACTGATCGTCCTGCCACAGGTGACTTAGGGCTTGCCACCGTTCTTTGGGGACATGGCAATATCGGTTTTTGTTTAGTTTGCGGACTACCCAGCGAGGAATCTTTCGGCATAGTTGTCAACCCGTTTTTCTGCGATAAGTCTAGTGCATCGTGATTCTTTGTCTGTGAGCCATTTCCAAGTTGAGGTTGCTGTGAAGTGGGCACGGACTCCTTTGCAGCAGGCAGTTCACAAATGTCTTTGGGTACTGTACCGTTCTTTTTAATTCCCTGCTTTGAAAACAACATAGGCATATTTCCGTTCTGATGCAAAATATCACCCGGCTGTTTTTCGTTACGTATTATAAAGACGACATCTTCCAGTTGCCCTTTGTTGTTTCTCTCGGGCGAACCCACAAATGGCACATTATAAGCTGGCACCCACGCAGAATTCGAAATATCTGGATACGGGATTCCTTTAGTCTTGTTCGCTTGTGGTTGAGTGTCACTGTGGATCGACAAATACGGGACACCAATAATGTTTCCCTGGGCATTATAAGCAAGTAGATCATGAGGAACTCGTTTCTTTCCCGTGCTATCTGTTTGCGAGGCTGGTGATGCACACACGAGCTGGACGACTGTTGACGCTAAAGGTAGAGTTCTGGTCTCGTCAGGTGATAACGGACAGAAGGCTGTAAAGTAGGACGACCCCACATTCCAGAAAAGACGCTTACAGAGGCATAAGTAATCACTTTTCTTTGGGCTGTTGAGGAAAGCAAAATAACAATGGATGCATTAGACACAACTTTACAAGTTGGTGAACAAAAGTAAACAACAACATATTCACTTATAGCATTATGTCCTTTGATGTACAAGTAATTGATACAAACAAGGAGATAAACAAACAGTGTTAAAATTGACTAACACTTTTACACGCTACATAAAATCAAGCTTCACTAACACTTTTACACGCTACATAAAATCAAGAGATAGAAGAAAGATACCATATTGGCAGAAAGTCGTTTTGGTAAGCATATAATGTTTTTACAAACTTTGAAGTACACTCTTTTAAAGAAATACAATGTACATGTAGTTGCTATTAGAATTTAATTAAAGAGGGAGCAGTAACAAAACCTTGGTAGTGGAACGGCAAACAGTGCAATCTTGTCCTCCGGATCGGTTGGTGGTTCCTTGGTTCCCGGATTGACATTCCAGTCGGGTTGTTGATGCATACCTTGTATTCGAGTTTTATTCTGTTGGTGAATTTACAAAAACGTAATTAAACCAGCAACAATTCTTCATTAACATATACTATTGTTATGACTTCAGGAACCTGCATTACAACTAACTGGAGGTCACAGGTTACGATAGTTCAACTATAACGAAGCACACATTTATTTTTTCAAAGTGGTAACACATTTCGTTAAAGGAACATTACAGAATTGGTTTTTGCTAACAAAACAGTTGCTGGCAGTGTAAGCACTTTATGTAATCCACCATATACAGAAACTGACAAACCTGTAGAAGTTTGAGCTCGATTGGCCATCTGGGTCACGAGAAAATAGTGAACAACCGATTACACATTTTGCATGCAATCGCATAGATTCAACATGAATAAAACGCTCACTGAGCGATAAACTCCAATCGGAAAATTAGTTTATTCATTTCTCATCAAATATGGCATTTCAGACAGAAATATTTCAAGTGATATTTTCTACCATCATCATCATTAGATCGTGTAAGTTTTATGTAAATCTGTGATCAAAAGTATATTTTACAAGTTTTTTCTTACCAATTCTGTAATGTTCCTTTAAGCAGAGACAAACTACAAGGGCCCAATTTCCTAAAGCTGCTTAAACAAGAAATTTTTATTTAGCTCAGCAAATTAGTTTTTGCTGGTTTATACTTATTTTGTAAAGCATAGTTTTGTGGTGATTACTTGTGAGTTCATTTTGTGTAACCCTGGCATGAGCCCCGTGTCCTCCAACACACGTTATTGTGGTTAATTGTTTTTCACAGTTGCACAGCCCACAGCGAGTTGAACGTCCTTGATGTCTTAGACTGGACCATTCCACATTAAGAAGGAAGGAGTGGTGGGGGAGTCCGTTTCCAAGGTCGTTGTTTTGGTTGGCTGGGGAAACATTGTTTACCATACCCAGCGAACAAAATCTGCCACATGGCTTAGCGTGAGAGTCAACACTGTTTTATTGTCAACACTGTTTATTGTCAACACTGTTTATTGCATCAGGCGATGCCCTGATGTCTGGCAAGCCTCTGAGCCGCTTTGCGGTTTCCAAAATCCCCTGACCCCACGCCACCAGTTAAAGGTGACTGTAACCAGAGGACACTTACAACATTGGTGTGCTTTTTGGTAGACGGCACTCAGTAAAGGATTTCAACTCTATGGAATTGAAACAAGATAAAATGTGTAATGTACATTGTACAGTCCTCTGTGAATTTCTATTTGTATTTTTTGCCCAGTAGATTCATGTATTTGGGCAAAGAATGGTATCAGGGCAACTATGGATAACTTTTTTCTCTTTTTAGTGGCATTGCATTTTTGTCTTGCATCAGCCTTAAGAAGAAAAACAAATGGGGTGATGTGGCACAATAGGTGTGTCCATCAATAGAGGAGGTATTTGTCAGACAAATGACCATGGTCAAGTAATGGCACAATCATGTGTCAGATAACATTTTACTGCGTTTATTATTTCAAAACTTCATGTCTAAAGAACTTGGATTTAATTTAACTTCCCTCAAATGTTAATCTCAATGTAGACAAGTGTTACGCATAGCTGACGAATCATTAACTCAGTATTCTAATAAACGCTGCTGCCAGATCTTGTACGTGTTTTTTTGCATTATTTAGTTGGCCTTCAACATCGCATCGCACGACCGATGCTAATTGCCGTGCTTTGAGCAACTCTATGCAGCTGTCGAGGTTAGGTAAACTGCAATAACATGCTCACCCTTAGCAACCAATGGGCGCGATATACAAATAAAGGCCGTTGCCACGCTGGAGAAAATACATAGCACACCGCGCAATAACTGAACTGAGATTGATCGTCGTTCGCTAGGCAACAGATAAGCAGACCTTTCATCCACGTTCCGAAGATCACTTGCCTAGTCAAGATATTTCTCATTTACATTTAAGGGAGATCCCCTATCTTGGGGGACTTTCTTGAAAATCATTCTTACTTGATTGGACGGCTAAATTAGTAACATGTTGTCGATGAAACTTAGCTTTTGTCAAAATCCACTTGAAAGTCAAGAAATCAAACGGGAATTTTGTTTATGATATCCCCTTTCTTAAATGAAAAATAATACAGCTCATTTTGACTGAACCTTTTTTAGAACCTGTTGCGATCTTGTTGCGATCCAATGAGAAATACAATTAAAAAATAAAATGTGCGTTAAAACGGTTGGATCGTGCTGAGTATGTACAAACAACGACATCCATGGAAAACTGGTGACCGCGATGGAAGACAATTACCCACGTTCCCCCATTGGATTACACGTCTTTCGCTCCCTCTGTAAATAACTACAATGTATAATGTAATGCAAAAGGCCGTAGCTTGCTATCGATCGCATATCGATCGACAAGCTCTACCGTGGTGTCTCCCTACTGGCTGGAAATAAGGCCGTGGACAATGACACAGGAGGCAGTAAATGCATCACTGTGAGAGAAAGTGAAGCGTTACTTATACATGTATTTATAAATCGTAACACACTAGCCCTGCTGATAGTACCTGTGCATTGTTAAGATTGAGCATTTGAAATGCCAAAACATATATAGAAAATCGTCAGCCAGTATGGTAATTCCTTTTTAACAACAAGGGTTTCTGGTATGCCTGGTATATTTAAATTACGTTGATCTGGCACTCCAAAGGCACTACTTGCTGTCGGTACGCCGTCATTATTTCGAAGTTACAAATCTCACTTGGTTGAGCATCAACGGTCACGCGTAACTTCATTAATTTTCATATTAAACATTCGTGAATCGTAATATCAATTTCATGTACTATTTTAGACGATGTATGTTTTCTCCGTTATAGTGACCTAACCTCATATCCTTTGACCGCTTGAACATTTTATAGGTGTTCGACCAGCAGCCGAAAGACAATTGTTACTGTACTGTGTTTTTTTTTTTTTTTTTTTTTCACGTCTTCTTTTAATATCCCTAAACCTGTTCTTGCAATAATCCCAAAAAGTAAAGGTCATACAGACTTGAAACTTTACATGTATCTTAGTGTGTATATGAAACCGCATAATTTTTTGAGACAATGACGTCCTCAATGCTGTCATAACGTTAAAATTAGTAAAATAACGTAAAACATTACTAAAACTCATATTTAGAAAACCAAGAATGATGCTTACAGGATATTCGTACCATATGAAAGCTCTTGATGCATTGCACAAATATTACACAAAGTGTGAACAGTGTGACCTTTACTCAAGGTTCAAACAGGATATATAAACTACATATTTTACTAACAATATATCTTAGTAACCAACCGTGGTACAGTAATAATTATGACGTCATCTGAAAGCCCTTTACAACTCTAAGAAAAAATCAGAGGGTGCGACCCCATTAGACCTTTACTCTAGGTCGAAACCGTAAGTTAAATGTTCAAACCCAATGAACCAAAACAGGGTTTAAAATTGAGACTTGCCATGCACTTAGACCTTAACATGTAGATGAAACTGTAACTGTTTTGGGATGAAGACTTTATCGACGACGTCCCAGCATTAAATCAACGTATAATATACTTTTTTTTACTTCACAAGAACCATAATTACTACACACAAGGAATTTGCACCACATGAAAACTTTTGACGTATAGTAGAAATCTCATTAAAGTGTGAGCCCATGTGATCTTTTTACTTCCGGTCGAAACTTACCATATACTGTGATCTTATTGTGCAGACGAAACCTCAATTTTGGGGGATGGTGACGTAATTGATGACGTCACAGCATTTAATCAACGTTTAATATTTTTACAAAATCATAGCTTGAGAATAAAAATGCTACATACAAGGTATTTGCACACCATATGGAAGCTATGGATGTATTGTGCAAAGCTTACCGAGTGTGACCCTAAGTGACCTTCACTTCCGGTCGAAACCGGAAGTTGATATTTTAAAATTCAAAAATTCATATCTAAATAAACAAAAATAATTCAATTCTTAGTGTGTAGTTGACACCAACATTTTGGGGATAATGACGTAATATTTAACGTCATACATAAAATCAATGTTTGATATCTATAAAAAATTATTGTGGAGAACCATAAGTGCTTCATACAATATTTTGAAATGAAAATTCTTAAAGTTTTGTACAAATCTTACACAAAGTGTGACCCCGTGTGACCTTTACTTCCGGTCAAAACCGGAATTTGAGTTAAATACATATTGCCGGGGACATTATGGTCTCTCTGTATGAATTATAGTTTGACCGTATGCCTTCTAATTAAAGGAGTAATTCTTAACAGCGCCCTCTCGAGACAAGTTTTAAAAATGTACTATCTTGCTAAAAACTTGTTCAAAAAGTTTAAAACTTAGCACATACATTGTACTTTTCAATCTCAATGTCTGGATAAAATATGCTATGACGTCAATCATGATGACGTTATTTATTTAAAATGAGGCTATTCAAAGTTTCTCGTTTAAAACGCAAATCTTTAGAACCACAACTTCACGTTCATCAACATATCTTACAAAGACAATTTTATCAAATGTCCTCATTACTTTTAACTAACTCTTCTGTCTACACCGAACACCTTGTTTTGTTTCAACAAAAACTTTTGTCAAGTTTTCGCTTTTTAAAATGTTATTGTTAATATCCAACAGTGTAGTATATACGTGTACGCCAAGTGGTTTTCGACTTTTGACATATTAAAGAGCCGTAGATTGTTATATTTATTATTATGCATTCAGTGATAGACATCTGGTGTTGGTCATTATTCTATTTGTTCGCAGATCAGATTTTTAACTGGCACTTTCGCCTCGTGAACAATTCCGATCATTTTAAATCTTGGTAGCCGAGCAACCTCTCAGATAGCAATTGCGTAGAGTCCGTGAACAGTGTGCATTTTAAGTGGTGTTTATTGGCCATAAAACCTTTTGGAAACCATATTTTGTAATCTTTGGCTCTTTCACTCTGATTTTATTCAGATCTCTATCAACAACATTATACATATATAGTATTAGAACTGTCAACTGTTTGATTGTATTGGTAATCAAACTTTCCGGTTACCACATTTGTTACTCTTTGATCTTTGACTATGCTTTAGATTCAGAGCATTTCCAACAAAAGAATATAGTGATGGAACTGTCTACTGTTTGATACATATACAAATATCAATATCAGACCCACACGCAGTTGAATTTGGGAGAGAAAAATATATAATGTACATGTACATGGTGTACCAATAATTTATTGGATTGACGGTTAGTAAAATGCAGCTACATAAAAGGGACGCAATACCTTGGATTGGGCGATTTGGGATATAAAGGGCGTCATGAAATGAATATGGTTGGAAAGATGTTTTTTTAAGAATGCGATGATTCACACAAATATGCCACGATGTCGTGTGCTTTTCCTTTTACTTCTTGAACTAACACGGTCCCCTATTGTGTAGAACCAAATTTGTGACTCCACAAAAAAAAAGATGATCTTGTTAGTTCACGAAGTAAAAGGTAAACCACACAATTTCGAGGCATAAATTTGTGTAGATCCTTATATTCTGCTGCTTTAAAAACAGCTTTCCAACCTTAAGCCCAAAGCGCCCTATCTGAAGGCAACATGCCTATTAAAGAATACCGGCAAGCAACACTACACGCGCAATGTAAATTTACTTATTTATTTGTAAAAGCAATTTAAAGTCAAAATAAATAAGCTCTTAATTAAAAATGCATACAAAAAATAGCACTTGTCTTCAACTGTATCGTGTTTCTATGCTGTCATTTTATTGCGAACGAGTTGGTCGAGTTCCAACGCACTCATTAATTAAGGTAGATCAGCTTGGTGTTTTTTGTACGTATTGTCTTTCAATACACTTACGGTTTAATTAAAAACGCCAACGCCCGATCAATACGTCTGTCTTCGACGAATAATTTTCTTTGGGATTTTATTTTTACGTCTGTACACGTACTCATCCCATTGCAATCACAAAATATTCACGACATTGATTATAAACTCGCCGAATTAATGACCAAGCATTGGTGTGATTTGTCCTTAGGCTCAGTATTGATACAGACAGGTAGAACGTTGCAAGAATTTGTGATCATGTACAGTATTCCCAAACAATGTCTCCCGCGACAACGAGTTTGGTTCTAGACAACCTCTAAGAAAACAAATTAGATAGATTGATTTAATTTGCTATTTTATTCCACAACAGGCACATACCAAGATCATCTCGGTTTACAGCAGTAGTTAAAAAATAAAACAACGTTTACACCACGACTAAAGAAATACCCTGAGTGCAAACAAATGATATGAATTGGCTCTTTAACTTAGTATGACCAAAATGTGTTGCGCTATTTATTGCAAAATACCTTTATACTGAGAGGTCATGAAAAATTAATTTATCTCTTCGAGACAAAACAAAGTACATGTGTACTGTTTTCATTGCTTTTACATAAAGTATGATACCAAGTTTTTCTCAAGGGTTATACATTGGACAATAGCATACAAAATACGAAATTATAAACTGGGGTATCTTTCACTTTCTACGGGCAGTTTATGAGCTGAGAATATAAATCTAGCAAACTATCATCTGTAAATAGGATCATGTTTTAAGAAACATAAATATGGTTTCATTTTAAATGCTTCTACGACTTAACTTCCGGCTAGTTTCTTTATGAAACCTGCCGACCCAAAATTTATTGTATCACACACTGTAAAGATATTTATCACACTACAAAATCGCTGATTATGGAGCCCCGCCAAACTTAAACTGATAATTCAATAATCAATGCTGTTTTACTGTCTTTTTTTTCTTCTTCTTCTTTTTTTTTCTTTTTTTTTCTTTACCTTGAAAAACAAAGACATAAGTCTCCTATTTCCCAACTGTGTGGATTTTCTTCTTTAACCACCTCATTCGATTTTGAGTAATGCCTTCAAAGGCATTATTCAAAACCGTCTGAGGTGGTTTCCTATAGTGACTTTCCAATACATTAATTAACAACCAAGTACGTATTTCAACACGCTAGTAGGTATTTCAACACATTCTACACGTTTTTTCGGGCATAGAGTACAGCTCAGCTCACCAAAGCCAGCATATAATTTATAACAAGGTCATCTAATAATACAAAACTTAAATTAAAATGACGTGCGAGGCAATTACTTCAAAGTGATTCTAAATTATACTTTCTATTTTTAATAGTGTGGATAGTGATTATTGTTAGAACCGCCGAGGCTTCTGCCGTTGTCTGTGTCCCCGCGGTGAATATTTACTTATAAATGAGGACAATGGAATTTCCTATGCAGAGTATTAATCCAGACACTGTGCAACAAGGGCAGGACAGTGTGCGGAAAAGCTGGAAGTGGAGCACAGCATCCACTAAGGTCAACATTGTACAAGATTTCGTTTAACGGGGTGCTTATCTTAAGAGAATTATGAATATTAAGGTTATGGTTGGAACCCTACGATGGAACGATCAGCTAATTTCCCGTTTTAATCCTGAACTTAATTAAGATTAAAACACGCAGTGCACACCGTTTTATTTTGAAAACTATACTTTTTCGTTTTGTTAAAAACACAACTTTTTCAATAAAATGAAGGTAACGTGATTTGGATATTTAATTATGACCTTTTTTTTTACACATATCTTTGGAGGTAGATATAAAGTGTTTGGGTTATTTCTATCTCCATGGCATATCTAGTAATGTTTTTTTTTTTTTTTTTTTTTCTCGAAACGTGGTATGTCAGCACATTTCAAAACCGTGTTCTCGTCAGTCGTCTTCAATTGTGGACTGGAAGTGCGACGCTCATTTTCCCACGATTGGGATTAATATTTGTAGAATGCTGACTTCATAGCAGTGGTTTTTGTATTGTATCAACCATGGTTTATTGCGCTTTACTGAGTTCGTCCTTACCAACATTATCAACACTAACAACCAAGTGGAAAAATAAATCTTAAACTACAAATCACCTCACATAATTATACAAAGTTTCTATTAATCCAAACGACTGCTCGATCCTTGGCGTTGAAGTCAATACTCCCATTGCGCAAGGAAAACCGTTTTCTTGCTCCATAATGCATGTACCAAAATTACTGCCGTGTTAACCAGTGCCCCTTCCTCCTCCACAGCAATGCAGTTCACGTTAGATCGGTCGAGATCAATGAATGAAAAAAACTGAGACGGCGGACAAAACTTGTTTAACATTATTTTGGCAAAAAATGAAAGTCTCGATTTACCCCCAAAAGGTGTTATATTTAGCGAAAATTGGAACTGAATGGAAACTATCTAGTTACCTGCTCACGGTCATTCATGATGTCGTGATCCATTGTTGAACTGGAGCCAAAGATCCAGTTGCCTTTTAGATAAAAACGAACAAAGCTAAACGTTTGTGACCAAATGACAAGGCTGTCCGTGTAGCTTGCTGGCCTGGTAATGACTTGTACATGTACAACACTCGGCAGGCTGTAGCCCTTACGTACAAAGAACACACAATGTGGCAATGCTTCCCCCGTCCCTTGTGTGGACAGTTTTTGCATGAGCGACCTAGGTCACCGTCTACGTCCCGATCACCTTGGCAACGCTGAATATAAATGAGGGATTATGAGCGTGCAAATGCACCTGCGTGGTGCTTCAGATATCGCGCCCGGGTTACATTGCATAATTATCTTTGTGCGGAGTGTCCTGGAGGATAATTTTCATTGGTCAAGCTGTCCTGATTAACATTTAAGACTCTTATATCGCAGATGAAATGCCGATTGTGTATACACGTACATTCCCGAGCGCTGTTAATAATTATTATTCGTCTGAGGGCTCTCATAACAGTTCTGTCAACCTTTAATTGAAACGTCGGTGGCATGTACCAGAACTGTTGTCGACTCCGATCAGTGTCATGGCAAAAACACATGCACAGATTGCCCATACTTTCTTTATTTACAACAAGAAGCTTAAGTTTGATAAAGCATAGAGCAAGGGTTACAGTGTGCGGACTGGGAGTTCGATTTCGTTTTTGAGCTTATTATTTTAAGAAACTAATAATATACGAATATAATATAATATATAACTAAAATGTGTAAAAGATTTTAAATTATAATATACACAAATATTAAAAGTAAAACAAACGCATGTCAGCATGGACATCAAGAGACGCTAAATTGGTAATTTTTATAATTTGCCAGTCCACTTTAGCACGCACACAACAAATAAGACGAGCCCGAACGGACAAATTGCCCTCACCTTTGTCAAATATAATATCAAACTTAATCAATACGGTACGATGTAAATATGATCACCAACAATTGCAGTGCGGTTAGCGTGCACTCCTCTATCAAGCACAGGCGGACAATTTGCCAGCACGTAACCTTGGCAATACAGTCGCTATAGTCTTTATTAAGTTACCATAGTAACTATCCCTTGATATACACGTACATCAGAGATACCCTTAACTACACAAAACGTAATGTTGTTATCTCTCTTTTCATTTATGATACCACAAAATTACGTAGCATATTGCTTAATTTAACGTTATGGAAAATCTTTTTTTTTCAAATGAGATGTACACACAATTAAGAATTGTTAAGTATTTTACAACAAACGTGGAATTTTTAAATGAAAATAATAATATTATTGGCATTGTTCTCGTGTTTTGTTTGTCTTCTATGCATACGTCATTCACAGCAACGCTCATTTGCGAAAAAAATTTGAAGTGAATATGTGTATGAACGGTATAATTTTTCAAAAAGGCATACGGTTGAATATCAAAAACACACTTGATAAATTGGTGTATTTATTACTAACTGAGTCTATTTTTCCTGTTTTCCCAGTAACTGTTGTGGTACTATTGTAGTATTACTATTATTATTCGTTCTACATTGTGATCATTCAGTTTACTGTGTTAGAATTCACTTGAACATGAGTCATCCCCTAGATGACAATGTGTTTTTGAGGCTTTTCTTCACGCATGATGAATGAGTGGTTGCGATGATACCGTTCACGTAGTAATTTTCGAGTCTAAAATGGCGCTCTGTTTGCACACAATTCTTATGAACAACTGCAATGTTTTAGTTTTTCTATACGAAACGCCCATATTGCTAGGATTTTCGAACAATACATTCTCTCGAAGTAAAGGTAGCCGTATCAACGTCATGAAAGGTTAAAAAGGAAAAGAAAAGGGTAATCTATTGAAGAAACTAAAAGGGATATCAGTGAGTGACTCGGTAAAAAAACACATTTGCGATACAGAAAATATGAATAATAGCGTGATATCAATAAATTGATGAAGAATATTTGTTGTAATCAATGGTCCTGCTTACGTTAAAGGTATTGTACACTTTTGGTAACAGCTCAAAATCAGTGTCCACATTTTGTGTGATTAAACATATGCATGAACAAACAAACCTGTGAAAGTTTAAGCTCAATTGGTCATCGAGATCACGAGAAAATAGTGAAAAGAGATCTTATGTGTTTTCTGTTTTTTCAAATTATCGCGCGCGATAATTACTATTGTTTTACTCGTTTCTCAGAAACGATAGCATTTTAGGCAGAAACATTTTAAGGAACCCTTTCTACAATTACTTACTTTAAATCGTGTAAGTTATGTGTGAATCTGTGAACATTGTGTTTTTCGATCTTACCAATAGTGTACAGGGCCTTTAAAGGATGCAAATGCATTACGTTAATGCAAATCCTTCAGGCATGCTTTGATTACCTATTCGACGGTAAGTCATCGATTCAAATGGTACACTACGTTGAGTGACTAGCTCAAACTGCAACAGCAACTGCAACAATTATTAATATTTATCACGCACTGAGTGGTAAGTCAGGCGTAGAAGAGCGTACATTACAATCATGGGCAAGCACGCTCAACACGTAACCATAATTATGCGTCTTACACAATGGTCGACGTGAAGGTTCAAGTGTCGTCAGACATAATGGTCACGTCATTGGTGTATTATGCTGCATCTGCTGCAAAACAAAAAAATGGCTCCCGATTTGCAAATTAAAATTGTAATTTATTTGAAACTAACAAATTTTGTTCCCCACTACAATGAACGTCTCGTATAACTGTTCTTTCGCAGTTCATTTGTCTGTAAAAATGTTCAACTTAATATAAAACGCCCGAACAATAATCCGGAAAGAATACTTTTTTATTTTAGGCCTATTGTTATTTTTTTTTCTCCACAAGTTCAATTTATATAAAAAAATTACACACAATAAAAGAGCTCCAAAATATATATGGAGAAGGCTAGATTGAGGAGGAATGCAAATTTTCCTATAACTTAAGGGTTCAGTCTGCCGATAAAAATATTACTAAAAGACACTCAATATACAACGGGGAAACGGATAACAATTACAAAGATATAAACAATTAAAAACTTCGTGCAGTCTCGCAACGAGGTCACCATTGAGCTTCCGGGCTCCTCTGAGCAACCAGCTACGTGAGATTCACGCGGACACAAAACAAATATACTGCTGGATTTGTAACATTTAATACTTATACATTAATTTTAAAATAAAATCAGGGAACTTGGGAGAAGTTGAAGAAATATTACTCGACCTCCAACATCCGGTTCGAAGTGTCGAATTTTGAATTTACGCTGACTGTGGTATACGCAAATCATGTTGGACTACACTGACAAACCGAAGTTAGGTAATAGATTAAATCAAGATAAGAGCTTCGTTACTTGGCGAAAAACATACCTTGTGTCGCATGTGTTTTGTGTTTTGTTACTTGGCGCGAAAAACAAATATTGTGTCACATGTGTTTTGGGTGACGTTGCATGGAGCCACCGGGAAAATGGCGTCCTAATTTCGTGAGGTTTTGGTACCGTACTGATCTATTGAATGTAGCAGCTTGCTCGAATTTCCATGCGTGTAAGTAAAGAGTCACCTTTTATTGCACGGCCTTTATGGTTTCAAATGGGAAGTGGAACTTAAAGGGACACACTGCCTTGGATTGTGCGCTCTGAGCTGTAAAAAGTGTTTGAAAGTGTTTGTTATGAAATTAATATGGTTGGAAAGATATTTTAAAAGTAGAATATAATGATCCACACAAATATGCCTCGAAACTGCTTGGTTTTTCTTTTACTTCGTGAACCAACACGGTCCGCCATTTTTTGGCGTCAAAAATTTGGTTCTACAAAATGGCGGACCGTGTTAGTTCACGAAGTAAAAGAAAAACCAAGCAGTTTTGAGGCATATTTGTGTGGATCACTATATTCTTATTTTAAAACATCTTTCCAATCGTATTAATTTCTTAACAAATGCTTTGTATAGCCCAAAGCGCCCAATCCAAGGCAAAGTGTCCCTTTAAGCACGGCTTGTAAAGATATCAGTCAAAGATTTGCGAAATCGTTGACAATTTACAATTTGTCTATAAAATTTGTACAATACATGCAAGTTGTGTTTTTATAACAATTGCACAATACACGCTGCAGCTGTCCGGAAGTCAATATTTTCGCGAAAACTCGAGGTCAACTCATGGGGAAAGTGGGTAATAAATTTGGAAATAAATTACTTCGTTTCAAAACGATATACACATTTTTCAAAATTGACGGTTTAAAGGGCGTAGTATGTGCTCATCAATCTGTCATATGGTTTACCTCATTTACATTATGCATTTTTAATCAAAATTAATTAAATTTCAATCCATCATTAGCTTCGTGTTTTGTCTTTTAGTTAAACTGAAAAGAAACTCTTATTAATTAAAACATTGCATTATTTTGCAGTACGGTCGACTAAAACACTTGAAATAGATTACTGTTTTAAAAGGTAGCCGACCAATAATGTGTATGAAAAGATAACAAAAAGGATCTAGCAACTCCAATGCAAACATCCGGTTGAAATGAAGGTACACTTCCCCAAACTACTATAAACTTGAGCATCTGAAGAAATATCCTTTGTCTTCCTAGGCAAGTAAGACTCTCATTAAGGAAACCGCGGAAACATTACGTGGTTCATATTTCCTGATTCATTATCATGTGTTGACCTGAAGTAGCTGTCCACTCTTTAAATAGATGAGAATTGAGAATTTACACGTCTAAAATTGATCAAAGTTCCAGATATGAAAGTTAAATAAATAAATAAAGGAGTTAAGACAACCCCGGAAAAAATAATTACAAAAACCTTACAAACAATTACAAACAGTGCAGTACAACAGAGAGAACAGTCAGTGGCAAGAGTGAAACACGTACCTCAGATCACAGCCTCATACTGCAACCCCCCTCCTCCCCACAGACATCGTGATTGGAAACACGAACAATTTAAAACATTGAAAACTGTCTAAAACTCATAAAAATACATAGAGAAAGTATCATTCAACGAGAACAAAAATATCCCACTCCCGCTGCCCAATTATTTGTGACAAGAATCGGTATTGAACGTGGCCCCTTCATAGATTTGCACCCGAAATAGTTTTGCTTGCACAATTGTGTTCGTATGGTCTGCATCTCTATTTTGTGTGTGGTGTTAACCTGTTAAAACAGAGGACTGTAAAACAGGTATCATTGACAGACCGAAAACGTCCTCGCTTCGTTTTCGTGTACAGAACCAATTGGGACGTCGCTTTTATAAAAACAAAACACTAGGAGAACAAAGAGAAGTTCTCGATTTACGGGGTCGCCAAACGTCTGGAGTGTGTGAGTGTATTTTAGCCTGTTGACTCAACATGCAAAACCCAATGAAGCTGCTCCATCGATTCAGTAGAATCTGTTATTAATTGATTTTTTTAAAACAAAGCTAACTGCATTATTTTCCACCGTTTTTGAATGTCTCAAACCCAGTTATTTTGATGTTTTGCGTAAAGAAGAATGAATACCAAGTCAGATCATGGTCAGATGTACAATTTAAAACTGGTATCCTTCTCCTTTTTGCTTACCAGAACAGTGTTTAGCAATATTTCCTACTTAAGCAGCTCCATGAAACTGGGCCGAGGTCGACCCAAGTACGGCATACAGTTTATACTGTGTCAGTTAACGCCGCACATGTACCGCCTGGACTTCTTGTTCTTAGCCTCACAGGAAACTATGACACATCGCTCAGTGCTCCTAAACCATGACCCATCAACCTTGAATTGTATACATCCCAACAAGGTCAACATGGGTACCAATTAATGAAATCGTCGTTTGATGATTGGCATTGTCCAAATTAACGATTTTTGTACTCTAACATACAGTTCATGTAAATCTGAAAAGGGAAAACAAGAGACGTTATTATCTGAGCTAGTGTCAACAGAAACTTGGACTATCAAAACCCACTGTCGAAACTGCTGCTGTTATCAAAGGACAAGGTCAATCAAATTGCTTTGGGAAAAACGTGCACAAAGAACCGAAATCTTTCTGCACGGTAAAAACGTTACAGAGGGAAATATCCTTTGTTTTATACATGAATATAAATATATAAATACCGAACTATATAAAACCGCTGTTTTCCCGAAAAGTTGTATTTGGTCGTGTTTACTATTTCAATGTAAAATTTTTAAGTTACTTACAATTTCTTCAAATATAAGGTATGGTCTCACTATCATTTACCATTCCCTTCAAAATAATATATAAATGAGGCTCACGTCAGCCCAATATATTAGTCTGGATTATTCACTCTTTGGTGCACACGCATGCCTTGCTGGTTATAGGTTACTCATAAATATCAAACTTAATTGCGTGCCTCGTGTGGCAGCGGGCCGCGATATCAATTTGTGGTTATTGTTATGAAAAGCTTAATGCTAAACAAATTACGCCAATGTTCTGCCTATAATCTATTGGCATAATTTAGCACGACGGTGAAATGCTTGATTGTCTGCCTATAGTGTATGCGTTATATATGTTTAGGAATAGAAAATAGCAGTTAATTTTTCATCAAATTGGGGTCCCTGTTGGCCCCAAATTCTGACAAAATGGAAATTTAACTGCATGGGCTTGTAAATTGACTCTATGATCAATGTATAATGGTACACACAAACTGAGACTAGATCAATATGGGTAAATCAGTGAGACAAAGTTGGTATCTTTGATTTTTCTTCCAATAAATTTGAAATAATCAGGCCATATTATAGCTATAACAGGTTGGAGGAATGGTGCAACTGAGCTCTGCTTATAAAAAGCAACCACGTGTTACCCTCCGTTCCGTGTTACTTATCCATTTGTGTTTTTTCATTTCTATTGCTTCCTGTCCGGAAATTTGAAAACCATGTGAATTTTCTGGGGTATAGTTCATCCAAAATGATGACCCATAGATTTCAGCGTCTCCCAAGCGATTATCGATGCTTCCGCTCGGTCGCAAAGCCTTAAAAAATATAACCGCGACATTCAACATGCATGCAACTTAAAAATACTGGAACCTCTCAACATTTATAAGCAACGCTGATTACCAGCCGGTTTAAACAATTACAAAAATCGTTTCCATCTTCATTCCGATTTTTCTCACTTTATAGTTCTTGCTTTTTTAAAACTCTTTTTATTTAATTTTCACGTTGACACCTTTTTGGGAAACCTATGTTTTATATTAATTTAGGCATATTTACAAAATGTTTTATTTTGATATCTTTTGACTTTTGGTCATGTTAATGTTTGTTAAACCATATTTTAGTGTACTCTTTACAGTATTTCATATTGAAACCATTGCAGACTGATTAATACAATTAACTTACATAAAATGTATGTGAGTTAATTTTTAATTTATTCATTTTAATATTTTGACATTTTTTGTACATGTATACTATTAATACCATTGGAATTTCGTGAACCTTTGTTTCAGCACTAACAGGGTAAACGGCCCCCTTCCAAGAGTACATTATAGAATTCATTATATGGATAATCATTCAGTAGAGCAGAGTAAGTACTCTACCAGTGCAGCGAGGACCCGTGTAGCTGTAGCTATAATCTAGGAATCGCAATCGGTGTATATCGGTTTTATATAGTGCAAGGATTTTGTTGACATCTTCGGCTGACCTGCAATAACGAATAGATGACGAAACAGTCCATCGTGCTGGTGAATCAGGAAGTGCTCTGTAGTTGACCTCGTATTAAGGAGTAGACGTAATATACGTGTTGTCGTGCTCTTAAAGGTATTGTACACTTTTGGTTAACAGCTCAAAATCAGTGTCCACATTTTGTGTGATTCAACATATGCATGAACAAACAAACCTGTGAAAGTTTGAGCTGAATTGGTCATCGAGGTCACGAGAAAATAGTGAAAAGAGATCTTATGTGTTTTCTGTTTTTTCAAATTATCACGCGCGATAATTACTATTGTTTTGCTTGTTTCTCAGAAACGATAGCATTTTAGGCAGAAATATTTTAAGGAACCCTTTCTACCATTACTTACTTTAAATCATGTAAGTTATGTGTGAATTTGTGTACATTTGTGTTTTTCGATCTTACCAATAGTGTACAGGGCCTTTAAGCTCTTGAGACAACAAATTGGTAAAATCTCTCCTGTGGCCACATAATTTAAAAGTGTAGTTACCCCGGTACTCAATATTAAAGAGCTGTCGTGCGTTTAACTGATGCCATATCTCCGCCCAATCAGGTTTTATTGTTTTTGGTTATAAGTACATTTTTTGGTCGAACAGGATTTGAACCTGCGACGTCCGGACTGTACGTGCCGGTACTCTACGACCAAATGGCTACATGGCTCAGTTGGTAGAGCGCTGGACGTTATAATCCGGAGGTCGCAAGTTCAAATCCCACGCTGGTCAATTTGTCTTAAATTAATTAAAATTTACCCGGTCAGTTTCCCTTTTGGCCTTTTACTATTTAAATAAAAGGTGAATTACTTCACATAAAGGTACGGTTTCCATGTTTCTTACAGCAAAAGAAATCTCATCTAGAATTTCGAAAGATAACTGCATGCTTTCACTTCTTGGTCAGATCTTCTCATTTAAATCGTCTTCTCTTGTCATAGTGGTTTCTTACTCTACTGTTTTAACAAACTACGTTACCAGTACTATCTATAGAGCGTACAATAATGGTTTTGACCAGAATATATATTTTTTTTAATCTTTGCTGACGTAGCACTCAAACAGTTACGCCAGACTCCTTCCTCCATGTCCAGACACACTATTAGTGGCCTTGCGAGCATGAATCCTGCCTGGCATGCACGTACGTCTGAGTCATAATATCCATGGGAACGTTTTCCTGGGTTTGTCTCACGAAATATTTTGTGTTCAGATACCCCAAGCAGACACATCTCCGTGTGCTTGTCATGTGACTGACCACAATACAGGGTTATTCCACTATTGAGAATGGGTAAATTCAAACGTCAATACTGACTGGAGATAAAAACAAATTGATGGAATGTTTCATTCATTATCATAAAACTAAAAACAACTACACTACATAATGCAACTATTATAAGCCTCTGGCGTTTGTTAGCACAATGTCCGGTAGCCTAAAAATGTTGGGGGTTTAACAGCAACGTTTGCACCTGTTGCAATATTGGTACGGTCCAAATCTTGGACAAAGGTGGGGTGGTAATTTAAGACGCTAAATGTACGTCATTGGCCAAGTCTTTTTTAATCAACATTTTTATTCCGACGAAACTATTGTTTATAAACAACCGTTCAGGAAAGGCTTAGGAAACAACTTAAGACAGACGCACTAAGCCTGGTGGTCCGTCCGGGCTTGAGGAAGCGAGTGAGTTATGGAACACGCCAGTGCTCGTGAACATCCGGTGTTCTGGGAGACTGCAGTGAACACCAACACCCCTGGCACCGTTGCACTTTGCATCATGTTTGCAAGCCCATTTGTACATAGAATGTGTCAGTTGGAACGTATAACCATGGGTTTACCATCTTTTATTTTCATGGTGTGATGTAACGGGTATGGAAATACTTTTTACGGACTGTAAACCATAAAATAAAATAAACATTTAAAAAAAAACGTTATCAAAACAATTATTCATAGTACTCTTATTTATCAGCAATGGCGACAATAATAAGACAATGACATACACCTTACCTTATCATTCATAACTTCAAAAGCTGCAGTAAGTCAAGTTGAAGTTACCGCTCGTGTTTCACTTCATTGTTATCTGCAATCCTAGTCCTACAATTCCTCTGGAGGGCGCTACACATAAATATAATTAGGCCAAGTAAAAACGAACGTGGGACTCATATTGGGGGGGGGGGGGGCTGGTTTGGGGGTTTGAGTAGTGACGTAAGGTAGATGGGTAGGGGAACGGGGTTAGGTTGAAGGGGAACGAATAGAGGTAGGTGATAGAAGGATAAAGATATATGACTTGCTAGGGGTAAGGGTGCTAAAAGGTCCATGACATGTTTATTGTTAATGCAATCCATGGAGATGCTCCTTGTGTCACATTTCACCTTATTTTTCAATGAGGTGCCTTTTTGTACTTTATCTGCTGATGCAGATTTCCATTTTCATGAACAAAAGTGTGATGTTGCTTTATGTTGCAATTAGTTTATAGGCACAAAAAGTAGATAGAATTTAGGATGTTTCGCTGTCGTAATTTTTTTTTTCTATAGTGATTTGTTAGTGTGCTAATGGCAGTAAGCCAAAGTGCAAACTTTTTTTTACAAACTCTTATATTAAAAAGCAAATTTTGGGGTAACAACTTAGTTTTTTTTCAGCGGAAATATGAAACAAATGACATCACTGCGCCAGGCGCCCTCAAGAGAGGAAATATTTAAATAGATACGGATTTGTTCAATGAAATTAACTAAGCAAGGATGTCAATTAGTTTTCATACACATAAGGGGATTAGGAAACGGCCCAAAATATATTCCTAAGAAATGTGTACCCGTGAGACCGTTTAGGTTTTATCGGTTAAGGTTTACCCTTAGTTAAAAGGGCGTCACTGCACTTTATAGTAAGATTTTTTGTTTTTCTCATAATTCCGCCAATAAATTTTCAAAACAATTTTTTTTTTTGGTAGTCCACCTTTCAACCATCCAGAAACAAATGGCAGTTGTTATTTGCACAGGGTTAGTTCAATGATCTTGCAAATTTAATTAGCACACATTGTGGTTCGTATGACTGCCATTAGTTTGTACACATAAATCTTGGCAAAACTTCTAAGGGTGGATTGCCAACCTTATAACAACCATCAATCATCCTTCCTAGGGCACCTTGTAGCTATCAAAGGAAGCCTGTGAGAGACTTGTTTGACAGGTGAAGGTTTTTGTATCAGGCTAACACCATGCTAATACAAGCATCCACACTGGGGGTGGGGGTGGGCGTGTTTCCTTAAGAGTGTTAGTAAGGTTGTTTATTAGCACAAGTGCTCAAGTATAGTTGCATTTAGCCTGTAGTTAGCAAATTAATTACCAAAATTTAAAAAAATTATCACTGAAAACATCTATAGACCCTCTGAAAGGTGTTGGGCTTGATAACAATGGGTTTATAGCTTGATACCCTGGGTTTAGTAGGATTTCGCAAAGCACAGGCTCTACTATAAACTATAGTTAGTCCCTTTGGATACAGTATGTCGATTTCAGGATTGCGGCTAAAGGTTTAAGTGACTACTGATAGCTGTGCGATTGGCTAGTGGATTATTTTAGTTATTTGATTATTCAAGACCATTTTATGACACTCTTTGTAGCTTGCACAATGTGTACTTTATTCTCGACATTAGTACGCCTACAACAATATTAAATCATCTTTTTACAGTTCACAAAACATTCAAAAATAAAACAATTTTTATTTATAACTTTTGAGCGGCACTTTTCCAACAATTTGTAACAATATTTTTTAGATATAAACATTTTTTTTTTTTTTTTTTTTTACATATGACTAATAAGGTGAATACCGTTCCGGAAAGGTTTTTATACATGCTGCAAAAGCCTAGTCTAAACACTCCTAGGTCAATGATACCCCCAAACAACCCTAATCCATAAACTGGTTTATGTTTACTTAACCTTTGGGTAACCTTGTTCTCACCCAATTTGAGTCAAGAGTAATTATACAACATCTCTGAGGCAACCCCCCCCCCCGCCCCCTCAACTAGACTTGGGACAAACTAGTGCTCGACAGTCGTAGTTCACTTTAATTGCTTAAATCTCACTACCAATTGTACGTTGTTCCGACTTATCTCGGGTCAAGTATGATCAAGATTCTGATAACAAAATATCCCCATAAATAGATTACGGGCCAGATTAAAAGGCCGTAATAGTTAACAATAATTTACACGACAAAAATTAATGAAAGACAATCATTACGAGAGTGCAGTTCTTATTGACACTCTTTTCATTGGCGTCGGCTTTACACGCGTTTGCATAAAAGAATGTGATACATCACATGATTTCCCCACTTTCATTCCAAAGGTAATGGAGGGATAGGGGAGGGGTGGTCGACGGACCACAAGGTATTATTACCAGTGGCGTAACCCCCTCCCCCCCCCTTTCATCCCGCTCAGAACCATTGTCCCAACAAATGGCATATGTCGAAACAAATTACAAATGAGTGATTCAAAACACACACCCCGCACACACACATTATGTATTTGCCCCGCCCCCCCCCATCCCCACTATGAAAATGTCTGATGTATGTATTATAAACAAAACATCAATTATAGGGAATACTGTACGTGTACTAGGACACTGCGGCATGATGTTGTCGGACGGAGAGGGAGGGGGCGTTGCGCAAAGCCGAGGCACTCCTCCAATTGGCTTAAAAAGCTTTGTATGAAAACCGTCATGGTACGCCAAATTTGAGTGCGTCTTGAGTTATCACTAAAAACGAAGATGTTAATTTGGACTTTAGACAGCTTCCCCGCCCCCTAATCTGCCTATATAGGCACTAACTGATTTCAGTCTTCAAAGACGAAGGAACAAAACATTATAAATGAGTTAAATGAATATTATATTTAGAGCCAGATGTGTATAGTTGAAACTACGGTATACAAAACAAAGTTATAAATAAGACACAAATGGTGTTGTCTACACCTTGTCTAGGTTTACATCTGGAAAAACAATTTTTAATGCAAAATACAAATTATTGTGCCTTTTCAGTGTGTTTTGATCTTATCAATTTTCTACCAAATCAAAAACGCATGCTTTCAAGCAATTAGTTTTCCAAAGCCCAACTGCGTTCAAGAGTGACTGCAAACATTATTTTCAAATGAAGTTTTTTGTTTTTATTTGTTTTGTTTTTTCACTGCAAAAAGCTATTTTCCCCGGCTAATTAAGAAATACTTGTTCCTTGGCATTAAGGTTATGCCTCGTTTTTAATGAAAAACAAATCAGACATTGCTTTGAGTTTCTGTACGAGAAAACATGAAAGCATCGATTGACTGAACAACATGTTGTTTTAGCAAATGATTTGGTGAACTTCAGATATAATTATTTGGTAAACCTCAGCAACAGACCATCTGTAGGTTTTCAAATTGGGTCAGCAACAACCCATAGGTTTTTAAATTAGGTCTGACGCCGATAAAACATTAATTTGTAAGTATTAAAACACAGTTATAAATAGGGTCAATGAATGTAATAATTAAAGACATGATGAAAGCTTGAAGTATTAAAACACAGTTATATAAATAGGGTCAATGGAATGTAAAATTAAAAGACAATGATGAAAGCTGTTTCCTTTAATTCAACTTATAAATCTTGATTTAAACGTGGGCTCTCTGTACCATCGCAACCAGACTTTTTTTGTTCTTGAGTGGGGGCGGGGCGGGGCGGGGGGTGACTGTACAAAACCCTTAATGAAGAACGCTATAGTTCCATCCTTGTTCGACATATTTTGCTGAGCCCTGAAAGTACATTTAGATCTGAATGTATAATAACATGTGCCACAGCTGGTTTCGAATCACTCAATTCTTGGTCTAGTACAGGGATAAGGCAGATAGTACATTTCTAAGTGGTGGCACCCTGAACAATGGGGAGCGGAAAGTGATGTTTGTTGTTATGATTAACTCTGAAAGCTTCTCCTCGGACAGTGAAATTATCACAACGAAAACGTCCAGGCCAGTACATTAAAGTAGAAATTTCGGAACAATCAATAGAGGCAGATCATAACATAATCATGGCAATCATAAGTTGTTTAAAGTAATAAATAGAGTACCTTCACATAGGCAGTAAGTTGCATTTTTGGTTTTCTTTACACATGAAGAAAAAATAAATAAATAAATACATTTTTACTATATGCAAAGTTCATTTTGTTTACACCACGGGAACCACTCCATCTCCTGGCTTTATCTCCGTGCTAGCCATCCCACAAACGAGAAGTACTCCCTCTGTTTCTCCTCGCAGCAGTACAACATCATCTCATTCGTGGTGCAGCGTTTGAGACAGCACTCGTCGATGATGCCCCGACGGGCGCCCCCTCTTGACGCTCCGCGCTTGAAGAAATCGACGGCTGTTTTACGTTCCATAAAGGGATCTGCGAGCAATGAAACATCGACGCAATTAGCGGATTGATGATACTGAATACGCCCGTCAAGTTTTATCTTGTGGGCACACTATCTTCTCGATCCATTAGCGATCTTGATAGAGATCATGTTCGAAGTTTGTTTATGGTCGATAAATAACCCCACCCGATCCGTGACTAACTTGCTCTACAGTGTCACAAATTGCGGTTAATTATGCATAAACGATTACTAATGAGGATTTAAAACAAACCGGAGGTTACGTTACAATAACTAAACAGACCACCGGACAACTTTGTAATGTGTTTTATGCTCAACTTCGCCTTAGACATGGACACAAAGATTAATGGAGCACACTTTTAATGGAACACCCGAGTGACATTTTTTTAAGCGGGCAATTTTCTCGAGGCCTTGCTTATCATTGAGACCGCAGAGAACCCCTGTGGTCAACAGCCCCGAGGCACGCAAGGCATTATGTTTTAACCCGGAGGAATCTGAACAGCTCCATGGTTTTAGGGTACAGTGAAAATGAAGAGCCATTTCACGACAATCTCCTGGTACTGCGGGGAGCGAGGAGCCTGCGCGTAATGTCTGAACAACGCAACCCAGAGGAAATCATTAATTTTCGTCCACATATTGAAAAAAGGCCTCACTGTGACCACACCGAACTGGAGCTTGAACTGTATTCTTCGAAAAAAGCCTATATTCCTTCCTTCACGAGAAAGGTTGAAGCACTCTCATATCGAGATTGTCTTGTTTTCTTTCTTTATTCGGGTGTGTCTATACACGTCATCTGGGTTGCCACGCCCCTTGACGTCGATGTCACGGCCAAGCCCAATAAGACCGATTCATAAAGGCAAATACTGATGTTCAAAAGAATTCAATCTTGTTGCTTCTTAACAATTTAAACAGTAATTATTAGCATTGTCAAAAGGAAATAACGCACTTTGGTAATATTTTTTCTTCGAAAAATTTTTGCCGTGTAAAACGACCGTTCGCTTCACAAAAGCCAACATTGTGGATCTGAGAAAGTGACCCAGATTCCTGGTTCCAGGGGGGCCAGACCAATGTCTGGGTCCGGGGGCGATTTTTTTTCTTTCTGCAATATACTTCGTCAATACAGTCAACAGTTAAGAGATAGGCTGTTCTTCCCTATCCCTTAACTGTTTACTCCATAGCCGGCATGTGATGCAGAACAACAATTTGCGTCCCGGGGGCCTTGACCCGTTTCTGGGCCAGGCTGACCTTCGGAAAGGGGTACACAATTGGGATTTTAACCCAGATTCTCCGTCAGTTTGACCACTTCTTGGTCACTTTGACACAGATCCCGGGTCATACTGACCCAGAGATGGGTCAGGCCCCACAGGATCTGGATCAGGGTCAAATTTGGACTCTGACGTTTTTATAGTCCCATGAAAAATGTGAATCTATAAAACCCAATAAGACCAATTTTCCATAAAATATTTTGTTATTGAACAAGAAAGCGTGAAGTGAAGGGAAAAAATGTAAAAAGGATGTAAGCGAATTCGATTCAAATCGTAGTACTAGTATAGATGAACTTGTGATCAGATTTTTACACTCTTGCTCACTCTAAAGCAATGTGTGTGCGCTTGTACTGTACAGTGATGCATTGCTCAATTTATATTTGCGCCGCATGATTAGCTTTTACAAGTAACAATGTGCTAAGTGATTGATCATTCTCGGAAAGTCACTTTGAAATGTATCATTACAGATTAGTGTGGTTTATTACTTGACATTACAGATTAGTGTAACACCTTTAAATGCCCCGGGCGATTTGAACTCACGTAAACTGCCACTTTTTTTTTAAACCAGTGATTCACGTTTGTGAAAATTGTACGGCATGTTGAAACTCTCTGACTGATGGTTGTGGAAACTGTGTGGGTACTTGTCTCCACTTTCAAACCGAGAACTAATAACAAATTGGACAATTTATGTTCTCATCTGAAATCACAATGGAGAACATTACGTCTATTAAAGATTACCCTGTGCTTATCAGTACCCTATTCCCTTCACCCTTGCTGAACAATCGCACAATCCCCCGATTTGAACAAAAAAATATCGATCTGTGCATGTATGCCCTGTAATGGTATTTGCAGACTGCATTCTTGCAAAACTGTTTGATGTGTACACCATTTCACTCTGGTATTGGTATTTACTGGCAGCAAAAAGTGTAAGACGATTTTAATTACATTTTTCTTACAATGAAGCCAAGTATTCCTCACAAGTGAATAAGCCTGTGGAAACCGAGCAGAGTGTTATTAGTACGTGAACGAGAAACACTGGGATTAACCCCTATCTTCCACGATAAGTGTTCAGGGTCCTTTTACGTGCACTACCAATCCTAGTGCACGGGACCTATACGGCTTAATGTGCACGGGACCTACGGCTTAATGTCCCGTCCGAAGGACAAAGCACTCATGGTAAACATAGCTTGCTCAAGGACAAAAGTGCCACGACCGGGACTTGAACCCACACTCACTCTGCCGATCAGAAACACCAGAGCTTGAGTACGCGGTGCTCGTAAGTCCGCTCGGCCACGACACGCCATAATGCTTTCGTCTGTAGACCTGTGTAAACTTCTTGCCTGTATACCAGCTGGCTCTTCACGATAGCCAGTCTGATTTAATACTCACCAATCGTTTTGGTTTGTTGGTCGGATCTCTTATCATATCCAGCGTAACAGCTGTCGCAGAGGGACTGCACGGTGCTGTAGACGTCGGAACAGTACCAACTGTTGTTGGCACTTGCGTACCAGAAACACAGAAAAAACACCAGGGATAGGATTGTGGCTTGACGGGTTTGTGAGATGGACAGGCGTAATTGGCCTCTTGATGAGTGCGTCATCTAAGATACGAAGAAAGAATCAATCTCGGTGATTACAATAATTATGGTATAACAAGAAATGGTATTAAACTTGTTTGATAATATCTTGGTAGTCGGTGACGACTAGAAATGTACCTGTATTTCATGGTGTTGGTGACCGGGGGCACACACGAAATGTACAAGGGCAGAGAAAAGTAAACGCTTTTTGGCCACTTGTGAAATGACTGGAACAATATTGCTGCTTGTCGTGAGAACAGATGCTGTTTGTGGACATTTCTGTATAAATAATTTAGGAAACGAGGGGAGTACATAGATTGTTTAGATAGCTGATAAGTGATTGGCGTCCGAACAGCGGATTTGAGCGTATGATTTATGCGACGGTGGTGCCGAGCACCATTATACGCCTGATAGGCAGCAGCACTAAGATCTTGATAAATAAGTGAATTGATATGGTAAGAATAGGCCAGTGCAAACAGGCAGTCACCGAGCGTCATTGAAACTGTAGACTTGTTGAACTATAAAGTTCACCCAGGATAACCAGTAAAATAATAGATCTAAAAGCAGAGATCTACAACCGTCCAAAGTATGTGACCCCCATTTAAAAGCAGGATATCCTTTTTGTAATTGTCAAAGACCAGTATAACCGCACTTGGTGTATCCCAACATATGCATAAAATAATAGGCCTGTGAAACTTTGGGTTCATTTGTTATCGAAGTTGCAAGAAAATAATGAAAGGAAAAAAAACCTTGTTGCATATAATTGTGTGCTTTTGGTTGCCTGAGAATGAAGCCTTTCGCAGATTCAAATATTTTAGTGAGAAATTACCTCTTTCTCAAAACCTACATTACCTCAGAGGGAGTTTCTCACTATGTTTTATACTATCAACAGCTCTTAGGTGATCCTTACCAAGTAAGTTTTTATTGTAATGTAGGCTATTTCTTGAGTAATTACCCAAAGTATCCCCTGCCTTTAAGAGATACATCTAGAGCTTTCCTTGTAAAGGGCCACGTGATTATTAGTCATTCTTTGTTCCCGGGAGTCTAATGGCATTTTAGTTCAAAGATGAGTCACCTAGGTGATGATTACCGATAATAAACATACCTAACTCGCCAAACGGTCCCTTTAGCATTAAACATATCATAATCAAAATACGCTCATACCAATTGAAGTATACCGTACCACACATCAAATGTTTTATCTCACACTAAAATAAGAAAATCTCCTTTTTTTTTAAGTCGATCCTTGGACGATTTTTTTCTGGTGAAATTTGCATCAGTTGTTATAGCGCCGACAAGCCGTCTAGAAGTCGGGGACTATTACAGTTCATGCGAGCGTGTAACTCGGTGGCACTGAGATGCCGAGTTGCGTGGAGTAACCACACGTCAATTAGCCCAATTGGCGTCCTCGCGTATTTGAAGGAAATTGAAAAAAGGAAAAAAAAGAAGAACTCGACGCCGCTTCCTGTACGTCATTTCTTGCGAAAGGTTACCTTATGACATGTGAACGAACTGAGGGACGGATAATAAATTTAATCTTGAAAACGGCAGCTCGCTTTCTCCTTAATCCCACCTGGAAAACAATTCACTTAGCAGTGGTTCAGGGACTCTTTGACTCCTGTGAAATCTTTTTCTAATCTTTATTTAACGTTTAACTTTTGAATGCTGGGATGTTTCAACGGGAGAGTGATGTATTAAACTCATTTGTTTGGGCCGTTTCTGTTTTGAGAAATACCAACTTGAAATTCTGTATTTTTCCAAGACAGAAGGAATGCAAAGTTACTTTAATATCTGTCGCGTAGCTGTAGCTTAGAAAAGTAGATTGTCACTCGGGTGGCATATTGGAGTTTTTTTCACAGGACTCGGGAAAAGTACCGAGTCTTCACACCAGTGTATGGGTAAAAAACACAACTATAGATTGTCACTCTTTTGCACTTTGTCGGATGTGTGTTTGTGTTTGTTTGATCGTATATCACACAATAGTATTTTATACGCCATTGGTATTGCACGCCTCTGTCAGCATTGTCTTTTTGTGTGTAGGAATTCCGACCTGTATTTACCGGAATGAATTAGAACATTTAATAAGAATCATTTTTAGCGGACTAAGTTCCATCCCTTCAATTGTAAGAAATCAATTACAACCACACGTGGGTGGCCGTATACATGTATATGCAATTACATTCCCAATTTCCACTAATTGATATCACGTTCCCATCCAATGGAATGTTGTGTCGTATTACCAGTGACCCCTGCACTGTGATTTAGAAACAGTAAATGAAACTATTATTGCGAGTAGCCTATATACATGCACAAGCGCTATCTTAAAAAAACATAGTGCAATGCATCCTGGGAAACCGAGCACTAAGTTAAAAAATAAATCAAGCTGCCAACATGGACCCCATGCTGTATTTTACAAGTAACTGTGCCAGATTGTTTATAATTCTGTACCGCATTGCTTCGAAATCAGCGCACCGTGATGGCTGCCGATGTTCCTTTGACTCCGATTTCACCCAGAATCCTTTGCGCGCCGACCATGCGCATTGGGACATGCGTATGGCATATTAAAGATGAACACCATCGGTACAAAAAGAGCAAAATTTACGGAAACTTCAGAGCCCACAATTTAGATTTATACAAGCTCACAAAATGATTTTCCTGCCAAGAGCTCATAATTTCTTTAACGGAAACTCCTGTACGGGCTCCTCGTATGATTACCGCCATGGTGATAAATCTCAGATGGTTTGATTTACTATTACAGAGCGACACGATAATTATCCGTTTTTGTTGTTGTTGTTGTCGAGTGCAGGGCCCATTAATTTTAATGACTCAGTCTGAAAACGAAATAAATTGTTTCATAAATAAACAAGTGCACGGACGTCGTTCTGATGTCTGCAATTTTAAATATGTATGATCTTTTTATTTGAGGGATTGCGGAGTCATTAGAATTATCAGGAATGTTAGTTCGCAGAATATAAAAACTGTAGCCAGGGAGAATTTCATTAAGGGGACTATCAGATAGAAGCTCTCTGAAAGGAATTTTATCAGGCTTTGTTTTCAAGTGAGCTTTCAGTTAAAGGGTAAAATTTACTAAATCACTCACTGAAACTGTACTCAAATCTCTTGTCGATAGTGATAACTGTATGTCAATACATACAGTGCACCATTAGGCATCAGCAACAAGGTTTGAACTATTTTAGGAGTTAAACCCTAGCTAAGAAGTCATTGATCATTTAAACAATCTGCGGATAATTATGTTGCCATGATCTAACGGTCGGATCAGGTTGGCCCAGTTTCTTTTTCTGCCATTCACCCTTGTGGACCCCTGTTCGAATCCCACCCCGGACGGAACCTCGCATGTGGATCGTGTTTTTCAGTCCCTATACCTGATTGCATGGATTAACCCCCATTTGGGGTTTTCCTCCCACATCTAAAACTGAACAATTCCACTCGTTTCCTATATTCATCCTGTTATTGGTGCTAAATTGTGCTGTTGGATGTGTAATGAAATAAAATATGTTGGCATAACCTTTGGTCTTGTACTATTATGACAACCTCTGATATAATATACTAATAATCAGTGTATATAGTTACATAATGATTATTATATATCAATTATATGATATATTAATTAGTATATCAATTTTTTCTTTTCAAAGATTTTGGCAATTCAAGCTGAACGATTGCTTCATTATCCGTGTTGAATGTTTGTGTTGGCATTTTAAACTGAAGTGCTAACAGAGGTTACACAAACCCACGATTCGGTACAGCGCATATTGTTATAAGAAAACTACAGTGATAAGTTGTTTTACTTTTTGGAAGCAGAAAATGAAAATGAATAGATACAGGAGCGTGCTTTATACCAGACGTCGCTTAAACCTAACATCTATACTCTTCATTGCAAGGCAAAAACTGAAATTTCAACAATTACAAAATATTTACAACGCTTATATTATGTATTCTTGAAACAATGAACACTTCAGTGAAGATTTACAGATCATCCCTAAAAAATAAATAAACATAAACCAAGACAATTTACATTGTTTTTTTGTTTTTTTCAAAATATTTATTTTAGGCTTTACGTCACTTGAATGATCTCCTAAAAGTGTAGTTAAAAGTATATTCCCTAGTCCCTGATGATCGGTGTATATTAAGACTAGAGTAAATCTCCAAGAATCACCCTGGAGTTAGGATATCTTGATTTATCTAGCCAAGGGGCTTTTCATTATGTTTGTTTACGAACTTGATCTGCCGTTTCTACGACTTAAGAGCTCGTTACGACTGTTTGATTGCTGTTGAGTGGCATGATAGCAAGTGGTAGATTTTGTGTGTCTACGAGTCTTGTAACGCGCCACCCATGCGCCATCTTGCACGAGTTGAGTTGTTTTCTAAACGTCCGATGACAACCTCGTCCCCAGGGTGTGTCGAGCAATACCAGGTTGACCGCTCTCTCACCCTGGTATTGGATCATTTGCATATCCAAAATTTGTGGATACGTATGCAAATAAGAATAGTCTGGCTGCTTTTCAAAATTCACATCTTCGTCATGATCTCGTGGTCCGGTACCAGATTTAATAGCCTGTTTGTGCATTGGTTGCCGGCTGGCTGTTTTGACAAAGGTTAACGTTTGGTTTTGTCCAATCAGGGTCCAAGTAAGGAGTTTCCCTCCCAGGGTTTACAATTGTTTAAACATGGTTGGAAATAGAGTAAACCATGGGGACGAGGTTGGTCTGATTAGGATTGGCAAAAAATGTATAATTTGTACAATGTCTCTGTGTAGACTAATCTATGGTTTGCGCAGCAAAACAATATCCATCAGCGCACAAAGTCGCTTGTTCACATGAAACTCGGTGGAAAAAACTAAAACATATACAAAACCTAGAACATCATATTACCCCCCCCCCAAAAAAAAAAAAATCAAAATCAAAATCGCAAGAATTAAAATATTATTTTCAAAATATTGACAAGGACTATTGGTGTGCGTTGTTTTGATTTGTTTTTAAGTATTAATTTTCATTCAGCTGAAGCTTTCGTAATCTTTTTTTTCGCATTGCAATATCTGCTCTATTTTTCTGACTCTCTCTCTCTCTCCCGTTTTTAATTTCGCAAATTGCCTGACATTAGGATCGCTTAGCATGAATGAAACAGGTTATCAGATTTCCAAACACTCTGCAAAGAATTCCTGCCTACGTTGGGTACAGGATGACTCTCTACAAATTTTTCATTTCCTCTACACACAGTTGGCCAAACCATTATTGTCTGCATGCAGACTTGCCTGTGCGGTGGAAATGGTTTGGCTATAGCTCTCTTGACTCGGTCTATTTGCCACCGTGTGCTAGGTATACAGTTGGCCTAATACGTACAAAAGAGTGCAAACTTCCAGAATTTTGTTTGAAATCCGAGAGTTAATTAGTCGGTAAAATTCCTGTGTCGTTGAAACCCGGTGAACAGTTGGTGTTTACAGCTTAGCTTTTGATCTCGGAGTACGGCGTGAGTACTGAATAAACATTACCCAGACGTAGCCCACAATAAATCCAGCCAGATAGACACTCTATTCTCGGATATTGATAATCATGGTAAATATCGGTGACAGCAGAGTACAAAATTGAAGCGCAGTCATTACAGCTCATAAAGTCAGCCAGAGCTACCGTTCCGTGTTCTAATTGTTACTTTATTTAATTTGTTGTACAAGAATCAAGGCTTGTTAAAAAAGTGCAAACCCGTCAATTTGAAACCATTGACCATTAATTAACAAGATAGTTTTTCAGACCCCGCCCCCCCCCAAAAAAAAAAACACCAACTAGCACCCCAACGCCCCACCAAACAAACAAATGAAACAACAACAACAACAACCTAAACACAAAAAACAAAAACGTATTTTAGACAGAATAATTTGTCCGGAGAATTGGTACCACACCGGTTAATATACCGATTAAGAATTTCAAACCGAGCATTATTATGTGGGTGAAAGGGCAGTAGACATCGTTCGGAATATCTGAAATCGTGAAGGATATTTATTTGAGAGAAAAACTGATACATTGTTCTCCATTGTATGGTTTGCGTTTACACTTCGGAAATCCCTCTCATGGGATATGAGTTGTGGTGGTTCTGAAAAGAACGGATATTGTACAACAACTCGACGTTTCGATCAGTACGCTCTGGTGGTCTTCAGGCAAATAGTCTTTTGTTGGAATGTCTTTATCACTAAATGTGAAATAACATGAGGCAAAAAACCTTGTGACAAAAGGCAGTTGAGTTGTATTTTCCTGAGCGAGATTTTCGGTGGCTCAGACACAGATGAATCCACCCGGCTGCATTGACGTTGCCACTTAACAGTCCTTGCAGTACCATTTAGCAAATCTCAGGTTCACCTCTTGGATGAGGTTGAAGTCGTTGATCAGGGATTTAGCTAGATAGTTGTCAAGATCATGTATAAGATGACCATTACCTGTAAAGGTTTTTATGGGCTATCACGTTCAATGTCACGGCATCACAGTTGCTCATCTTTGATTAAAACTTGGCTTTTTAGGCATGATATTCTTCCTACTTGAGTCTGATTTCCGATTTTTTTTACCCTTGGAAAAATCTGAAAAGCTGTTGATTAAATAGCTTGAAAAGTTTATTAAACCCTATGACAAATAAACAAGTAGGTCAGTCCTTGTGCTCAACAAAATGTTCCTACTTTTGTTTCAAGTGACCAAATATCTTGCCTGGCTTTTATAAAGATAAATATCGGGTAAAACGTAAACCCCTTTTTTCTATATACATTGACGATTTACATGTACAATGACGATGACCGACAAAGACAACAACGGCGACAACTACAACAGCACAAGCGATAATTATGTATTTTCTGTTAAAAGGGATGTATATGAACATAATAAATTTGGACGAGTCAGTGAAGTAATGAATTTGCTTGTATACAAAGTGCCAGAGGTGTTATGACCCGCACAGACTGGACCACAAACACAGGCTGCACTGACTGCTCCGTCTCCAGCTAGCCCGGGTACCAACAACAAGTGCTGGCCTAGTCTGTCATTTCTTTTATTCATCACGGGAACGCAGTCGGGTTCTTACGTTACAGCGTTTTTCCTTCGCTTGGAAGGGTGACTGAAGTTTGAATCATGCGCCTGCATAAAACGGCTGCTCCCAGCGAGCGTAGAGCAAAGTGACGCGATAAATTCATATCGCGGTTTTCCCGGTGGGATCGGGTCCCGCTAGGTGAAATTACACAAACCGCGTCGCACAACACCAATATCAATCAATAATTACCGGCTCATCTTTTGCTGCTAATATATCTGTAATTGTCCCCTCGTGTTATATTACCGCCCACACGATTTACGGTGGGACAACCAAAGGAGGATCGATTAAGCATCAGTTATATATCGTAGCGCGTGGAGGAACTGTGGAGGGTATACGTCCCTGCACTGCAGGTCGATGCAGCGGGTTCGAACAGAAACCCCCCTACCATTGTACGTGAACCAGCCATTTTATGAGGCCAATTTAGAGCTGTAGAGAGGTTGGCGTGTTCTCTTCGTACGTTTGACGTCAATTTTAGCCGAAAGCATGCTCGAACACTGCCCCCCTCGACAGGGCACGATAACTAACCACGAGGCCCAATTAGTGGCGACACCTGCGACGGGTTGACACGAAATTGACGTGAACTGATTGACTCCCTTGTGAGCAATGTACCGGCCCATTCCAGAACAACCCCCGACTTCATTCCTCAGATGGCCCGGTAATTATATCCTCAGAGACGCAATCTCGCTCCCTTATTTGATAAATTGTCCCTGTGTGTTGTTATAAAATAAAGAAATCACCCTATGACGGAGAAACAAAGCAGTTACGTCAATGCAACTCGAAAAATGCCATGCAACTCTATTATAACCACATGTAACTTGAATCCCTTGAACAGAATCAATCAAGATCTCACATCTTCAAATATAATTTAAAATGTACAATTATGGTTTTAATAAATAACGATAAGGTGTGACATACCTTCACTTAATCAGGGCACGGTACACAACAATGCCAATGATGGCGATATTCTACCTCAGAAGAAGTAAAAGGTGCAGCACTGTGGTGCCGCTTCCTTTTTTAATCGGCATAGGTACATGGCACATGTATTGTTGGGGAAAACGAGCGGTTCTGGCACTTAAAGTAAAATAAAGCACAAGTAAATAAAGACAAGGTGTATAATCGGTTGTTTAAAAATAAAAGTGTGGCCGGTATTTTTAGAGCTACTGCACTCGGTCGGTATGCTTTACACTATTTGAATCCTTTAAAGACCAATGCATAGCGGATGTCCTGCACCAGTTTTTTCGCCTTATTCGGACACAAATACACCCAATCACGCATCACAGATATCTCAGATTTATGATGTCACCACGTATACAAAATGTCAGTGTGACGTAAGTCTGCGCACTTTAGGCGTATGCGAGCGTAGATGCGTCATAGTAATGGTGGGAAACACTGGCACACGACGGACTGGTTTATACTCATTCTCCTTGAATCAAGATAATGCAAGGAAATGTCCGTGACGATTGTTGGAATCTTTGTCATGATATGCTTTGAGATAATTATGCACAACTCAAATCACTGGGATATCAAGGAAGCGAAGACGGTGTCTGTGAACCTTGCCTCTTTTGTCAGAAACATGACGTGAAGATTGGGTTTTCTGTCTTAACCTGCATGATTATGTAGGATATTTTTAAACCCTGTTTTTTTCTCGTACCTTAAAATTATTTTTTTTCTTCTTTCTTGTACCGTAATGAAACCGGTGATCACTCAGACTTAGATTGCCTAACCCGTTGGTCTTACATCATCTAGAAGAGAAGATGTTGAAGCACTTTCTGCTTTAAATTTTGGAGCAAAACTCAAGCCGGAGAAATCCCGCGCATAGGGATTGAAAACACAATCCCCAAGCAAGGCTCCGGTCCAAGGTGGAATTCGAACCAGCCGGTCCACATGGTTGAACGGTGGGATAAGCTAAACCTGGAACCCCTAAAGTCAACTTGACAACAACCAGTCATCGCCTGAAGGTGTTTGTGACCTCCGTATACGAGTCTCGACGTTGGTCGCTCCCCCATTACGAATATGCCGACGGAATGTTAATGAAACAGTGCTAAGCATGTCACTGCTCCGATTCAAATACTGTGACGTCACAGATCGACGCGAATGTGAACGGTTGTTCATTTTGTATTGATTTTGGCCGCTAAGGTCTTCCGTAACAGCAAACTCCGTCCCCTCATCATACGCGACGCATATGGAGTGGGCCACAAAACGAGGGGGATCATATCACCATTGGTTATGGATCCGAACGTGGGGGGAATTCCAAAAGGGGCACTTGACGGCCAGTGTTTGTTTTCAGGCAAATGGAAGTGGATCGTGGTATTTACTGAGAAAATGTTATAGATTCCATTGCGGTATAGTGAACGCAATTTCCGCGATACGTTGTATATGGCCGCCGATAATTATGCGGATGTCTGAACTGTTTAATCACTTGACGTCAACGAGTTCGTTCGGCATAAATGATGTTGGAAACTGGAGTAGGCCATAATCAGGACAAAATCCAACTCCCTCCGATCAAATCATAACTGCTTTATATATTTTTGCCCCCGTTTTCACAAAACGACGGTTCCTATACAAAGGTGCAGTGCCATACATACATTGGCTTTTGAACAAATAATGGACATTTTCTTCTTCTTAAGAAACCTGACGTCAAATAAATTTTGATGTTTAAGTCAAACAGGCTCGCACTTTCGGAAAAAAAACATAAATTTATACAACTCAATTTTAAGAAACAATTTTAATCTGAAAGCCATCTTGGTAATAGACAGATATGGTAGATGAAACATTTGGCGTCAAACACTAGTGGAAACTGGAATGGCCTTGATTCAAACAGGGAAGACAAAATCACAAAAATACAACGTTATACAGAGGGGCAGTACCAGCTACCTGGTAAATTTTCTGTTTGAAATAGTGTAAGGAATTCTTCCCATTTACCATTCAATTATTGTCTAGATGTTCTAACGAGAGAGAGAGAGAGAGAAAATGTGCACACAATCCCATCTAATACATAAACTACCACAATACAGGGTCACTTTAATTACGAACTTGGGTGAATGGTTTGTTTCTTTGAAAAATAAATTGTTTCAAATATAAAACGGTATTCTTTCGAAGTTATACCTTAAGTTGATTGAGTTTTGAATAAACTGATCTGAACTTAACTAAACTGAACTTAACTAGAACGCTACGGTTTTATTTGAATGCATGTTATTCCTCAAGACAAGAGAAGTAACATTGTACATCGAAACGCACACATTGGTGACAGTTTTGTGCGATCGGATAGCAACCTCTGCTGCTCAGTTGACCAATTGCACTACACTTTGCATCCAGTCTGTATGTGGGTTCATTTACCCTTGGTGCACGAAAGTCACGTAATCATTGCTTTTTTATGTTTGTCTAATTACATATTTGCTTGTCTGATCTTTTGATTTTGATTTATTCTTTTCCCTGTCTACGAGGACCGAACACCAGTACTTTCCGTTCGGGAGGAAACCGAAGCAGACGAGGAAACATCTGCCTTCACACTTTGGCAATTCAGGATCGATTGCAATTACATATAATAACAGTCTAATTTCAGTGACCTTACGCACATCCCTTAGTGACTAAATTTGATTCAACCCCCCCCCCCCCTTCATCCCAGCAAACACACATGATGAATATTGTCTGGTTCCGTAATAATGAAACGTCCTAAAAACCATGTATATGCAGCCGTATCATTTGGCAGATGGTATAGTGTAACGGCATTGAGTTCCCAATTGCTTCAAAACCTTTTCGAAAATTAAGGCAGATGCTTCCAAATAGTTCTGACGAGTTGTGGAGATTAACGTAGGCACAGTCCATGCAAAACGGATACTTTGGTTCTGAGTGAGGGGTGAACCTCGAACCAATCGGATATGAGGGACCAAACTCTTATGACAACCTAGATGCCAACGAGAAATCAAGACCGTTACATATTTTGTACACTTTAGGAAATTTCAATGAATGAATTAACCATGTTACTTTGTATACTCTTCCATTTTACTGTCTGTAGATGTTATTATTAATAGAGAATAGAATCATTCACAGATTTCTCGAAGTAATTCAAACCTGAGACCTTCTAATTTCAGGGCTGGTGTATGTTAATTAATCCACATCAGTCTTGGTGTAAATTTAAAGTGACTAAACTGTGTTATGTTCACAATTTGAAACAAAACAGTACGGAATGTGTTTACTTTCCCGTCCCAGAATGGAGTTTGATGATGCATTGAGGTTTTTCTACTGCATAATTATGTCACGGTGGCACGCTGTAGGCCCGAGGTAATAGAGTAAGCGCCTAGCCCCGGCTCTCATCAGCAACAAAAACCCTGCTAAACCCAACAATACAAAATAGGCGTTACATGAGGGGGCAAAGAATCACTGCAATCGTTGATCTGTGCGATAATCGATCCTGACTCAGGGCACCGGTTTAACATACACGGTTTGCCACACTGGCCCGTGTTGTTTTGCGCGGCTGTGTATCTCAAGCCAAGCCGTCTCGGGAGGACGGCGGGTATAATAACGCCGCGCTGAAAAGGGCGCAACGAGCAGATTAGCAGCAACCGTGGAAAAGTCAACGTGTGCTAGGGGGCGACGAAAAGTTACTGTTCACGCGTAGTAAGGTGTATTAAAACACGTTGCAGGGCTCAACCTGAAAACTTCACGATCTTTCTGTAATTCAAGATATGTATATTCAATTTCAAATGCATGCTGTGACAGAAATTTATCAATTTGTCTTTTTTTTTGTGGTCAAAGCCACTCTTGGTAATTTTCGTTAATATTTATTCGAACTAACGAACCAACCTTTAACCCCATACTCAAGTGCGTTGTTATTGGAGCATGAACTACGCTCACTCCACAACGACAGATATCCCTATACTTAGGCCCTAATCGTGGTAACCAACACTTAGCTGTCAACTGACTACAATGGAGAAATAAATAAATGTAATTATAACTATACAAATATGTGGACTTAAAGGTATTGTACACTTTTGGTAACTGCTCAAAATCAGTGTCCACATTTCGTGTGATTCAACATATGCATGAACAAACAAACCTGTGAAAGTTTGAGCTCAATTGGTCATCGAGGTCACGAGAAAATAGTGGAAAAAGACCTTATGTGTTTTCTGTTTTTTCAAACATCAAGTGATAAAAACTATTGTTTCACTTATTTCTCAGAAACGATAGCATTTTAGGCAGAAATATTTTAAGGAACCCTTTCTACCATTAGGCTTCTAACTTTAAATCATGTAAGTTATGTGTGAATCTTTGAACATTTGTGTTTTTCGATCTGACCAATAGTGTACAGGGCCTTTAAGTGCGAAGGCGAACATGCTCTAAATTTGATTGAGGTATCAACTATTCATCGTCCCAATAAATGTATAAAAGTGTTCTTCTGAGAAAGAAATGCTCTTAATATATGATATAAAAACAGTATGGCCAAGCTTGCTTGATTCTGTATTTATTTTTGTAATCCAATGGGTGATATCTTCGATGAAAATCTAGGATTTGCGAATAATCTGGGTATTTGAATAAGCCGTCGAAATTCAGGCATATGGGACATAGATTAAAATATTAACATTGAAATGTAAATCCCCCGCACAATAACGCTACAAGGTTGATGGAAGGATAGTGGTATGCACGCGCTCCAATAGCGGCTTGAAATGATAACAACAAAATTAGAGGAATGCATAAAACAAAGTTACCTCAATCCTCAGTGAATCACAACAGAAGCAAAATTTCACAACCTCTGAAACATGGACAACAGCCACACATCACAACGGAAAGAGCAGTAGCAACAAAACATTAGGAAGTTACTCACACATGCAAGTGTGTAATGACCTCCAATCGTGGACCCTCCTTTGTTCAACTCTTTGTCCTGACAAACGTGGACCCCATTGTTTTCCTTTGTGTTAGCAAACGTGGACCTACTGTCCCTTTTGTTGTAAGTCCTCGGTTTGAATGTCACTACAAACTCACACGCAACCTTACGGATCTGGTTTGTGTTTCTTCTGTGGGATCCAAGTTAAACACATACAAAACTTTGTGGGGTCCATTGTTCCATTGTTTACAAGACCCCACAAGGGCTTATACGTTAGCACACAGCTCTGTGTTATACCCTCTGTGGACACTCCTCTACACTGAAAAAAACACTGTGTGGACGTGTGTAAGTCCACATCGTGTTTCAGAACCCTGCCTTGTGTGGACCTCTTTTGCTCTGAGGTCCACACTTCGTATGTAATGCTTACCCACAAACACAAAAACAATAGTACACTAAGAACAATAATATCTGATTCAGCTGGTTCATTGAACATTCCCGGACAGTTTTAAACGTCTTCAGTTGTGTTTGTTTCCCCCTCTTCTTCTGAATGGGAAGCACGCACTGTATGCCCCCGTCTTACTATCCGAGTCCCTTGAATGGCACTCGACACGCAGTTACACCGAGCCGATCTTTATTTAGCAAACGACTCTTAAATCGAGCGCCGCGAAGAAGGGGTCCTTAATGTCAGAGTGCAAGAGTCCTACAAGGACGACGGCAGGATAAGATCATATTTCCACGAACAAGTCGGGACTTTTTAATAGGTTTGGGCTAATCCGGTGCATTGGTTAAGGTCCACGGAGAGAGAACCCCCCCCCCCTTACTCACACACACCCTTACATATGGCAGTTACGGGGTACTTCCATTGTTGTTCTATTGTTCCACTTTCTGAAAAAATCCTCTGTGGGGTTCCACTAGAACAAAGGAAACGTTGTGGGGTAGCATTGTTCAATTGTTAAAAGTACCCCGTAAGTTGGCGTGTGTAAGGGCACTAACAGTATAACACACACAATGTAGACCAAGTAAATTGAGGACTTCTCTTTGTTCTCCAATTGTTTGGACTTCGTTTTGCCAACTTCCCCCCCCCCTCCCTCCTCTTCTTTCTTTTCGTCTTCAGTGGTTTTGTACACAAAGACAAAGGGAGTACGTTCTCGGTCTGTCAAAATACCCAGGCCGTGGTACAAGGGCGAAAAATATGAATACATCGGTTGTTTCATTCGGAGTTTCGCTTCGCTACCCTCTTCACAACATATGATGTAAAGGTTCCTTTAAACATTAAGCCCAACCACTTGAATAGCGAGAGGGGACAAAATAATTGTGAGGTTGTCTGCAAGCGCGACATCAAGAACACTCGAGAAATGGTAAACCATGAGCGTCAAACATGGATATGAAAAGGGAATTTGACTATATTTTAAGTTGGACATTGAGTAACTTGTGATTCGGGGATAACTAATGAGGACGGTGGGACCGCGAGAAAGTCTTCAAAACCAACATAACTGGGAAACGATTCTTCTTGTTAAAGGAACATTACAGAATTGGTTTTTGATAACGAAACAGTTGCTGGCAGTGTAAGCACTTTATGTAATCCACCATATACATAAACTGACAAACCTGTAGAAGTTTGAGATCGATCGGTCATCTGGGTCACGAGAAAATAGTGAAAAACCGATTACACATTTGCATGAAATCATATAGATTCAACAAATGAATAAAACGCTCACTGAGCGATGAACTCCAATCGGAAAATTAGTTTATTCATTTCTCATCAAATATGGCATTTCAGACAGAAATATTTCAAGGGATATTTTCTACTATCATCATCATTAGACCGTGTAAGTCTTATGTAAATATGTGATCGCAAAGTATATTTTACAAGTTTTTTTCTTACCAATTCTGTAATGTTCCTTTAAGGGAGACGATGCAGATCCTCATAAGATGATTAATTTCCTTCTTGAATTGAGTGCACTGTGTCTCAAAATATTTCCCTGATTACGTTTGGGCAGATTCGCCAGCTTCACAAGAATTGCATTGGGTTGTGGCGGTATACGTGTCAGTTTGACCCATATGTTGGTCAGGTTTGACGCAGATTTCAGGTCATACTGACCATGAAAATGGCTCAGGCCACACGGGATCCGGAATCTCGGTCAATTTATACTCGGGGAGGTTTTTTAGAGTGTATGTTAATCTTAAATCTGTAACATTTGTCACACTCTAGGTCAAGGGTCACTCTTGTCTCTGATGACAACATATGCCGGTAGCATAACATGGAAAAGAACCCCTGATACGTGAGCCAAGGTATGATCACACTGTGATATTCATTTAATTTTAATATTTATTTATTTATTTTATTTTATTTTTATTTTATTTTATTTATTTATTATTATTATTATTATTTTTTTATTTTTTTTTTTGGCGGGGGGGGGGGGCCAAGTTACACCCAAGTAACATTTTTATGGGCCAGGTTAAAAAAAATTGTCATTTAAGGGAACAAAATGTCACATAATTTATATGCTCCATGGCCTGTGTTTACGAATCCGATTCCGTAAAAGAAGCTTTGGGTTACAAGCTAAATGAGATTGGACGATATCGGTTGATAGTCTGAAAGTTTAATTGTGCAATTGATTTTCAGTAATACAAATGAGACATTTCTAGCTGAACTTTCATCATGTGTAAAATTCCGTGTAAAAAAAAAGTACATGTATAAATAATTTAACCAAATGCAAGAATCTTATATTTACTCTTAAAAACAATTTCAATTTGTTTTGTTTTATAGTGAGTTTGCCTCTGTCACAATTTTTTTATTTATATTTGTCACTGTTAGCTTCACCATTTGAAAGAACGTTCTCTCCAGATAAAAGTGTTATATCTTGGCCTTTTAAAAGGCAACTGAAACGAATTAAATTAAAAGCTGAAAATAAACTTGTATGATGCGTAGCTTTTGTAAGCTTTGACACATTCGGTGACTACTTGCACTTTCGATATCATCGGTGAACATATTTTCTCTTGGATCCCAAAAGAGCTAAATTTCAGACTCCATAAATGCGAACTCAGCCGATATACTTTGGAGGTATCGCGTCACACAATCGTGTATATACGTTAGCATAGCTTTTATTGCTGTGTAACAATGAACATGGCTGAAGGGGGTGACTACGGACGTGTGATGGAGAATGAATTCCGCAGAATGACGTAAAAATATACCCAAAAAAGGAAGATAGATAATGCTGTATAAGTTCGGTGTCGCTTACTGATTGTTGAGCCACAACGGAGTGGGAAATGAACGGCGGCATTGTCGACTTGCTGAGGCGCGGGAGGAGGGGAGTGACCTATTAAGTCCCGTGTTCCCCTAGGCTTACTTTTAGGCCGTTATCGTGAATTATAGCTCTGTGCGTGTAACAATCTTTCTACGGCCAATAATGGTCTGGATTTCCGTACGGTACTCGATGCTGGGAAGTACTTCCCGGCAAACTGTTACTCTGATTTGACCAGTGTCTATTAAAATATAACCAATGCCGCTAAAACATCTCAGAGACTGTCCGTTGTAATTTTGTGTCCAGTAAAACTAGTGTCCATTCCTGTAGACAGTTCCTTTCTCTCTCTCTCTCTCTCTCTCTTCCTCTCTCTCTCTCTCCTCTCTCTCTCTCTCTCTCTCTCTCTCTCTCTCTCTCTCTCTCTCTCTCTCTCTCTCTCTCTCTCTTTTCTCTCCTTTCATTCAAAAAGGAGGAAATTTGCAACGAGAAATACAAAAATGGAAAATGAGCTTTCATTCACAACACACCTAAGGAAAATTATCGTTTTAGTCTTTTGTAATAAAAAAACATTATAGGTCAACAGACATCCTCGTTGTGAGTTATACTATAAGTTTGAAAAGATTATTGAACCGAAGTTATGGAAAAGGGTGTAATGTACAATTTTGCCACTTTATCAGAACCCCGAGGCACTTTGAAACTTTGAAATATTCTTAAAAGAATAAACAATTATATTAGCGGCCACACACATACAATGAAAACAAATTATTTGAGAAGGGGGGAGGGAGTGAGTCAGTGTTACCATGTTGGCTTGTGCGCGTTAAACTAAACAAAATATGTTGAAAAGCATCATCCCAAAGTTCACCCCCCCCCCTCCCAACCTCCGGAACGAACATTACAACTATTGATAAAGATTATTAGTTATAGAGCTGTTCAGAATTATTTCAGGATGTGTAATGAAAATTCGAGCAAACATACTTCAGTTCAATACCAATACGCGTTTTCAATGGCTAGTAATACTCTCACAGTGATTATTGGCCCTTTAATTTGTACAGCAGACTACGAGCTTGCCAGTCTGGCCGCTGCCGGATGTCTCATGGCCACTTCTGAGCTGTATAAGCTGGACAGACCAAACGCGGTTCAATGCCATGCAGCGTTCTGACACTTCAAATGTCCGTATGTGACACGCGGATAGTTTCCCTGCATACCTTTTAGAGATCTCGCAACAGCATTTTTTCTCCCTTTTCTTGGAATAAGGCTTAAATTTTACATGTAATTTTTTATGTGTGTTAATGTAACAGCACACCTGAAACCAGATAAATCGTTCAAAGGATTTGTTTTTATTCTGAGATTCATTGAGGAGATTTGTTTAATGTTGAAGTTATTGCTGCTGAGTCTATAAAACTGTCCAAGTATTCAGTTTTCTTTGTTTCATATAAAGAAACGTCCGTATCAACTTAAATGCCAATATCTGTGTACAGGTGTCATTTGACAAACTCTAATATACGATTTGTCTATAAGGCCATGCAATTTAAGAGTTAATTTAAAAATGCATTTGACAATATAAACACACTTTGATTTAACTTCAATTAATGGTGAACAACTTTCCTCTAGTACATATATGTATAACGATTGTAGATGTCGTTTAAGGATTGTACTACCCCTAAATGTAGCTTTAACCTTGTACCTGAACATAGCCCAATATATGTCTTGGCTACATTTAGGTCTCGCGCTAAATTTCGAGAGAAAATTATAATGCTCATCTGTGAAATAAACTTCCCGATAGACCAAGATTCATGAAGGAGATTTGTTTAATGTTGAAGTTATTGCTGCTGAGTCTATAAAACTGTCAAAGTATCCAGTTGTATTTTGTTTCATACTGAAACGTCTGTGTCAACTTAAATGCCAATATCTGTTTAAAGGTGTCATTTGAGAAACTCTAGTTTACGATTTGTTTATAAGGCCATGCAATTTATGACTGGGGACCGAGTCCATTTATAAATGCATGTGACAAGATAAACAACAAACTTTGATTTTTCTTCAATTAATGGTGAACAACTTTCCTCCAGTACGTATATATGTGTAATGATTGTACGTGTCGTTTAAGGATTGTACTACCCCTAAATGTAGCCCCAACCATGTACCTGAACGTAGCCCAATATATAGGTCCGGGCTACATTTAGGTATCGCGCTAAATTTCGAGAGAAAACAATAATGCTCATCTGTGAAACAAACTTCCCGATAGTTTGTGGACAGCCTGTGGTTCACGCATTCTATTTTTTACATCCCTGTTAAGACATGTTTGTGTTCTTTCATTTGTCCCTGTATAGTTAACATCTTCCCATCGACTTTGTACACGATCCAAGTCTTTACAATTCCCCCAGGTAGACCTTTTCTTTTCCCTTTTTTGTTTCGTTCTCGGTCTCCATAAGGTAGTGAATATTAAAGCACACCTTCAGAAGCACTTCCAGCTTTGTAGGAACAATTGAGAACAAAAATGTGTGTGTATACTTTTTCTTCCAAATATCAACAGGTTTGTTTTTAACACTGGTAACGACCAATTTGACCGTCAAAAAATGTAGTGCCATTGATGGAAATGATCGCGCACCTTCGTAAAATACAGGATTATTTAAAGGCACTCACTGTTTGTAGTGATATAAAAAATACAAATAAAGTAAAGTTCATTTTTATTGTACAAATTATGTGACCCCACCCCAAAAACACCACAAAAACACCCCCAAATAAAATTAAAAAAACATCAACAGCAACAACAACATCAACACGAGAAAAAAATAAACAAAACAACCAAACAACAATAACACGAGAAAAAAATAAACAAAACAACCAAACAACAACAACAATAACACCCCAACCTACCTCAACAAACACAAACCAATAATAAGTCATTCAATTGGTTTTCGGTGCGGTACATCATTATGGTTTAAAATAGATCAGCTTGACGGAATAATTCAATTGCGAAGTTAACTTCTCATATGCGGACCATTTTGGGGGTAATTGGTACAGCACTTCTTTGCTTACAAAGGTTAACATTGAGTTCGGCATGTTCAGAGCTGAAAAATCACTTCGATCCGAAACATTAATAACGTCGAATGAGACTCCTTTCAACATTTCATATAGATGATCTTTCAAAATAGTCTACTTATTGGGTTATTTTCAATTTAAGGTTGTAACAAATGATTTACAACCCCTTTGAACAAAGCACATTTTTCATTTAACCCCTGCATGCTTTTTAAGATGATGGTACTAATGCACAACCCGACAGCGTGGATATGAACTAATGCGGGAACGCAATCAATCAGATTAGATGTGAACTAATTGAGAACTGAAATTAACTTCTGCATGAAATTGTTACAGCCTGATCGTTAAAAAGAAACCTTCTATTGGCCTACTTGTTGTTAGCTAGTTGATAGTTAATCATGCAATGCTGAAAATGCAGTGGATGTATGAACTTCTGCATGTCAGTAAAAGCTGTCAGACAGGGAGCAAAGGTCTGTTATGGGGAAAATAATTGACGAATCCCAAACCCGGTTCATGCAATAAAATTTAAAAAAAACATCGGGCCATTATTGAAATTGATGACTTGTGAACTTGGAGCAAGTCTAATTTGCGAAAGCTGAACATCAACCTATATTCTCAAAATGGGGGGGGGGGGTGTGTATAGTTTAAAATAGTGTTATGTTTCCTTTAAACGGTCGTCTCTACTGCACAAGAAAAGCCATACGGTACGATAGTACCAACACCAGTGCTAACGCCACTTAGCGCAAGTTAGTTGTTTGCGCAACAGGTTCACAAATGCACAGAGGTGACAGCGGTTCTATCCACACCCAACCAGCCCCCAAAGTCAAACAAGTTGAAAGCTGACTTTGTCTGTGGTCGATCTAACATTGGTGCTGAATCATCGAGTTATGATGCGTATCCATTGAGTTTCTTCACGTGGTCTGGTTAAAACAAGAGCACCGTAGCTTACTTGGATCAACATCGATTACCAATGTCCTCTCGTGAAACTTGGCAAAGCCTTTAAAAAGAAATCCTTAAAACAAAATTGGTATAATTGGGCTGTGTTACACAATAGAAGTAGGATAGGAATGGATTGCCTGGACAATGCAATAACTGTGCATCCACATTGCTTGCGTTAAGATATTTTTGCAATCGACTGTCCGGAAAAAAATATTGAGTCAGTAATTATCTAACACCGACGAGACAAAAACTACACGAGATTTATTTTGTATATAAAATACGCGAATAGACTTACCCTTGATGAAGTGTGAACTACTCTGTGGGTATGTGGTGCAGATAAAGTATAAGCTAACCATGAACCAGATATCACACACACTTGCACGGAGCTCCTATAAGTTACTGGTGCCAAAAACTGCGGCTCCACCAATTTATAGTCATTACCCAAAACTGGCCGGAGAAGCACTACACAGGCCGATCAATGCTACTCGAGCCCGGCCCGATGAAGATGCGTCACAGTAGCTGGATATCCCCGAGGATTGAGACTTTTTCCCGCCCAGCTAGCCGACCGCCGCAGGACAGGGAAGTACGGGCATCGATATTGCTCGGGTTTTTTCGCGAGTTGAATCTGGCATAGCTGATCGCAGGTCAACACGTCACCCAATCGTCTGCGCCGTTCACGTGCGTAGGTCCCTAACGTGACGCAGAGCACATTTTGGCGCCTTTTATCATTTTTTTCTTCTTCTTCTCCTTCTTGATTAATTTCTCGTGGCAACTGATGGCGGGATGTATTATTAGCACACAAGCGGCACGAGTCCAGGTTTCTTGTGTAATCCCTTCCGACTTGTAACCGCGATTCTCATGTTTGTTCAGATTTATCAAGTCGACATTTGCCAAGGCGCGTACAACTTGGTTTTAAGCTTCCCTGATGTAATGGAATTGACCAGCATCTTAATAATTTCAACCACAGGCGAGACTTATAGGACTCTATTTCCACAGAGCTGTTTGAGTTCCTCGCGAATAATTCGGCTCACCTGTCACCTCACAGTCACACATAATTCCGTTTTATTCACCTGACGACCAACTAATACAAATCTTCTCTTTGTGTTCCTCATCAAACACAGTCAATACTAGACCTCTCCCCTCTGAAACAATAGCATGAACGGAAACTATAAATGGTGTATTTTATTGATATTTAAATAGATTAGCAGTATGACTCTCCGTTGGTTTTTAAAGAACAACTGGATCAAACTTCTTATCTTCAATAAGACACACCACGCAACCATCTTGTGCATTTTGTTTTTTAAAAGGTGGTAGGCCTAAACTTTGACGAACAGCATCTGTTTTGTGTGCACGTGCATTGAGTCGATGGCTCAATGAAATTTCATCGCTCACGAAATTCGCTCTCAGGACGATTTGTACTGCAGTATCAAGTTTTGCCATAAAAAAGCTTCCAGATCACACCTTTTACACGCACATTGATGGAAACGCATTTTTACTTACATGCGCTGGCAGCCGATTCTGGGTGAAGTACAGAAAGCATAATTCTGAACAGTTTGTAACACAATGCGTAATGCTTAAATTGTTTAACTAAAGTTCGAGAATTAAGTTTAGCGAAGTTTAGGTCGCCATCGAAAAGAGCAAAACCCAAGGGAAAGTACTTGGTGTTGTGAAATCTAACAGCTGGTTGTTCAAACTGTGTTTGTTACATCAGCACATCCTACAACCTCTTGGGATATGAGTTTGTTCTATTTTGAAACAGGAGTGTGTAATTTCAGAAATAATACCCTTTTTTCATGTGGGCGGGTACAACGATTGTGCAAGCGTAATTTTATGCGTGGGATACTTCTTTTTCTCTCTTTTTCTTTCTCGGTTACAGAAAAAAGATAGCTTTGCAGTTTGATGCTGTAAAACTAAATAACTGCTACAACTTCCAGGTCTGTTTTGTACAGATGGAACGTTGTAGAAGGAGATTGGTACTCAATCTCAAATCAAACAAACAAACCAAAGGGACACCATTCCCCAATAACTTACGTTTTTAAATAGTGTTATTTTAGAAAATGTTTTTATTGTGATGAAGTGCGAAAGTTTACGTTACATTCCACGTATTAATTTGTTTGACGTATTAATTTGCAATGTTTTTTTGTTTTTTTTTAAATTATAAATATACTTTTTATTCAAGCCATTGTAATCAAGCCGAGGCAGTAAATTTGGTTATCGATATGGGGCGGGTCCTCTCCCCCATGTGTCTTCATTTGGTGCTTGGAATCTCAGGAGTATTATTTAAAAACAAAAAAATCCATAATTATTTGGGGTACTTCTTTACAGGGAGGACAATAGTTTGTTAAAGTCTGGGAACATTGGGATGGAGGATACCCTCTTCCCCATATTGGGCATGGTATAAGGCCAATAGGCGAAAGCAAACTAGTATGGTAGATCGTGTGATCCTGTCACTGTGTTTATACATGTACCAGATGATACCGAGTCTGGTAAATGGTACATAGACGCATGGTTGGATCAAGGGACGTAACTTTCAGGGGATATTCATCTGGGAAAGGATCGTGTTTATTGCCACCATAATATCAATCAAGTCAATAAACTCACACCTCTGTCTGTATTATTGAGGGGATGAAAACTTCAGCTATGCCACAAATCAGGATAGTTGAACATACTGTAGTCCGAGTTCTTTGTCAAGCTGGTAGCCTGGAAACAACAAATTTCTATGCAGAGAAAGTTTGTATGCTTATAGGATATTATTTTGGTTTTAACCATTCACCGATATTTGATTCATAAGCACTGTATTCTAACCGGATCGGATTCTAACACACGACCCCAGCATTCCAGAGAATGTTTTCTTTACGGCCGCGTCACGCGTGCACAGTGAAGAGAGGCCAGGGATGTACTGCAACAGTTTAATTTGTTGGGACAATGGCATCCTGGGTAAAGAATAATATTATAATCTTTACCTTTACGACGTTTTGTAAAAAGAGACTTTTACAGTACCCACATTTTCCATTTCGAGACCATGAGATTCAAAGTTGGGAAGGTAGTGCATTTTAATCTACCAGCCACGCTCCTTGTGGATGATACCCATGCCTGCATCCTTACGGACTGTGAAGGGGGAAATCCTGTTTTAGACCCAGGAGTAGGTGGCAACGTGCCCCTGGTGACAGTTGATTTGAGTCGACGGCCCAAATCAGTCCAGTGTAGCCTTCATCTTGAAGGGGCCGCGTCCGGCCTTGAGAGCTAGGCGATATATTATTATTGTTTTAATAATAAAAAATTAAAATAGAGAGAAGAGAGAGAGAGAGAGAGAGAGAGAGAGAGAGAGAGAGAGAGAGAGGAGAGAGAGAGAGAGAGAGAGAGAGAGAGAGAGAGAGAGAGAGAGAGAGAGAGAGAGAGAGATCCGAAGGCACAATGTGCGTTAAATACTTCTACCTAAAGGAAACAAAGAAAGGGAAACTGGGGGGGGTGGTATCACAGTTTGGATTTGATTTATTCCGTAACACGACAACAAGGGAAGGAGAAAACAACCTCTCTAATTCAAAGAAGTGGTTCATTTTATGAGTACAAAGTTCCTCCTTTTTATCGAATGTTGGGTGGTACTCCGAACATGGGTTCCAATAGGTGTTCACATAATCAGGTAAATGGAAGGAAACACACTTCACACTTGTTACAGCAATTTTACAGGTTTGTTGTCAACTACACCATTGTGAAAAAATATATATATTCAATGAGTTGTGGCGGTTTTTGAAATACTATCAAATATTTCTCGACTCGACGTTTTGATCCATATGCTACGATCGTCTCCAAGAGAAACTGAAAACTACGTTTGTTTTGAACGGTTGAAAAGATGAAACTCGTCACTCTGATACCAAGTTGGCACTGATACTCGAAAACTTATCTCCATCGTATACTTAACACTGATCCTAGATGCAGAAAGGAAATATGAAACAAAAAAAGACTTCAGGAGAAGCAGACCGAAGCATAAGAATTTTTTTACCCGACCCCCACGTCTATTTGGGTGACGGATCACAAAGGTCAAGTTATTACAAACCAACCACCTGCTGGAAGATAATGGGCTTTTTGTTAGTACGAAGGTATGACTGCAAAGGAAAAAGGAAAAAAGGCGTGACACATGATTTTTAGTGGGTAGATTTTTTGAAAAGGTAACGAGTCCTTACCCCTTTGTTCGAAACGGGATGCAGGCTATCGACTGTTTTTCCCCCGAGGTGATTAATATCACCATCAGCTGTACAAAAAGTACGGCTCATCATACAGACCACATTTTTAGCGAAATGAAAAGTAACTGCACATCACACACAAACGAAAAGTGACATGCCATTCAATCTATGTTCAGGTTTGCGGAACATTATAATGTGCCATTCAGTATCTTCGCTGGGTGAAAAAATACTTGAAACAAAAATCTGCCTCATACAAAAAACCTCTCTCTTTGATTCGGTATTTTTTATGAGAAGTCAAAGCGCCTGTCTTTGGGTTACAGCTTGATCATGAGAATTTGGCATTTGGGGAAACCCACGTGAAACTAATGAAAGGGCATACTATAGTAAAAACGAACGCACCTTAAATTTCATCTGGCTGATTGTTGTCTGTCATTTCCCCCTTTCATTATGATAATTGGCAATTTCTTTGGTTAAAAGGCCCCATTTGCTTCCAAGCGTACAGAGGCATTAGTTATAAAGTGATCTGATAGCCAATCGGTTAAGGTCAATGCGCCGGTTTCACATTCAGTCGTTTGATGCCCGTTTTTAATACAAAATCCGGAAAATGTCGCATTATAGTGCACTAAAATGTAAATAATGGTTACGCAAAGGGAATTTTCCGGAACGTCTCTTTTTCGGAACGAAACAAATACAGGGAACTTTAAAAAAATATATATATATATATAAATAATAATAATAATGTATATCAAGACCTGCAAAAGTTTGAATCTGTTTTGAGAAAACCCCATTATGTTTTTAAGTTATACTTTAGACTTTCTGAAATAAATGACATGGCAGGTTGGGACAAAAATCAGTGTGTTTTGTTTCAACCTATGACACCGCCCACAAAGGTATCTCTCCCGTCCGGGCTTATGGTTTCCTACCAAGTACGGTTTGGGGGTTTATTACCGATTGAATAATAATAATAATATTCACTTACTTTTATAATTGTAAGACCAGGGATTTGTGGAAGACGCATCTTTTATGATAGTTTTTAAACTTCTGTACTTCCCTGGACGACTCCTGGTGACATATTATTTTTGTTTGTCCGAAGATTCAAAATAAATATAGTAGACAAATATATAATAAACAATGACGGAGTATTTTGAGTTGTTGGTTCTGCTTTGCGGTACACATTTTATGCTATTTTTCTTTATGTGTAACACACCTCTACCAATCTATCTAAATGTTTCTTTTAATCTTCGGGGGCCTCAGCCGGGACTCTAGCAGGGATCACCCTTGATTTCCCTCGGTCCCGCAGACATATGCCTAGTTCAGCTGTACTCGCTACAGCATCTTTTATGAGATGGTTGACGTATGCATCTTTAACTTTCTTTGTAATGTTAAAGTATGATTTATCGGAATGGTTGAAAGAAACCGTTATCGGATATAGGAAGCCCATCGCGTCTTCTTGACGTTTCGACTGGTCTTCCTTTTCTTAGATTGATTGTTTCGCTTTATTTTTAAAAGAGAGGAAAAGGTAGCTGGCCGAACCTTTATAGCGACTCCCTCCCGGCCGGATGTACGTACCCAGTATGCACAAGCACCGATTTTTCCTTGATGAGTCTTTAACTGATTCCTTAATTAAAGCGCCTCTTGGAAGAGGGTCAGCACACTTCACGGTGAGCCCACGTACACACGGAGAGCACGGACCTCGTGGACTGCAGAAGACCGTGGAACGAAAAATAAATAAAAACCGGGGGGGGGGCGACAGAAAATATGCTGCAAAAGTGCAAAACAACACGTGATGCCCTTTGTATTTCCTAAATGCCCAAAAGGTTACGACCGTCACTCATAGATATTCACGGGCTTGTATAACACTAATCAATAAACTGGTTTTAAACTCTATTACAGACAGGCTGTACTCCTGTCCAGTCCTCTAGTTTTTTTTCTCACCCCGGCACTTTTTCTTCTTTTTTTGCCCTCTTCATTTCTGTTTTGCATTGTGAAGCTGTATTCTGATGCGTCTGGTCATAACGTCGGTGCATCTGCAACTGGATCTGCCCTGCCCGTTCTAATGAGTCGTCCAGTGCCGGGACGCGGTGCACTTGCTGAATCCGTCGGTCAGGCAATGCACAGAGTCGACGGAACTAGAGCAGACCGTTAAACGAATTTCTTCTCATTGGCTTTGAGATCCTCAAGTTTTCTAAATTCGAACTGTTCAACAAATTTCAACGATTCCAGTTAGTATATGTATTTACACATTATTCTACCATGTAATCATAATACCTTTTAGTTTGTTTAGTGATCAGACAATAATTCAGTAATAAAATTTATCTAAATTTGTAAATTGTTTATTGCGATTTCAAGAATTATGTTTGTTGGAAATGATATGCACATTTATTTTTAAAGGTCGTTTGGGGGATTAAGTTAAAATGAAGTGAATTTAATGGAACAGATTAAAATCGATGAACTGAATTTTTCTGAAATTAAATTATTTGAATTCAGTTAAATTGAAATGAACTGAGCCAAATGGAATTAAATGGAATGTATTTAAGAACCGAGTATGTTTACGGGAGCATCGTTGGCTCAGAGAGGAACTGCTGTTGATATAGTAGACTCTCGACGTTTTGAACAGTGCGCTCTGTTTGTCTTCATGGGAATATAATCACATCAAATGTGCAACTTGATTGAATCGGACTGATTTAATGGAGTTGGTGTTAATTGCACTAAATTGAATAGAATCTAGTGTTATAAATAAGTAGAAGTGTTCACTTGTTGGTTGAGTCGAAGTGTAATGAAAATATACACGTAATGGAATTAACGTTGAGAGATAGACAAAAACATAAGAAAAACTGATCACTTTAAATGCGCGTTTCTGTCTCTTCTAACACCCTATCCCAGTTGCACAATCAATCAGTGTTATTGCAAAAAAAATCAAATGAAATCGGCCGTATAAGTGGACGGCGGAAGTCTTTATTGTGGACAATTATTCATCAGCACAGCTATTGACCGATACGATGCTTCCCTTCACGACAAAACAACATGGAAGTTGGATTTATTTATTTTTTTTTTTTTTTTGGTACAGGATTTAAAAAGCATAGGTTCATAACTGTTGAATCTATAAAAGCGTCCTCTGGCACACCCAGGGGGAGAAAAAAAAACCGCACGTCGCCTGACTGACGAGCGTAATCAAACACAAGCCAGCACACTGCAAACGAGATGATCTATTTCCTCGTAGAAACCCGGCACCAGATAGTCTTAATTCAAAATGTACCAATTGATAAAAAAATAAAGACATTCTCTCCCATTTCAACCATGCAGTTTGACGAAGTTATGTTTGCCGAGTGCGTTCTTTTCCATTTGTAGAGGTACCGGAATGTACACAATGGGGCGCGGCGGGCGGCAGCGTGATGGAGCGGGGCAAGTCTCCACTAATTAACCCCTCAGTGACGACCATCTGTAATCCACTTCTTCAGAAATGCAAAATCATTTATAATCTAATTAACTATTTACTTTAAACCTTTAAATTCTTTTGAACCTTATGATGACAATAATTTGCCAGCTCGTTTCCTAATTTTTCCTTGTCGTCAGATGGATCGTCTCCTACTAGATACGCGTGAACTTTAACAAGTGAATGTGCTCTCATTTTTATCAAGTTTTACGTTAACTTTTGACATTGAATAAAACAACAACATCAACAGCAGCTTCAGTAACAGCAACAGTCTTACATAAAAGAACAAAAAAAGAGAAGAAAAACAAAGCGTAATGTAAAAATTAAATAATCCCTCTATTTTATCCGATCAGGAAACGTTTATCCTTCAAAATCAACTTCGAAATAAATAAAGAAAAGCGAAATACAAATATCTATAAGTATCTCTATAAGTATCCAAACTATCTAGAGTAGTATGTTTTGCTTAAAGAAAAAGGCAAAAGAAGACAAACGCCAAAGATACTACATCAGCTGTTTATATGTCACTTGAAGTGTGTTGAATGGTGCGGCAGCTGGTTGATGGTTATGACCTGGACATCTGTGATCACAACTGAGTTTTTTACTGGAAATGGTAAATCAATAGCTACTTTATTGACAAATATTATTTCCGTTGTACTTCCCTGAAAAATAAGGAGGCAAAAGGACAAAGTATTGCACAACGCATGATACTTAATGTAAAAGAAAAACTATACTCATGGCAGATTATTACTTGATTACTTTACCTAAAGGCCCTGTACACTATTGGTAAGATCGAAAAACACGAATATTAACAGATTCACACATAACTTACATGGTTTAAAGTAAGTAATGGTAGAAAGAGTTCCTTAAAATATTTCTGCCTAAAATGCCATCGTTTCTGAGAAATGAGTAAAACAATCGTTTTTATCACGCGTGATAAAAACTCAATGTTTGAAAAAACAGAAAACACATAGTACGGTCTCTTTTCACTATTTTCTCGTGACCTCGATGACCAATTGAGCTTAAACTTTCACAGGTTTGTTTGTCATGCATATGTTGAATCACACAAAACATGAACACTGTCTGCGACTTTTTGTCAGCTGTACCAATCATGTATATCACCTTTAAAGGTGCATACATGATTGAAGAAAAAAAATTAAAAAGAAAAGCTGACTTTGTGTAAGCTCGAAGTCAGAAGAGCAATTTCTTATTTACCGCCAATTGCTTATTTACATAATGTAATCGAAATAAACATAATGGACTATCCCCAAAACCCACAACAAACCATGAACCATTTTGTTTTCTCGAGAATTTTATTACTTTTTGTTTTAAGTTATTTGTTAAAGAAAAAACTTTGACTGGTAAAGTTGCGGGTACAACCATGTATACTTTTCTTGGGGGAGGAATGTTGGCTCTGGGAAGAGCCGATGTGGTCTCGATGTTTCCAACAGTATCTTCTTCTCGTCGTCAGGAGAATGCTGGACTGCTGATGCTCCTGTGGCTCAAGTAGGGCTGGAGAGGTGTACTTTTGGGCAGGTGTGGAGTTGACTGTTGGCTGGATGTGTGTGCGTTGGAGTGTGCAGTCAGTGTTGATGAGTTTGGTGTTCTTCCAGTGGATGCGGTGGTCTTGTTCGTGAGAGTGTTTGATGATTGTTGGTTTTGTCCAGGTGTCCCCCAGTCTGCCGTGTGCTTGATGTTCCTTGATTCTTATATTTATGTCGAGGTCGGTCCCTCCGTTGTATGCTTATGTTGTTTGCTTGTTGTGTTAACTGATAACTAGAAAGTACTCAAAACAAAAATATGACTTTGTGATCTCGTGTTCTCTGTGTTCTCGTAAAGGCGACATGATATTAAATTGTCATTATTAATGGTTTCTTTCCTTCGAAAATGGAACTTATCACAGTAACCAATTGGATGGCCCACTTAGATGACTGTTTGTTTGTTTGTTTAATTTGATCTGTCTTCTGGGTTGTTTTTCCATAAGTTATTTGTTTGTTGTGTTAGCCAAAATCTAGAGAAGAAAAAAAACAGAAATCAAAGTTCTCATCCAAAAACGTTACATCTTTATATTTTCTACAATCGCAAAGAACTATATCATGTTTTAACAGGAGTAGATCATCGACCCTGGAGTGCATTCAGCAAAAGATCGCCTATGATTTTTGTCGTGGCTTGAGGCAAGGCTAAATGGAAGTAATATTAATTGAACGTTCTGAAAGGTCAGACAAAACAGACTCTGTCATTTACATCGAACTCAATGACGATTTAATGGAAATCGTGATCGGGCCATTTTACCAAATGGTCTCTCCAGGAATCTTTTTATGATTTCTCGTACAGACAGCAGGATATTAAATTTCAATTATTTATTTTTTTCTCCAACAAAAAATGGAACTTGTCACTGTCGGAGGAAACATCTGGAAAAAGGGTGACCCAATAATGCAATGAGAATCAGCTGGATTCTTTGTCATTTTACTTCTGCTAATATGAACCACAGTACTCATTTAGGGTACTCATTTAGAAAGTAAGTTTTTCCTTGAAACTGAACTTTATAAGTGTTATTTCTAAGAACACAAATTCTACATTTCATTTGACCTTTAGAATTTCTTTCTTTGTCTGTTCAGTAGCGTCGTACGACTTACATAAGCAGGGAAATATTGAGATTCTATGTTTTGGAGTTTATCGTATGTTATTTAAGTTTCTACCATTGTCACGTTTTTAAGTAGCAAAGGCTGACACCCATAACAAGAACTTGAGGCACAGACTACCTGCAAGATAGAGTTTCTAAAAACCTAAACCGATTTCTGAAAAACGAAAAACAGAATTCGATCTTCGCGTGATATTGACCCTAATGAACCAAACAACAGAGCTGCGACCAGGTCTCGGGTGGCCGGGAAATGTCCTCCTCGTTCCCGCCGGTAACGATATATCCGAGATACAGTGATTGCCATGGGACCATACGTGGTATTTCCACAGGTCCCGGGGTACTGATTAGGATCCACTAAATACCGCTGGGACTGATTCGAGGTTGTCAAAACAGTGTGAACGCATCCGTTCGCTCCAACCTCTGGTGAAACTGACGGGAGAGAACAGTTTCGTCTCCTTCAAGAATTTTTTTTTTTATACTTCTAACTTGTATGTTAGGGTGCCATCGATAATAAGATAGTGTTGAGGGGGAGGGTTTGGATTCGGTGTTACCTTTCAAAATAGTCCTCGTGGCTCTTAAATAACGAGCAGGTAGCGTTTCCCAACTGCTTGAGAATCATGTCAGTGCTTATTCCCAAAGACAGAACAAGGGCATATTAAGTTTTCTATTTTAGTGAACACTATGACGTGGGAACAAACCAAACGCAAGTTCACATGCAGTAAAACAGCGCTCGTCAAACAATTTCTTAAACTGACAGCAAATCTCCTTGCAAGATACCCTCAACAAAATAAGCTGATATAGACGGAAAACTTGGTCCACTCGTACCATACTGGTGGTGACGAGCTGAGCTGGGATGGCAAGTGGCGTCGATCCACGAGTCCCTGGTTACCGGTCTTTCCGGCAGCAAAAGCAGTACATTTGCATTTCTTAGGCGCTTTTACATACCGAGTAGGCTTCTCTAATCGCCTCGCACTAGTGATACCACAACCAAAGAAAGTTCATAACAGAATCTTAAACTAAACATTTATTTATTGTTTTTTTTTTTTGTTGTTTTTTTTTTTTTTTTTTTAATCTTTGTCAACTAATTTCCAGTTATGATTTTTAAGGCGATGCAAAGATAGGACTGGGATAACATAAAATAATACGCAAAAAAAGTAATTCGTGCGTAAACATCCCCAGCGATAGAGTCAATGGAAATGAAATCATCCCCCGGGCTACGGCTCAAAATAGTTATTTTCACAAGAGGGCGGTGATCACACCTATTTGCCCAGCATAGTTTTTGACAATCAGCGGTTGGCAGGTGATGAGTAGCCCTCGTCGGTTGATTAAAAAAGAGAAACGATTATTCAAAATTGTTGAGATATCGCTCTCCATCCGATTAAAGTGACATACGATTGTCCATAAACATTCACCATTTTCGCGAAGAGACGAACGAGTCTGTCAAAAAAAAAGAATTATTCTTAAAAAAAAAAATTCTTCTCACAATCTTGACAAATTCTGTGATGCATTTTTACGCAGTTCCATGACTTAGAATGCACTAGTTTCTAAATTATGGTAACTGGCATGACCGGATTTGCAGTTATGTGTTTCACGAAACGAACCCCGATTTGCCACTTCATACATTGGGATAACATAAAATAATACGCAAAAAAAGTAATTCGTATGTAAAGCGCTGGCACAGTGCCGGTGCCATGCGTGTGGTATGACGTTTACCTTTACACGAAGTATATTATTAAGTTTTCACGAAATGACAAATCCCTCCTAAGCAAATCGTTTTCTACACAACGCTCAGCAGACAGGTTTTTGAAATATTTCATTAATTCATATTATTCATTTTTTTATTGCAAATATGTGACCCGCTCTGTGAAAATGAGTCAGATGTCGCCCAATGCATTATTGTTTAATGGACATTTCAATGAAAAAAAGTATCAAAAAAACCCTCTTTTTTTTCTCTTTTTTTTTTTTACTTATTTAAGATCTATATTTGCATGGTAAACTTTCAGAACACTAAATTTTAGTCAATAAAGCTATCAAAACAACAATTTTGTGATCATACTTTAGTCTAATTTGTATCCTTTTGCTTATATGTAGAGCGAAATGGTAATATTAAACATCAATTTACTTGTAATTCGTTTTCAACAAAAAATTATATACTGGCTAATTTTAAACGGGAGTAACTCAGCGACGCGATGCACCCCAGGGCTTAGACATATACCAAATTACTGCTGTTGGTATGATCTTTCCAGCCATGTATATAATCCAATTCTTTAAATTGTCAACATCTGACTCATTTTCACAGAGCGGGTCACATATTTGCAAACATAATTGGCGTTGTTCACTCTAAAAAAAACTCCCGGGTTAGAATTGAACCGGATTCCGGGTTCCAGGGGCCCTGACGTATTTTGTGCGAGACGTGGTTAAAATATGGGGATTTTAACTTAGGATTCTGCGTCAATTCGACACATTTTGACTGAGATTCCGTGTCATACTGACCCGGAAATGGGCCAGTCCCCACAAGTATACGTGAGGTGAGGTGAGGTGGGTAACAAGGTTATGTTAGTCAGTACGTTGGATCTCGTAGAACGAGAGTCAACAGTGATTTTAGAGGGAGAACAATAAGGTGGGGTTTCTCGTTTTTATTTTCTCTTTATTTTAGTTTTTTCTGTGAACTTGAATGCAGAGCACTGTCAACGAAGTGAGAGACGGGATATACAAAAATGCTTCGATATTCTTATTAGCTGATCAGTATAAACAAATTGTCGTCTTTCTAACTTGTAATTCCAATCAAGACTATTATGACAATGTATGATAATGATTGTAACGAACATATTTATTCAATTCAACGTTAACTACAATACTATGATTAGCATTTCATACCACAGCAAGATCTTTGCCTCCAGGGAGCGTACTAATGAGGTTGTTTGTTTCTTGTGTAGTTTAAGCCGAGGGCGCTGTTCAAGTGAGCTGCCACGTTTATACCGCAGAGTGTGACTAAATCTTTTTACAATCGTTCTTTACAATCGTCAGTAGTATTCGAATACACGGAAAAAGAAAGAAACGGAACCATTTTGTTCCAGAGAAACGAGCTTACTGAGAATCAAGTTCATGGGATATTTTGTTTTATTCGTGCCCTGTGCGTATACTCTAGAAGTTTGACAATTTAAAATATAAATCAGATGACATCCTCTTGACTACGACTGCATTTTTTGATGGTAACGGACTGTATGTCGCTTTATGCAATTTTTGCTGACTTTGGTGAAAAAAAAAACTTATTCCTGTGCGATGCAATAGATTCATAATAGCAAGAGAAGATGTTGGATTCCCGGCCAATAATCTAAACATTATATCAAAATGATTTGGGGAAAAGGATAAGTTTGAAAGTTACAAAAGGAAATAACAATTGAAAGAATTGTAATAAAACAATCCTTTTGAAAACAAATTAGATAAGTAATCACAGTAAAATAACAATGCACAGGCTCATTTTGTGGCAGTTCCATATTTCTCAGTTTGAAAGATACAAAAAGAAATAATAATGAAAGAATCGAAATAAAACAATCTTTTTGAGAAAAAAAAATAATAAGTAACTACAGTAAAATAACAATACACACACTTATTTTGTTGCAGATCCTTGTAGTATTGATGTCACGCGGTTTCATATTCTTAGAGTACAAAGTTGTGGGTAGGTCCAGAGTTAGACGGCGACTCTCGTTCTATCGAGTCATGATGCTCGTACGAAGCGGTAAGTTCGTCTCTTGCGTCAGTCACGTCCTTCTGATGAAAGAGAGAAAAATATAACCAAAAACTAATGAACGAGAATGCCAATCCCATTTGAAATAAGTACATCAGTACATGCAGTGACGTAACTAGACGTTTGCAATGGGGGTATTTCTCTACCAATGAAATACAAGGTATTTTATTTATTATGAACTGTGCGGAGTTGGTGTTCTGGTTTAAAGCGGAATTTTTAAGAGAATGCGCCATAACCATAGGTTATACTATTGTGTACGGTCACATACTTTTACAGCATAACGATAGTTAAAAATGTCGGGGGAAACAAAGAATATTGTTTACTGTCTATAGGCCTTTCCTTTTTCTGCAGTGCAATTCATATTAATTGTGTGTGTGGGGGGGGTCAATCCTCATTATGTTGGTTGTGGTTTCCCGTATTCTGTAAAAGAATATTTTTTTCTGTTTGGACGGCTAGCCTACATATTCGTAAAAAAATTGCAGTTATAGTTTATACCTTGCGATGTCCTAGACGTGGTTGTTGAATCGCACAGCTGTACCGCTCGTGTCCCGTGAGGTCACAGCATGACTTAGGAAAGGGTCCGTTATGTCTTAGAACACTCCTGTTAAAAGCATAACATTACATGATTGGTATACTGATCGAAACAATGGATATGCATGATTTTTAATCTGAACGTTCACCTTAACCTGGATAAAGTACACAAAAGGAATACCTCTCTGAGATAGCGTGTGAGAAATAATGCCGTGTCCGACCACACTGAAACTCACCGTCCGTGCGTGAAGAACTCTGCGCACTTTTGGTCTACCACGGTGCGTCTAATTCGTCGAACACAGCGCGTGAGCCTTCGGTTGTCCCCCATCACACAGCACTCACGAAGGCTCTCGATAATCGACAGGTAGTCTCCATCGCCAACAAGATCCTGTGGCTTCCCACCGGGTCCTTGAAACAAGAATATGTATTACTTGTTTTGTTTGCTAGAACTTTGCAGATTTTCTTAACTTTTGTAATTTTTGGGAAACGTATTTTATAGAGCCATATTTTCTTCAAAGACGAACTCGTATTTTCACTAAATTGAATACCACAAGGTACATTGCTTGTTAAGTGTATTTAGTTGTATTTATGTCCGATTCCAAACTGTTTTCATCGTGTATATACACGGGGGTTAAACACAGTATTATATTAAACATTATAACTAAAAACAATAAGGAAAGGCTGATGGATAAATAAAGTGGACGAATGATGGGTTCGGAAAAGCTAAAACACAAAGCATGGTTTCCATGCCGCCAACCGAGGCTAATACCTGGGGTGTTCGTTAATCAAAGATAAAATACTGCCTGTGGCAACAAAAAACACATAAAGGCTGCATGGAGGGGAGGCTGTTCTATAACGTCGTACAACGTACCTTCGAAGCGATCCGTGTCTTCGTCCCTAACTTCTCTGTAGTCGCCAAACGCACCGATAGCCCCTTCATCAACGATCCTCGTGCACAAGCTTTCCACATGACGGTCGGTCCAGAGACCGCGGAGTCTCATCTTTCCATCCAAACCGCGGTTTCCGTGTCCGGAATGCTGCGCCGACATCCACTTTCCTGCTTTGCCGTCTCGTGTTACTGGTAACCCAGACGTCAACCAACCTGCATTTCTCTTCATCCGTCCACCGCTCTCACTCTCATTAACATCTTCGTCTCCACGTTCGTCTTCAAGGTTGTTGTCAGGAGCAGCATCTTCTGGAACTAAGAGATTTTCATCGGCAACTTCCTCAAATGAGCTGTCTGCTTCTCCACCAAAGCACTCAAACCTCCTTCTGCCTTTAAGTGGACAGCAAATACCAAGCTTCGAATTTTCACTGGATGTAAAGTTATGTTGGTCAAGGTCAAGGGTGCATAGACTATGTAGCAGTGCCTTGTGAACATCTTTAAGACATTGACCAACTTTACGACCAGTTTGCTCACAGCAATAGGACACTTTCCTCATGGCAACAGAGGCACTTTCAAAAGGTGGGTTTTGGGCAGGATGTCTTCCGTGCCAGCGAGTCTTGTTTTCAACTCCATGATCCCTTTCCTTATGCCATTTTATATCTTTTTCTGCGCTGTGGTCCCTGTCATTGATGTCTGCACGCTGCTCATCTCTTCCTCCGTTGTCCGGTGTCCGTCTCATTAGTTCATCGAGGTTTTCCCTTCTCTGGCTATCAAAGAGTGTTTGATTTCCTTGCTTCATCATTCCTCCTCGTCGAGGGTCCTTACGACTGTCTGAATCTTGCTGTCCTCTTCCTTCGTGTTGTGGTCTCCGTCTCATTCCAAGGTCTTCATCTCGGTCAGTGAGTGCCACAGTTTGATTTCCTTGCTTCATCATTCCTCCTCGTCGAGGGTCCTTACGACTGTCTGAATCTTGTTGTCCCCTTCCTTTATGTTGTGGTTTCCGTCTCATTCCAAGGTCTTCATCTCGATCAGTGAGTGCCACAGTTTGATTTCCTTGCTTCATCATTCCTCCACGTCGAGGGTCTTCACGACTGTCTGAATCTTGCTGTCCCCTTCCTTTGTGTTGTGGTCTCCGTCTCATTCCAATGTCTTCATCTCGGTCAGTGAGTGCCACAGTTTGATTTCCTTGCTTCATCATTCCTCCACGTCGAGGGTCCTCACGACTGTCTGAATCTTGCTGTCCCCTTCCTTTGTGTTGTGGTTTCCGTCTCATTCCAAGGTCTTCATCTCGGTCAGTGAGTGCCACAGTTTGATTTCCTTGCTTCATCATTCCTCCACGTCGAGGGTCCTCACGACTGTCTGAATCTTGCTGTCCCCTTCCTTTATGTTGTGGTCTCCGTCTCCTTCCTGCACCTTCGTTTCCGATATCTAAGGATTCTTCTGAACGATCAGACGTCTTCCATCGATTTCTTCTTCTGGATTGCATCAGACCCCCTTTCTCGTTCTGCTCCAGGTGTTCGTCCTCGCCATCGAAGCTTCTCCCTTTCGTCACCTCATCATCTCCATGTCTTTCCTTCTCAAGAGGGCCATCAAACTCGTCGTCGAACTCTTCTCCCTTATTTGTCTTATTATGTTGTTCGACAAATGACCTCACAACACCTTGCACGATATTAAGGACCTCAAAAAATCCTTCGCTTTGATACGATTTCACTCCCACGCAAATATGCTGCTGCGCATCGCTTTCCATTTCACCTTCGATCTCCTTTCCAACTTGTTCTTGTTCAACGCTTCCACTCTCGTCAATACCGTCCTCACGATCAAGACCCCGATTTGAGACACATTCATATCTTTCTCTATTTTCGAATTGACAACAGGTATGATTCGGGCTCAGAAAGTCCTTTGGAAGTGAGGGAGGTATCTCGCCGAAGTTTCCAATTTCATATGTTATTGGCATTTTCTTTCCTAAGCATGCTTTGTCAGTGTATGTCCTGAACACCTGAAGCAAGCAAATATATTTCAATATGCCATCGTTATGGCAACATTTGAAAACATTGTGTCTTCCCCACATCTCCGCTTTGCTCTTCTCTGAAACGTCTTGACACAACATATCCATTCTGCGGAGCTCCCTCATGCCTCGTGGATCGCTCTTTAGGCGAAGAAGATCAACTAGCATCGGTGGTCGACGACCAAGATTCTGCTGCTGAGAACTGAAACGGTCTTCAAAACAGCAAGATCTTTCTCTGTGAACCTTCTGACAGCAGGAATCGTTACGATTAACACCAAGACGCAGGGCTAAAGGAGTGATCTCCCCAAGACAGATGTCAGAAAACCGTTCCTCCTCTTCAACACGCAAACAAGCAAGCCTTCCTTCAGGTTTTTCTCCACAACACCTGCGCATCGTTTGTCTGGGAGACTGTGGACTGTGGCAGATGCGATTCAGTACCCGCAACTTGTGTCGAATTCTTCTAACAGCCTTTGTACGGCACGACGTTGCATTATTACCCTGCTCGATAATGCGGTGAGTCGGTGAGTATCGACGCATATATTTTTTACTTTGATTTCCAAGAAGTTCTGGTTCCAGTTCTCCTGAATGCATTTCAACTGCCAAGTCTTTTGCTCGCAATTCTGGTGCCAATTCTGCTGTATACACTTCTGGTGCCAATTCTCCTGAATACACTTCTGGTGCCAAATCTCCCGTATACACTTCTGGTGCCAAATCTCCCGTATACACTTCTGGTGCCAAATCTCCTGTATACACTTCTGGTGCCAATTCTGCTGTATACACTTCTGGTGCCAAATCTCCCGGATACACTTCTGGTGCCAAATCTCCTGTATACACTTCTGGTGCCAAATCTCCTGTATACACTTCTGGTGTCAAATCTCCTGAATACACTTCTGGTGCTATGTATTCTGAGACTTTGCCAGAAACGGACGTGGGGTCGTCGTCTTGAGTGTTCCTCCTCCGTGTGGCATCCAAGATAATACGAATATTTTTGTGTTTTTGTGCGAGGCACCGGTACCGTTCCTCATCCGTGTCTTTCAAACAACAACCGCGGTTGGTGACTCTCCGGTGGGTAGCGTTCTCAAATCTCCTCCATGCTTCGTCTGAACTTTTCGACTTCGCAATTTTAAACGAGTCAGTGTTGTCCCTTGAACTATCAACACACTTCTCATCATAGCCGTCTCGAACGAGTTTACCGATACACGTGACCTTGTCATGCACTTTGAGTTTGTTGCAGCAGTATTTTAACCCTGACAAAATCTCTCCCTTCTCCTCGACTCTTGCACAAAAACTTTCTGCAGCGCTTTTTCGTGAAAGCCTACGCTTTTTATTAAAACACGAAAATCTGTGTCTCCTCCTTATCGAACAGCAAGCGGATAACTCCGCGGAGGGCAGTAAGCTTTGTGAGCCCCGGAAGGGGAACGGGGTTCGGACTCGACCTTCACAAAAATTATCGATGTTCTGGAATTTAACTCTTTGGAAACAGTGCGCCCTCTTTGAAGCCTTTCGCTGGTTGCAACATTTCCTGAAGTTATTTGGGGCAGTTTTCACTGGAATTAAATCAACAGCTCTGCATACACTGTTTATTCGTAAGTTGATCCTCTCGAGTGGAGAGACAGTCTCTGCAATGCATCTTTGAATATCAGCCCCTGTGCAGTAGGAAGATAATAAATGATGCTCAATAATTTACCAGAACCATAATTATAGTTAATTGGTTAATTTACTAAAACCGTAATGGGCCAGTTACATGTTCCTGCGAAAAACTTACCTTTCAAATCGTTTTAATAACTAAATTATATTTTGGAAGTCTCTACATCCTATAATTATCGAGTGAGGAACTTCATTACATAGTCACCCACCCGTTTTCTTGCAGCAGCGCCGCCACCGGCGACGTCTAAGAGAACCCATGCTTGAGCCGCGGCTAATCCTAAACTCCCGACACAGCGCCTTCGGATTTTCTACGGCAGAGTCTCGGCGGGGGTAATCGACGATGTTGCCATCGAATTCCTCGAGAAAATAGTCCTCTTCTTCTAGAAGGATGAATAAGAAACAAAAGTAACCATTGGAGTGCAAAAAATGAGAACATTTCGTGGGAAACATACTTCAAGCGTACGGCATTGAATCACAGAGTATGGCGTATAGCTTGATATATAATACTCTGAGCCTTTAACTTTAAGAAAGACTCTGCTGCGCTCGAAAAGTGAGGCCATAAAACCTCTCTTTTTTCCATGGGTTATTCTGGTTGGTAAGCAGTTTGCAATAGCTAGTATTATTTCAGGCCCGATACTTCGCGGTGGAAAATAAGGCAATTGCCTCCGTTGCCCCTGGTCATCGCCTTGATTCCCCCTGAAATGCACCTGATAGAAAATTACAGTTTTCTCATGGAGATGCCCCTTACCAAGGAGAAAGCATTGGGCTTGCAATTCACTCATTTATATAATGAGGCCGTGTCCTAATTTGGCGGCTACGGCTACGGCTGGATCGCCACGTCATCATGCGTTGAAGTGTATAGGACGTCCATAGCAACACCCTCAGCAACAGCCGTAGCTTTAGGTGAAGCAGTTGATGTGTCAACATCAATATTGCGCATTATTTGTTTTAGCACCAATGAAAGCAGCTTTTTAGAGGTATAGGCACTGGGCACAATTTCATAGAGCTGCTTCATTTAGCTTAACACGTTTTCTGCTGATAGTAAGCAGGAAGCAGTCACAGACGGTGTAATGGAATACGTGTGATATGGAATTCTGGCTGGTAACCTTATTCTTGCATTTACAGCAATTTGTTTCGTGCTGAGCTACTTTTGTGCTGAACGAGCACCATGAAGTTGGCCCCTGGATAACTTGCCAAAAGTTCAGTCTTTTGTATGAAGTTGATCATGACCTGTATTTATTTTATTTATTTTTATTTATTTTATTTTTTTAAAGAAAAGTGCCGCAAAGCAGAACGGTGCTTTAAGCCATGAAAAAGATTTCAGTTTAAAAATCTGCAATTTACCGTTTTCATTGCAATGAGTTTGCTCCTACAATGTTGATAAGATAACCACATAAGAAAAAGCTAAGAAAACAAACCAAGAACGTGTCGATGGCTTTTTTATCATGTGAAAACAAAATACCCGATAAAAGGTATAACTTACCTGATGAAATGTCAAAGTCATCTAGATCGTCTTCGGCGACTTCTGGGCTAACTTCAACGAGGAGATCTTGTTGAAAAGTATAAACGAATAAATGTAAATTCATTGAAAATAGATCAAAAAAATAGAAATATTATGTTTAGTTTCCATCTGAAAGCTGACAGATTGTAAATATCATACCAGAACCGATCGTCAACAGAAATAGCACCAATTGGAATAATGCAATAGTGAGGAACTAACATTTTGAAGACCCCCCACAAATGGTCAATGCTTAGTGAAAAGCTGTGACTTCACAGTGAACGGAGTGCCTGGTGGCTATACCAATGACCCAGTTAACAATTAACTTGATAGCAAGAGGGCGCTGTTTTGTTGTCCAGTAATTGTTCATTTCAAAACTTACCGTTCAGATAGTCGTCCAAATCCTCCACATTAGGGCAAACTTTGATGGGTGTAAGTGTAAATGGTTTTTTTGAAGACCCTTCATAAACTTTGGCTCTGTGAATAATAATACATTTTAGGATAAAAAATGTTTTTATAAAAACTCGGCTATTTTTTATGTGCGTGTTTGTGAAGGTAAAGGTGTTACAAAGGCTCGTACTCGACGTATACCATACTCGTACAAGTACTCCGTACTCGTACTCGTACTCGTACAAGTACTCGTACTCGTACGGCTAGCAAAATACTCCCCTCGAAGTCGACACTCGATATTCGACTGGAAATTGAACTCGGACTTCGATTTAAAGTACTCATGGTCAAATACCACTCTGGAGGAACAAAGCTCATGGAAAAGTAAAACAATGGGAGAACAAAGAGAAGTTCTCGATTTACGAGGTCGACAGTTGGTGTTTACTTGTAGTGACATTCCAACCGAGGACCGAATAATAAATGGGACAATAGGTTCACGATTGTCATCACAAAGACAAACATTATTGTCCACGTTTGTTAGGACAAAGAGGTGAACGGGTCCACGATTGCAGGTCATTACACACTTGGGTGTGTGTGCGGGGGATCTTCAAATGTTACTTTATCGACTATTTGACAGTATTTGTGTCACAAAGAATTCTCCAGAGGATTTCTGTTGGTGTGAAAAGGAATTTTTAGGTTTAAAAATCATTTTATCTCTTATGATTAGCGACGGAATCTGCACGTTTTCTCTGCAGAGACAAAACTGACCCAATAAAAGGTTCACAGGCAACAGCTGAAACGCAAGGGTTTGCTTAATAAAACAAACTATACATCGTAGAATGGATTTCTTAAGAGTTGTGTCAATTAAACGATTGAAATAAATTGTTGTTAGAGTTATCTCGAGTTAATGTATGTATTCATGATACTTACTTGAATACCAGACATCCGCAAGATGGCGCCTTCCATTCGAACACTAACTTAGTCGTCTTCACCGGTCGGTCCGACACCATGACTCCTTCGCAATCGTTCAAATACCTGACATTACCGAAAAGTGGCACCAGGGCAACGTTCTCACATGTTTTGTCCAAGTTCTCGAAGGCCGCGATGAATGACGTGAACGAGTGAAATGGATTGTTCGCTTTGATTATCACTATGAAAGAAATGCAGAGAGGTGAAGTAATACAAAAGAAATAAATAAATATTATTTCGTTCCCTTGAAATATTTCTTTGTTCCCTCGAAATGCTGTTTTGAAGGAACTAAATACGGTATATGATAATATTATTGCGTTGGAGCAAAATATTGTTTCGAGGGAACGAAATAATATTTAAGGAACGCAATCATATTTCGAGGGAACGAAATCATATTTCGAGGGAACGGGGGAAACACCGAACGAACAAAAGTTTGTCCCTTTATGGGCTCTGCATTGCTGTAGTATATTGCTCCTTCTATGCCACATTATCCGTCGGCAGACTGAGGACGTTTCATTCGAGGGGAACCATTACGACGCATGAGGGGGCTCTAGCTCTTCCATGTTCATCAAGATAGAAATGAACTTGATGAACTCGACGCGGGAAGCAATTTTGTTTTTGTACCACACACTTACTACGGGTTCAACAGTGAAGAGATCCGGGGAGCGCCCATACCTTATGCGTGTATACGATATCCAGCGTGTGGTATGAGGGGGAAAAAGGCGCACGCGGGAAGTATCCGACGATTATTAGTATGGCTGCACAATACCCAGTGTCAATTCAACCACTTGTGTAAAGCGTCGCGATACCCCCGTTAAAGTAAATTCGCTGAAGATCTAGCGTGAAGTCATGAATCCAGTTAATCTAGTATGTAAAGTGATGTTTGAGGATGATTTTGAAGACTACCAACACCTATCTCACAAGAGACCGGCACTGCATTATTGAACACTCTGTATATTGGCGATTACGAGACCAATGAATGTCGAAGGAAAGCAGACACATGTAGAATCTATAAAAGATAGCTGACCTGTCTGGTAAACTATTCAGTGCGAGTATAGACTTATATTACCCGACAAACATCTCAGGTGTGTTTTAACTCAACCTCGTCCCCAGGGTATGTCGAGCAGTACCATGTTGACCGCTCTCTCACCCTGGTATTGGATCATTTGCATATCCAAAAATTTTGGATACGTATGCAAATTAGAATAGTCTGGCTGCTTTTTGAATTTCACATCTTCGTCATGGTCTCGTGGTCCGGTACCAGATTTAATAGCCTGTTTGTACATTGGTTGCCGGCCGGCTGTTTTGACAAAGGTTGACATTTGGTTTTGTCCAATCAGGGTCCAAGTAAGGAGTTTCCCTCCCATGGGTTTACTATTGGTAAACATGGTTGGAAATAAAGTAAACCACGGGGACGAGGTTGGTTTTAACTATACTTGGAGAAATGATGAAAGATAATGATCATCCTTTGTACCATACCTTTGTATTGAAACCATGTCTGATTATGTAGTGTGGGACGCTGTATTTGTATTGTATAGTAAAGCAAGGAGGGTATCACATTTATTACAATGTATAACACAGTCTCTGCATGGCGTTGTTATATATTTTGACTTTTTCAAATAACACATTTCCAAAATAAACTGGACGGTTTCATTGAATGCACTGAGATACAAACTCAGTTGCTGTGTATACTATATGCCTATTACATAGTAGATATGCATATTACATAAATATTACATAGTAGATTCATAACCTTGAGTCCATTCCAATGGACTCTATTCTAGACTATAGCTTCGTCAGTATAACGGACAACATATAATTTTATGAAACACTATACCACTTTCAATTTCAAGTCAAATGAAAATATTGCGTTTTCCGTTCAGACAGACAAACTGAGCGAGTTTTTAAAGGACAAACCTGGCACCCGCAGACCAATGGTTCAAAAAGCTCAACAATGCGATATGGGCCTATTATACAAACGACATAAGAAATCGAACCGAACGAGAAAAAATGTAAAATTCCGAAAGATACAGACAACGAATTAGACAGCCCAACAAACAACAATAACATACGGCCTTATTACACCAGCTTTGAACAAATAATGCCACTGAACTTAAGATCGTGTTGCTTGGTTGATCTGCAGATCAAAGACGCATATTTCGCAAGGGTGATGAATGCGTCACATATATTTGTTGCATTCGATGACTTAAAAGGCTCACGCACGCTGCCCAATGGACCTTTCCCATGAAATATGCTAATTACATTCACGCATGCGTACAGACACTATTGGTTGGCAAACGCCGTAGAGTTGTGCACTAGGCTGACGCGCAAACGCGTGTGCGTCACACGTACCACCATCAGTCCCATACAAAAGGGCCCGATATTCACTCATTTTGCCAACCAGAATAGGGAGAGTGCGCACGCTCGATGTTCAATTTACATATTTCATGGGAAGGGTCTATTCGATTTCTTGTTAGAATTTGGGTCTGGCCACGCCCCGTAAAATGACACAAACGAAAAATTGCTACAGCGTTTCCCCACCCTGCATTATTACTCATAAAATCTACAATTGCATTGCTTGTTGAAAAGTCCTTTGGCTGCTGATTTGCTTTTACAATTACAAAAACTCACGATCATATGTCCCGTTTGTTATGTAACCATTCTCCATGTCACTCATGGTATTCTCAAAACGAGGCTCAGGGTTGACGTCATTCACGTTTCGATGACTCCCCTGGTCGTCAAAGGTAGGGCACTCATTTAACGACTGACCTGGAAATTATGCCAAATAAATAAATAAACAAATAGTTACATAAATATAATTGAAGCAAAAAAGTACATCGTTTTACGTTGGTGAGATTGACTGACTGTTGAATGTTGAAAAAATGTGCATTCTTTCCACACAGATGTTTTATTTATTACGTGCACGTTTTCTTGCATAATACAAGTTTTTTAAAAATTTAACAAGATAAAAGGCAACTTGTTTCTTTATAATATTTCATTCAATTTTTGTCTTTTATTTTCCTGCCGGACCGTTAAAACACTACAAGAATTTTAGATAAAGACAAATAAATTTACAATTGGACAAATTGAAGTGAGCTTTCCCAAAACAGAGTTTATTTGAGGTACTTCCCAGTGATATGATTTTTGTTTATTTTTTACGTGATGGAAGACACTGACATAATTTATCTTTATTTCTCTGCATCTGCCACCTAAAAAAAAAACCAACAACAACACGCATTTAAGGCTGAAGGAGCGTTTCTGTAATTGGGTGCCGCCAAATAGAAAAAAAAAAATTATCGCAAGAACTTGAGAAACTCGGATAAAATCTGTTTACCAACGTGCAGATACGGACGGTTACCAAAACAGCCTGACTGTATGCATTACTATCAACCAAGTTATTAAGCAAGCTTATTTTATGACGCAACGAAACAAACAAACTGATTGTCCTGTGATTGACTCCAGCGAAATGAGTGTAGTTGTTTGTTAGTTTGTTTGTTGGGGTGATGGGGTGTTTGTTTGTTTTCTTGGTTTCATTCAATCTCCCTACTCTCTCTCTCTCTCATCTCTCTCTCTCTCTCTCTCTCTCTCCTCTCTCTCTCCTCTCTCTCTCTCTCTCTCTCTCTCTCTCTCTCTCTCTCTCTCTTCTCTCTCTCTCTCTCTCTCCTCTCTCTCTCTCTCTCTCTCTCTCTCTCTCTCTCTCTCTCTCTCTCTCTCTCTCTCTCCCTCTCTCTCTCTCTCTCCTCTCTCTCTCTCTCTCTCTCTCTCTCTCTCTCTCTCTCTCTCTCTCTCTCTCGTGTCGAATTGGGATGCTGGGGATGGATGCACGATTAATGTGTAGAGTAGAAATACTTGTATAAATTTAAAACTCGTATTCTTGTCGACATAGTTTTTACTGTAGTGTAATTTGTAGCCAACGGAAGCCACGTTTCTAAAGTGTTAATGCTTTCATTATTTTACGATGCTGACAAATAAAATGTATACATCAGTCTCCCTGCCTGTCTATCCATGTAACTGACAGTTGTGATATTGGTAATAAGCTGATAAGGTATAGATGCATGGCGATCCGCAAGAGGCCTTGTTAACGCCACAGAGACTGCTGTGTCATTGTAAATCGCATGGATGAAACGTTAATGCTCCCTGATACCGCGCTGAAAGTAGCACCGGTCTGTGGTGAGCGTTTAATTGAATTCAAATCAGGGAGAAAAACATCCGCCGTCAAATCTCAACGCAGGACGTTTCGTTTTATTTTCACACCCTCAAACCAAATCCCCGACGGAATTGGCTTCGCGAAAAGAAAAAAACCTATCGGGAGATTACGCGGGCAAGCACAGCCTGTCAGCACTGAGGGGGTGGGGGGAACATGAAATTTGCAATAGTCTTACTAACAAAAACAACAGAAACAATGAAAAGGTCATAATTCTGTTTACATATTGAATTGTTTTTCGAATTTTTATAGCTGTAGGACCAGAGATTGTTCAGTGTTGTCAAGCCCAGCCATGCTAGAGAAAGAAAAAAAAACTGATGATGTAAACACAAAACAGATTGGCGTTTAACCATTTTTTTTTCTCTCAACCAGCCCCCCCCCCCCTTCGCTCGAAAATGTGAGCACGTACTTGAACATCATTTTCGTATGGCATTTGTTCATGAAATTACTTCACGGGCTACTTTGATTAAATTGACTCTTCCCCAAGATTCAATTTTTATCAGTTCATAATTGTTAGAGTCGGAAAATAATTCAAGCGAAAAGGCAGGAGGGGCGAGTATGCAGTGTCTCGTCAGATGGTTTGTTTGTTGATTTTGTTTTCGGTTTGTGATTTCTCAGTGGGCATTTCAGTACAAGCCTCCTTTGGCTGCTGAAAATGACCCCATATTATTGGTTTTCTCCTAATTCATTTCATGATTTTGTTTTGTTTTTCTTCAATCAGTTCTTGATTGTCTTTTGTTTAAAAACAAATTGTTGTTTCTAAACTGGTTTATTTTCCTTGCTTTTCAACAACATGGAACTTGAAGTATGGAATTGAGTTTTGTTAAAAAATCAAACAAAAGGTAAATCGCGTCTCACAAGGGCTGCGTTACTGATCCGCTCTCAACCACTCCAACGGCAATGTACAGTCTCGTTAAAAACATTTGTCTAACTCTGGAGGCTTACTCTCTATAAAATTCACGTCAGTGCCTATCATCCAGATAATTTTTTCCGTCTGAAATAATGTCAACGTGTAAGAAAAAGTAGTGAAAACCCCCAAATCGACACTGTTTTTTTTTGGGGGGGGGTTTCTTTTCGATAATTGCATTTGAAAAAGTTTCCCCTTGTTTTGCATTTTGGTTGCCGCATAAGTACCCATTCTTCGCTGCTAAAAAGAAGCAGTTAACTGAAGTGGCTTATCTACTCGCAATGTCATAAGGAATAACGCCACAATTTTGTCGGTAACTATATGATCATGGTATCTGCAAATTAGTTGGACATCGTCATCGAAATATGCCGCTCATCAAATTATTTTAGTTCCTGTATCTGTTTAAAGTCTGAATAAAAAGAATTGTAAGAGTTGCTTTTGAATAAGTTTAAACAGTATAGTTATCAAACGGGAATGTTTTAATGCTTCACAAACAATTACTCCCGATCAGCTTTCTGTGTTTGTATTGCAATGATTCCTGATGGAAAGATTATTCATCGTTAAGTTGGGACACTGCATGCAACTCTAATCGAGATTCAAGATTTTTAACTTAAACAGATTATCACTGCATGCAACTCTTATTGAGGTTCAGGATTTTTAACTTAAAGGAACATTACAGAATTGGTAAGAAACAAACTTGTAAAATATACTTTTTGATCACAGATTTACATAAAACTTACACGGTCTAATGATGATGATAGTAGAAAACATCCCTTGAAATATTTCTGTCTGAATTGCCATATTTGATGAGAAATGAATAAACTAATTTTCCGATTGGAGTTTATCGCTCAGTGAGCGTTTTATTCATTTGTTGAATCTATATGATTTCATGCAAATGTGTAATCGGTTTTTCACTATTTTCTCGTGACCCAGATGGCCGATCGACCTCAAACTTCTACAGGTTTGTCAGTTTATGTATATGGTGGATTACATAAAGCCAGCAACTGCAAGCAACTGTTTTGTTACCAAAAGCCAATTCGGTAATGTTCCTTTAAACAGATTATCATTCCACAATGTTTTCCTGGAACACTATCTTAAGCTGTGGTTTCGTGTTGAGGCATGGTACGCATAATGATCACCGAAATAATTGTCCCGACAAACAAGATCTTTCTCGACATTGATTTAAGCAAATTATTTTTTGGGGAAAAGGATATAAACAAAATAACTTGAATAACAAATATAAATAAATCAATCAAAAATACAATAAATAATAATAGTGTACACTATTGAATGGCCGTGCTCAAATTCCCAAACGAAACATCAACCTCGAGTTTGTGCACACTTTATGATGAAATTGTACACGTTGTCTTAAATCGGAAGGTTTAGAGGTGCTTCCCTGAGAAAAGAAGGACAAACGGTATTTACTGACGCAAAATAATTTGGATTTGTTTTTTTAACATGACATTAAAAAGGGCTATTGATTAATAAAAACAATGTCCGAAATCTTACTTGAATTCGTTGTTCTATATTTAAATCAAATTTTAGAAGCGCTTGACTGAATCACCCTCCAATCAGCTACAAATTTTCGCCTGATTTGGTCTGACGTGAACGTCATCATCTCTTGCCGCGACTCAAGATACCACAAATTCTGAGCGAAAGGGACATTAAATTCAATCCATTTCCTCATAAAGTACACTTTCTTAGGGAAGATGACAACATCAATCAAAACTTCGCCTTCTGCTCTCCATTTTTGCGTTCTACCTCTAGTCCCAACTCCATATAAAGCTCGGGGATAAAACTGCTGAGGTTACCAGTGAAACACTTCATGAAGTTGATGTTCTTGCGACTGATGCCAGTGCTTTTCAGTTGTTCGGCGAAGACATTTTCTTAGCAGTATTCTCTGCAAGACAAATGTGGCCCCTGCACTCTCAAAACTCCCGGATCAGAATTGACCCGGATTCCGGGTCCTGTGGGGACTGACCCATTTGCAATGGCTGGAAAAGCGTAAATGCTGACCTTTGACCGCGTTTTTTTATTTTTTATTTTTCATTATTTACGTGATATTTTGATGATTTTTTTGTACAAAAATCATCTATAAACTATTGTCTGTGATTCCACATCACTAAATTAGGTAGGCCTAACCGATATGTCCCTTTAAGGACAATGTGTTTACATCCTCAAAATTGCGCATGGTTTTTCACTATTTTCTTCTGACTCAAACAGTGGATTAAGCCCAAATTTCCACAGGTTTATTATTTCATGTACATGGTTTACCACACAAAACATGATTACTGTCTGCAACTATTTTGTTAGCCTTTAATTAATAGTTTTGGAAGTCAAATCGTTAAGAATAAACAAAACAGTACTAAAGTGAACTGATCTATTAATAATAAGAGACTGTAGACAAATTAATGATTAAAACACAATGAATACTTAAATATACACCGTAGTAAATAAACAATGACAAAACTTAATAATGGAAATGGTTAAACATATAGCATTGTAACTACGCAATTGCGCGTGCTTTGTCCTTCGATGATATTTATCATTTCCACATACGAGGTTGACGTTTTTTATTCATCGAAGATGATGAAGTTAGCTAGTTTCTAGTAAAATGGTAAATAAGACGTTCTCGTGCCAATAGGAGCAATGCTTCTACACTTAAAACTAGTTTGCGTGATATCCTGTCAAACTTTGTCAGGCCTTGACTGCTAATGCGTTGCGCAAGTAGACCTTTTGGTGAGGTGGGTAAACGGCATGTAATGCGCTTCTACTTCACTGGTATGACGTAGATGCATGGGGGGACTTCAATGTCGACTGGAATTGCAAAGCGTGGCCTTGACTACTTACCACGGTAGGAGAACACGCCATCCATGGCCAGCAGCCCGACTAAGAACCATCGCAGTAGCATCTTCTGGCTTTTTTCCCCGCCCGCTTGTGAATAAACCAAGTACACCGGGGAGAGGAAAACAAAATTAAACGTATAGCGATTGACACCGTCAAATCTTGTCGAACAGTTCGCCCGTGTGCTAAAAAATTACTGATGTGACGGTTATTTTTTCTCTATGGATATAATAAAGAGTAGGGTGGACCATAGCTTTTTGGTGGGTGATGTTTTCGTAAGAACTTTTCTGATCCGATAACTAGAGGCTCTTATGCTATCAGCAACAGCATGATTGCGTAATCTGTTTGAGATCTTAATTCTTTAAATCTTTTAACAAAATATGCGGAGAGTAGAACAAAGTGAGGCACTCCAAATGATTGCTCACCATGCCCAATAATATGTGGCAGAGCGTATGTGTGTGTGCGCCCCCCAAAAAATGTTCCCATATATACTTCAACACACAGAAGTACACCACTACACCAAACCAACCGACCAAACCCCCCCCCCCAAAAAAAAAAAAAAAAAAAAAAAAAAAAAAGAGGGCGTCACCACAGGGCCACTAATCCAGCACCAAATGATAATGGTATGATAGTGGCTATAATTCTTAGGAATTTGTTAAAGGTACCGATATGCCTGCATTGTCAAAACTGACGTGTAACATTTGCACGATATTTGGCAGAGGGAGTCCAGCCAATGAGTGCAATAGTTGGGCAGTTTCGTGCAATCCTATCAAAATGTTGCCCCATTTGAAAAGTCTGATAGTCTGACACTTTCGAAGATGCTTCTATTCAGCTGTTAGAGTATTCATACCTATTTAGCTTATAGACACCAAATGTGAAAATTCAAGACTTCTTACTTCGCAAGTTACTGTGTAAGATCATTATGCTAAATGGCCGCCATTTATTATTTCAAAATATGGCTGCCATTTTGGAAGTGGAAGACCTAAAAGTATGACACTTTCAAAAATGCTTCGTTTGAACTGTTCAACTTCTCAAACCTATTCATGTATGAATTATCATGCAAAATGGCCACAATTTTAAACAAACATGGCTGCCATTTTGAAAGTGAGACACCTGAAAGTTTGATACTTCGGTCGATTATTTGTTCTTTTTCTTTTTATTAGCTCTAAGACCGTACACACGTATTTAGGCCTACAGAGATCAAAAATGTAGATTTATACCTCTTTTTTGATGCTATTGAACATTTGCCGCCAAGGTAATTACAATTTATTTCTGAGGTGGCACTATAAATCAAGATTTCCTTGTTTTAACATAATATACACGTATACCAAGTTTCATACTTTTACCAAAAAGTTCACGAAAATGTTTCCACTTATCTGCTGGACTATCTACTCTAAGCTTACTCTTCCACTCTTGTACAGGAGTAACTCTCGAAATTCCTCTAAAGAATTCCTGAGATTCCAAGAACACAATGGAGACACAATGAAGGGGGGGGTACACCATGCCACATATTGAGTACCAAATGAACAGGGAAAGAGTCGTAAATTTCTTGCTAAATTGGAAAGAAACAATATCCCCTTTTTTCTTAAAGACCTGTAGCCTGAAGATACGTTTATCTGAATTCCATGCTCCAACGTATGAGGCAATTGTAGTTGTGGCTGTAATGCAATATGTCTGACGTTGCCATCAAATCATGTGTAAATTGTTACGTTGCCTTTTTGGGGAGATTAATAAACCCTTATTTAACACCTTGAAAGGGACCAGGGTAATATGTGCAAATTGCTGCCAGACTATGACAGAAACAGCGGTTATTGAACCCCTTCTCTTTATACTTGGTTCTTTTAGGTGCATAATTTAAACAAAGACACGAGTGGCCTGTATACGGCTTTTTGTCTCGTGCAAAAGACAAAGCAACAATATTATGGGTGAAGTGTCTGGCTCAGTGGGCACAAGCGTCATGACCAGGACCCGAACCCACACTCCGATAACAGCTGCAGACCTCGAGTCCTTTGACTGCTCGACCATGACATGTCCTCCATGTTGTGTCTGATTCATTGATGCACACTTACGAAATAACACTGGTGTGAAGAGCCGAATGAAGGCACACGGCTGGCAAAACAATGTGGACAACGTGTTTGCTTCAGTTCCGTAAAGTGTTCACCTTTTGTTCTTCACGTCTGTGAAGGTTTTGTTGGCGATATACACACTTTCCTCGCAAAAGTGTATTGGTCATTTATTGATAAGAGGACGGGGCAATTGAACACGATTGTTGCAAAGCACTATAGCGTATAATAAACGTTCAATCGAACCGTGGTTCCAACCTCCTCCACAACTTAAAAAATCAGACAAAGCACGTTCAAAGATTCGGTCTATAGCCCTTTCTCTCGTCTCCACCCAGCTACCATTGACCCGTGGTTCCCCCCAGCGACCTACATGCAACAAAGCATCCGCGTTATCGTCATTTCTTGTCTTTGTGTTTTGTACTTCCATGCTTTGACACCCACTTGATTAATTAAAACCGTTGTCCTATCAAGAACCTTTCCCTTTGTTCTGATATTAGCGCAGGGTTATTGGCGGATACGGAGTTGGTCTCAAACAAATTTTAGCTCACAACGATATTAGCTTGTCCGCATTTCTTGTTGAATAACAAACTAAATAAAACATACATTGGTATTAATGGCTATTTTGACGGCAATCTTCTAAAATTCAATTTAACAAGAACAAGAAAAGAATAGCCCTATTTGTCTACTTTTGTTAAAAAGCAAGCAAGCTTTTACACTCATCGTTGACACGATTTCAGAGTCCCTTGTGAAACAATGAAGTACTTGAGTTGCTTCAGAGAGTCTGCTACTGCCATTGTATTTTACAATTTTGAAGGGGGGTCTCTTAATGTGTCACACTTCACGTCTCTCCAAGGTGTGCTTAATCAGTCATCACAATTGTGTGTATATCATCAATGACTAGCTCTACATACTATTTTCCAATAAAAGCATTCAATGCTGTATGTATTCCCCCCTTGGAATTAGTTACGAAACATTTTGGGGTGGTATGCTGTATAACATAAAATGTGAAACATAAATTATAACTTGGTTGTCACGTTTCCAAGGTAATCAAAGTTAAGAGTGCCCACAATTCTCTCAGGTTATAGTTATTGATATTTAGTAAGTGCTTCATATCTCTGAGTCTTAGATGAGCAGGAAAATGTATGAGATAAAACAGCCGGAAAATATATTGTACTGTATGCACTGTGTCTTCAAAGAATCAGTCAGTACTTTTTGGTCGTGTTATTTGCCAAGTGGAACGATTTATCTCTCTGCGCTTTAGTATGGGCTCCAAGAACAATTGAGTTTTCTGATGCACCCGTTTCCAATAGATAGATTATTCGTGAAAGCGGGCAAAAAGTTACAAGTCTCTACCTCACGTTATAAATGGTGTGAAGTATCATTTTATCCGATACTCTTTCGGAGTGAAATTTGGAACATGACGTCATCGGACAGGAAAAACAAATGGGTATGTGCCAGGCATGAGCTCAATTGCATGTTTTCTTTAATGAGATATCGCCTAACTCATAAGGCCGAACGGCCACTTCAAAGTGAGGGCTACACTTAACTGATTTGGGCTGTTGAACCAAATCAACTGACACAGGGTTACCCCCTTCACAGTCCGTAAGGATGCAGGCATGGGTATCATCCACTAGGAGCCTGGCTGGTAGAGCAGAATGCACTACTTTCCCAGCTTTTTACGAAGCAATTATGGTTAAGTGCCTTGCTCAAGGGCACAAGTTTCATGACTGGCATTGCCGTTTTGATAGAATATCATCAAATTTAAGGAATAATCTGAAAATTCTCTATACAAAAATGTACAGACCATGTATTTGAAATGTGACGTCATCGAACGTTGTTTGGACTTTGGCAAACATTGCACGTGAATGGTATCAAACATAGTGGCGTTTTACATAATTTTTACGTGGGGTTGGAGACTTGTACTTGTTTTCCTCCAATTATATACGGACTCTATCTATTAGAAAAGGAGTGGATCACCCCTCTTTAAAACCTTGCAGCGATGCACCCAACCACAGTGCTTTGGCACATATCCAACAAAAATCACCATATCAACCGTGTTACCATAGGGATAAATCTCTTTCATAGGTTCCATGCACACAAACTCCTATCTCTGAGGCACGCGGGCCACAGAGCACTACCAAAGCTTTTTTGCAACAGTTATAACAAACCATCGGCTTTGCGGGGAGGGTCACATCGCTAGAATTATCACCAACTGTCAAATTCCAATTTAAAAAAGCCTTCCCATCTCCAGCGATATTTTTACGCTCGTGTAACATTCGGCAGCTTTTACGATCTCTGTTACAGTGTAAAACTTGTCAAAACAAACCGTGGCTTTATGGCCAGCAGTTGTTGAGTAATTACCACGAGCGGTCGTTGAACTTCACACAAAATATATCAGCGACTGTGGTTGGTCACATCTCCGCGTCACCCCTGAATCTATCCAATTAGAAAATGTGTGATGTCATTGCATTATCAGACGCATTATTACCCGATTGTTCGGGTAATCTTGACAGTTCCATGTTGAAGATTTGCTCGCACATTAAATTCTTCTTCTTCTTCTTTTTTCTTTCTTTTTTTCTTTTTTAACGATAGATTGGAATTAAATGTTTATGCAATATTTGGATCAAATTTCATCGAAAAGCTCCAAAAATACTCGGCAGAGGGAGAATATAACAAGAATTTTTCAAGGAAATTTTAACTGACTTTTCCCCTCAGGAGAGATCAATTATCGCAAAAAAACAAAATACGCAGCCCACTACAGCCCCGAGGGTGACTGAGCTTATCACGTTATGCCTACCCATTCTAATTGGTCAAATTCTCAGAGTATTCTCTGGGCATTTTGTTGCAAAATGTTCGGGTTTATTGATTCGGAATGTACCTCGAATACAAATCACATTGTGATGCGCAACAATGCGGCATGGAAGGGCAGTGCATTTAATATATTTAGGTCTCTCGATAGCTGCGTATGAAATCAATTATCTGAGGGAATATTTTCGAAGAAGTTGCCGTGATACTGTGAACTTCAATTTTGAACGAAAACGGCAACAGGTGATCTTTGCTGAAATTCATTTAAAACGTGTTCAGTCAATTAAGAATTTGAATTCACATGAGTTTTTAAACAGATTTTAATTGTAACTAAAAACCAATCATTTCGAATACCCTTCTACGGTGCTTTTCAGGAAGATTCGCGAAAAAGCCTCGTTACATCATCACCCATTTTACGTCATTTGTGAGAGCTCCGTTTTGTGAAGCAGCTTTGTTGCAACACGGATGTATATTAACAAAGCAACATCCCGCAAAACTACGTCCAAGTATTGTCATTTTGATGCACGCCTTCAAAGGCGTGTAGCTACTTTTTTTCAAAACCTAGAGGTTGGCCTAATTGTTGATCGATAATTACAAATAAACTAAACAGAACTAAACAAATATTGAAATTACAAGTAAATGATAAGAAACTTTTTAAAATAGCCATGCCGTTAATAATTTTTCGCTCAAGTAGCTGTTTGCGATCGTATTAAATTATTCGTTATAGTTGTATGTTCAAATCGCAAGGTGTATTCACAAACAGCTAAAACTGATTTCCACGGTGGCTCAGCACAAGTTTCTTCTTAGGCCTGTGAATTAAAAACAAACAATAAGAACAATGAGACAACTAAACACAACACTTTTTTCTTAGAATGACCCACGGTACGTCTGTTTCCTGGAATCCAGATCCTGATCGGTTTATTTGAGTTATGTTTTTGGTACATGAACAAGCATTTGCATGTCATAGTGATGAGGGTTGACTAGATAGAGTTCTTTTATCTCTTAAAATTGGCTTCTTCAATTATTTTTTATATTCCTTGCTATTACAATTAATGCCAACTGTACTCCACTGACTTTAACAGATACAAGAAGAAGACCTGTTGATGTATTGTGTTGTGCGAGTATAATGTTACAGTTGCAGTTGTTTTGAATCTTGACAATTGAACCCATCCCGCGGCCTTCAGTGTGAGTGCGATTGAAAGCGACAAATCCGCTTCGTTGCGGCCCCTAAAGTAGATCAAGATCAACCTGTAGATCGGCCCTAAATATAGCACCAATTCTATAACACAAACGGTAGCCTGAACCTAAATGTAGAACCTACAATATATAACCCCCATTCTATATACAAAGGTAGCCTGTACCTAAATGTAGAATCTAAAATATGGCCAGGGCCGGAATGTTTAGCTCCAACGTTGTACCTAAAATGCAGACCTAACCTAAATGTAGCCCCAACCCTGTACGTCTCCAAGGGCTACATTTAGGGACCACCAACACGTCTCAAATTTCAACTGATCACTGGGGGAAAACCTCCAGAACCCCAATCGATTGATACATTCTGACGTAAGCGACCGGTTTAGATCCATCTCAATGGAACAAAATAATGCCTGATAAGAAACACAAATAGACAGACCAACTGACTGACTGATCACCTTGTGTAAACCCCAGTATGGCTTGAAGAAAGATTGCCGTGTCCCTACGGGCGCATCCGGTGAACCATTAAACAACCTATTAACGCGATACTACTTTCTGTGTGTTACGCCACTGGCGCGCCAGCTTTCAGGTGCAGTCGAGTTGGCTCAAAGTGCATAAAATGGCTGGCTTTTCCGCCCCATCTATCGATTAACCTATTACGATGCCGTGGTACTCAATACGGGCACTTCCCTATGTTTCCAGGCTCGCAGTTTGAGCCATTACGGCCCGGTCATACGACCCTGCCGGGTAACCACTATCAAATTTTATTTACACTTTGAATCCTCGTCATTGTTCTAAACCCTCGTTGAATTTAATATGATGGGGCTTCGGAAGAACCCCACCTCGGCTATAAACTGCATCATTACATGGATGCTTACACGTAGTCAACATGTATTATTGCCCAAAAAATTACAGTGTTTTGAGAACATGCGTCATCCGGTTGCTATGGTTGCGCTAGTTTGTCTTAGTGTGATGATCGTCAATATTGCTCATTTTTTTTAATATGGCATTTTGCACTTTATACTGCCATGTCGCTCGTCAAATCAATTGCCGTGACATTGAAGGACTTACGCAAGGATGTGTTGCCAATAGATTACGGTGTTCTTTTTAGGAAAAATTTGAATTCTTTGAACAATTTAACTAATCTTGCAAATTTGGCGTTTAAACAGTTTTGGGGATTCCATGCATTTCTCCAAACTCCCAACACATCAATACGTATACAGTACGAGACCAAACCGTCTACTAGTAAACTAATATGTCGTCCAGTTTATTTAGATCTAATTTACGAATATACGATGAAAACAAGTAGATGCGGTACAACAGTAACATTGCCACACAATTTGGCAATAATTATTTGCGACGCCCTCGTGTTCACAAAAAGGAGCCACAGGGCTCGAACCTGTAGGCACAATTTGTACACAAATTGTTTGCATGTTTGTTTGTTTGTTTGTTTGTTTGTTTGTTTGTTTGTTTGTTTGTTTGTTTGTTTGTTTGTTTGTTTGTTTGTTTGTTTGTTTGTTTGTTTGTTTGTTTGTTTGTTTTGTTTGTTTGTTTGTTTTTGTTTTGTTTGTTTGTTTGTTTGTTTGTTTGTTTGTTTGTTTGTTTGTTTGTTTGTTTGTTTGTTTGTTTGTTTGTTTGTGTTGTTTGTTTGTTTGTTTGTTGGGTGTTGGTTTGTTTTGGGATCTTCTTTTTATATCTTTCTTTCTTTTCAATTTTTCAAAATTTGTTCAGATTTTATTATTCAAATTTTCGATATATATATATATATATATATATATATATATATATATATATTTTGTTCGTATTTATTTATCAGAATAATGACCAGCATACTATCTTGCCTGCCAGGAAACTATCTGCAATACACAGGACCACTCTTTTAGTAATCAAGGTAGTCTATAATTTGAAATAGACACCAAGTTGGCCCTCATCATATGACATTTACCCTTCGAGCGCTCATCAAAGCTCTATTTGCGATGATCAAACTACAGTACAAGAAAACTAACAACTGTAATAGTATTATTTTGTTTCTGTTTGACATCGTAATCTAACCGTTTGGGATGACTCACCAGATGGGAAGGTTACTCGGTGCTTTACAGACGCTGACACGTCCTTACTTTTGAGGGACATTTTGGAGCCATGGCAAGTACAATTCTTGGGATTAAAATCCAATACTGAACGAACGGTAGACGTATCACCACAAAGACTTACAATAATCTACTACTGGGTGACCCATTGCTGAGCTCAAAGATAGGCCTAAGTACGAGAACCCGATTTTAATTTCAAATCATGGTCTCATTTTTTTGTGATTGATGATTGATTAGTCGGCGTTTTTGACAAACTAATCAGAGTATGGTAAATTATGTTTCTCCTCGTTACATTCTTGAAGACCCGCGGGGTAGGTTCTTACAGAAGCTGTTTTGAGGTCATTATACAAACAAACAAAATTATTTCATGACTTTACCAGCTATACCTACGCATTATTGAGGTTTGTGTTTCGAAGACAAGAGTTACGGAAGTACTGACAATCCTAGCATTATACACTCTAAAAAAAAACTTCCCGGGTCAGAGTTGACCAGGTTTCCGGGTCGCAGGAGGCCCAACCCATTTCCGGGTGAGTTTGACCCGGAATCTGTGTCACTCTGACCCGGAATCTGTGTCCAACTGACGCAGAATCCGAGTCAGTACCCCCATTTCTTAAAGCAGGTTCCGGGTCAGCCTGATCAAGAAATGGGTCAATCCTCCTGGGACCCGGATTCCAGGTCAATTCTGACCCGGGAGTACCAGTACAGAATGACGAGGCACGTGACATAGAGCGTTTCTCAATAGGCCTTGTCTCACTAATATCCACAAACTCAGATGGAACATTCTATAATGGCGTACTGCATATTAATGTATCTCCGTGGCGCATTCCAATTTGTCTTCACTTCTTATTCTTTTTAACAAATCAATCTCAATCAGTCATAGAAAGAGAGAGAGAATTCTAACGAAAGTACCATTTTGTTTACAATACTTGATGAATTAATGTGGGGAAAATTGTACTAAATGTAAACAATCGCAGAATGTATATAAGCTAGCACTGATCCTTTCACGCAGACTGTAAAAACAGAAAACTGACTGTTACGTTTCGCACCAACCACCGTAGAACGGCCCTTTTTTATTTCAATAAAAACGGCAGTTTCAATTTAGTAAGAGATTGTCCAAGATGGCCAGAAAAGGACGAAGTTATACTCTGAGCTGGATGGCATCGTGCTGATATGGACACAACAGTAGAATGACCAGCAGGCACTTTTCATTTACTAAAAGTGTTTTCCTTCGTATAAAACCAGCTTGCGTCCCATTATTTTTCGGACACACGTGTTCGATTTGAATAGTCACAAGCAGGTTTATAAACAAATGGTTTGACTTTGCTCACTTTAAGGTGAAGCAATTTAACAGACCTCACGTTTTTTATCCCCCAGGAATATGTTAAAATGCTGAAGTTGATGACGATAGCGTGCCGTCGTCAGGTGCTTACCGAGTTATATAGGGTACCCCACCACTTTGCTTTTAATTAACTTTTGGGGTGCCGATTTTATCTTCTTCTTTTTTCCTTTTTTCTTACGTTATTTTGATATAGGGACCCGTCGAAAATATTGCTTGTTTCTACCTGTGCACCTGTTGTACATTTAATCCAGAACATGTTCTGTTCTGTTTCCATCATATATCTGTCGAGCAAAAGGCCTGTTTTAGAGGCTCAGTACAACACCCTTCCCGCGTCACACAAGGGCGTTTTCCTCTGGTTCCGTGACGATTCGCGGCCAACTCGCAGCAAGCAACACTCGAGTTGTCCACGTATGCAACTGCAAACATTAATCTGAATCTAGTATAAAATCACATCAACGTCCGCAAAATGCGTTATCATATTTCGTTTTCTCAGGAATGATTTGCTGTTAAAAATGCAGCGAAACTATGCCCATGCATAATTAGGTACTATTCAAAATGAGGCACGTTGCATTGCCTCATTTTCGGACATACTATGGAGTCGCTCACGACATTTTAGCCCATGGACCGTGTACGTACGTTTACTCACGTGCGACTGAAGCTCAGGATTGATAATGCAGTGTGAACAGATGTCGAGCAGGGCAAGGGTGTCACTTGCACGTACTACCGGTTACGAACTTGGACCGAATTCTGAAAGTAAAAATGCATATAATGCTTGCGCAAACGCTGTGTGAGCTAAACTCAAAGATAAAGTCAATTTCTAAAGAGTTCTCAGGTTGTGTATTTATACATGTTTTTCTCCACTAGGTGTGACAGTGTTTATGCAATTTTCTCCACATTTGATTACATTTTGGTACAGCGAGCCTTTACAAATCAATGTTGTTGTGCGTCAACCCTTTTTTGGTTGTTAAACTAACGCTACATTAAAAGTGTGGCTGGTGGGCCTGCCGGTTACCTGTAAAGTGCCCAAGGATGCCAATCTTGGGGAAAAAAATAACGTATAGTCCAAAACGCGTAACCACTGTAGTGTTACAAATATGGATGTGTGCGCTAAGATTACGGCACGTGGCAATCTATATAAATTGAATATCCCACCCTTAACTCCTGGGATATTTCGTCACCAGCGCGGAAGTTGTGGGCGTAATCAAATGAATTAGACAGCCAAAGTAATGATTCTCAAGGTGAGTGACTATCACGCATTTTGTACGACACGGACAGGACGTCGGATCTTGGAGGCCTTTTAAGGCCGCCGGACTGCGACGTTGGTCGGCATCGGCCGCAGGCCCTTCCCCCGATGAGACGGACTCCGTCGTTTGGGGTTACATGACGCAGCAAAGCTTTACTTGAAAGGTCACCGTATGGGACGGTTGCGACGGGGAGGCCGTTGCATGGCCTCTGTTCGGACAGGGAGGAAGTACTCACACGGTGATTTGAAGTATCGAAATGAGGCGTAGGGGGCAGAATGAATCAAGCCACTCACACCGCTCGTTGAAAGTACATTTTTTTTTTCTTCTGTCAGTTTGTTTGTGTATCGTCACAACGCGGGTCGAAATGTGACAACCTCAAAGACACACCCGCAGAATGGCAACGAATTTCGATTTTTAAATTGAAAAGAGTCCTCTCGTGGACCTATGCCACAATTATATTGTTTATTCAAAACACAAAGTGAAAATAACCCCCCAACAAAAATGTTTTTCGTGGGAAAATTTGTTTTGTGTCACAAAAGAGATCCGTTCCACCAACAGTGAATACACAAACGAGTACCTCGGACAAGAAACGTATGAGAATGTACCATACGGACGGGCTACGATGTTGGTTCGGGACCTATATCCTACCACGTTGCAGTCGTTGACTCGATGGGTGTGCGTGTGTGTTTTAGGCAACACAATCGAAGATTAGTGTGTCAGACGCTGTTCTAGTTAGCGATGAATACCATAAGCTATGGCATGATATGTAAATTTTTAATCAATGGCAGTTGGAGCTGAATGTGTTATCAGAGCCTTGGCTTGCATTTTCGTCCGCGCAGCGCGTTCCCAGCTATGCATAATTGGGGAGGAAGGCAAATTACCATACGGTAAAATAGGTTTGACTTGTTTAAATTAATTATGTTGCTTTATACCGCATGGAATTTGATTCCACTGATTGGTTTACAATTGCATTGTCGAAAATGCCTGCATCCTAAAAATAGATACAATAGACCTACATTAAGACAGACAGCAGTGTGACTCCTTTATAACAAGCCACAACGCGTGGTTTTGATCCAAAACACTCTTAAGACTATACCGATTCGTATTTTGAAAGAACCGTTTGCCTGAAAACCAGAGCTCTGCTGAGCTCTATGCAAGGGCTAATTGACCGAATTCATCAAAGAGAATTCCGAATCCTAAAATCCCGCGTGTCTTCTAACATAGTTTATATAATTTGGTATTTTCCTCTTGCCGTCCCCCCTTGGGCTTCGGTACGTGCCCGGGTAGAGTAAAGGTACTACAGACTCTAGTAGCAACTACAGAGATTGGTCTCGGTATCCTGCAATGAAATAGTGAAACAAAAAAAATGATTCAAAGCACTATACACACATCTTATACATCTTATGTTTCGCTGAACTGAACACAAATGAGTCCGCTTGATGTGCATGCCTCAAGTCAATATTAGCCAACAATTCCGTTTTACAGTTTCATTTAAATGAATCCTGACCTCTAGAAGAGCCAACTAGTTTTCGAGTGAACACGGCTCATGAACATTAAAAGCTCTTTTCCTTTCAACGAAAACAAGTTTGTTGAAGTTTGTTTGTGGAATGATAATTTATTGCTGGTAACTGTGTTCTTTGTGTTCGATCACGAACTTCCTCATGATACTTCTAAATTGTTTTTGATCAAGTTCGTAGTGTTTATCCGATTTTCCCACTAGATTTTGTATAATCTGTCATTTTAGATGTTCCTGAATTAACTAACCACACTCGATAACTATTCAGGTGTTTTTATCTGACCTGTTACACACGCTGTGCCGATAAGGTGGGCATGACGGTTTGCATGCGTTCAACCCCAAAAACCATTAGTTTTAATTCAAGTGACATAGAGCGCTTTGGGCGCGAAACCCAAAGCGCACATTATAGACAATGTGAGATCCGCGCACGTGATCATTCTTTTATGAAAGCTTAAACCCTTGTGGGCAATAATTGTGTTCGTGTGATCATGCCAACACCAGGGGGCACCCTGATTCGGCAGAACACATCACAACTGCCTCCTCTCGCTTTAAATAGCACGAAAAACATATAATATGTTGGCGTGTCACACAATACTTCTGTGTATTGCCATTCGTTTTGAATTACATTTTGTAAACAATTTTTAAGCTTTATAGTAAAATACAGTTTGAGAAAGAAATTCAAGAGGAAGATTGTGTGTTGAATCTTCAACTGAAAATTGACATAGTTATTTATTTAAAAGGTGATTTATATGTATTCACTTGTAGTGAACCACTACAAAACAAAAAATCAACAATCCATCCTTGAGACGAAAAATGACTCGTTTATCTATTTTGTTAATTCCTTTATTTAGATTTAACTGACCTTTTCGTCGTTCAGGAGGATTATTTAACTTAAAATGCGTTATTTTGTGCCCTCAAAAATTTAGAAGATTTAGAAAATAGCAACTTAGCTGTTAGCGAGATGTGGCATTTTCATGCGTCCTTGTATCAAACTTTGAACTGAAATGGTGACCTAATCCCCCCTTGACTGAATTCATGATAAAGATGATGAATGGCGAAAGCCAGACGCGAAGAAGTCAAAGTATGACTAGCTCTTGGGTCGTGAGTCGCCAGAGACACTGTTGTTTTGCCATGGTAACCGTGGAATTCAACCACAGACCTAATTGCGTTACCGGCGAGGAGAAGTTTCGGGGAGAAACACTTAAAAAGAGTTTTTTTTAAGATTAGCAGATTTCCTAAAGAGCCATGTCAGGAGATGCTATTAAGAGGTTACTATGTTAACGTGTTCTTTTGCCAAGATTAATTCGTCAGGGGTAGTTCACTCCTACCAGATTCATCAGATATGAATTCGAATTGTATTTTCTTTGAAACAAATTTAAGCACTTTACTCAAATTGAACATGAAGAAGGATGCAATGAGGGCACTTCAAGTATATACTGACGTGGAAAATGCCCGCGGGACGACAGTCATTAGTCATTGTATATACCGATTCTGCATTCCCGTCGACAATAACAAGACAAGATACTTAATCACGAGATCAGCCCAACTTAGTTCGCTTTTTCAGCCATTGTCATTGGTGAAAAAAAATCCATAAGACATAAGTAACCTTGATTCAAGGCTGTGCAAGCCATACAGCCCATCTTGAACACGGGGTCAAAGTTCATGTAGCTGGAGTTGGTAGCAAGAGATGGGGCTTATAAGAAATGTCTTTCAATATTAAACATAAGTTTCTATTGCCTCCAAACAGGTTTTTAGTTTACCATAGACCCGTGTACAGTCCTCATAGTTTCACCAACATAAAAGCATCTTATTTAGATATTTCCATTGCTAAAACCGTATTTTGTTGCTTGGTTTGGGGAGTTCCCCCAAACAAGGTTAAAAGCCAATCTTAGCAAGGGACTACAAGAAGAAAACATTTAAAATGAATTAAACTCAGGGGAGCTGTAGGCAGGAATTGATATTCCTCTTAAAACAGTCTAGACTGTAAGATGGAGGGAAACATGCACCAGGCTATGGGTTCCAAAGAGATGCATATAGCCTGCCCGATATGGGGCAGAGGGTGTCCCCCCCCCCCCCAATGTTCCCATACTATAACACACTATTTTCCTTTTGTATAGAACTCCCACCCAAAAACAAATTAAATAAAATAAATAAATCCTCAAAAGAATTCCTGTGATTCCAAGCGCACAATGAAGACACAATAGGGGGGTACCCTCTGCCCCATATCGAGCACCAATTGACATTTTTATTTATTTTTTCATCATGCAGATGGATTGTAATGAATGTTGACAGGTTCTCTAGATGTACACATTTTTTATTTTTTATGACAGCTTTATACTTGGTGTTTCCTTGAAAGCCACTGTGCTGGTGCAGTTTGTATCTGTTGTCATGTCTGAAGATTTAAAATCAAAATAACTACTGCATCCAAAGTGGCAATATTTCTCAAGCTGAAGCGCACAATGAATGTTACAAACCAACTTTCTAATGCTTATTTGATGGGTACTGAAACCATGCGTCATCAATGTCAAAGAAGATAGCAAATAGTACGAAAACAACGTCCAAGTACGGTTCTCTGTCAAAGCATTCCCCCTTATGTACTATTTAAGGAACTCAAGAAACTACGCTGATTTCGTTCTTCCGTTTCTAACGTGAACCCGTGATGGTGTTGTGTCCCCCGTGCGACAAATAAGATACATTTGTGTCTTTCTTTCTTTTTCACAGCATCGAGACAAGATGAAGTGGTTTGTGGGAGTGACAATCAATCAATACATGTACAACCATTGGCGCAGATACAACAACAGTAGCGATAAGGAAATGGAACACTGTGAGTACAAACACAAACCCTTTTTCAACACTCTTCAGTACGATAACTTAAAGGTGGGATTAAAGTTTATTTTTCATTTTTTCAACGTAATGCCGATTTAAAGGCAAAACTATAATTAAAAAAATACAATAGGTCGATTGCCAAAATTTCACCCGAATACAGTGTCTACTTGCTGAGAGAACAGCAAAAAAAAACCTGTCACGGTGTTTTCACAACATTGTCGAATCCATCCACGTTTTTATTGAGGCGACAGCGGGTACCAACCCGGTTGGTGTCCGTTCGCGGGTGCTGCAGCCTGAGATGCGGTTCTCTGGACACTAACCCTTATTAAATGTTAATTCACCAATCTATGACCCAAATCTATGACCCCAACGCAGAGTGCAAGTATTGTAACACTGATTCACCAGTAGAAAGTGCCACTCGACAACTAGGTTTTTGTTTGAATTACTTAGTTAACAAGATCGGAAACAAAATTGCATTTTAAGACACCCCAGAATCACCTTTGAGTATTTTGCTGGCTGCAGTCTAGTGAACTTTGATGTTTAAATATTGCTATGTATAATAATTGAAGTCCACTATATATATATATTTTTTTAAGCGATGAACATTATGAAGCAAAATTGATGACGAACACATTTCTATCAATGTTCAAATGGAATAGTGCAAAATTGACTTTTCTGATGGGTGCTTCTTACAGATTCAGAACTGTAAGAGAAAGGTTTATTCTTCCATGGTTCCGAAAGGTTTAAGTATTGTAAAGTAATTGTCAAAACCTCTCCCTTCTGCATGCTTGAAAAGTACGCTGACCCCCCCCCCCCCCGATGACACAGTATCGCATCCGCCCCTTTACCGGTACAAAGACCAGGCGCTTTATAAAGTAGAATTTCCTCAAGTTGTTTGAATAAAAAGTCAAACCCCTTAGCAAGACACATGCCGTCTTGTTACAGAACCATTTAGGGACGGGTCTCGTTCATATGAGGGGGAAAAGCACTCCAGTTAAACCGGCCACGCTCGTATGTAAATAAACAGAACTAAAAATGTCGCACGCTTCTGTCCTCGTGTTGTTGTAACTAGACCGGATTGGATTTGTTTTCTCTTTTGTTATACTCTCCTTTCTATACAGAATCTGGAACGTTGGGGGTCGTATTTCTGTAGACACTGGCTACTTAAAATCACTCGATAACAGTTGACATGTTTTTTTCCAGCAATTTGTCGGTCTGCTCATTCTAGGGGGGGATTCGGTAATCTCCAAATCTCAAGACACATTCCTGCAGTCGCACCGTTTTTAAGGAGGTAAATGGAACTGAAAGGAAAGTCATGATGACGATACATCACGTGATGCAGGGGTCCTGAAAACCCGCTGTACGTTTTTTTTCAAATTTGAAACGTGTTCCATTTACGGACGTCTTTGACAATTAGTGGACAGATTGGTCGTTCCGGCTATTCTGTCGTTCCAGCTATTCTTCGTCAAACACAATGTTCTTGTGACCAGTAACAGTTCCATTTAAACTTGCAGTCATAATTATGTTTGTGTCGCGAAATAAGAATTTAAAAAAACTCTTATAATAACAGCACTACAACTCATTATACAACTAGAAAAAGAAAAACAAATTAACTAATAATAATAAATAAAACTAAAAAAATAATAATAAAAACGAACCAATCTGCGGGAGAAAAATGGGCGGCATATTAAACTACCGAAAGTCAAAACTTTAGCTGAACCCCCAAATTATTGTTTAGTTCGATTGTTCATCAAAAATGTATCTGAACGACAGTTGTCTTACAGTAAAAATCATCTTATTTAGAGGTTGTATATAACATTTGACCAGTCGAATCATAAATTCGAGCAGAACAGCAAATGCTGCTACTAAATCATCTCCTTACAACATATTCAGTATTGTAAACTGTCACGTAAACAATATGTTGATGTTATTGTTGGTGCCTGACAAAAACTATACACGAAATTTGCGAAGGTTTTATTTCTTCGCAAATATTTTACGTTTCTGCTAGATTGCGGTAGAGATGGCACGAGCAAAAAAATAATAATTAAGAACACTGTTTAGATTCAATAACTAAAAACACTTAGTTTCCAGTTACTTATAAATGCATTCCTCTTATTTAGAGGATAATTATAAATGATATACAGTTCTAAAAAAAACGGTTTTGTCATGAATCCGGTTCTTTTGCGTTTTGGCTCTCCTTGTGTTCCTTTCCTTTTGACTTGATCATGCGGGTAACAAAGAAAAGGGGAATAATTTCAAAAACAACTTAATGTGATAACCTCACAGTTTGAAACCCTGACTTACCCGGTGTTCTGTCAGTTGATAATTATGATGAAACTTAATATTCAGTGCTTCTGATTGATGTCACTGTGCGTGTAATTAGATTAACACAAAATTGTCAGGTGTTTATTAATACATTTTATTTTTTCCCTCTTTACACATGTTGTTCTTGTTCATCCCGTCCAACATTGAGCGTATTGGATTTACCATTAGATAACTGGTTCCGTGATGTGCAAGAAAGTGCCCGATACGGCGCTGCGGCGTGTGTGACTATCTGACTAAAATGAAGTCATTAAAACATTCGCAGTTCAGATGATATCGCTGATGCTAGGAACTAAAAACCATATAGTACACGGACCTCTTAAAATGCTTCTCAAGCAAGAAGCAGTTTCAATTGTATCCGATGCTTTCACCCCCATCCCCCCGCCCCCCCCCCTTTTTTTTGATTTTGGTACTCGAGGCATTGAATAAGACTATATCATAACAAAACGTTCCCGCTCAGCTGTCCTCCGGTAACAAAAAAAAGAGGCAGTGACGTCACCTTTGCTCTGGCCAATGGCGATACCATCAGGACGAATTTGTCACGATCGCCCTAATGATATCAACTCATAACATGACACGCCGGGGACACTGGGTGTGGACAGGCGCCCCATCAAATAACCCCCGAGCGAATTACCCACCCAAGCTCAATATAAACGAGTATCGACGCAGTGCACCCACCCACCGTATAACAATCATTCATATTACATAGAGGGAGGGAGAGGACGTTACTAGTGCACACGCAATACGGGAGTAGAGTGGTATTTCATTTGTTTTTTTACCCAGTATGCTCGTCTTCAAGTGTGCCACACCATCGCCAGTCCTAGTCGGGTATCCACTTTGAACACGGTGCTCATTCTAGATGGAGCGCCTAATGAGGATTCACATCAAGCTATTGGCGGTCGTTTTACTCTTTCTCCTACCGTGCCTCCGCGCCGCAAAGCCGCATCTGCCTGTGGACGAGTGGAGATCGAGGTACGTAATAGTTTTGGTTTTCTTCTTCATATTTTTTCTTCTTTCTAAAATTTGCCATTTTGTTATTTAGATAAAGACCGGTATAGTTACGCATCAGTGTGTAAAAATGCTACTCTCATTTTGACCCGCTGAAGTTTTGTTAGGGCCAGGCTTATACAAATATTTAAATTAAACATCAACCTATTTTTGAAAAAAATATTTTACAATAGAACAGAGCCGTTTGCCAACTTTACAGTTGTTTTACTTTTTTTCAATTACCGGCTTTTGCTGTTTACAAGTGGTAAGGGTTTTTAAGTTTCAACAGAGACTGTTTAAAAGTATAGTATTCATGAGTTTTAGAATTAAATGGTGACTTTTGAAAACAAACACCACTAGAACCCGTTATAACGGGGATGCTGTGGCTGAAGATGACCACGTTACATCATTGGTCCCATTACCTGCGAGACATATATATATATAACACGTTGATAATCAGAAGAATACAAAAGGAAAATGGTAAGACGCGTGATGGTGCGACAGTCCTGCTTATTGTTGCCAGGGGGAGACTGTATTAAACAACATGATCCCGTATACCCACATTAGTTACGACTATTCAACTTAATTTGTTAGTTTGACTCAATTTGTTTAATATTTTGTGTGTGTGTTTTTTCCTTGTAAATTTATTCAGAAACAGCTCTAAATTTCGACTTAAAAAAAAACAAATAAATATATCAGAAGTGAAACAAAATCTGCTGAAGAGATAATATCTGTTCTTAAACCGATTCAGATTTAAACACAACGTGAAGCTAAAACATAAAATTTGCATTGAAATTATAGGCTATGCTCAAAATTGCTTTTTTTTTCCTCCCTGTCTTGTCTTTTATTTTTCTTTGTACTGTTATTGTTTTTAGTTTTTTTGTAATTTCCTGTTTTAAGCTTTTCAATCATTGTCCTCTGCTGTAGTTGTTTATTTGATTACTTCATGATTGCTATGCGCTTGTGTGCATTGTATTGAATGGGCTCAATATAATCCAACAGATTATAGTTTTTATTATTATTATTATTAGTAGTAGTATTATTATTATTAGGCCTATGGCCTATTATAAAACGTTGAAAAATCTCCGATCAACGAAATATGATGGAATAATTAGAGAGAGGGATTAAAAAAACATTTTAACCTGAGAAACGTTTCTGCATGAAACGTTTCTCATATTATTAATTCCTGCGTGGCCAATAGCCGCTCCAGATATTCGTCGATATCTCAAAAACGCTACCACCTTTTGAAATGAAACTTTCACAGGTTGGTTTTATTGTAAATGTCTACATTTATATAGGATTAAAACAATCGAACGATTCCGAAAACCAAAGGTATACTTTGTCTTTAAAGGAATATTATTTCAGACGGTCGTAAAGTTTCAAGACGAATCATGTTTACAAAATATTAACTTTACTTGTAAACTTTGGTTATGGCAATTTCTGAACGTTTGTCATCACGAAAATGAAAAGTAATAAACATAGTTAAATAAATAAATTAATTAAACTTGAACTGGAAATAATTAAGAACACGATGGAACAATTGCAGGCTCTTGCTCTTGGCGTGCATCATCGAGGTTTTGTAGAAAGAAAAAAGCAAAATCTTCTCAGTAAACGCCCTTCAGATATAATTAATTGGTAGTTTGACGTAGTTCGTTAAGTGACTCGTTTAACATATTAGTTGGGGCAGATAGGGGAAAAACCTCGGGAAAATTGTGCCTTCGATGAAACAAGCACGAGATTCGGCACACAGTCAGAATATGTCATGAACAAGATATTTGGCTATATAACCGTCGCAGATTTGAATATTGAAAACTCGCACGTGGAATAAGAAGCGTAGTCAAAGTTTCGGCTGCCATTGCTTGTTATACTACCTATATAAAATTATTGTTTAAAGGCACTGGACACTATTGGTAATTACTCAAAATAATTGTCGGCATAAAAACTTACTTGGTAACGAGCAATGGAGAGCTGTTGATAGTATAAAACATTGTGAGAAACGGCTCCCTCTGAAGTAACGTAGTTTTTTAGAAAGAAGAAGTTTCTCAAGCATCTGAAAGCACACAACTTCGTGTGACAAGGGTGTTTTTTCTTCCATTATTATCTCGCAACTTCGACGACCAATTGAGTTCAAATTTTCACAGGTTTGTTATTTTGTGCATATGTTGAGATACACCGAGTGAGAAGACTGGTTTTTGACAATTACCAAAGGTGTCCAGTGTCTTTAAGGACAAATCAGCGACGGCCCCGCAGCCAAATATCTTTCTGATGACACACTCTGACTGTGTTCCAAATTCCATTCTGGTATCATCAAAGTCACAATTCCGACACTCACATGTGATAAACTTCGAAAGTGGCTCTTGTAGTTTGAGTAAGGTAAGGCATTGAAAATGGGAATTTTTGTAAAGAAATGACGACTGGAACTTAATCTTTGAACATCTTTAAAGTTATTACACGTGAGAGACTTTTTTCTTCTTCTTTTTTTTCGTAACGTATTTAGTATAACTTATTCGATGGAAAGACCGGGAAAAAAATTATGTTAGGGATAATTTTAAAAAAGTGAATTGAATTCGTAATTTCATGAAGTAAAACAACATTATATACGGTATACACAAAACACAGAATACAAAAAGATGACGGCTTAAATCTGTGTGAGTTGGCGGCGTTTTTGTGAACACAGCGCATTAATTTTAAAGCTGGTGAATGCCAAGCACTGCTTCTATGCAGCGTGTAACGTTGAAATAAAGAAACCCCGGAGGTCAAGATGTATAAGGCAAGACCTTGACACATCGCTGCGTGTTCTCACCACGAGCAACTATTGTCATTACCAATGCACTTAAAGGCACTGGACACTATGCCTATTGGTAATTACTCAAAATAATTGTTAGCATAAAAACTTGGTAACGAGCAATGGAGAGCTGTTGATAGTATAAAACATTGTGAGAAACGGCTCCCTCTGAAGTAACGTAGTTTTTGAGAAAGAAGTAATTTCTCAGTGAAATATTTGAATTGATTTTGAGACCTCACGCGTGAGGTCTCGAAATCGAAATCAAGCATCTGAAAGCACACAACTTCGTGTGACAACATGGACAAGGGTGTTTTTTCTTCCATTATTATCTCGCAACTTCGACCGCCAATTGAGTTCAAATTTTCACAGGTTTGTTATTTTGTGCATATGTTGAGATACACCAAGTGAGAAGACTGGTCTTTGACAATTACCAAAGGTGTCCAGTGTCTTTAAAGGAACATTACAGAATTGGTAATTTTAAAATATACTTTTGATCACAGATTTACATCAAACTTACACGGTCTAATGATGATGATAGTAGAAAACATCCCTTGAAATATTTTTGTCTGAAATGCCATATTTGATGAGAAATGAATAAACTAATTTTCCGATTGGAGTTTATCGCTCAGTGAGCGTTTTATTCATGTGTTGAATCTATACGATTTCATGCAAAATGTGTAATCGGTTTTTCACTATTTTCTCGTGACCCAGATGGCCGATTGATCTCAAACTTCTACAGGTTTGTCAGTTTATGTATATGGTGGATTACATACAGTGCTTACACTGCCAGCAACTGTTTTGTTAGCAAAAACCAATTCTGTAATGTTCCTTTAAGTATAACAGTCACTTATCCAAGAAGTACCTATAACTAGTCAACTTGCGGGTACAACCATGTGTATCTCTCTTCTGGGAGGAGTGTTGGCTCTGAAAAGAGCCGGTGTGGTCTGGATGTTTCGAACGGTATACTCTGCTTGTCTTCAGGAGTACACTGAAACACTGTTCGATACGTCAAGATCTGCGCCGGCTCTTTTCAGAGCCAACAATCCTCCCAAACGAGATGACACGTGGTCGGACCCTGCAAGTTTACTGGATATATTTTCCACACCATGCAAGGCTTCAAACATCACTTCAACAGTCTCACAAACATCACTTTAATTGTCTCACTAATCTGTCAGAGTAATGCAATTAGTTTTTTTTAAACAATCAATCGTTCGTAGCCTCTGAGTTTTTCACACTTTCTTGATTACGGTGTTTAAAAAAAAGTGCGCTTCCAAACTGAATGTATTTTTGTATTTTAACAGAAAATGTCAGCACCCCGGGGAATGCAAAAAGATTACAGCGCTGCGGTTTCACATTACAAAAACAAAATCGTCTGAAGGATTTGTGAACGTGAAGAAAAGTTTTGGGACGTTCAATACAATAGATGCCACTTTAGTCAAGAAAACAGCTCAGGGCGCCCACAGTTTATATCAAATAGTTTTTTGTGTTTTTTGCTTGGGTTTTTCCTCTTCATAATGTGCAATTACGCAGCATGTCCGATGCAAATGGATATAACAGTAGAGCAATTATGTCAAATTGGAAACTGTCAAACTCCTCTTCACATTGCGATAATGATACACCATTAGAAGAATCACCAATGGCTTGCCGAGAGGCAGAGTGTGTTTAATTCTCGTGGAGGGGCGGGGATGTGGGAGGGGATTGGATGTCTTCCGTTTGGATTGGATTGGATTCTTTTTTTTTCTTTTATGCCTCAATCACGCTATTAAAAAAAAACATATCTTGTTACGATGGTGTCACCTTTGAGAAAGGAATGATTGCGCACGTCAAATTACTAAACATTGTTCTATGGAAAAACAAAACGCGTTCACGAAAAGAAGAAACAAAGAAGAATAAAACAATCTAATAAAAAGGGGGGGTGAGGACGGAAAAGATAGATTTTCCGTCATAAGTGAGACAAGTCGTAATGAGAGTTAAAGAACAATTGTAAAGGCCATAAAGGCCACTGTTATGTCATTCTTCAAACCTTAAGCAATTGTCTTGCTGTTTGGAAGTATAGCATCTAGTTATGCAACTTCATATTTGATTAATAAAAAGTGCATATCTAGTTAAAATGGGTCAGTATATTAGAACTATAATCACGAGTTGGAAATACATAAGCGGAAGTGGTTTTTTTCTTGTTTTTCTTTCTTAACTTTATAATTTGATTATTTTATACAGAGTCAGCTAGCGAGAGTCTTTGATCGATTCCCGTTAAAACAAAAACAAACGCTGTGGTACGGTAATGATTTCAGAGCTTTTTTGTCTTGCGTTGGAATGCGCGTCTTTATAAAATAATCTCCAATTGAATCTCCTTTTTTTATGATCGACTTTTTAGCAATCGAAAAACAAATCTATCACAGGGCACTCTGAAAGCAAAATCATTAGTTATGATACAATAAGATCAATGAGGACTGTAACTGAAGGCTGCATTACCACAGACACACATTGTTGCATTGCCTGGCAATTCCACCGTCCTCGCAAGAAGGACGCGTCTACTGCATGCTATGTCCAAGTAGTCCAAGACACCGATATTGTTCAATATTATAATAGCCACAATGTAGTGTATGCTCCAGTTGTAAACACATCATTGACTGTCAAGGTAATGCGGTGTCTTTATTTTGTATTTGGAGCAAAACAGATTTAGTCCTCGCCGTCTTCAGCTGTTTGATTCCTCCTCCTGTCAACTTCACAACATGGAGATATTATTAGTTTGTTGAGATGCCCCTTTTCCGTTTCCGGTTTTAAGACGGACGCTGTCCATGTAGTTGCAGCTGGACAGACGCTGGCGTGACTGTTCAATACCAAAATGAAGAGAGATATAACAAAAATACATATATAGGTCAGACTTTATGATGAAGTCTTGATCCTTCCGGGGATTGTTGTTTAATTATTGTAAAAACATAATCCCCGAGGATAATCCGCTCAAAGTTTGCATGGTTAGAGGTTAGCAAAACAACCGGGATAACTGTAAGTGCGTTACGGGCTATCTGGATCGAAGCGTGAGCCTATCCTCTGAAACCACTATCGGGGGTTGTTGTCGGTCGGTTCTTTCTTAGGAGAGTGGGAGAGTGTAAGACCCTGATGTTAGGGGCTTAGATGTAGAGGACCGCAGGGGGGAGTGGAGCAGTCTTATTATACCACTGGTTTGTCTTCCCCCCTTAAACTGTCCAAGGGGCTGTCAGCAGTTTCAACATAATATTGCAGAGTGTACATGCTATAATTGGGTGGTAGCTTGAACTTGTGCGGCGTTTTGTAAATGTTGATTTTTGAAGACCCACATAAAGACTTCTAGGGCAGGGCAGGGAATTTTAATTTCAAACGTACTAGTTCGTGGGTGAGGGGATGGCCTGCAGTAAGGGCTCTAGAAATAGTCTACTCTGTATCCAATACAAATACTAAAAGCTTGGTAGGACCCCGGGATCGCACTTTTGTGGGTGTTTGCTTTTCTTACACTTTTAGGTAAACTGTAACAGTAACTTTATCGATGAAGAGGCGTCTGAAATGATCATTTACTGTGCCAATAAACTTGCGATTTATGTGAAGCATTTGCCCGTACAAAAACTATGTTTTATATACTTAAACCAAAATTTCAAAAAGGTGTGTGTTTAGGTGAACTCAAATTTTCCTTTGAATTTTAACGTTCCCTGAAGAGGCACAAGTTTGATGTGAAAATGAGTGCGAATGGCGCGCTGCTCTCGCCTTTAATATTGCATTTTGTAATCACACGTATTCAAGAGGAAGATGCAGCGCTGTGTGTTGTAAGACACACACATTGACTCAATTCCTCGAGTTTTCGTCATACGACTTAAAGGGTGCATGTGTACAACATCGGTAAGATTGAAAATATAAACGTTCACAGATTTGCACATAACTTACATGGTATAAAGATGGTCATGGTGGTAAACTTCCCCTTGAAATAGTTTTGCTTGAAGTGCTTTAGTTTTTAGGAAATAAGTAAACCTATTGGACTTTATCACTGGTGATAAAATCCGATGTTTGAAAACAGTGAAAACATATAATGGGGTTTTTCACTGTTTTCTCACGACTCCGAAGACGGATTGAGCTTAACATTTCACAGGTTTGTTATTTTATGTATATGTTGGGTCACATAAAGTGTGGATATTAGTCCTTGAAAAATACCAATGTTGTACATGTGCTTTAAGTGGCTTGATAATTAGCAGCGGCGGGATAAAGCGGTAAAGGAACTATTTCATTCAGTCATTAGTGATGGGGGTGGAACAGTTTACAAACAAATTGTTATATTAGAGGACACAAATTACCGGAACCACACGATATTAAGAACTGTCAGATTTAATACTTCAAATCTCAAGGGCGTAGGCCTAGATAAATACTATAAAGAATAAATAAGATAAAGAATATATATTGTATTTAGAACAGTCCCCGGCATTTAGGGTTTTATTTTATTTTATTATTTTTTTTATATCAAACCATAATTTTTTTATCTTATAGCTTGTCTCGGGTCTTGTTTTAACTTATGACTCTGCCATTTGCAGTCAGTGAGCTCGCCAGTTCTCATTAGACCACTAATGTTGTTTTATTGATGAAGTGCCATGACTTGAAAAGGCACACCAGTTTTTTCTCTCTCTCTCTCTATTTCGAACTTAGACAATGTATGGACGACCTTGCGTATTACAAAGTGTTTGACATCCATAATTTCGCCCTTTTTAATAAAGCATTTAACTCTTTTGTGCGTATATACTTTTTGTTTGGGTAGCCTAATTGATTAGTCCGTGATATGGATAAATTGATAGCAATATTGTATTAAATGATTAGTTATTCTAATTTATGCTCTGAGGGCCGTCCGTACTTTTTTTGTGAGCCAAGGTTGGCGAGACTGGCGGCCTTGATGTTGCGGAAGAAAAGTACAAAGTACCCTTCATTTTGACGGCCTATCATGACTTATCCAACGTGTTTCTAGGTCTTGAATGCTATACGTTTTGTTGTTTCCCTCTTCGGCGATCTAATGCACTGGATTTTTGTTTATACTTTTACATCTATCTGTTACCCCTTTCTGAAATTTCTGATGAGCCAGAAATGGGAAAGCTTTATCGTCATACCTGACCCGCCATTAATATGGACGCAAATTATCAGGCCTTGATTTAAATCGCAAGGGCCTAGAAATCTATTTCAATGCATGGAACTCTTCTTTGTCATTGACCAAGAAAAGGGTTTCAATTACATTTATTTTACACAATAAGCCTTTACATTTAATTTTACTAGACTTGTACTTCCACTTATGCCCGTGCGTTTCAACCATTGAAACACATACACGACGATTACTTTTCAAATTGAAGACTCCGTCGATTTGATTTAATTTTCGGAGTCTAAACTATTCGTTTAGAATCGTCATTATAGATAGTTCCCAGTAGACGCCATCTTTACGGACAAATTGCATTTTGGCTTGCAGGTGCGTCAAACGCTCAACTTATTAACGCAGCCGCGTTGTTCACTGACCAATCCTGCAATGAGTTTCGTGAAATGCGCGCGTGTTGCACGCCGTTCTCACACGAAACGCACGACTGTTTGTTCTAAACTGCCGTAAAGATGGCCGATTTACGTCACACTGCAACCTATCTATTAGAGCAATGTCAAAAATCCTTATTCGGCATTATATATTCCTTGTCTCGACATAAAGGTATCATGTAGACTCCCCCGGGTTTTGTTTTGTTTTAATTTGTTTTTCACTGTGGACTGCGACCGTCCTCTATAGTACCCGAGACCATGGAGGAAGAATTAGACTATAGGCCTACCTCCATGCCGAGACTATAACGTAATAATTAATTGCACGCCTTAGTATTTGACGGCCATTTACACAACAGTCCTCGGGGTGGAATGAAAATTGAATCTGACCGAAGATGATGTTGTGCAGCAGCAGCGGCATTGTGAAGATAAATCGCTCACCTCCCTGACTGTATATGCGGTGAAACAAACAATGTATAATATGAACGGTGCATCACACGCCGGACGGAACGGAACGCACCTTACAGCCCGCCAAAACTGACGGGCAAAAACAACCGACAGTGATACATTGATTGATAACTAACTGTGGCGGGAAACACCTCCAAGATAGCGAGGAAACAACTGGAGCGTGTAGAATCGAAACGCACGCCGTTTCAACAGTCAAACCGTTTGTCTCCTGCCAAGTATAGTGTGATTGGGTCGGTTAGAACAGTGAGATGTTTATCTGGTACTTGAGTAATACGAGTAATAACGTTTGTAATCCCAGTTGCACGCAATTCACTGGGTAAATGTTTGAGTAGTTGAGATGGATTCTCGTGTCCACAAACTAGAGTCAGGTGTGTGCAAACCCCACGCCGTTATAACGTTACATGATAACGTGGAACCGACGTAACTGGCAATTTTTGTTATTTATCCATGTGTGTTGCGGAGGGAAGGTTCCTGGTGGCTTCTTGAAACAGAAAACAAGAATGACAATTTATTGCGCTGAAGGCGACCCTAATCGAACATTTCGGTTTAAATATTTAATCACAAAACTACACTGTTCAAAATGTAACACGTGAACCAAACACACACTAAAATCTCAGAATTGGCCAAACACACTCTAAAAACTCAGAATTGCCAAACATACTCTAAAAACTCAAAAATGGCCAAACACACTCTAAAAACTCAGAATTGGCCAAACACACTCTAAACACTCAGAATTGGCCAAACACACTCTAAAAACTCAGAATTGGCCAAACACACTCTAAAAACTCAGAATTGGCCAAACACACTCTAAAACTCAGAATTGGCCAAACACACTTTAAAACTCAGAATTGGCCAAACACACTTAAAAACTCAAAATTGGCCAAACACACTCTAAAAACTCAGAATTGGCCAAACACACTCTAAAAACTCAGAATTGGCCAAACACACTCTAATAACTCAGAATTTGCCAAAAACACTCTAAAGACTCAGAATTGGCCAAACACACTCTAAAATCTCAGAAATGACCAAACACACTCTAAAAACTCAGAATTGGCCAAACACCTCTAAAAACTCAGAATTGGCCAAACACACTCTAAAAACTCAGAATTGGCCAAACACACTCTAAAAACTCAGATTGGCCAAACACTCTAAAAACTCAGAATTGGCCAAACACACTCTAAAAACTCAGAATTGGCCAAAAACACTCTAAAAACTCATGCAAAACACTCTAAAAACTCAGAATTGGCCAAACACACTCTAAAAACTCAGAATTGGCCAAACACGCTCTAAAAACTCAGAATTGGCCAAACACACTCTAAAAACTCAGAATTGGCCAAACACACTCTAAAAACTCAGAATTGGCCAAACACACTCTAAAAACTCAGAATTGACCAAACACACTCTAAAAACTCAGAATTGACCAAACACACTCTAAAAACTCAGAATTGACCAAACACACTCTAAAAACTCAGAATTGACCCGGAGTCTGGGTCCCTTGGACCCTGACCCATTTGTGGGTGAGTATGACCCGGAATCTGTGTCGAAAATGACCCAGAACTTGGGTCAAACCAACGCACAACCCGAGCGAAAATCTTATTTTGTTGTAACCAGTTTCGCGACAGCCTGACCCGGATGCCATCGGACGGCTTATATTTCAACAGACCTACAATTTAAAAAAATCAATCTGTATTTGAAGATGCCCCACAAATTAACCGTTCATTAGCACACAAGGATATTAGACCAATTCCTTTAACTGGCATTTGATTCATAGGGGCCTACGGTAGTTCTTAGCGCTTAAAACCCTGCGTGACACCATCAAACAAAATCCACACGCTTACACCATCGAACTGTGATCTACTGTCCGTTTGTACATTAGCGTGTAATTGATTTTTTTGTTTGAGAACCCAATCACTTTCAAATGGCCCAAAACCTTTAAATATAGACCCTTTTGACTTAATAAAACAAATTCAAGCATGAATTATTTTTTAGACGAGTCCATATTTGTATGATCTGCGTAGATTTTATACCACATGGTTCAATTTACCCAGCAGTGGCCATTAGCCCCAATGATGAATAAATGCCGACAATTCCTCAGGGAATTCCGGGAGAGCTTGTCATTGATGGATTTGTTTCGTGCGAAAAAGACCCTGGATAGTAACAAGACATTTACCATGCTATTTGGCTAGGTGTAGATGGGGAACGTGGAATTGTTTAAGATAAAAAATAAAATAAAATGGCGGAGTACTGATTATTTAGTTAAAAACGGACTGTTGATCAGAGTACAATGGCATCACGTAGGGTTTTAAAGGGCACTTATCATGCTCACGTCAAAGATGCATGTATTTTGACCCAGTCGCACCCAAATAAATCTTGTTTTGCGTTAAACTGCACAGGTTAAACTTAAAGCGAGACGAATAGACGATTGAGAAGGGACATTTTCCTGGATGCCTTTTTTTGCCAGGTACCATGGTTCCTTGAGCCTCAGGCTCAAGTGGGTTTACCACAGGCATAAGTAAACTGCGCAACATTTCTTGCATAAAGTTACTCAAATTCCAGATTTCATGGAAATATTATCGAGCGAGGCATGCTGGGCTAAAATGGCGTGGTGAGATGGATACATCCATTGGAATGAGATTGGTTTTTTGTTACGAACAATTTGTAAAAAGCAGGTTAACGATGCTCTTAAAAATCTCTGTATTGTTTTACGTGCTTTTCATATTTATCTAGGGAATGTCAAAGCTTATTTCGGTCCTTTTTTCAGGGTTCAACTGTTTCAATTACTAAAATGAAGAAAATGACGTCAGGTAGACGTCAGCTCGGCTTGACAGTGTTTGCATTGTATCTTCGGCTCTAGACTGTGCCCGATTTTCTCTCGAATGTTTGGCATAAAAATGAGATAGAATGTTCAAATAGCAAACTGTCAGCGGGGACACATAGACGAGAGGACAACAAAGGAAAAATAAATTAGTGGGAAGTGGCTTTTCAATCGTAGCAAAAATGTTATTAATAAACTGCTTTATATTGTTTGGTTTTATACATACACCGATGTGTGTATTAGCACGGGATGCAGTACTTTCCCCAAAGTATTGTGGAAGACAACAGGCATAGTTCTGAGTATTCAGTGCTTTACACACATCGGTGTATGGGAAAAAAACAAATAATATTCTTGATCCCGATGCAAATTTAACATGCATTAAACTGCTAATGTGTTTAGCTTCGAATCAGTTACTACCGTATTCGATTAAGTTCCAGCGGGAATAGGATAATTTTCTTCTTTTGGATTTCGTAGGATTGCGATTTTGTACGTATTTTTTGTGTTTTATGCAAGTTCGCCCCCAAACAAGGCTAAAAGCCATTTCTTTGTAAGGGGGCTAAAAGAAGAAGTAGAGAGAGAGAAAACAAGCTTCATGATGAAAATAACTCAGGGGAGCTGAAGATAGAAGTGTTTAACTCCTCTTAAATCAGTATAGATTGTAGGATGGAGGGAAACATGCACCAGGCAATGCGTTCCAGAAAGATGCAGTAGACGTGAACAAAATGGTTGTATTAAATTATATTAATGTTAATTTTTTAATTTTGTTTCGATGGTAAATTGAAAATTGCGTCATTAAGTTAGACCAATCAGACTTAAACTTTCCAAGTGCAAAAGCACTGGATACACATTCCTTATCACACATCGATATGTGGCAAAACCAAATTACTATTCCTTGAAATTATTAAGTCTATTAAAAGAACAACAGTTTGTTTACAATTGGCAATTGTCAACTGACCCTTATATTGTTAATTGTTTATTTATTCATTGAAATAGTGTGAAAGTGGAGAAGTTAACGGCCTCCAAAAAATTAATAAAACTCCTATCCTCGTAAAAAAAAAAATGTATATCACCCGTAACATTGCCATCAAAAAAATTGTTCAATTGAATCTATTTACAGTTCAAGCTGTAAATTTTCTGGCCTGAAATTCCAGTAATTCAAGTGAAAATTTGTCTGCTGAGCCTAATATTTGCTGATAGAATTGAGGCCTTGTCCTAATGACTAGTTATCGCCTCCCCCCATGCCGACGGTGCGGCAATTTGACCGGTACCCCTGGGGAGCGTGCCCGCTAATAAATAGTACCTCAGTGGTTCAATTAAGTGATGTGTATCTCCAGGTATGCGTCGGGTGGGGATGGGAAACATCTAGCTCGCCGACGCAAAAATCCATCAATAAATACAAATTGAGGTACCCGTCGCTATCTAGGGATCAGACCTGTTGAATTGCCGGGAGCGTGTTCAGGGGCGGATCCTGTGTGCAAAAAGAGGGGGGAAGAGAGGGGGGGACGCGTTGATTTGACACGCGCGTGTGTGTAAAAGGGGGACTCATGTTCCTCGCCTGTAGTATGCTCGCCATTGGCCTGGTCTGATCGACAGATTTTCATCACTAGACTTATTTTGGGCGGGTTTGGTTCAAGCTGACGGTATCTGTTAAACGTTTCGAGACATTTATACTGTTAAGTTAGATCCAACATTTCTGGCAACATTCTGGCGAGATTTATGTTAAATATTGTAGTACCAGATACTTTACATAGAGCACGACCGGATCATTCAATATACTTTCCGTTTTTTACGGGATTATTATTTTTCTTCTTCATTTTATCAAGGATCGGTAAAATGGCGCAGAGGATTAGTTACTTCAAATTTTTCAAAATTGCGTCGCGACAAGAATAGACTTTCTAAGTCTCGAACTTCCGGGACCATTGTGGTCCCAGCCATCATGAGTTTTACTCGGCCGGGATGTTTTTTTGTCAATTATTTAAGTTTAGCGTAATTTATGGCCATGGAAATGACATAATGTTGTTGTGAATGTAACACTAAGTGATAAACAATATGGCAGTAAAATCATTTCAACAAAATATCGAGGACTTGACCTCCGTTTCAGGTTACTTGTACAAAATTAAGTCTTTTGCCCAACTAAGAGTCATGTAGTCATATGACCTATATGGACACATGAATTCGGGCGTCATTGGCAAATGGGATTTCTAAAAATAAGTATCATCGTCTAAAGTTTTTATTTTGTTTCAATGTTACTCTGAACAAATTATTCGTATTTTATAAAGTTGTAATTTAATTAAAAACAACTTACTATGGATATTTTTATTTCCAAGATTTTTGTAAAAATATATGTAAAAAGTAGATTTGATTTCATGGAAAATTCTAGTCTTCAATCGAGCTGTTTTCTCGTAGTTATGAGAAGGTATGCGCAAGACTTACTAGTCTATTACTTATTAGTATCAACCATCTAGTGTTGTTTTGGGGTGTGTGAACAGTTTTTTTTTAGAAGGCGCGAGCTTATGAATATTTACGTTGATTTATTTGGGACTCTGAAGAAGCCCACATCCATTTCCTTTGCTGCGCTTCTTGTTGATTTACAGGTACAAACTTAATCCAAATGACGTCATTTTAGGCTGGTTTACTGCGTATCGTTAACTCCATCGTTAACTCCACATTCAAGTAGTACAGGGAGCCAGCAAAAAATTGAAATGAAAGCACAATTTTCGAACATTGGAGGAGGTCATATTATTATTTGCATTCAGGCATGAAGCCTCAAATTCTTGACAGTAAGATATTTAAGACAACGATTATAATTTGCTTGTGGAATATCTCATTTTGTTCCAGACACGACTTGAATTTGCTATATTTATTTTATTTATTTTGACATGTCTTTGTAGGAAATATTGATCTAGAAGTCAATTGTGGTTTTATAGATTTCAATTTTTGACAAGAGAAACTTTGATTGAGCCTCATTTGAAAAGCGATGACGTCTTCATGGCGTCATAGCTTATGTCTAATCCAGACATTGAGAATTATGAATATGTTTAAAGTTTCAAAACTTTGTCGAATTCGCAACAGGTTTCAGCAAAATTTGTCACAACAGTGCACTGCTGAAGGAAGTGCGGGCTAAATAAATGTGTTTTTTTTAATGAAACTTCAACTTCCAGTTTCAACTGAAAGTAAAGGTCAAACACCTTCTGAAAGATTTGTAGATCGTTATTGGGCTTTAAAATATGTAAACATTTCTAATACCACGTTTGGTAAAAACGATTATATATATTGTTTATTCCTTACAGCCGGTTTTGACCGGATATAAAAGGTCAGGTGAGTCAGTTTGTGTAAGATCTTTTCAATACTTCAAGAACTCGAACTGAAAGTAAAGGTCACATGGGGTCACAATTTGTGTAAAATCTTTACAACACTTCTAGAGCTTTCATGTGGTGCAAAAAGATCGTGTATGTAACAATTACGGTTCACCAGCTATGGTTGGTTAATACTAAACGTTGATTTAATGTTATGTCATTATCGATGTCGTCAATATGCCGAAAACTCTTTTGGTTCATGAGATATGATTTGTTATTTATTTTTTTATTTGAAACTTTAACTTCCTGCTTCGACTGGAAGTAAATGTCAAATGGGGTTGCACCTTCTAAAATATTTTTAGAATCGTTAAAGGGCTTTCAGATGGTATAATTAAATTTATAATACCACTTTTGGTTAATAAGATTTCGACCAGAAGTAAATGTCAAATGGGGTCACATTTTCTGTAAGATTTGTACAGAGCTTTCATTTGATGCAATGATCTTGTACATAAGCATGGTTCTCCAGATAGGAAGTTTTGAATTATTAAACGTTAATGTTATGATGCGTCATCATCCCCAAAATGTTGCGGTTTCATCTACAGACTAAAGTTCAAAGTGCGTGAGTTTCAAGTCTGTACGAGCTTCACTTTTTGTGGAAATTACGAGAGAACTTTAAATGGCAAGAAGAAGACGCAGAAAAAAAATGTATGAATATGGTTTTCGGCGGTTGGACGAAAACCTACAAATTTAATATGGTCGCAGCTTTTGCATTTTGTTTTTCAGTTGCCTTGAACGAGTGCGGTGCATGTGATAATTATAATTATGTTCATAATATAATTGTGTAAAAAGGGTGACCGTACAAGACGATGTTGACGAAAAACTGCGGCAAAAATTTAATTAAGTTGTTTCTGTGTGTATAATTTAGTACCAGGAAGGTTTGTAGTTATTTATCATAGAACACGATTTCGCTCCTGAAATTGTGAAGACAAGACTGACAAGCCTGTCGCATCAAGGTTATTCAATATCATAGTGAAAGTTTAAAGGGATAATATAGCACTGGTTTGAGGGAAAGAAATTTCATCCACACCTGAACCAAACTGTGAACAATTATTTTGCAAACTGTGTGTCGTCACGTCTTAGCGTTATGCAACACAAGTTCACGCTTTATGTTTCGTCAGAGATTTTCTTCGGGTTCTTATCGGGCCTATACTTCATTGATTTATGTGGTTTTATTTGTTCAACTTTAAGAGTAGTAAAAATTGATTGAATATTTCTCTGATAATCAGTAGGCTTTCAGGATGACTCAATCATAGTTTTTGTCGTTGTTAATTTATTGATATATCAATTTTTCTTGTTTAATAAATAACAATCATTTATGCTGTCACAGCATAAATCAACTACCTGCATGATTTTGTTTCTACCAAAGGTTGAGCCTGCAATTAACTGGGCTGATGTGTTTAAATGCCTATCTCTTTCTTTATTTTCCATGAGGTCAAGGCTGTTTTTCATGAAACTTTCCAAAGGTTTTCATAACGGTCTAAATATGATGCATTAAAACAATTCCCCAAAAGTGCCACTAAATGACTTTTGTGTTTAATTTGCCCATAATTTGGTAGAGAATATAATTTTGTTTCCATAATTCCCATGGCCCTTCTTCAAGTCAAAATGCTTTTATAATTTTGTGTTAACACAAAAACAAGTTTACAGCATTTTTACATTCGGGGGTTGTTTGTTTGCGCTTAGGGAGTAATTTTTGGTAAAACATCTCAGAAATTTAGATGACAAAAACACAACAAACTGTGACCGCCAGCTTTGGCGGATTGCAGTTTTGGCGATCATATATATTGGGTTCTCAGGAGACACTGCGATGATCATGTGATATTCCTAAAGATTAAGAAATACAAACATTTTCAAATTATGACATAAATTGACATGCCATTACGTAGCTGTCACAAAAATAATTAATAGAAGCCAAATTTCAAAAAATGGCTGCGAGCATTGTAGTATTTTCAGATACCATGAATAAGTGTGTTGTACGTAACAACAATAACTAGACATTCAGTTTTTGTGATGTCACAAGTACAAGGTGTTCGTGTTGCTGATCCATGAATTGAATTCGTTTATGGCTCATGGTTTATGATCCAAGAATGAAGATTTGAGATTCATAATCTATGGTTGAAGTCACTAATGCGCTTTAAGCCTGTTAAAGTTGAGGTCATACTTTGTTCGAACAAAGCTTTTGGTTTTTATTGCAACGAAGATATTTTATTCAATCGAACGAAGTCAAACAAAGTTTTTTTTCGTTCGAACGAAGATTTAATTTTTATTTTTTTGTTCGAACAAAGATTTTTTATTTCACCTATGTTTCTTGAAAAGCTCTGTAAAGACTTAATTCTCTTTAAGTATTACAAAAGTAGGCTTATGTAACAGCCGATGTACATGTTTTGTGTAAAACTCCTCTTTATTATTATTATTATTATATTTTATTGACCAATAAGGAAATTTGTGGTGCTCGCTTAACAGTGACAATAACATCTTACCACCTCCCCCAGTCAACACCCTAGAGTGTCACAGCCCCCCTGCAGTGATCCCCGGGGTCACGAAACATACCCAACTTAAATTGCAATTAACCCCATGTACCTTAATCGAGCTATTGGCATGACAGCCCCGTCAAGTGAAAGGGATACAGCTCGCATTACCAACGCCACTACAATAACATTCACCGGCCTAAAAGCCGACGGCACATATTTGTCATCGGTCCCTTTGCCCGTCGCTCTAACCGGAGGAAGTCTTGGCAGTTTGTACGGGGAGAAGCGGTTTCATTACAAGGGTCATTACGTCTGTGGCGAACTAGGAAAAACACCCGCCATCCTCGTTGTTTATTATAGATGGCCTTTTGTAAACTGAAAACTTCTCGAATTAAAACAGAACAATACTGAACCCCTGCTTCAAAGGGACGTAATAAGAACATTTGAGAGATTTTAACATGACTGGGGGATACAAACCTTTTAGTAAATGGAGAGAGAGGGGGGTAAAATTGATTACATGTAGAGTACTTGAATTGAAAGGATGGAATTATATTTGTGGTTGTATTACTTAGTATATCTATTTTGAGTAACGTTATTTTCATTTTCATCGTTGGGGCACAGATTTTACGAAAAACTACAGTTTTTCTTCTCCCTTAAAAGCAATTTTGTTTAAAGGAAAAACATGAAGCGTCCCCCACAGCTCAATAGCAATAATTTCACATTATTTATAATAACATACAAATGTTTTTTGATGCACCATTTGCAAAGACTGTTTATTTATGATTTGTATCTCTTGTACATTTCTCTGTTGTTTCTTGTTTGTATTGTATGTGCTGCGCCTCGGGTCGTTATGCATTACAGACGCTTTATATAACGATTACTGTAATTGTGTAGTTCTACGTAATGTTTTCGTTGGTAGTTATTTTTTTGCACATAATCTGTGATGTTCTGTTCAGTTTATCATCTTCTTGTTGTTTTAATTTTGACAATATTTGTGTCATGTACAAGATGTTAATTTATTTCGATTCGACGTTGTTATTTCTTTGCGATTATGAGTTGTGATGTGAATAACGGGAGTCGTGAATTCCACAGAAAAGAAAACAAACAAATTAATACCAAATACACATTATAATAACAACCTTTATATAAAACAATGAAAATATAAATTAAAATCCTCACTTTAATCCCGTTGCTTGCTGTTGTTTTCCACTTGCGGGTGTTTTCTAAAGATATACAGGATAAAGACCTGCCTTACTGCTGTAAGCACAAATCGTAAATCTAAATTGTAAAAAAATCCAGTTTAAAATTCCTATAAAAAATTCCGCATTACAACGAATACGGTTCTGTTATCCTTTGTTGTAAAAGACGGTCGTAACCGACAACATAAAACTCCTTTTGTTCAACTAAATTGAGTTACCTAGACGACAAGAATTATTAAAGCGCGCAGTATCGTATAAGCTACCATTGTGTTTGATCGATTAACTGGAACAATTTTGGAGCCACAATTATGGTCGTACTGAAATAGGCTAGTCCTTAGATCTATTTTATACAATTTATGTAATTTTCGTACCCTCTAAACGTAGCAATTGTATTGACTTAATGGTTATTACTTGTCATTGGCATGAAACAAAATATATAGCGGGGGTTGCCATTTAGGTCCACCGCAGCAATGAATGCTCATGTTGAATACAACCGGACGTTAAACAATTTAAAAGCCTAATTAATTGTTTTGCACAACTGTTGCAGTTTCTTTCTGGCGTGCATGGCAGACAACCTTTCTTCGAAAGAGACACGGATGTTCAGCCCCTTAAGTGTAGCCCGAGCTGTACATTTAGCCGACTTAAATGTAGCCCCAAACCTGTACCTCAATGTAGCACCGACCTAAATGTAGCTCCAAACTTGCACCTCAAGGTAGCCCCGACCTAAATGTAGCCCCGACCTAAATGTAGCTCCAAAGTTGTACCGAAACGCATCCCCGAAGTGTAACACAAAACTTGTACCTCAATGTATCAGCGACCTGGGTGTACCCCAAAACGTGCACCTAAATGTAGCCCTAAAGTTGTACTTAAGTGTAGCCCTGACCTTAAGTGTAGCCTAAAACCTGAACCTAAATTTAGCCTCGATCTAGATATAGACTTGTACTGAAATTCAGCCCGGGCTTTTAGGGTTAATAGCAACTGACAATCTTTTGAAATGCCAACCCTGATTTTTTTAAAGTTGTTTGGAAGGAATAGTGGATTTTTTTTCTTCTGAAAAACAAGCTGTTGTAGCTTACATTCTTATCTTAGCTGCAAACATGTAGCACATTAATTTTGCACATGAAACCCACAGCCTTTTGAAGGGACCCAACGGCAAGGTTTATATGGGTCTATTTGAACTATTAGCCCATGGCCGTATTGAAATACACTCAAGCTTTTTGAGGAGAGGGTAAATCATTCTTGAACTAATTAGTCGTTCACTTCTGCAAGAAAAGCACTATCAAGCAGGTTCTCTTTCTCAGAAGACTTCGGTCTTTGAAGAATGTATTTCAAAGCCCAGTCGAATAACTTTAAACTTCTCTGGCATAAATCATCAAAGAAAAGCTTGCTCCAGTTCCTGTGTGAACTTCTGGTAACCAGTGGAGCCCATTTGTGTGTGAAGTGTGCGTGGCTAACAGTGGAATAACGTCACACTTAAGAACAGACTGGACCAAATGCAGTGGTTGACTCCTGTGTTGTATTCTAAACTTTCCCGGAACCCAGGGGTCCCAGAGGACTCGACCGATTTCCGGGTCAGGCTAACCCGGCATCTGGTTAAAAAAAAAATGCATTTCAACTCGGGTTCTGCGTCGGTTTGACCCAGTTATGGGCCCCTGAATTCGGGTCAATTCTGACCCGGGAGTATTTAGAGTGCATCTAGACCGTATGTTGCTGCTCCTACCTGTGTTGAAAAACTTAAATGAACGGGAGGATGTTGGACACGTCAACGCCCTAAGTTTTAGAACTCAACGCTGAGTGGTTTTCTTACCGCAGTACACCCTGCATTCAGAATGAGTTGGGTCTGATGAAATAAACACCATTAGTTTGCAAGGTCCCTTAAGGGAGCAGAGGAGTAGGCTTGTTTCTCACCACTCGAATTGAATTAAGAAAATACTTAGTGGACGCACTCAACACGCATCTTTTTGGAGACGGCCAAAAACAAAATCTTGTCAGTCGTAAAATTCACCATAATGTGATAAACGGCGCCAACATTTATCAGATTTAATAATCCGTTAAGATAATCTTTGTATGGTTGATTCGATCAAATTCGATCATTTTTATATATACATAGATATGCATTTTTTGTGAAGCACTGAGCAGTTTTTAATGAACTTAAAGGAAGACGTGGGCCTGCAAGTTACCACCTAACCTGTCACATAGTTATATATTTTAGCCGTTTCTCCAAAGTGCAATGACCTGGGGGTCAATGTCCTTGATATCTTATAGAGCGGATGATTCCACACATCTTAGAGGGGGTTCAGGTCCTTTCCTTCTTTTCTCTCTCCCTCTCTCTCTCTCTCTCTCTCTCTCTCTCTTGTTCCCTCTTTTTTAGGGGCGGAAAATGTTTGCTCTCAAGTACTTTAACCCATGTCAAATCCAGACCCACCAATGTCTAAACGGATTAACAACTGTACTTGAGAGAATATAAAATGGCGGTTCCGAGAGCGCCATGTCACGCAGCGGCTGACGTCTCTTGCTGGAATTACCGATGTTGCGCTTAAGTTCCGTAATTACAAGCTCTTTGGTTAGGTGATAGACGGTATGAGGCTAATAAAATATCAACAACTTTTCTCTACTTGTAGTTTTCGTACAGTGCTTAATATGGTGATAACGCTTGGGCCCTTATTAGCACATAAAGTAGCCAGGGCAAAACAAACTTATGTTTACCAGAATAAGGTTACCAGCTGAACTACCGTGTCACATGTACAATTTGTGACTGGTAAACAGAATTACCACAAAAGACATGTTTTCCCATGCCCATGCCCATGCAAAATGTAATATATTCCTAAAAAGATTTACGAACGGCATAAGACCGAACAAACTTTCATGCTCAGTTGTCTTGGAACACAATTGTGCACATACTTTGCTTACGCCCTTTCAACGGTAACTTTTCGTTATGTCCTTCTGGCGGGCACACGTCGTCCTTTTGGTATTCGGCAGCTAGCAGTCGCGACTCGCTAATCACAGTCTTCAGATAGACATGATAGAAGCACTGCTGCGAACAGACGCGAGCTAGTTTAACACAATGGTCATTCTGAACTTGCAGTGATGTTTCCATTGTTTCCAGAATCGACAAACACCGAAGACGTATAGATTAACAGCAATTACCACATTGAGCCGCCAATCGGGGCCCTCTTGCCCCTTTTCCTCCCATTTAGCCCCATTGGTGTTTACTCTGACCTAAATAAAAGGCCTATAAAACAATTGATGGGTTTCCCAAACCGACACCGAGCGGCAGCGCGCTCGGAGTCTGCTCGGTGTTCTTCACCTTCCCAGCGGAAAGCAAAAATGTCCGCCGGCAGCCCACCAGGGATTCGAAGCCACGACCTCCTGTTTACAAGTGCAGCCACCTCGACCACTCGACCGGTGAGTTCGCCCGGTGGCGATTGTCGAGCTCGCTCCCAAGATACTGCAATTTGAATTTAATTGATGGATCGTTTGAGGTATAATATCCTATCCATAAAATGTATCAGATTGCAGTAGTATCTGGCCGGTAATGTCTTGCAGCGAGTGAGAGGGTTTTACAAAGCACGTTTCTTGACTTCTTTTCCACATTTTATTTCATCTCGAATTCATTTCATTGTGTTTTCTGTGCCTAGGAAAGGGCACACCAAAATGTTTGCTTCACACCCAGCCTAAGTGTAGTCTCTTGAATAATTTGCTACAATGTAGCTTCAATTCAAAGTAACATTTTGTTTTCTACATTAACATTCGTAATGAGAGGATGTAATGACTTCAATAATGCCGACTCGAACTGTTCTGAAAAAAAAGTTTTGTCAAGGATCAGGCTGTGAACAGAAGAACAAGACTAAAAACACAAAACAACTACTTGGCAAAGGCGACTAAACAATGTGTATGCACGTACCAAATTATACAAAGTAGTAGTATTGGAAATTGGAAAAAACTTAATGAGGAAACAGCATAGAAAACATTTAAGTTTTCGTTTAAACTTCCGAATTTAAATAAAATGGTATAACAAATTTTTTAAAAACTGAAGGCAGCCCAGCATTGTGTAACATAACCATTGCTTTTGCCCCCCCCCCAAAACGTCCTCACCATTAAATCTGGTTGTTCCCATACGCATTCAATGCGCTTCCATTTGTTTTCGCCCAGATACGTAACTCAACATGTTTGTGTGTTTTGTTTTGTTTTACTTTCCGTGGATGTGTTTAATTGCATTTCCGGGGGTAAACACACTATCTCCCAAAAGCACTGAGCGCAATACAACAACACCACAGTTTTAATAGCAAACGTCAGAACAATATTCGGCAAGAATCCCATCACCGTAGGCGTACAAACATAGGAGCAACGACCGAGCGCAACGAATGTATCACACCAACAGAAGGAAAGGGATGAGCCTGCCCTGATTTTAAAATCGCCCCGAAATCATCGATCTTAGTTGAAAATTAATTTCATTCAGTGTTTAAAATATCAAATCCAAAAGCTGTGTACGGCAGATTCAATTTCACGAAGGCATTATTGTGAGCGAAAGTGGTCTCTCATTTAACGATTTTAAACAGTGGAAAACATGTTTAGAAATAGGTCTACATGGCTCTAAGATTTAGTTGCTTGCAAGATTTAGTAAATATCTGATGTGGAATATCTCGCCGGAGTAAGATTTGGCGTAATGGCGTGCCGTCTTATGTTTCTGTGTTTACCGTTGAAAATACACATAACGGAAAAACGTATGTTTGTTTTTTATTTATTTATTTTATCTATAGGCCTATATATTTATTATTTTTATTCTTTATGAAAGACGAAATGGGAAGGGGGGCAATAGTAAAATGTTTTTCAACCTCGAGGAAATAACTGAAAATGGATCGGTTGAAATACAGTTTGAGATGTAATGACAGAGCCAGAACAAATACGATATAGCCCACGTAATGAGGTAGGGACTTTGGCAAATACAATCCGCGTGTCAGGTTTGGGATTCTACTGGGATTTCAACCTTGATCCGCAGATCGGAAGGGCTGGGAAATTACCACTTTGCGAACCTGAGCCCCCCGGCCTGACATTTCGGGCAAGTCGTTATACGCCGTAAACAAAACATCCACATTCATATTCATCAGAACGTGTTAAACAATAAACATGTAGCGTATCATTGCTGGGAGGGCCCCCGACAATGACATTCAAAATAATGTTTAATTCATTCTCGGTTTTACGTAAAATGAATTTGTTTCAAATAAGGTGGTATAGATGATTTTGAGCACGTTGCTGTAGAAGTCTTTTTGTTTTTTCCCCAAAATGTGACAATCGAAGTGAACAACGATGAATTGCTGGTCTTAAAACCTCTCAGATTGAAATGAATCACATTGTTTCACCTGATAATTACAACGGGTCCTTTGTCGTTAGATGTTTAATTGACATCTTTGTTTTAGGGGAAAGTAAATTCTATATAGAGTGTTTTAGAACAAGCGTATTGATTGTGCATAGAGTATTCGAAATACTTGGCTCGGAACTATATCTTTAAATTCGCCTTAAATCATTTGACATTCAGAAGCATTTCATTCCAAATATTTGACACGTAAATGGGAAGAGTCTTGCTACAAATGTAGAGTTGGTTGTTCATGTTTCGCAATTACACAATACGCTATGTTCAATAACATTAATTCATTTTTATATGACAACCGCATCAATGATTTACAATCTGGGACTTTTATCTGTAGCTAACATCAAGAGGGGGAGGACTTTTGCGGATATACAACTCATTGTGAGGTCTGCTCCCAACTATATTTTGACCTAGACAGCACAAAATTCAAGCTTGGAAGGCTAAAACTGAAACCTCAGACGAAGAAATAGCTAAGGGTATAAAACATACCAGCAATTCATTTCAAGTTTTCTGGATTGTTTGTACAACACGACTAGAATAAATTGTTTTTCTGTTTTACGTTCGCTCTTATTATTCACAGTTATTCATACTCGGCACACTGTTGTTATTATAATATGTAGTTTATACCTTCTTCTTCTTCTTCTTTCAATCTCTATTTTTATACAAATATAATCACGAGGTGAAATCTGGACTGTTCCATTTCACAAGGCAAATCTGAGTAAAATTGACCTGTCCAGATTTAAACAAGTGGTTTTATTCTGTTATATTGTAAGAATAAAAATGCACCGTATTGAAATATTTACCTCACGTGTAAATCCTTGTCATTTGATATTATTCATTTAATTCATAATTTATTTCAACAATAAATAATACAAAGTTGTAAAAAATGTCATATGTATTTCAACAATTGGGTGTTAAACAATTCTGTGATAAAGACATAGCTAGAAAGCTTTCATAGCCATGCGTGTTGGCGCACAAGATTACGCGCGCTACTAACGCGTCATGCAATCAATACATACGGTACTCAATGTAAAAAAAATATATTAGTACGCGCGAAGATTAGCTGCAAAGCGTCCTATATTTTTATCAATATAAGACTCCTATATTCAATTTTGGAGTGTCGGAACAGTAATCATGACAAATTAAAGTATGACACGTGATGCGTGCTCAACCAATCAAATGACAAGTCTCTAGAAGTGCGGTATATATACACGATCTTTATAGCCAATGTCCCTTATGCTACGTCTTATTACTAACATTGGGTGTACTGTGTGGATGCGTTGTATCGTAATGCATCGGAATGATTTGTCTATCATGTATATGCAGAAAAGTGCTTCGCATTCAATTTATATTCTATAAAAAAAAACATATGTTAAGTGAATTCATCACTTTGTTGTAGTTTGCAACATCATAATTATCTTAATGGTGGTGATGCCTTAGAGACGTATCGGTGTTTTTGAATTAAATGCAAGGTCACCGAGTGGTAAAACCATGTCTAAGCGTGGATGACTGAAAGTGACCAAGCTTTCTCCCATAGGCTGAGTTTGCATTGAAATGACGTTTAGACGAATCAAAGAATCGTCGGGTCTCGATGACGCACCGTCCTACGCAACATGCGTGGGGGTGAATCAAGTGGGAGTCATTTCGTCTTGAATCGTTTTGTAGTAATGTTGCAATAAAATGTACCATAAAAAAAATGATGGCAAACTGCCAAAAAATAAATAAATGAATTGAGCTGCTACCGGATCGACATCCTGGACATTTAACACTCATGCCTTAAGTACGAGCTTTTGGCTATGAATCAAATGCAGATATAACTATTAAATTTCCTTTGCTGATTCAGCAGAAATGGTTGAAAGTAGTGTGCTCTGAGCTCTTGCGAGGCCAGTAGAGTTTTTGTACCTTAATCTATCTCGTTATTAACGTCAAAATGACGTTCAAACTTACGTCTTTACATATTTTGTTTTAGCTTAAATTAAAGGTGCTTTTGAGGACTTCAATAATTGATGCAAACAGTTGTTGTTGATGTTTTTGTCGTTGTTCTTTTTCTCTTCTTTACTCCCCTTCATTTCTTCTTTTCGGGGGGTTTATTCCTTCCTTCTTTCTTTCTTTTTCTTTTTCCTTCCTTTTTTTTTTTTTTTTTTATTTACTTATTTCACTGTAGTAATATAATATTATAATATTAGGGGGAGAAATTCATTAGTATCTTATTTGTATTTTTCTCCTTCTTATTTTCTTTTTGCTTTTTCGCGATTTCTTGTTCGCAGCCCTCCCAATATTGACATTTAGATGGAAATGTACACCTGGTGAGCCCCGGGGAACAAGGTGTCACGTAAGGAACAACAAAAAGTTTCGTAGTTTTTTTCTCAAATTATTTCATCAATCAAAACAGACAAAGCAAGCAGACGGTCATACTAACTGTGCAATCTTAATTATCTTTGCACAAAACGGGAACGTGATGAAAGCAACGTGGACAACCCGTGCCCGGGGTTTTACTTTAGGCTTTCAAGTGAACCGACAGTTCACATCTTCTTACTTCTTTGTACTCATTAAGATTTTCACTTGACTGGGAACGAGCTGTGGGGCAAACTACTCCGGATACCCTTTGAGTATTACCGTGAGTTTTTGTGTTGCGTATATCATGTACAACCCCCATGGGAATTAAAACTAAGATGGCGGCTTCATATCCGACTTAAGTTTACTTTGGCTTTGGCAGGGTCCGTTGGCTTCTCCTTTTTTTTGTCAGCATAAATATTGATTTAATCTCGCTCTCGCTATGACCATATCGGTTAATTTAGACACGACACTGTTGTTGGACCAGGCCGGCTTTTTGAAAACAAAGTAATCTGACAGTTATAAACATTATTTCTTTGCTTGGGGCCCAAAACAGCTGTAATTCACGGGGCATCAAACTGAGTTGTAATTTTGAAATTGCCATGGAGGTGTACTTTACCTCGCCTAAATGAAAAACTTATTTAGCCAAAGGCACTTGTTTGCATGACCATGACGTAAGAACACTAATCTGTACCTTCATGAATGAGTGGAGTTAAATTACAGACTTACTTGAAATCTAGCGGCATACGCATGATTGTTTTTGTTTTATACGAAAAAGTACTTTGTTATACAATTATAGTTTAAAGGCAATGTTTCTTAATAAAGATGTATTTCAAAGTAGCGCAGAAGGAGCCTTTGGGGTTTAGGAATACGAAAGATATAGTAGAGAGCTAGCAAGATAGACTGAACTCTCCATTCAAAAAAAAAGTGAGCAGAAAGTAAAAATTATGACTTTGTTTTCACCCGTTTAAGTTCAGTGGGCGGCTCCGACAAAAAGCGATAACTCAAGACGGTGCTAAGTTTACCAGACTACAACTAAACTACAAATGTATTCACCCAGTCCTCGACACTCGTTTTCACTGTGGATTGATCGAGAGACAAGTTTACACGCGGTATAAACATCGGTCGAACTTGGAATCAATTTACACGGGCACTGGCTATAGTCATATTTTGTAGGAACCGCAGCCACAAGGAATATGTTAACAATTATTTCACGACGAACGTATATCCAAAACACCGACAGATGCATGGCTAGAGTTAGTGGTTTCCAGTGACACGACCACGTGCAGAAATTAGAATGCACCTGCCGCCCCTGGTTCAAGTTCTAATCGGGCAGTTTCATCTATTGATGCGCTCGTCTATAATATTCTGCATAACTAGATCGAGTGGTGAACCCAACCCCATTTCAGTTGGTTGCTCAGTCGGCAATAATTGAAATAGCTGACCGTATTCTGGGCGCGTGTACTAATATGGAACTAAATTAAAATCACAACAGTACTCAGATCCTAAATGAATCAAGTCTTTCCATACTTTTTTTTTATCTGAGGTTTGTATTTTTGTGTTTAAATAAGGTAGAATATAAATGTTTTCTCGTTTTGTTTTGGCTTTCTGAATATTGGAAGAGTTCCACGAACGCCTGCACTAACTTCCTTGATCTACACACTACCAATTTGTTATGAAATGCACTCCGAGTATCTTGGCAGCAAGAAACACGGAGTGGGAAGTTGCCCAAGGAAGCCCCCCCCCCCCCAAAAAAAAAAAAAAAAAAAAAAAAAGGAAATTGTATTTCCATTGGGGTCCTTACAGAAAAACTGCCAAAACAAGGAACCAAAATCGATATATCCAAAAGCAAAACAGACAGTGAGATGTACAGTGGCTTGAATAATCGGGTAGTTTACAAACCAACGGTATTAGACATTATAGCAAGTAGTAATTCATTTTAATGGCTATTCTTTTTTTAGGAAAAACAGTTTGATTTAACCAGAACCAGGCTTAGTTTTTGTGTGTGTTCTTCTGGGTTTTTTTTTTAGACGTCATTATGAACAATTATTAGATTTGATGATGCCAAACGGGAATTTTCAGTGAAAGGAACATTACAGAATTGGTTTTGCTAACAAAACAGTTGCTGGCAATGTAAGCACTGTATGTAATCCATCATATACATAAACTGACAAACCTGTAGAAGTTTGAGATCGATCTGCCTTCTGGGTCACGAAAAAATAGTAAAAAACCGATTACACATTTGCATGAAATCATATAGATTCAACAAGTGAATAAAACGCTCACTGAGCGATAAACTCCAATCGGAAAATTAGTTTATTCATTTCTCATCAAATATAGCATTTCAGACAGAAATATTTCAAGAGATGTTTTCTACTATCATCATCATTAGACCGTGTAAGTTTTATGTAAATCTGTGATCAAAAAGTATATTTTACAAGTTTTTTTCTTACCAATTCTGTAATGTTCCTTTAAACGTCGTTTTGTCCACACGTGTGTAAATACAGCTGCCTTAATATTGATTGTTCTCCTCCTATCCTCACTATTGACAAATTCTTCGGAGGCGATGGTTGCCTCTTCTCTCCGGGCCGTGCATGTAAATGAACCAATTTGTTCTGTTCACGACCAAATTGCCAGCATAAGTTTACTCTAATTTGAAAAACTAAGTATGTTGACGAAGAAATCACACCTAGAGTCCGTGTTCAATCAATGTCCCTTTTTCCCCCTTTCTTAAGGAAAGACTTAAGGTAAGACTGGACCTTTTAACGAATTTTCTTTGGGGTTTTACAAAACTGGAAAACCGAGCAAACCGCATATCTATATTTATATATTCCTTCCTAACAACAACGATTAGAAAATTCAGAAAAACAATTAAATGTTGCTCGAACCACAAGTTATTAGAAAAAAATGTGTGTGTCTCCATCCCCCCCCCCCCCACCGAGTTTGTATTTCGTTTCAAAAATAAGTTGAAAGATCCATTTTTTTAAGTATTTCGTTGTTTACAAGTTAGAAAACAATCTTGTTAAGTCTTGCATGTTTTACACTGAACAAAAATTATTCCAAATTCACCTCGGAGCGCCTTCAACTATAGAATGGGCTACATTTCAAGTGGAGGTCGCTTAATTTTGTTGGGTTCTTTCAGCAAATTTGTTTGTAAATGAGCTCAACCTTTCTAGTGTGAGTGCTATATGGACCTTGCTTAAAACCCTGCACCGATGCACCTGTTTTGGGCCAACGGTGTTACGTCATCCTGTCACAATGGTGTGGCTGGCCCATTTGATAGGTTAAGAGGTTAAGAGGGTCTGTTCTGCCTTATCTCAATGATTTATATCTGCTAAACCAGTCTGCTGTCGGCACAAGATCACAAGACCTTCATTCACAAAAGGCCGTTGAACCTAGAGCGGTCAGACACAACATGCCTTACCACTAAGCTGTGGTAGTGATCTGTGGCGCACGTGCCGCAGAGATAGGAGTTTGTGCATGAGCTATGGGGAAACATTTTTCCCACCACCCCTGACCAAATTGACGACCCCCGTTGATTGACACCCCTCCTAAAACGTGTGTATTGGTACACAGCAGTATATCACGGAGTATCACGGGGTTGGGATCTACCATTTTGAAATTGTTATGTTTTTCTCGATATGTGCCAAAGCACTGTGGTTGGGTGCCTCGCTGCAAGATTTTAAGGATGTCAGTGTTCAACCATGAACCTTGGGGGGGGTTGTCGTTGTCAGTTGTTGTTTTTTTTTTTAAGGAACTATTAATCTTGTCATTTGAAAGGGCGATACAGACCGAACTAAAAACAGACCCCATCAATCTTTAGATCACTAAATAACAGGTTACTAAATAACAGGTTGGCTATAACTAGACTGCAACGGTTGATGTAACACTTGCAACAGGAAAAAGTCGTCATCGACTGCCCATCAGTAGCGTGGCTAGGATTTGTTAATAAAAGTTGTTTACAAAAATAATACTAGACGACCCTTTAGGTTAAAAGAACGCACGGTATTTGGAGTGAAGAAGTTATAGACGGCTCTGTGGCCGTTTTTTCAGAAGCATAACATTTTATGTGCTATTCACTGGGAATCATAAATATGTTCCAAGACTATATAGATGTAAAAGTCCGTGGGTATTTCTTGGTCGGTCTGGGTGTAATTGCTGAAGGAGTTTGAGGCATGACCTGGCCCACGAGTGGCTACTCGTGCCGTTTGGGCCTCTGTGCTTCGGTGAAATTCATGACCCCCGGTAAACTGTGGTAAAAACCAACAACAATTCAGAGCTATTATCACGTTCTTTGTTTCTGCTCACGAACTGCGGGGTGCAGTGCTGGTCTTACTTATTGGAAAGTATCTAACGTGAAATATCAATACATGTGCCTATTAAGAAACGGCTGCTTCTCTTGTTCGTTAGTTCATGGGAGATTTGGATCTCGATGCCGACGGCTATTTCCCTCAAAGAGGACACGGGACAACTCAAAACACAAAAGAGCCTCGGGGATTTTTCAATGGTATCATTTTGGAAGAACTTTGTTTTGCTTTGTCAGGGATTTTTGGTCATTTATGGATATATAATTGGGTTATGGTTTATATAACGTAAGCCATATTACCCCCCCCCCCTCCAAAAAAATAGGGCAACTTTAAAGAGGGGCTCCTCTAAAACTGACTGCGTGAAAACTACGTCTCATTTCCTCCGGGATAACACAAGTTGTATTTATCTCAATTATTCACTCATATTAATATTGATGTGCAATGTGATGAGGATAATCACCAAAGGCCTCCTCGGGCAAAGATCATGACCAATAACAATTCAACCATGGAGCATTTGCCCATGTAACATCATTAAAAACAACTAAGAGATTTCGTGTAAACCCTGACCCACTTTTCATGTAGGAATACCATCATCCTCGAAGTTGCTTTTTGTCAAGTACTGTCACGAACTTGGCTTATAATATACGACATTCGTTGGGAGGCTGTATTTGTTCAATGCACCATTCAATTATTATTCAACCGACGCTGTATTACAAAGGTAGAAGTGATTGAATGATGTAGTTAAAATAGACAACCGCTGAAGAAGAAAAAAGTAACATGGAAATGGGCAACATTCCTTAAAGCGATAGAACAACTTATATGTTTTTCCTTTTTTGTGAAGAACGTTATTTCAGTTCTCATTCCACAACGTCTATGCAGCAACCTCACGATAACTCGTTTGTGAGAAATCAACTTAAACCGACTTATGTACAGTTTTAAAGGTTTTACGAAGTATTTCGGTTTCCATAGAAACTCAAATAATATAATCGAGGAATTTGATTTCACTTTAAAAAAAAACTGAACAAAGTAGATTGCCAATGATTAACGATAGCTATATAAAACATTTTATACGTCCAGTATTGTAACTTTAATGTAGGCATCATTTAAGTTGGTCTATTTTTGATAATGCTGTGTTTTTGATTTACCAAGTTTGTTTGTACTTTGTTTTTATTAAAGGAGTAAAGCTGACTGGATACGATTATGGAACACAGAGCGACACGTTAATGTATGTAATGAGAACCTTCAACCAGTCGTTGATACAGCATGTCAGAATGATGTACGCAAGATCACAAAACGCACGGGAGAAGGTAAAACAGACGAAACCCATTCCCCTTAGGTTTTACCCGTGTTCCAAAAGAACTATACAAACAGACTCGATTCTCGGATGAGGATGTTCCAAAGCAGAAAACCCCACCAGCAGGACTCTTCCTGGTGAGACATATCCCACCGCTGCCACCTTTTTTTAATCAGTTTATTTTCATGTGGAAATCGAGCTGGAACAAAAAATGCTGCTTGTGACATTTCTTCAAATTAAAGAACATTTTACTTTGACAAAACCACCGGTATTTTGCGATTTCGCAAGCATCTTTCGCTGCAGTACTCGGCAAATACCGGTCAGGACAAAATCAAGTTTGGATTAGTAATTCGCCGACTATAAATATTACATCGACCTGAGAAAAAGAAGAAGGGGAGAAAAAGGAAAAATACATTGCTCTAGTTATTATCTCCACACATGACAACAGCTACCTTATGAAATATTCAAATAATCTGCCTTAGTTCTGATTCCACGAGACGGGTTCGCTTCCACAACACGTCCAAATTGTCTTTATTCTATTCCTGAGCAATCAATCTCACTGGCTATTCATTCAACATTTTATGCAATGATGGTTGTAGAAGTCAATTGAAGATATCTTTAGGGCCAATAATGGAACTGCATTATTTACGAAGTTGCACTCCACTTCAGTGTTGAGCGCGTGTAGCCCTCCCGCTAAATTCCACGAGTGTCACATTGGGCGCTACTCCAGGCAAAGACGCGTACATTCAGTATAATTGTTGGCAATGTTGCGGGAGCGATATTGATGTCTGCTGACCATGAGACTAGCATCGTCGCGAAGGGGGTAAATTGAATCACAGGACGTAAAGTGGGGAAGCGAGAGTAGGGGCGGGGGGTAACTTCCCGTTTACAAATGAAGATGAGTAGTCCGGCTGTACACCCCCCCCCCCTCCCCTCCTCCCACCCCAAACACCGTGCAAGCTAAATTTGTGTAACTTCTCCACCTTCGGTATTGATCTGTTCGGTGAGGCAGTGCGCACATAATGTGTTTATCGATTACACTCAATCTCATCATTCATCCCTGGACGAGTCCAATTAAAAGCAGACTCTCCTCAGTTTACTCTGATAAGGACAACTGTACAAGCTGAATGTTTGCGATCGTTAGAGATAAGGCAATGTAATTAACCCCCACGTTGGCTGACTTACAAGCTGCAACAACAGAGCTTACCTGAATTAAGTATTTATCTTAATATTTAGTATTCCGTTTGCTTTCTCATAATGCAGCAGCCTCTATCGTTTAGCTTGCTTTCTGGTAATACAGCAGCCTTTATCGTTTAGCGACCTGACCTCCCTCTCTACAAGACACAGCCTTTTCACACGGGAGGGTGCAAAACGAAAGAGTACTTCCGGTCCCACTATGCGGCAGAAATTTCAAAATGAACCGTGTAGTGCTTACAAGTGGCCCGGGGCGATTCTATATACGTGCAGAGGGCTACAAACGTAATGTACGACCGAGTTATCATCGTGTAAAAGAATCGAATCCCATTAGTCAATCGTAGTGCTAATAGATGACAGACACGCCTTCATTCGCCAGCGGATTGAAAGTGAGGCTGTCATTTGAAGTCCCACCTTTGAGGCTGATACACTGCGTATAACGGTGGAAACTGAAGTCTGGCATTTAGCAAATAACATGTTCTCAAAGAATAAAGAACCGATTTTATATTCAATATAATATTTGTAAGGTGCAGAATGCCACTGACTGGTTGAGCGTCCGAAGGATCTGTTTTTTTTTTGTGCACGTGATTTTGCCTAATTCGGCATTATAATCGATACGCATTAGCGATCACTATAACGTAAACTTCTTCGTTCCAATGTTTAACAGAAGCCGAGGTATCAACGAGATCTACGACTCTGACATTTGATTGTTGCTGTACTCTTCAGTGCATTACAAAAACATATTATAGAAAAAACTGGCAAATTCTTTCGAAATAATTAAAATTAATTGCTTAAAGTGTTACAAAAACAGCAAGGTTAACTTAAAATTTACCTAAAAGTACCCAAGTAGGAGGTTTCTGCGAAAGGGTTAAGTGTCTGCTATATGTACATAATGTTTAACCCTATCAGTAAATATGGTTGTTTTTTATTGTTCTTTAATTAATAAGGTCAAAGACGGTATATAAAAAATATATTGAAAAAAGGGAAAGGTGATCATTGCATTGCTTGTTGGGGATTCAATATGACCAGCAAAGCTGACGTTAATATCGAACTACACAATTCAATTAAACCTTATCCAATTTTATTGTTTATGCACTCTTCATTTAGGGCCTTACGGTTCGATGGGGAAATCTTTGACCTGTTCAGTTATAACCCTTTGTCTGCTATTATCGACCGTTTTAGGGCCGGGTTGACCTTTGTTAATTGGCCGCACCTAAGGAGTATAAAAATAGGTTAAACACAACCAAGAGTTTGAAGGGTTTTTCTACCAGTCGGAAATCTACGAAAATAACTGTTAAGTTATCAATAATTTCTTATTATTCATTAACCAACTGCTCCTTTTTGTTTCTTTTTTGTTTTGGGTTTGTTCTCTTTTAGAATTCGTAAAAGAATGGACAGCCAAGGATTTTTTGGTTGGAAGCAAGAGGAAACGGGGCCTGAACGAAGAATGCTGCCACGAGGACAGGGGCTGTGTTTGGGAGGAGGTTGCAGAGTACTGCAATATGCATGGGCGAGAGAGGCATAAGGGGGGCAGCTCCGCGATAGCCGGGATGCTAGGTCGATAGCGTTAATGCCCCTGATGGAGAATCCGAGTCACCGGCACCGTTATTCTGTAAAAAATTAAAACAAAACTGTTATATATAAACGTACCTTTACCAATCATTTAACTATTAATTAGTTTTGCATATACGACTAATTTTGTTTTCCTTTGAACAATAGGAACTTACTATAAATAGAATTAGGGATATCACAGAGCTTTATATTAAAATCTCTAAAACTTTTACGAAACATCCCGAAGGACATTTACAGAACTTTACTTTCACATAACGTGGGCTATAAAGAATCAATGATTACCTCTTTCGTTCTTTATAATAAAAAGAAGACGAATAACCTTTTACGACTTTAATAACAATCCTACCATATAAACAAATATGTGACTTTATCCATTGTCAGCAAGTTGCACTCGTGTTCCAAGTCCATGCTGTTCGCGTAATCGTTGGCAGGTCCGGATTATCTTTCTTTTCTTCTTTTTCCTCTTTTTCATTTCCAACTTTTAGGCACAAGCAAGAGCATAAGATTAATAAATTACCATGACTATTTTTATTTGTCTAAATCCCATGGCCAAGTTATAAAGTTGTAAATATTTACTTCCCTCGTAGACAAAGAACTTTACAGATTATGTAATAATAAGAATATGCCACTCAGAATAATCAATGTTCCTTCCTTTTTTCTTTTCTTTTTTGAAATTGTGGGTGGATGGGTCAAAAGTCAAATGAGAAAAAATGAAAATCGAAAATCAGTTTACAACGAAAAAACAAGAAAGAAAAACATCCTTTTTAAGGGGAAAAAATACCCAACAGTCTCTTCCAGATCTTCCTGTCAGTGCTGTCTATTGTTATCGGTCAACCTAGTTTCGATGGCTGACGTCCGTTCCTGATGGGGAGAAGGCAAAAAATGTCCTCAACAACATAAGTTGCAAGCTTGAAGCCAGGACAAGCCATGAAGAACATTGATCTAAAATATCTGCTTCATATGAGGCATTACTTTGCTCTTCAATGTATAGGGGTATATCAAATAGTTTGTCGATATTCAAAAATCGAAATTTGGGGTGGGTGGGTTGGTCAAAGCAAAATCGAAAAGAAATCGAAGTTGGTAAACATTGATTACTATGATTGGCCTGTGAGGAAGTCATACTTACTGGAAAGGGATGCAATTACGGCATTGAAACAAATAGTAGGTGCGGGGAAGTTGAATAGGTCTCGTGTAGCCAGTTAAGGCCTGGAGGTAATTTTAAGTATAGGAATACAGAATGGCTTAATGGGGACTATAATGACTAGTTGACCAACAGTAACATTAACGTTTCGTTGTGACATCAATTGATCAGCAAAGTATTTTTTATTGTTTTGTTTTTTTAATTTATGATCAATCACTTTTAGTGGGCAGTCCGTTTTATTGGACTGCTTCAGCATATTCGTAGAACTTGGAATTAAGACCAAGTGTACTCAAACTATCATTTATCAAGAAAACTAAATGCTGTTATGTAAAACAAGCTACAATGGGTTTTTCTTCTTGTTGTTGTTTATTTATTTGTATTGTTTTTTAAGCCATATTTAACGAGGGTGACCCATCGAGCCACAGCTGATTATTTGGGTTCTTCACATTGTATAAAAACACATCAAAGATAAATACTAACGATAACTTGGCAGAAAGGACACAGATAAACAAAACCAACAGTAGTTTAAGAAGATAAGCTTTTGCCAGCAGTCTGTGGTGCGTGTACCGTTTACGTTAGCATAAGAAGCATACAAATAGTTTAATATTAAATGTGGTTGCGCAAAAGAGACAATATTGATGTGAATATAAAACCACGTCGGTTAAAGCATGAGCAATTTGCATTATGGCGGCCAACTGAATCGAATGATCGACCGTCAAGGATAATCAAAAGTGAACCCATTAATCAGATCGCTGACAACACCTTATCTTTTTTTTTAAAGGGCGTGTGTGACCTAGGTAGGCATTCATCTTGAAATAATAATGCTCCCTCATAATGCGCCATGTCTGTCATTATGACACTCAAGGGAAACCTGAACCGAGCGATCTTTGGTATTTCTGGGAGTACGCTTAAATTACCTCACTTTATTATACAGCTGAACTATTTTGAAAAGCGAAATGTATTCGATAAAACAAGTAACAATTTGAAACGTCCCCTTACTGTCATTTTACGGTGATTCTTTTGTCGTGTGTATAGTGAAAGGCATGTCCACGAGGCACGTTATGACATGATCTAATTGAGTTGAATTGTTCACATTCTTACTGAGCCGAAATTGAGTCGTTTATTATGTTTTATTTATTCTTCTTTTTTTCTAAGCGGTGTGGTAGTCGGTGTCTTTGGTGTGGTTGTGACGATGGTAGCGTTCGTGGCGGTGGTAGTGGTGGTGGTGGCGGTGTGGTGGAAGTACAGTACTTACTTAGATCCCAGAAAATGTTCTTCGTTACATTTCGCGAAAAGAAGAAGATTTTTTTCTAAAGATTGTTAAAGCAGTACTATTACCGAAAGCTACTTTTTTTTCAACCCTACTCCCAATTCCTATAGATGAATTGGACTCCCAATGAAAAAGGTTACACAATTCTAAAGACAAGTTTCCTTTACTTCTAAACAATTATTCCGACCAAGAGTAATAGAAATAAAATGTAACACATTTCTATATATTATATATATATATATGTTAAAGAATTACAAATGTAATTTTATTACCATACAATTTATTTTGTTTGGCACCGTTTATAATAGTGTATCGCACAGGTGTGCATTGTTGTAGTTATTTACTTGACTATCAACTCATTTAAGTTATAGCTGTAGGATATATGAACAAAAGTATAGAAACAAACAACTAGAGCCTAAAAACTGCCATCAAAATATATGATTGAGTCCTAAGTACTGCCATCGAAACATAATTTAACCCTACCCACAGTTCAAAGGGGAACTGTAATTTGTGAGGATTTTTTATTCATTTTTTAGAACCTCTTGGAGTTTGTTTTTTTTATTCGGTTCCAAATCGCCAAGTTAATGATGTGTGGCCATTTTGTTATATTATAACTGATTCTTTTGGGGTTTTATAGATACAATTGAAAATATCTTGTGAAATATGTTAGGCCTATTATTGTTTCGAATTGCGATCCTGGTTTTCGGGAAGTAACATTCACCTTTAAAATTGTCCAGTTTCCAAGAAGTGACCAGCACATGAGAATATCATTAGATACTCACGTTTGCGAGGAAAACCAGGCATTATGACAATAATTCGCGTTTTCTTCGTGGGAAAGTAGATAACGGTACCGAGCTTTCTACCCCCAAAAACATTCAGATGAAAATCGTCAATCCCCAGAATGATCGCCAAATAAGCCACACGTCTTTAACCCACCCAGGTAAAGGGCTTTACAAACCTACTGTTCATACAATATTTACTGCAATGAAGTGTGAAGTTACAGGACCATGATTACATGGACTCACCTGGGTGTCAGATTTCCCACATGATTAAACGAATACATTATGACCCAGAACAAGAATGAAGGGAGATATTCCAATTCAAGCATTATTAGTCGGTAAGACAAGCGGAAACATCCAGTCTGTAGATACCCCGCATGTATAAAGACCAAACACAAATCGATACCAGATATTGCTTTCATCCACGCGTACCGTAAAAGCCGGGCTGTGGTAGACTCCATTGATGCATCATTACCTGTGGATTTGCGTTGCCTCTGTTTTCAATGATTACCGTTGACATTCATATGGTGAAATATTGATGGTGCGACAGCATCAGAGGCGTAAACAGACTTTTTATTTTGTATTTATATTTTTTTGGGGGGGGGAGGAGGGGGGTACAGATATTCAGGAAAGGGGTTGCTATTTAATGTATCGAACCATCCATGTTTGGATTTCTTCGATCTCATTTGAGGGGCAAGAGGGGGGCAATGGTTCTGAGGGGAGGGGGGCTCCCGCCCCTGCCTCCCAATGAGGGTGGGTAACAAATCCGTCCAACGGTATTATCTTGCACTAACAGCATATTTTATTTTATACAAAAAAGTGTACCCCTGTAGACAAGTAATCTAACCAACCCCCATTGTTAACAGTATACATGACTACCGAGGCATGCTTGCGTTCTGTGGACAAAGTAGCAACCCTTTTTTATGTTTTGAGGTATATTAACTTTTCATTAATAAGCATTTTTGACTTTGGTATGATCACACGGCACTGCTTTATGGCACGGTGTCGGCTAAAAACATGCCCAAATGCATGCGCGGGAGTAGCTTATAGTCGAGCTACGCGAAGGCCAGACGGAGTTATTCCATTGTACATAACTGTCCATAAAAAGCTAGTTATTCTTGTCTGCTTTGCATATTTAATGCTATCTATCCTTGGTATAGATCTATAAATCGTTCATATATGAATGTTGCAATGTGTGTAGAAAGAACAGGCTTTACGCTACATGTCAAGACAACCTGTGTGTACAGCTTAAATATATGGGTGTAAACATAGTGAAATATTAAATATATATATATATTCCCTTTATTTCCAGGTCTATTCCTTCAGTTTAAATAGCGTGATGATTATTAGAAATAAAAGAGCATTTATTTCAGATTGCCTAATGACTGGCGATTCTCTTATTTGTGTCTTGTGTGGTTGTAGTGAAAGGTTTAATTTGGTGCAGAACAGAAATCACATCAAAACGACGGTAAAACACAGTATTGATGATGAGTTGAAAATCTATCAATAACAAAAATCATTACAAACGAAAACACTTTGCATGTACTTATTTCCAGAACCAATTTTCTTGAGATTTATTTCTGAGAAAAAATTGAATCAGCTGGTGCAAACTGCTCGCCAACCAAAAGGACCTATGGTACACGTACGCAAAATAGTTAAAGACACTGGACACCTTTGGTAATTGTCAAAGACCAGTCTTCTCACTTGGTGTATCTCAACATATGCACAAAAAAACAAACCTGTGAAAATTTGAACTCAATTGGTCGTCGAAGTCGCAAGATAATAATGGAAGGAAAAACACCCTTGTCACACGAAGTTGTGTGCTTTCAGATGCTTGATTGCTTGATTTCGAGACCTCACGCGTGAGGTCTCGAAATCAATTCAAATACTTTACTTCTTTCTCAAAAACTACGTTACTTTAGAGGGAGCCGTTTCCCACAATGTTTTATACTATCAACAGCTCTCCATTGCTCGTTACCAAGTAAGTTTTTATGCTAACAATTATTTTGAGTAATTACCAAAAGTGTCCAGTGCCTTTAATGCCCTGACGTTTCGACCCATGCAGTATCTTTCCTCTCCTTCAGATTTCGCTTCAATTGGTAGACACGTCAGGCCACTATCAAACTATTTTGAGAATTATTTTCTGTTTCAACAACTCTCACATGTTCAAGTAGTTTCCCCTCAAACAATCAGTTTCTTGTTTATCTAGAAAGCTTGATCCTCTCGTTTGCTGAAATTTTCACAGGGTGGTTGTATGGAGTGCCGCTAAAGTTAAACTATAGGCAAGACTGTAACATTCAAATCAAATAACTTAAAACGAAATTTAAAATGAACTTTAACCTTGAAAACTCAAGAGTCATAAGAGTTAATACAACTTCTTCCCCAGCCAGTACCGGTAATACTTTTTTATGATTCACAACGTTCTGTCTGATTGTTTCTCCGTTAGTTTTTCTTCTTCGGTGACTTTTGTATAATACAATTAAATTTTCGCACGATAAGCTTATAGATTTCCATGATTTAATTTTTTTTTTCAACCTTTTAAACCTCCAATTATAATTTGCTGCAATACGTCAAGTTTGGATTGATGGGGATATCCCATTCGATAATGGTTTTCCGGGGCTGGATTTGATTGAAGTGTAATCTCTTTGTCATAGTGCGGTAAATCTGAGGATTCCTGCGAATGCCAAGGTCAAATCAAAGATTGCCTGACTGGAGATAAACACGTGTATCCCCCGCTTTAGTTATTACAAACATTATTTCTGTGCTGTCACTGCAAACTATTCAATTCGGTTACGTAGTGTTTTTTTTTATATCAATAGATAACAATATATTTCGTTCCTTTCCTTTTACTTCGTATCACACCTGCCCGGATGGGGCTGTGATTACTTTAATTTCCTGTATCGAACAGTCTATTGGGTGATGGTCTGGTAAGACAATGGAATAAAGACAAATCAAATCAATGGGTTTCTGCCTTCTTACCATCAGATTGTATAAGCTTTAAACACAGCTAAGTTCTACGCTACATAACACCTCTGGGACTGAGTCTGGGTACGTACAGGGACTATTCGCGCGTTGCGGGCGTTAAAACCCTGCAGCAAGGGACCTGTTTGGTTGCAACGTCCCTGTGGTACGCTGTCAGTACATGCTGACAAGTTTTTTCCATATGTTAACAGGATTTGTTTTTTGCTTTTTTTCAACAATCTTTTATGGAAGTGTGTTGTTCATATGTCCAGGTATTGCCTGGTTAAATTAAGCTGGTTTGTTTGCTTAATTCTTTAAGTTTGATAACTTGGTTTCATATATATTCTGTACAAAAAGGATGCTGGCAGAGTTTTGTCCTGCCCTTTTCTAACCAAATCACTGTCCAGATTGAAAAATATGTCAAACATGTGCTGACAATGTCCCTCTTTACTGGGTTTTAAAGACACTACATGTATAAGATATCAACAACAAAAAATGTTTACAATTTGAAAGTTCACCAAGTGTAAATTTCAAACTACCACCAATTCTCTCAGAAAATAATAATACAAATAGTTAAACAAATAAAATTAATAAAATGAGTAAAATTAGGCCTAAAAAAAAATAAAGTAAATAAAATGCATAAAATTAATAAAGTTAAATAAATAAAATAAATGAAAACATGAAATAAATGAAATAAATATAATAAATGAAATAAATGAAATAAATGAAATAAATGAAATAAATGAAATAAATGAAATAAATAAAATAAATAAAATAAATGAAATAAATGAAATAAATGAAATAAATGAAATAAATGAAATAAATGAAATAAATGAAATAAATGAAATAAATAAAATAAATAAAATAAATGAAATAAATGAAATAAATGAAATAAATGAAATAAATGAAATAAATGAAATAAATGAAAAGAATGAAATGAATGAAATAAATGAAATAAATGAAATAAATGAAATAAATGAAATAAATGAAATAAATGTAATAATGAAATAAATGAAATAAACGAAATAAATGAAATCAATTAAATCAATTAAATAAATGAAATCAATTAAGTCAATTAAATCAACAAAATCAACGAAATCAACGATATCAACGAAATCAACGAGATCAACGAGATCAACGAGATCAATGGGATCAATGGGATTAATGGGATCAATGGGATCAATGGGATAAATGGGATACATGAGATAAGAGAAATAAATGAAATAAATGAAAATGAAATAAATGCGCATAACTTACGTTGTATAAAGATGATCATGATGGAAAACTTTCCTTTATAATTTTTTGCCTGAAATGCAGTGAAGATTAATCAGTATTTTTGTGGGTTTTTTTTTTTTAAACTATTTCTCGTGACTCCGATGACCGATTTAGCTTAATTTTTCAGTAGGTTTGTTATTTCATGTAGATGTTGGATCACCTAAACTGTGGATACTGGTCTTTAACAATTGCCAATGTTGTCCACGTGCTTCAAGGAAAAAAGCACTTGAAGACCACTAAAATATTTTGTTGCAGATATCAGTAAAAACAATCGAAATAACCCTGGTACAAAATCGTGCCCACAATTCCTGACAAAGTACAAACGATTTCCCTCTACAAACACTCTTTTAAAAAGGTTCAGGGGAGCCTGACCCACTTTTGGGGCTGACCCGTGAAGTGGTTTTCATTTAATTTTAGCTCGGATTCTGCGTAATTTTGACCCTTTTCTGGGTAATTGTGACACAAATTTCGGGTCATACTGACCCAAAAGACGGTCAGGCCCCTCGGAACCCCGATCGAGTCAAATCTGACCCGGGTCAATTCTGACCCAAAAGTGTGTAATCTACGCTCAATGTTACATTTTGCTAGACACAATCAGTCAAGCAACGATTATTAAGCCTATACGCACGTTGCAAAATCGCATCTATCCCCATTGTTCTAAACAGATTTAGAACATAGTAGCCTCGAGTGAATGATTACTGAAGCCCTTTTGTGACACTATGCATTTGGCTTTCACCTTGAAGTGCTTTGCTTTCATGTGATAGTGTGTTTCTTTCGTATGATAGTGTTTCTCTGTCATGTGATTGTATTTCTCTGCCATGTGATAGTGTTTCTCTGTCATGTGATAGTGTTTCTCTTTCACCCGATTGCTGCCACCTAATATTACGCTGCCAGTTGTGTCAGTAGCGGCCGCCAGTTATTTAGTGGCGGCCACCACTTATTATGGTGCGAAAACCAGGTGAAAGAGAAACACTACCACGTGAAAGAGAAACACTACCACGTGAAAGAGAAACACTACCACGTGAAAGAGAAACACTACCGCGTGAAAGAGAAACACTACCACGTGAAAGAGAAACACTTCCACGTGAAAGAGAAACACTACCCCGTGAAAGAGAAACACTACCACGTGAAAGAGAAACACTACCACGTGAAAGAAAAACACTACCCCGTGAAAGAGAAACACTTCCACGTGAAAGAGAAACACTACCACGTGAAAGAGAAACACTACCACGTGAAAGAGAAACACTACCACGTGAAAGAGAAACACTACCACAAACGCCTCCACGTCAAAGAAAATGCAATGTGGCAATAACGGGCTTCTGTATTATCATGACATGCCCAGGCTGCAGCTCTTTTTGGTTTAAACGATTCAGTCGAGTTTTGATACCTGCTTAGACCATAGAGCAACAACAGCTTGCCTTGTTCTTTGCTTAGACAGACTACTTAATTATGACGTGCGACCAGTAACGAAAAGTAATTAATTGCAAGACTTGAAGGCATAGTATACCTTTGTTTTTGGGGACCGTTTTATTGTTTTAATCCTATATAAATGTAGATACAACTAAACTAAACTGTCAAAATTTCATTTCAAAAGGTGGTCGCGTTTTTCAAATATCGCCAAAATCCGCAGTGAATGTCCATGCATGAAGAACAATCCTATATTAGGAATACACAGTCTGAGAAACGTTTCTCAGATTCAAATTTTGGGGGATAAAAACTGACATCTTTTTTCATATCCACAGCATTTTGAATTGAAATACTTTTTCAAAATGCTGTATACTATCGAAAGTTGCTTTACTTCTAGCCTAGTAAGTTTTTATTGCCATTTATTTTTAGAGTGATTACCAATCGTATACCTTCCCTTTATTGCAACTGTGGACAACATGGGGGCTTGAGAAAATAGTCATATTCCAAACTTTATCCAAAGCCTTGTTTGGGTTAATACCAAAATGATTTTTTCCCGGTCGCGTGTAAAAAAAATATTCTTAGTCTGACTATTAACCCTTTAGTCCCTGCACCGCCCGAGTTTGCGGATTTTTTAAATAGTTTTTTAGACTCTCTAAGTGAATTACTAGAATCGTGGTTTAAAATAATTTTAAAAGACACACAAGGCTTGTTATTTACGTTCATCTTTCGTCCTTTTCGTTAACACTGTCATTAATTAACATAATTTTTCAATTTCGGAGGAGATAAGTCCCAAGGGAACACTAAGGGTCTCCCGTTAACGACTACCGCTAAATTTTATGGAGGTTATTTTTCTTAAGGTTAAAATGACCACAATAGTTTTTAAGGCTGTTACCTGGCGTAAATTACACACTAATTGCTAACCATTAGTTTCGACAGTATCATCATGATGAAAGAAAAAATATTTTGTTAAAAATGAGTGTGGTTTTTGGTACAAGCTTTTGATCATCATTAGCGTTAAAATGTTTACAATTCAACTTCCAACCCATGAAGGGTGAAAATTAAAATACTGATTTATATAAACGATTGACATTGTCTCGACCAACGCGTACCAATGACTATTTAGTTTTAATTTGATGCTACTTTTGTTTTTTCTCTAAACACAAGCTGGTGGGCGTTTCCTCCTACCCCATATTACGGTGTATCGTTTTGGGTGGCTGGGTGGTCCAGTGGCTAAAAGGTTAAGACAGAAATTGTGAGTTTTATCCATGTTATAGTATCTCAGGCTAACTTTGAGCTGAATGTATCCAGTTTTGTAAGAAGTTTAAATGAATGTGAAGGCCCAAAAGGTTAAAACAGAAATTGTGAGTTTTGTTTAAATGCTCAATTTGTAGATACACTCACAATGTTTGATTCATTATAGTTTCATGGATTGGCATTTTTGTTTTTGTTTTAATATGTTATTTGCAAGACCGACGTAGACCGACGACAATTTGTCGTTGTGATTCAACCGGAAGGTGGCGCTGTTCACTTTTCACGGGTACAATATTTTTCTGAACCGATTTTTGTTTTCACGAAGGTAAGTGTGAACCAAAATGCACTTTGAAAAAAGGGAGGAAAACGCCAATTATGCGGCAACCACACTTCGTAATCCAATAACAGTAACAGGTTATTCCCAGTCTTTATCTCCGTATGTTTTACTGTACAGTGTCACTCGTGTTTTCGCACAAATGCCGCACGTGTTACCTGAAATGCCGTTTTTCGGGTTGAAAAGTTAGTTCATGAGCCCGATTAATTACCCAAATATACATTTTTTTTTGCATATTTCGGTTAATACCACCAATGATTTTTATATGCGTAAACATTGCTACAAATATACTGAAAGCCACTCGCCAAAAACAATGCGAAAAAAAACATTTTTCAAACTGTTTTTTATTTGGTACTCTGAGGAAGTCTGAGGTGCAATCCATGTGCACAACGTAACCAAAAAGCCCCATGGCGTATATCTCAAGTAAATATCCAGATTTTAAACCAAAATACCCTGACCGTTAACAAGGCTGGCTTCATTCCAGAGATGTTTAGACTGTTACCACCTGCTTACTGTTTCACAACGCAACAGTGAAATTGGCACGGTGAAGAGGCTAGCGAGAATGTGCTTTGTGGGCATTGTTATTAGAAACTTGCTCCTTTTGTGTAGAAGGAATGTGTGAGCTTCAACATTACGTGCGTGCGTGCGCGGGTGCTTTTTGAAAGTGTTACATTTTTATCGACAACCCACAAAGTGACTTATTTTAAGCCTGCATTTATAATAACTGCCTTTCTGCTTTTCAGAGAGGGTGTTACACCATGTTTGTATTTGGAGCAGACAGTCGACATCAGTATGCACCTAATACCGGGCCCATGCACATCCGACCGAGACTTGCAATTTTTGAGAATTGAAGGCTGTCGAGGCTTAACCTAAAGATGGTTGATGTCATGACCACGCAATGGAGCAGTCGACTTTTGACGGCATCCTCTTCCATCTAAAGTATGTGAGTAAATAAATTATTATGATTTCATACCCGTTTGTTAACATTATTTGTAGGGACAGAGGCCGAATGCGAACAGCACTTTTTTATTCATTTTGACCACAAATTTAGAGTGTAGTATGGGTTAATTTAGTGTCTGACTAAGAGATGGTGACCTGCGAATTGACAGCATACGGGGTCCCGGGCCCATCAAGTGGGGCTGAACGACACGCCTCGTCAGACAACAGGGCTCGCGTCCGTTAGCAGTAGGTTTCAGGACTCCATGACCACCAGCTTCACTTCCCTAGTTTTTTCGATCCTTCTTGTTTTGTAGTTCTTTTATGCAACTTGGTTCTAGCTTTTGCTATGTGCCGCTTTTCAACCTGTTGATGTTTTCACCAGAACCCTGAATCCAAGTAATAAAAAAAAAATTAAAAAAACGGATTTTGTGCGTGCAAACCATGAAATATTATTATGTTGGTATGATAAGTATATTGACTTATACATCAGCCTCGAAATTAATTCACGGGGCACTCGCGCACATGACACATAACAGTTCCGCATGAATTTTCCTTTTGTAAAAAAAAATTTGCATTTTTGAAAATAACACAGTCCCAGTGTGCCTCTGACTTCTGTACAGTGGCTCATGTCTCATTCGGGAAATCCCTGCAACGAAATGAAGTACTTCCTCGTATAGCGAACCCATCGCAGAATCTCAACAGAACGTTACCCCTGTATTAAAACGTAAACCTGTACAGCTCGGCTCTATTATTGTAGTATTTTATTGTAAGTTAATAAATGTTGTTGTTGGTTTGTTTGTTTTCCTCTTCAAATTCTGTATAAAAACATTTTTCACACAAACGAGAAAGATACATCATTTTGGTTTCATTTATTAATTCTGGTTGGGAAGCCAAGGACACCCAAAAGTGAACTTAATCACTACACTAGCCAAGAACCCCGTGGAGAGAAAACAATGAGGGAAGTTTAAGTTTGAAGATCCTGTAATTGATCAACCACGGAAACACCCTTGTTATGAATAATGCATGAGAACTCATGCTCGTAAACATAGCAGTGCCGTTCAGCAATGCCTTTGTTCAGAAAGTTTGCTTTTGAAAATAAATAACACAGTCCCATTAAGCCCTGACCACCTCCATACAGTGGTTTATGTCTCAATCGGGAAATCCCTGCCATGAAAATGACGTAGTTTTTCGCAGCATACCCATTGCAGAATCTCAACATAACGCAACCACAGTATTAGTCGTCAGTTTGGGATCATCTAAGCATGCTGTTCATGTCTGTAATAATGTAAATAATGTGGTTTTCGCTTGTTTTCGAACATTTAAGTTGTAAAGGTTGAAAAACCGAGGGGAAGTATTCGGTGATGATACGCGTTCGAACCATCATCTAGATCTAGCGACTCGACTGTCTAAGGTAGGCACTATTGAATAATCATTTGCTACGAATGATTGCTAACACTTCCATATAGTATTAAGCACTCATCGTGGTTTTAAATACAAGAATGGCCAGGTGTTTTTTCAAGGAGTACTCGTCGATATAATGTTTAATGATTTATAACAATAGTAATAAATAAAATTTTATGTTTTAAATCCCTACACTACTACAAAACTGTACTGCTCACTTTTTTTTTATTATATTATTACTATAGTATAACAGTATAATTTTAACATAAGTATAGTATAATATAGTATAACTTTAATATTAGTATATTTAATTATTTTTAGTAAATAAATGGGGTTTTTTTCAAAATCTGTATGATATATTTTTTTCCCAAATGAGAAAGACATAAGATCCTGTAAGTGATCAACCCTGGGAAAAAAACCTTGCTATGAATATGCATGAGAACTCATGCCCGTATACAAAGTAGTTAACGTGCACCAGTTAGCCCTTTTGAGGTATGGCGGACTCTAGGGGTGCACTGTTTGGTTTAGGTGTATACCGACAATTTTACCCAAACCAACAAGTGCTCTAGTAGTGTGTCCACTATATTTCAAAATGGCTTATGCCTTTGTTCTGAAAGATTGCACTTATAAATCAAAAACAGGGTCCCAATTAGCCTTTTTGAGATTAAGTTTACACTTTAGGAATGCACTGTTTCGTTAAGGTGTATACAGACAAATTTACCCACAACTTATAGTGTCATAGATTTGTGTCCACCATATCTCAAAATGGCGTACGAGCCCATCCTCTATACAGTGGCTTATGTCTCAATAGGGAAATCCCCGGCAACGAAAATGAAGTAGTTTGTCGCAGCAAACCCAACGCAGGATCTCAACAGAACGTAACCCCAGTAGTAGTCGTCAGTTTGGGATCATCTAAGCATGTTGTTCCTGTCTGTTATTACAAGGTTACCAACATTAATCTTTTTGAATGATGTATTCTTCACTTGTTTGTTGTAAAGGTTGTAAAGGTTGAAAAACCGAGGGGGGAAGTATGCGGTGATGATACGCGTTCGAACCATCATCTAGATCTAGCTACTCGACTGACTAAGGTAGGCACTATTGAATAAGCATTTGCTACGAATGATTGCTAACAGTTCCATATAGTATTAAGCACTCATCGTGGATTTAAATACAAGAATGGCCAGTTTGTTTTCAAGGAGTACTCGTCGATATAATGTTTAATGATTTATAACAATAATAATATATTAAATGTTATGTTTTAAGCTCCCTACACTACTACAAAACTGTACTGCTCTGCTCTTTTTATATTAAATTAATTTTACATACTATAACCTTGTATAGTTCTAACATCAGTATAGTAAAATATAGTATAATTATAATATTAGTATAGTTTATTATTGATAGTTAATAACTGTTTTCCTTCAATTTATGCCTGCTTTTCTCTTCAAACGAGAAAGATGTAGCACCCTTTTATTGATCAACCCCGTAAACGCCCTTGCTATGAATATGCATGAGAACCTATGCCCGTAAACATAGCAGTGACGTTCATCCAAGCTTTGTTCAGAAAGTTTGCATATTAAAATAAATAACACGGTCCCATTGAGCCCTGACCTCCATACAGTGGTTTATGTCTCAATCGGGAAATCCCTGCAACGAAAACGAAGTACTTCCTCGTAGGCACGAAAATAACGTACTTTCTTGCAGCAAACCTATCGCAGAATGTCAACAGAATGTAACCCCAGTATTAAAACTGTCAGAACTGTTCTGCTCGGCCGTTGTATTTTAGTATATTATTATTAGTAAATAAATTTGGTTTTTTTTTTCATAATCTGTTGATATATTTTTTTCCAAATGAGAAAGATATAATATCCTGTAATTGATCAACCCTGGAAAAACCCTCGCTATGAATATGCATGAGAACTCATGCCCGTATACAACGTAGTTAACGTGCACCAGTTAGCCCTTTCGAGGTATGGCGGACTCTAGGAGTGCACTGTTTGGTTTAGGTGTATACAGAAAAAATTACCCAAACCAACCAGTGCTCTAGTAATGTGTCCACCATATTTCAAAATGGCTTGTGCCTTTTTCTTGAAAGAGTGCACTTATAAATCAACAACAGAGTCTCAATATTAGTCTTTTTGAGATTTGGTTGACACTTTAGGAATAGACTGTTTGGTTTGGGTGTATACAGACAAATTTACCCACACCTAATTGTGTCACACAATACAAAGTTTTGTGTCCACCATATCTCAAAATGGCGTACGAGCTCAGCCTTTATACAGTGGTTTATGTCTCATTCGGGAAATCCCCGGCAACGAAAATGACGTAGTTTCTCGCAGCAAACTCATCGCAGCATCTCAGCAGAACGTTACCCCTGGTTAGTCTTAGCATGTTGTTCCTGTTCGTTTCTTCATTACCAATCGCCAACAAGCAACCCTTCAATTGGAGTACTCGTCGATACAATGTTTTTTGACTTATAACAATAATAATAAATTAGTTCTGCTCGGCTCTTTTAATATTATTGTATTACTACAGTATAACCTACTATAGTTTTAACATAAGTAAACTATACTAATATAGTATAAAAATAATATTAGTATAGTTTGTTATTGTTAGTAAATAATTGTTGTCCTTCAAATTATGTCTGCTTTTCTCTTCAAACGAGAAAGGTATAAGATCCTTTAAAGGAACATTACAGAATTGATTTTTGCTAACAAAACCGTTGCTGGCAGTGTAAGCACTTTATGTAATCCACCATATACATAAACTGGCAAACGTGTAGAAGTTTGAGATCGATCGGCCATCTGGGTCACGAGAAAATAGTGCAAAACCGATTACAAATTTGCATGTGTTATACAATGCATGAATAAAACGCTCAGGAGCGATAAACTCCAATCGGAAATTAGTTTGATTTATTTCTCATCAAATATGGCATTTAAGACAGAAATATTTCTAGGGATGTTTTCTACTATCATCATCATTAGACCGTTTAAGTTTTATGTAAATCTGTGATCTTAAAGAAAATTTTACTTACCACTTCTGTAACGTTCCTTTAAAAATCAACCCCGGAAAAACCCTTGTTATGAAACATAGCAGTGCCGTTCAGCAATGCCTTTGTTCAGAAAGTTTGCTTTTGAAAATAAATAACACAGTCCCATTGAGCCCTGACCACCTCCATACAGTGGTTTATGTCTCAATCGGGAAGTCCCAGCCATGAAAATGACGTAGTTGTTTCGCAGCATACCCATTGCAGAATCTCAACATAACGTAACCACAGTATTATTAGTCGTCAGTTTGGGATCATCTAAGCATGTTGTTCATGTCTGTTATTACCAGTTACCAACATGAATCTTATTGAATAATGCAAATAATGTGATTTTCACTTGTTTGCGAACATTTAAGTTGTAAAGGTTGAAAAACCGAGGGGAAAGTATTCGGTGATGATACGATTTCGAACCATCATTTAGATCTAGCGACTCGACTGACTAAGGTAGGCACTATTGAATAATCATTTGCTACGAATGATTGCTAACACTTCCATATAGTATTGAGCACTCATCGTGGTTTTAAATACAAGAATGGCCAGGTGTTTTTTTCAAGGAGTACTCGTCGATATAATGTTTAATGATTTATAACAATAGAAATAAATAAAATTTTATGTTTTAAATCCCTACACTACTACAAAACTGTACTGCTCACTTTCTTTTAATTATATTATTACTATAGTATAACAGTATAATTTTAACATAAGTATAGTATAATATAGTATAACTTTAATATTAGTATATTTAATTATTTTTAGTAAATAAATGGGGTTTTTTTCAAAATCTGTATGATATATTTTTTTCCCAAATGAGAAAGACATAAGATCCTGTAAGTGATCAACCCTGGGAAAAAAACCTTGCTATGAATATGCATGAGAACTCATGCCCGTATACAAAGTAGTTAACGTGCACCAGTTAGCCCTTTTGAGGTATGGCGGACTCTAGGGGTGCACTGTTTGGTTTAGGTGTATACCGACAATTTTACCCAAACCAACAAGTGCTCTAGTAGTGTGTCCACTATATTTCAAAATGGCTTATGCCTTTGTTCTGAAAGATTGCACTTATAAATCAAAAACAGGGTCCCAATTAGCCTTTTTGAGGTTAAGTTTACACTTTAGGAATGCACTGTTTCGTTAAGGTGTATACAGACAAATTTACCCACAACTTATAGTGTCATAGATTTGTGTCCACCATATCTCAAAATGGCGTACGAGCCCATCCTCTATACAGTGGCTTATGTCTCAATAGGGAAATCCCCGGCAACGAAAATGAAGTAGTTTGTCGCAGCAAACCCAACGCAGGATCTCAACAGAACGTAACCCCAGTAGTAGTCGTCAGTTTGGGATCATCTAAGCATGTTGTTCCTGTCTGTTATTACAAGGTTACCAACATTAATCTTTTTGAATGATGTATTCTTCACTTGTTTGTTGTAAAGGTTGTAAAGGTTGAAAAACCGAGGGGGGAAGTATGCGGTGATGATACGCGTTCGAACCATCATCTAGATCTAGCTACTCGACTGACTAAGGTAGGCACTATTGAATAAGCATTTGCTACGAATGATTGCTAACAGTTCCATATAGTATTAAGCACTCATCGTGGATTTAAATACAAGAATGGCCAGTTTGTTTTCAAGGAGTACTCGTCGATATAATGTTTAATGATTTATAACAATAATAATATATTAAATGTTATGTTTTAAGCTCCCTACACTACTACAAAACTGTACTGCTCTGCTCTTTTTATATTAAATTAATTTTATATACTATAACCTTGTATAGTTCTAACATCAGTATAGTAAAATATAGTATAATTATAATATTAGTATAGTTTATTATTGATAGTTAATAACTGTTTTCCTTCAATTTATGCCTGCTTTTCTCTTCAAACGAGAAAGATGTAGCACCCTTTTATTGATCAACCCCGTAAACGCCCTTGCTATGAATATGCATGAGAACCTATGCCCGTAAACATAGCAGTGACGTTCATCCAAGCTTTGTTCAGAAAGTTTGCATATTAAAATAAATAACACGGTCCCATTGAGCCCTGACCTCCATACAGTGGTTTATGTCTCAATCGGGAAATCCCTGCAACGAAAACGAAGTACTTCCTCGTAGGCACGAAAATAACGTACTTTCTTGCAGCAAACCTATCGCAGAATGTCAACAGAATGTAACCCCAGTATTAAAACTGTCAGAACTGTTCTGCTCGGCCGTTGTATTTTAGTATATTATTATTAGTAAATAAATTGGGTTTTTTTTTTTCATAATCTGTTGATATATTTTTTTCCAAATGAGAAAGATATAATATCCTGTAATTGATCAACCCTGGAAAAACCCTCGCTATGAATATGCATGAGAACTCATGCCCGTATACAACGTAGTTAACGTGCACCAGTTAGCCCTTTCGAGGTATGGCGGACTCTAGGAGTGCACTGTTTGGTTTAGGTGTATACAGAAAAATTTACCCAAACCAACCAGTGCTCTAGTAATGTGTCCACCATATTTCAAAATGGCTTATGCCTTTTTCTTGAAAGAGTGCACTTATAAATCAACAACAGAGTCTCAATATTAGTCTTTTTGAGATTTGGTTGACACTTTAGGAATAGACTGTTTGGTTTGGGTGTATACAGACAAATTTACCCACACCTAATTGTGTCACACAATACAAAGTTTTGTGTCCACCATATCTCAAAATGGCGTACGAGCTCAGCCTTTATACAGTGGTTTATGTCTCATTCGGGAAATCCCCGGCAACGAAAATGACGTAGTTTCTCGCAGCAAACTCATCGCAGCATCTCAGCAGAACGTTACCCCTGGTTAGTCTTAGCATGTTGTTCCTGTTCGTTTCTTCATTACCAATCGCCAACAAGCAACCCTTCAATTGGAGTACTCGTCGATACAATGTTTTTTGACTTATAACAATAATAATAAATTAGTTCTGCTCGGCTCTTTTAATATTATTGTATTACTACAGTATAACCTACTATAGTTTTAACATAAGTAAACTATACTAATATAGTATAAAAATAATATTAGTATAGTTTGTTATTGTTAGTAAATAATTGTTGTCCTTCAAATTATGTCTGCTTTTCTCTTCAAACGAGAAAGGTATAAGATCCTTTAAAGGAACATTACAGAATTGATTTTTGCTAACAAAACCGTTGCTGGCAGTGTAAGCACTTTATGTAATCCACCATATACATAAACTGGCAAACGTGTAGAAGTTTGAGATCGATCGGCCATCTGGGTCACGAGAAAATAGTGCAAAACCGATTACAAATTTGCATGTGTTATACAATGCATGAATAAAACGCTCAGGAGCGATAAACTCCAATCGGAAATTAGTTTGATTTATTTCTCATCAAATATGGCATTTAAGACAGAAATATTTCTAGGGATGTTTTCTACTATCATCATCATTAGACCGTTTAAGTTTTATGTAAATCTGTGATCTTAAAGAAAATTTTACTTACCACTTCTGTAACGTTCCTTTAAAAATCAACCCCGGAAAAACCCTTGTTATGAAACATAGCAGTGCCGTTCAGCAATGCCTTTGTTCAGAAAGTTTGCTTTTGAAAATAAATAACACAGTCCCATTGAGCCCTGACCACCTCCATACAGTGGTTTATGTCTCAATCGGGAAGTCCCAGCCATGAAAATGACGTAGTTGTTTCGCAGCATACCCATTGCAGAATCTCAACATAACGTAACCACAGTATTATTAGTCGTCAGTTTGGGATCATCTAAACATGTTGTTCATGTCTGTTATTACCAGTTACCAACATGAATCTTATTGAATAATGCAAATAATGTGATTTTCACTTGTTTGCGAACATTTAAGTTGTAAAGGTTGAAAAACCGAGGGGGAAGTATTCGGTGATGATACGATTTCGAACCATCATTTAGATCTAGCGACTCGACTGACTAAGGTAGGCACTATTGAATAATCATTTGCTACGAATGATTGCTAACACTTCCATATAGTATTAAGCACTCATCATGGTTTTAAATACAAGAATGGCCAGTTTGTTTTCAAGAAGTACTCGTCGATATAATGTGTAATGATTTTTAACAATAGTAATAAATAAAATTTTATGTTTTAATCTCAATACACTACTACAAAACTGTACTGGTAGGATTTTGTTTATTATATTAATACTATAGTATAACCTAGTATAATTTTAACATAGTATAGTATAATAAAGTATAACTTTAAAGTTTATTATTGTTAGTGAATAATTGTCAGAACTGTTCTGCTCGGCTCCTGTATTTTAGTACATTATTATTAGTAAATAAATAGTTTTTTTCAAAATCTGTATGATATATTTTTTTCCAAAATGAGAAAGATATAAGATCCTGTAATTGATCAACCCTGGAAAAACCCTTGCTATGAATATGCATGAGAACTCATGTCCGTATACAAAGTAGTTAACGTGCACCAATTTACCTGTTTGAGGTATGGCGGACTCTATGAGTGCAAACTAAATAGTGCTTTAGTAATGTGTCCACCATGATCTCAAAATGGCTTATGCCTTTGTTCTGAAGATTGCCTTTATAAAACAATAACAGAGTCCCAATTAGATTTGGTTGACACTATATGAATGCACTGTTTGGTTTGGGTGAATACCATATCTCAAAATGGCGTACGAGCCCAGCCTCTATGGGTGCACCCCACCAAACAGGAGAAAACAAAGCGTCGAGATCATTATTTTTTTATAGACCCTCAAATATTCTATATAATACAGATTTGAGAGCCACCATGAGAAGTGCATAGGGTGTAACCAGGTAATTCCGCCAGTGGATTAAGAGCCTCTCGACCAATCAGAAGGCTGCATTTGGGTCACGTCATACCTAATTTGCATATTTTGAGGAGCTGCTGGACTGAACCATTTTGGCTAGAAGGGGTGTGAAGATAAATCGTGGGGGATGTTTCACTGACTTTTTAACATTATAATGAATACTGGAAAGTCATACGGGTCTTCCCCCATACATGTTGTAAAGGTACGTATGACGATAGGGTCTAGTGCCACCAAACCAAAAGTGTTGTTGTTATACCATTCCCACTCAGGGTGACAGACTAAGGACAATTTGGCAATAACACAACGTTCATGTTGAGACAAGTTATGACGATTAATTCCTTTGAGTCTCTACCACACAACAACCCGTTGGTAACCACGCTGGGAATTATTTGAAATCTGATTTGTTTTGTTCCACAAAGTGTATTCAATGCTTTTGTATGATAAACCTGAGGTCAGCACACTGTCCGTGGAAACAAACTCATCAAATTCACCAATTAATCGTCATAACTTGTCTCAACATGAACGCCTATCGTTAAACGTAGGACGGTACCTTTACAACATGCACGGGGGAAGACCCGTATGACTTTCCGAAGGGATACACCTGTCACGACGGTCAAACTTGCCGTAATCTAGGGTTGTCTGAACTCATGTATTAATTAATATACCTTAACAAATATAAGTGTACTTGTTTACATATTTGTTTACAATATGACTGTTGCATATTCATTATAATGTTAAAAAGTCAGTGAAACATCCCTCACGTTTTACCTACACACCCCTTCTAGCCAAAATGGTTCAGTCCAGCAGCTCCTCAAAACGTGCAAATTAGGTTTCACGTGACCCAAATGTAGCCTTCTGATTGGTCGAGAGGCCCTGAATCCACTGGCGGAATTACCTGGTTAGACCCTATGCACTACTCCCAGAAAGTGTTCCAGTGTAAAAAAAAAAAAAATGTTGCCCAATTGTGACCTTGGAGTTGTTGCTTTCCGACTTGAGGTAATTTGGATGAAACAGGCTCTGAAATAAATGGTCCTTTTTGCTGAGAGGTGTAGGGACATTTTTCAAGATTGATGCTCGGACGTTTTGAAAATTACACCTGTGTAGGGGTGTTTTTATTTGGAGGGAGAATAACTCGACGGACCAAGGGACTCCCCATATAAAATTGAGCAGATAATAAAAGTATAAGAGTCCATTAATAATTTCCCCTTTCATGTTAAAAGCTGTGAGACTTCTAAGTATTTCTCGTGTATTTTTGAATATTTAGCATGTTGCACTTTAAGCTATAGGAGATTATTTGGTGGGGTGCATCCCTATACAGTGGTTTTTGTCTCATTCGGGAAATCCCCGGCAAGGAAATGACGTAGTTTCTCGCAGCAAACTCGTTGCAGCATCTCAGCAGAACGCAACCCCTGGCTAGTCGTCAGTTTGGGCTCATCTAAGCAAGTGTTCCTGTTCGTTTCTTCATTACCAATCGCCAACAACAATCTTATTGAATAATGTAGTTTCACCTGTTTGTGTACATTTAGGTCGGAAAGGTTGAAAAACCGAGGGGATGTATTCGGTAATGATACGATTTCGAGCCATCATCTAGATCTAGCGACTCGACTGACTAAGGTAAGCACTATTGAAGAATCATTTGCTACGAATGATTGCCAACTGTTCCATGGTATTTAGCCCTCATCATGATTTTGAATACAAGAATGGCCAGGTTTGTTTTCAAGGAGTACTCGTCGATATAATGTTTATTGATGAATAACAATAATAATTAATTGTTCTGCTCGGCCCTTTTTATATTATATTATTACTATAGTATAACCTAGTGTAATTTTAACATATGTATAGTATAATTTAGTATAGTGTGTTATTGTTAGTATATGATTGTTTTCCTTAAATTATGCCTGATTTTCTCTTCAAACGAGAAATATGTAAGATCCTGTAATTGATCACCCCGGAAACACCCTTTTTATGAATATGCATGAGAACTCATGCTCGTAAACATAGCAGTGACGTTCAGCAATGCCTTTGTTCAGAAAGATTGAATTTGAAAATAAATAACACAGTCCCATTGAGCCCTGACCTCCATACAGTGGTTAATGTCTCAACCGGGAAATCCCTGCCACGAAAATGACGTACTTTCTCACAGCAAACCCCTCGCAGGATCGCCACAGAACGTAACCCCAGTATTAAAAACTGTCAGAACACAGTACTGCTTGGCTCCTGTATTATAGTATATTATTGTTAGTGAATGAAGTGTTTTTTTCTCCCTAAAAATCTGTATGATATATCCCCCACCCCCCCCAAACAAGAAAATATATATAATTCTGTATTTGATCGACCCCGGAAACACCCTTGTTATAAAATATGCATGAGAGCTCTCAGTTACGTGCGTCATTGCATTTGTTCTGAATTTCCTTTGTTCATAATACAGTCCTTGACCTATGAACCGTGGAATATTTTCCATTAGGGAATTCCCCGCAACGACAACGAGATTTTTCGTCACTCACGCCACGAACTGACACGTTTAGTTTTAATTTTTTGTGATTTTAGTCTACCTCAGTTTACAGACATTCAGAACTACATCTTCACACATTCAGAACTATATTTTCACAATTCTTCAGTTGAATTTCTAAACCTATTTACAATTGATGAAAGTGAATAGTTGACAGCCTCTTGAGTTGGCTTTTACGAATATAAACGATGTAATGAATTTGAATGACCTCATAAATTTGATCTTATTTAACCAGTGAAGGCCCAACTGTTAAAATTGAATTACCCCCTTTGACAGATAAATAAATGCTTAAACAAGGAGCATTCACCTTCAAATAGAATCAAATAAGCTGGGTGGGATAAACCGATTGATTTGTTTTGTTGGTATTGGTCAGGAAAACCTATAATAACATCAACTTATTCATTTATATGTAGCTCAAATTTCATTATAAAGAGAAAAGAATCATCAAGCACTGTGATTTTATTCGAACTTTTTTCTTTAAATTCACCCCAGTCAACAAAATAATGTAATACAATGATTACAGGGTTTTGCTCCTCTGTGCGCTTTATGTGTCCTTGAGCAAGACACTTAGCAATAATTTGCTTCACACTACCGACTGAACGATAGCAACAACTCCTGAGGGTTATGCAGCACCGGCAACCAGTCGGGCACCCGACTGGTTGCTGATGCTGCGTAAGTCTCAAGAGGTGAGATGGTTTCAGGAATGCTGAACAGGGGGCTAAACGGATTGTTGTCAGGTACTTTGAGGAGCCTACCTGGCTTGAAAAGACTCATGGTAGATACCCATTGAAATTATGTCTATAATTATTTGGATAGGTGGATAGGCTGAAGGCGTTCTTCAACGCAGCAAAATGGATGACGATGACCGTAATGAACAGTTTCAATCCATCAGCATAAGACTCCGTCGTCTAATGTAAGAATCATTAATTAAACCTCATTCCATCAGATCAAATCCCCCATAGTTTGTTACTCAGATCAAATCCCCCATAGTTTGTTACTCTTTATGCAAATAGATAAACAAATAGTTATCCTTTAATGGCAAATAAATACATTTAACAAAGCAAAAATACTGAATTTTTGTGGGGTGTATAACTAAATTGTTAGTGTTGTTGTTGTTGATTTTTTTTTTTTTTTAATAACTTATCTTACTTATTTACTTATCATTCAAACCTTTCCTTTCTCATGCCTTTTCTTTTTTTTTGGACAAATTGTAGAATAGGAGTAGTTACTCGTCACTCGTATACATAAATATTTAATACTACACATTTAGCATAACTGTTTTTCACATTGCTTTCAGTTTGTTTCCGGAATGGCATTTACCAGCACACAATGTCGTGAGTAATTAATTTTTTTCAAACTGTAAATGAGACTCATGAATGGTGATGTTGATTTTGTTAATTATAATATCAAATATAAATAGACACAATGGTGGGAAAACAATGTAACGCCAAGTAAGCGACGCGCAGTGTGCATGAAAAGGCATGACTGCTTCCCACCTTAGGAATTGTTCTCATTGTTTATCATCTATGGGTCACATGACTCCGATTGCCTGTTATGTATATTATTGTTATTGCGGGGTTTTTTTTGACCAAAAGGTTAAGTTTGTACTCAACAATTAAATCCTAATTTCTACAGTTTGCTTTCAAAATCAAGACGCCATTTGCAAAAGTGATTTTTTTTAATAGATCGTGTTATAATTTTTTTGTTTCCATTGACGCAATTTCCATTTTTGTTTCCAACGAGACCAAGCTTAAAGGAACATTACACGGTCAAATGATGATGATAGTAGAAAACATCCCTTGAAATATTTCTGTCTGAAATGCCATATTTGATGAGAAATGAATAAACTAATTTTCCGATTGGAGTTTATCGCTCAGTGAGCGTTTTATTCATTTTTTGAATCTATATGATTTCATGCAAATGTTTAATCGGTTTTCACTATTTTCTCGTGACCCAGATGGCCGATCGATCTCTAACTTCTACAGGTTTGTCAGTTTATGTATATGGTGGATTACATAAAGTGCTTACACTGCCAGCAACTGTTTTGTTAGCAAAAACCAATTATGTAATGTTCCTTTAAACTCAGTAAATCTGGACGCATGCGAAAACTTATTTTTCGAATTTATGTGAACATGACAGTAACAATATTAACAGAAGTGCTGTACTTTATGTCCATATATAGTTTAGAACGTTCGTTCGGGAACTTCAGAATGACATCAAAGATTTGGTGGAAAAACTCATTGAAGAAGAAAACTACGAGAGTGCTCTCATAGGTATCGAAGAGGCGCTCTATGCGGGCAGGTAATGAACTAAAAATACTTTTAATCATCTGAGATAAATGTTTGTACCCGTTTTTTTTATCCTATAGCATTTATCTTCGTCTGTTCTCAAGCATAAGGTCAATAAAGTTCTCAATGCCATTGGAAACAAACATAACAACTTGTGTTTGGTCTGAACAACACCAAAATGCAAACATAATCAGAGTGTCGGTGTTTTCACTCCACAGACTTCTTAGAGAAGGTTCCCCCGGAGGCAGGATTGACACGAAGCTATTCACGCTGAAGGCAAGATGCTGCAACCAGTTGGTATGATAACAGTGTACCCCTTTCTAAAATTCAGTGAATGATTCGAAAAGAAGAACAAAAACATTGTCCTGCGCAAATGGTTTCCTGCGAAATTGGATTCACCATTTCCGTTTTGCTCTGCACCAGACTCGATAAGATCTAAGTATTGATTCTTTGGGCTGAACACAACTACTCCGTTGAGAGTTTCTTTTAGAACAAAGCAGTGTTCTTTCCAGCACGTCCCCGTGGGCTCATAGAGGAAATTTAAATGTTTGCAGTTGAAAAATCAAGAAGTCGTTGTTTTTCTTTACAGTGTGACCCACAGGAAGCGCTAAAGGCTGCGGAAAGTGGTAAGGAACATAAATACACGTAAATCTAAATATGTAATTGGTGTTTGCTTGCTAACATCGGTTGATATTATGACAAAGGGTTCGCTTCATCGAGGAAGGCTGCATCCATCCTACACTGGATGAACACAGCCTAAATACAATTCTATAACACTTTCATGTCACTCAATTAAATTCCCGATGGCGAGAAGTTCCTTGAAATGTTGTTCTTACCGCTTTCACCAACGATTTATAGTGTTCTGTTTTAACACTACAAGGTCAATTGACATAATTCTTACGCAGCCATAAACTTGAGTCTCCATGATATTGATGCACAAGTAGAGCGAGTGAAGGCAAAATATGACATCGCCAAAGCAGGAGGGGACACCGAACTGACCGCATTTGTAAAGTTTTTACAAGACGAAATCCCAGAAAGGGTAAGACGTTACACATGTGTTTGGTTTCCTAAACAAGTTAGTTTATAGCTGTAATTTAGACCCCCCCCCAAAAAAAAAGCATTCCAAATGGGGGACCTTTTGGATGCTAGGTGGCAGCAGACTTACCAGGGAAATCCATTGTTCTCCGCATACGTGGTATGTCTACTGCCGTCTAGCGTTCAAAAGTCTCCCATTACCTAGCCCGAACATCTGACGTCACACTTCGAGGCTCGTGAGTTACGCCAGAGACCGGCTTTGAGCGTTTGGAGGAATCCCTACAAACGCATCTTTGACCTCGCATCCCATTGCGGTCTTGCGGATAAGGACAGGGAACCAGTGTAGCAGCGACCATCGTTTTGATTAATGGACCGGTACCTGTCCTTATCCTTGCGGATAAGGACAGGGGACCAGTCTACCCATTACCCTGCCCCCTGGTGAGGAAAGAATATTTAACTAAATAAAGTTTGTACGTATTCAGGTTAAAGACACGGTCGAAGTCGCTGATATAATACAGAAAATAAGTGAGAGCCTGGGTCCTATTCAATTGGCATCTGCGTCATCAACAGAACCTAATCTTGATTGGGTTCCAAAAGAGAATGTGAGACTTGCTGAGGTAAGTGGCTACGAACATTCATTTTACCTCAAACGAGGCACGTTGTCAGCACATGCTGACATACATTAATTTTTCCATTCTCTTAACCACATCGTACACATTGGGAAGCTCATATTATGCCACAAGACTGTAAGCTAAACCATGTTCACACGTCCATTACAGGGTGTCAAACAACATGGGACAGTGGTTTGGCTAGAAAGGGCAGGTCTGGACTAAAACTCTGCCAGCATCTTTTGTGTATAAAATCGGTCTGTCAATATCTTTTATTGTCAATGGTAGATGAACCGAATTATATATTTTTTTAACGATTAAGCTTAAATTTACCCAGGAAATACCTGGACATGTAAGCAACACACTTAGATAAAGAAATCGTGGAAAAAAGCAAGATAAACCCTTTTAACCTACTAAATAAGCTTGTCAGCATGTGCTGACCAGTACCAGAGGGACGTTTGTTTCAAAAATGTGCCGCTTTTGAGGGGATTAACTCTGGACCTCCCGTCTGTACCCGCTTGAAGGAAACTGCCAACCAAGTCCCTTTACCGACTTCTACCCCATCCCATACTCCTCAAACTCCCAATGTCATCACCTTTAATAAAGCATTAATAAAGCACAAACAAAACAAAAAAAACAACAGCAAAGGGAAACTTGGTGGGAAAGCTCATTACCGTCCGTTTCATCATGCATGTTGCATTTCTTCCAGAAAGCTAAAAAAGGTCACCGCCGTCAAGACAAAGTTAGACAAAAACAAGTCAAAGCTATCAGTGACAACGCCGAGCCTGTTTTCCCCATAGCTCGTAAGTTTGTGTAGTCGTTTTATTTTAACCATGTTTTCTTTAATTACTGATTTTGAGTTTCTTCTTTTAGCTATCATTCACAGTATTCAACAAATTATGAAAAGTGCACAATCTGCGAGTATTGCACTTTATTGTGCTTTTGAAGATTTAACTTATGGTCACCTTCCGCTTTGTTTTATTATAAATTTCACTTGAATGCATCATAAGCCTAATATTATATAAAAAAATTAACCTATCCCACCTCCTGTAACAAAAACAAAAACATATTCCTGATAATAACAAGCAACCGGGTGCTCCTGGAATTTCTCATTGGCTGCGACCTGTGCTTAGTTGATAATGAAACTCAGTACGACCTATATAGAACAGGTGCCACCAGTAAAATGACGGGTGTATATCGACAAATGATCGTAACTTAAATATGTTTATTCCATGTTAATCTTTTCAAGAGTCTCAATCACAATCTGGAAGTTCGTTCCAGTCGTCTCCATCAAAACCAGCTTCAGCTTTGCAGAAGGAAAAATCTTCCACAAAAGGTATTGTAAACCCCGTCAGGGAAGGAAAGGTCTCGGCACCAAGTGCTTGCAGTGACACGTAAGTAAAGACAAGGTTGAAGCCCTTGCGAGTTGAGTTTGTGAACGGCACACGGATATACACAAAAACAACTATAAAACGCTTCTTAGGGTTCATTACCAGCTAAATAATTTTGAGGTATTAACGAAATATCATTCCTAGGACCGAATTTGAAGGGGAAATAATATAATAGTTTCCTGCTCTGTTAATTCTTTACCTGTCCCATTTTAGGATGCTTCGTAATAATCCCCATCACTATAAGCATACCCTAACTCTAGTTCTGACACCTTGTTCAATGTGGTTCTTTGTATCAAGCAGGACACTGCCTCGTTCTTATGCATTATTTTATTGTTATATTTCAATGTAGCAAGAAGAAGACCTCCAGTCCAACATCAAGCAAGAAGCCTTCAACCCAGGCTCCATCTGCCCCCGATTTAGCAAAGATACCCAAGTTCACCCATCAAATGAAATACGCTTGTGGTATTTGCTTCACACGCCACGCTGATGGTAATAGACTTCAACCTCGGCCGGATGGTCTCCTTGCTTGCTCTGCCGCCAGTGTACATCAATGTGGCCAATCGATGAGAGTGATTGTAGTTTACTGTAAGGAGCAGAGCAAATGGCGTAAAGCGACACCTGTAAGTAGCGCTTTGCCTGCTAAGGTCCCCCCTACGGTATGCAAATTCAAAGGCAAGTGCCCGAAAACGAACTGCACGTATCCACACACCAGTGAAGAAAGGGACATTTGGATCTTTATGAGAAAGCATAAACGTAAGTAAGCCATTTGATATTATTAAAGTGTTTTAATCCATACACCGATGTATGTACACTCAGTACTTTCCCCGAGACCCGTGGACAGAAATTTTACATGCATATTATTCGGGTGGAATTCAAACCCGCGACATTTTCCATTCTGGAGCAAACGTCTCACCAATAGACCACTGAGATTGCCCAGTAGCTAGAGGCAGTTCGAATCCTATATTTTAGCAGCGGGTACCGCAACAATTTGATATTAAAATTAATGTTTAATAAATTTTAAGCCATTTAAGATACAAATATATTTGTAAAATTGTTTCAAACATAATGTTTTGTTTCCATTTTCAGTCGGGAAAATATCATTTTAGGGCAAGTAATAAAATTGTGGTTTAATTCATAACAGTTTTTGTGTTTGGCTTGCATCCAATTCGAACAGTACGTAGCATGACTGAGAGCAAAAAAATGGTAAACTCGGACAAAACCGCCCGTTTCTTGATCTGACCTTTCCCAAAATAAAATTGAATTTCCAGTGGTCTGGATTTCGTAACTGTTAGCAAAAAGATTGACAAGTAAACGATCACCCTCGATGATTGATATCAGTAAAAAACGGCGACATTGAAACTCAAAGTTTGAACGACAAGTGGTTGTTATCATTGGCAACAGACAGCCCCTTAAACTATACTACACAGCTGACAGTTTCAGCTACAATAAATCGATAGCCCTGTTTCTGTTTACAATCCTGCTCTGTATCAGTTGAAAAGTTGCAGGAAGTTATGTCGGCCGGAAGGGCACCGGTGGAAGCCTCAAACACAGCGACTGCTCACGCCGAATCCTCAACGTCTTGCCAAACTCCACCTGCAGAGAAAACGCGTTGCTCTTACTGCGATAAAACTTTCAACGAGCACTGGCTGCTTGAGGAGCATTTTCTGACTAAAGAACACAAGTCGAAAATAAAGTCAGACTCAGATAAGGAGTGGAAACATCGAGAACCACCCTTGAAAGTTGCAGATGGCCAATACGAAGAATGTCAAGAGTACGTAGACCAATATATTCCAGTTTATTTGTTCCATCCTTTCGCCCAAATCCACGTCCTTGACCGTCTAAATTGTGTATGAAATAAATCATGATGTTTGAATTACATTTAAATCTCAGTTGTTACAATTGTTTCTATAGTCATAGAAGAGGCATCTGTTTATTCGGCGAATCTCCCGAGAACTGCACCAAAGCTCATAGCAAAGAAGAGTTAGAAGAATGGAGGGAGAGGCATCTTTATAGAGTGATGAAAATAAAGAAGGCCAGGAAGAAGAATTTATACGCATTCATGGACAACGTCCTCTTCAGCCACAATTTTGGGCTCGATGTAGTAGGTTGAATTTATGTTGTGATAAAAAATGGGCACATTTACATTTTCGAGTGTGCACACACTCTTCAATGCCCCCTGACGTTCTAAGTTTATGTTCGACTGAAGTATTGGCATTATGATAATACTGCAAACTAAGATTGAGTAAAACTACAATATTGGGACATTCCTTTGTGATTCATAATGATCTACATTATGACTGTTCATAATCTTTGTGGCACTCGTGTAGAAGCCGGATTAAAAATACAACTTTTCGGAAAATTGATAAAAAGGCAGTGTTATGTTCTCTGTTGAGTCCATCTTGTACAAAGGAACACTTTGTGGGGTCTATTGTTCCATTGTGTAAAAGACCCGACAAGGGCCTGTGCGTAACAGCACACGCATGCACGCACACAGCTCTATGTTGCATGCCCTTTGTGAAAACACTGGTGAAAACACTGTGTGGATGTGGTAAAGTCCACATAATGTTTCAAATCCTGCCTTTTGTTCTCAGGTCCACATTTCATATGTAATGCTTGCCCACACAAATTTGCCATGTTGAAACTGAAAGACAACAACAGATTAACTTGCCAATTACAGGATTTCTAGATAAAGATAAATATTCGTAAAAAAAATAGTGTTCGTAAAAAGTAATAAACAGCTGCGTTTCGATTCGTCAACGTTTCAAATGGAATACATGACTCCTTACAAAATTACTGTTTACATGTTACGTTTCAGATCGCAGACGAGCTACCAGGAATGAACCTAACGTGCTCTCAGGATGTAAAGCAATTTCTCTCCACTGAGGAAAAGGGGATGGGCTCATCGTACGAGTTCACCTGGAAGTTTACTTTGAGAACATCACAAAATGTGAGTATAAATAATACCAAGTAATAAACCACAAGGGAAACTGACTGGCTAACCCCAACAATGATACTGACAAAATATATGGAGACCGCCAACACAGGGCTACTAGATTGCTCAGTTGGGTGCCTGTACGTTAATTCGGAGGTCGCAGGTTCAAGTCCCGCTTTATTAATTTTGTCTTTGCTCAATTCCAAATAAAAAAATGATATCATCATACATTATAACAACTAGATCAGGGCTGCATTCCACTTGCGCAAACGATTGTGATCGTTTGTGACCGATTAGAACGATTGGTTGCGCACTTCCTGAAGTCAATATGGCAGGCGGCGCGCAATTTTTTTTCTGCAGCACACGTCGGCTATGGAGTCGATAGGCTGTTCCTATCCCTTAACTGTTGACTCTATAGCCGACGTGTGCTGCATAAAAAAAAATTGCAGGCGGCGCTCGGTAATGAAGATGGAGAGACACCGTATATAAAGACAAAACAACAACAAACACCAATCCTACCTAATGACAGCTGAATTTAACTTTTGTTTTGTTGTATCTTCTTGCTTCAGAAACACTTGAAACAGGTTTTCTTGTTGTATGATGAACATAGAACCCATTTCAAGTTATCCCAGCCACCCGAACGTGGTGCCCAGTTATGCCCAGGCAATCGGATCATTCGTGACGACGGAAAAACGTATGAGGTTGACGTCGTCTTCCACTCGCAGATCTTGGGCAGTTTTGATCAGTGGATCTTGTTTGATGTCGGTACCACGCCCCATCTCACTCGGAAGTTGCAGGTTGATTTTGTTTTTGTACTCTTTTAGGCAAAAGGTTTCGCAATTGGGTTGTTATTCATTCATTCGTTATTCATGCAAAGTAGAATTACCAATGATTATGCGGCAGTGTCAGAAGTGAAACGTCGAGTTGTCAAACCAGCTCTACTCAAAACCATCATTACTCAAAAGAGATTTGTGTGAAAGGGTGTCAACGCAAACCTCGCTTAATTGTACTCCCATAATGCAAAGTTTCAAATGCTATTTAGAAAAGCGTTAAAGGGTGTAGGTCTTTTATTAGCTAACAAAAAAACGCTACATTTTATACATTCCCTTTTTGCATCATAATGTGACAGATTCGAGAACTTTCTTCTGTTTTCCCGACTACCAAAATATAAAGGAATACTGTCGATGTTTGACATGGCATTACAACAAAATAATACGATTTTACTTTTATTGTTTCTGATTGCAAATAATGGTTTTGCGTTAACTATGGTATCGCCCAATGATGTGACGTCCTCATTTCGTTAACCCAAGCGTGCAGCGCAGAACACCAGTGACCCTTAACAGTACATAACATTCTTATTAAAAGAGAAAATGACAAAATATCTTTTGGGTTAAATCACATAGTAAAACATACAAAGAAGAGTAAAACACTAAGTCAAAGTCACTTGACTTCCTAAGCATTTGCAAGTAAAATCCTAAACCGAGTCGTTACATGTGAAAGCGTCAATTCTTTGGGAATTTTTTTTTCTGAACCAGGTGCATATCTCGTCAATGGAAGATCGTGGAGGCTTTGATTTAAGCCAAAAAGAAAGACTTCGCACGGAAGTTTGGGACAGCAGCAACAAGAAAATCGTCAAATTCTCTGAACACACACTTTCAGAGAAACACAGGGATTTGATGGCAAAGTACAAGATGCCGTCCCCGCCGAGCACGGATAGCATGGAAGAACTGAGCCGAGAGAATTACAAAGACTACATTCACACAATGCTGTATTTGGAGGAAGACGAGTGTAATCAGAAGATATCAAAGTAAGTTATAGAAATAAGAAGAAGGAAAGATGGAATTCGGTTGATTAGAGAACTGCGTAATATTAATATTCTGCGTAAAAAGTTTGAGTCGAGTGGAGTTTTGCAAGTTGCTTGGGTAGACAAATGGTCTGCAGATCAGACATCCAACTAAACTTCCCAAGAGTTTAAAGGATGTCAAATTAATTGGGGTTTTTTACGGACAAGATATCGGGTTATTTCTCACAGGTTTGCAACTGAAGTCCACCTTACATGTCTCAACGAAATTAAGCTAACTGACAAACAATTTGAACTAAGAGCATCTCGGGCACGATGTACGGTCAGGTGGATCTGAAAGTAGCTTTGATGGATGATTCAGAAACAAGCCAAATCATAGAAAGAGGCGTGCAGAGAATGATGCTCAAATTCAACACTTCTGACAAGGTATGTAATTTGAAAAGTATGCTCTCCTGCTCTCCAGCTCTCCTGCTCTTCGGCGAGTTGAGGCATGTAGTGCTCGGTATAAGCAAACAGGATTCAGCTACGAAGGAGGCAATCTTCAAATAATTATTTTGACTCGGCTTTAAAAACAAAATGGCTACAAACGTTTTAAATCTAAAAACAAAGGGGGACAGGAATGAAGCTTTATATTTTGCAAACGTGGCCCTCTCTCCCCTAAAAAATTAAAACAGCTTGTAAAAAGGTCGACAAACGTAAATTCTGCAGGTTTAAGGAATCTTCATTAAACTGAGGAATTTCTTTTTGCAACATGAGTACTGTTCGAAGGTTATATAGTTTATTGGGACACCAATTTTGAAATTAGATGTCTATGTTGATATTTCAAGATTTACGAAGCTGAGATAGTTCATCGTGAAGAATTAGCGTCATCTAGTCAAGACACGCTGTACGTACAACTCAGTAAAACGTGCGTGAGAGAGCAGAAACTTCGCGATATCACCGAACACCAAGTTCAAATTCAATTCCAGCTTAACAGACTCTCGTTCTGTTACATGCACGACACAGTTGAAAACCTGGCCACCATGGATGTAGTTTTCCCGTCGAAGGATAATCAACAGAGGTAAAGTATGGTACTTTGTTTTCCTTTTAGAAGGTACCCAACCCTCTGGGGAAGCACATCTATAGGCCTCTTGTTGCTGTCTCCGCAAAACTAGTTAGTGCTTGACAATTTTTTTCAAAAATAACTAGACATTCAGCTTTTTTTCAATTACAAAACAAGGTGTTTGTGAGTGATGTCATAAAATTTGGATTGAATAAATTGGTGACGAATTTTACCTTATCAATCCAATGTCTGGTTTAGGAGTTAGATTTTTTCAGCATAAAACTTCAACTTCCGATTTGAACCAGAAGTCAAGGTCAAATGTGGTCACACTCTGTGTAGCGTTTGTCAAATTTTGTGAGGACACTTACGAAGATGTATAGATTGTAAAAATCCAATGTTTGGTATAGGTGAAATGATTTTTTTAAACATTAAATTTCAACTTCCGGTTTTAACCGGAAGTCGAGGTCGACGGGGTTTCATTTTGTGTAGTGCGTGCTAAGTTTATTAATAATAATAATAACAACAATAATAATAATAATAATAATAATAACTGTATGTTTATAGCGCCTTTTGCCAAAGGATACAAAGCGCTCAGTATTTTTACCTGCCATGTATGTGGAGCTACGTTTTTTGAAGTATGAGACCTATGCATTTATAGCACAATGTAATGGTTTACAAGGTGCGGTGGCGCAATATGCTGCCGATCAATATTAAGAACTTTCAGATGATGCATGGACTTTTAAAATCCAATGTGTGGTTTAGGAGTTTTGAATTTTTTAATATTAAATAATTTATCTTTAGTTGGGCAATATACAATTTAACAGCGATGCTAAATGTATTCCTACATGTAGCTGATGTAAACTGAACCACACGTTCAATATACATGCTTGTGTACATGTGTTAATACGCTATCGTGCGTTATGAAAGAGGGTCAACTAATGCGTGCGCTTTAATGCCGGTTTCGACCAGATGTATAGATCAACATTTTGTCATCTCTTTGCAAAAGTTTGAGCAGGATCACAGATCTACAACCTGATGTAAAAATTATGCTAAAATGATAATAGTTTTTGAGATATACATTTTTGAAATGTTCAACTTCCCGTCTGAACTGGAAGTTAAGGTCAAATTGGATCATGAAATTTGTAGCGTTTGTTGAAACTTTATCGACCTGTCCGATGATGTGTAGATTGTAAAATTCCAGCATGTGGTTCATGAGTTATGATTTTTTACAAATATTAAACTTTGTTTTAATGTAATTTGATACTTGATGACGTCATCATGACATCATCAAGTTTTATGTCGTCTTGATACCAAGGTGTTCGTGACCGAAGTAAAGGTCACACGATTTTTGACTTTTCAAATGCTGTCCTTGTCTTGATCTATCCGATGCCAAATTATGAACATCATAGCTTTCACATTGCTAAAACTACAGCTAAAAGCAAATGGTAAATTTCAACTTTTAAAAACCTTGTAATTCGACACCTGATGACGGCATCATGACGTCATCAAGTTTTGACGTCTTCATATTGAGGTTCAATTGTCTGATGAGTTTCAATGTACAATTCAATTTAAATCTTAAGTTATGCTCTAGAGAGGAGTTCCGTGGAAGAAGAAGAAGAAGAAACTGAAGAAGAAAAAACTAGACATTCAGTTTTTGTCAATTACAAAAACTAGGTGTTCGTGACCGAAGTAAAGGTCACAAAATTTTGCCGTTGACTTTTCAAATGTTGTCCTTGTCTTGATCTATCCGATGCCAGATTATGAACATCATAGCTTTCACATTACTGAAACTACAGTAAAAAGCAAATGGTCAATTTCAACCTTTAAAAACCTTGTAATTCGACACCTGATGAGTTTCAATGTACAATTCAACTCAAATCTTGACTTATGCTCTAGAGAAGAGTTCCGTGGAAGAAGAAGAAGAAGAAACTGAAGAAGAAGAAAAACACCAGAACAATAACAATGAGGTGTTCGTGCTTGCATTGCACGAACACCTAAATAAAACAGAACAATATCAAGGAGGTGTTCGTGCTTGTATTGCACGAACACCTTATAAATTTACTGCATCCTTGCCAGATGGTCCTATTGCGTTGCATTTCACATCAGTTCAAAAGCTAGTATATTTTGTTTTTGTTCCCCTTAAAGATTACCTCCTGTAGACGAATCCTGTGAAGGTGATCAATATCAAAATCAGGTGATCAACTTTATTTGTGGACATGGAGGTGACGGAGTGCAATCCGGAGTTGGACCAGTACTGGTATATGGTCCGTTTGGGACGGGTAAAACATACACATTGGCAACAGCGGTCAAAGAAACCTTACGGTTACATCCCAATTCCAAAATTCTGATTTGCACCAAGTCGAACAGGTAGGCTCATTACGATTTTCATATTAGTAATATAATAAAATAAACGCTGATGTAACATTTTTTGTCTTCAAAATTGTGTTTTCTTATTTTTACTTTTTGTAAAGTGCTGCGGATTTATACATCACCGAGCACCTGCACATCGACCTGAAGAAACGTAAGATCCTGAGAATTTACGCTAAGAATCGAGACATAAAAAGCATCAATCGTTTCGTTCAACCTTATGTTCGAGTCAGCAATGAGGGCAACATCATCATTCCGAAAACGGCCGAGATAAGGAAATACAGTGTTGTCATCACGACTTTGGCCACGTCACACAGATTGGTTTCCGGCCAGTTGGAAGGTCACTTCACCCACATCTTGGTCGACGAAGCCGGTCAGGCATTGGAGATGGAGACGCTTCAACCCTTGACCTTAGCCACAGATAAGACATGCGTTGTTCTTGCTGGGGATCACATACAAATGAGCCCGAAGGTAAGATTAAGATGGTTAAAGAGGGGGTGTTCCAAGGTCGGGTTCAATTTGTTGATAAACCAATTTTTCAAACTTATTTTGAAAGGGGGAAAGAAATACAAGTTTCTAACCTCAAATTAAAATAGAAGTATACATTTATAATGTGCCATGTCTGTCATTGAAATAACAAGTTTGGTGGAGCTTGTTAACAATGATTTCATGAGACGAAGCAACCATACTACAACACCTTGCAAGGTATACAAGGTGAGGTGGCGCATAATGCCATTGTATTTGATACCCTTTTAGTTTGAATTGTGTAACTATAATGACATTTAATTAAAAAGGGTATTGAATTTGACTGACGCAAAATTTCTTCTTTGGAATGTACTGATCCGTTGTTGATATCGAATGAAGTCATGTTTAAAATGTCACTCGACTGAAAGAGTATAGGCCTAGACCTATTTAAAGAAATTGCATTTTACCACATTTTACCATTTGGTTGGAGACTTAGAATTTGTTTTTGTTTTTTATTAAGGACGCTTTCCATTATATAATGTGTTAATCACAAAATCTATTTTTCTTATAGACCCTCTTTAAAAACCTGCCTTGGTTGGAAGTTGAGAAATTGTATTTGTAGACGAACTTCAGCTGTGTCCTTACATGGACCTTTTACACTGGAAAGTGTCATTTTTCGTAACAAAGGTTTGCTTCTTCGAAGCAGACGGGAACGGAAGTATGAAGGTTTCTTGACCTCATTTTTGCGAATAGCTTTGTTTTCCCCCTCTCTTGAACAATATGTGCCCGCATTAAGAACCACTAGGAACTGAGTTCTGAAAATTCACTCACTATTGAGAACATTTTCTGACATTAGCTCTCAGGGCATCTCTAATCTTGCAAATATTCATCACTCTCCGACCTTTTCAGATTTTCTCAAAGAAAGCCCGCCACGCTAACTTTGACATGTCCCTTCTGGAAAGACTCTTCCACCTGAAGATTACCAGAGTTTTACTGCCTTCGAACTACCGAACGAATCAGGCCATACTGGACTTCATCTCCGAGGCGTTTTACACGGGAACGTCTATGCAAAAAAAATTGAAAGCTGTTGCAAATCACAAAGCTCACCCAGAGTTCAACCATCCACTGGTATTTCATACAGTGAAAGGAAAGGACGAACGCATTGGAATGTCGTTTGTCAACTACGATGAGGTAACAGTTGCCCCATATATTTGTAGGCAGCCTAATCTAAACCCTGAATAACTGAACGTATAATTTTGTATCAAGTTTGTAAAAGTAAGCTTGAAAAAAAAAAAACAATTTTCCCCACGATTATCAAAAATCATGTGTACCACCATTAGTAGCAATAATAAAAGCAGAATCCATTGCATATTCTTGTTAACTCGTATGGTAGATGTTGTGGTCCTTCGACCTTGAAAAAAGGTAAATTTAAATGCATCATACACTGTTCCGTTCATTTATGATGCGCGACGGAAAGATTTCCAAATGTTAGATTTTACGTTTTGTTATCTGTCTATTTATTTGTTGGGGGTGTTTGAATAGAGGGCGTCTACCCGTAGGAAAGTGGGTAGGACAGCGCAAACAAACAGTAAAAAGAAGCTTTAGTCCAAACAATGGGAGGACAGAGAGAAGTTTTCAGTTTACCGGGTAGACAAAAGTAGAGGGTGCTCAATTAAATACGAAGTGTGGGTGGGTGGCATGGGCAAACAAGTTAGTCAATACCAAATGTGGACCTGAGAACAAAAGCCATTTATACAATTTAAGGACTTCAAACATTAAATGGAATTACACATGTCCACACAGTGTTGAAGAATGTATTTTCGCAAAGAACATAATAACAAAGGAATGTCCACGGAGTGATTGTAACACAGTCACAACCACGATCTTGAAATTTATATCAAACCCGTTTTTTAATAACAATTTCTAAATGTGTCATCATCAAGGTTGATCAAGTAGTCCTCAATGTCAAAAACATACATGATAACTGGCCCGAAGAAACATTTGGAAAACTTTCAGAGAACGACATTGGGATCGTTACACCATACATACTTCAGGTAAGATAGTCAAAAAAGAACATGAATTCAAGCTTGACAGATTTGCAGTAACCCTGGCACTTTCTAACTATTTAGTTAACTAAACAAAAGTTTTAAAACATCACAATAAGAAAAGAAAATTTTGAAAGTTTCAAAAAATGAAAAGAGAGAAAAAAAGGAAAGAGTTCTCGCAGCATATTTCCAGCATGCAAAATTCTATGAAACGCTGCAGGCCGCCTACGCTCGATGCTTAATGAATAAAAAAAGGTTTTTTTTAAACGAAACAAAAACCAGCTAGAGTATACAGTTACCATGGTACTGGGAAAACTGAGACAAATCGTTATAATATCCCCAACCAAGAGTAGTATCCAAAATACAAGGGATGAACCACGTGGTTTATTTTGTTTACTTTTCACAGTTATTGATATTAAGTAGTTATATAAAATATAAAGTTAACTTTTACTGCTAGTTTCCTTTCGAATTCATTTGTTTTTAAGGTGAGGCAGATCCGTAAACGGCTTCAGAAGCTTCAACTAAAAAATATTGACGTTCATCATGTACAGAATGTACAGGGTAAACTATTTTGTATTAACTCCGTCAGTTCACTTCTTTATTTTCTAACTCCAGGGAACATTTTAGAAATATAATTTTCCTTTTGTTCAATTCTTCAAAATATATGTATACATATTTGTATATATAAATATATATATATATATATATATATTATATATATATATATATATATATATATATTATATATATATATATATATATATATATATATATATATATATATATATTATATATATATATATATATATATCAGTGTTGTAGTCGAGACCTGGGAGTCCGAGACCAAGACCGAGACCTGGAGGTCCGAGGGGGAGACCGAGACCGGTCTCGAGACCTACAACACTGATATATATATATATATATATACATATATATATATATATAATATATATATATATATATATATATATATATATATATATATATATATATATATATGTATATATATATATATATCAGTGTTGTAGGTCTCGAGACCGGTCTCGGTCTCCTTTCACTGACCATCCTTTTGTCCCCACCACATAACTCTCATTGGCTCTTGACCGCCCCATTGTTTGTAAACTAACAACACTGATTGGCTATAATTTTCCCTCCTTTTTCTGGATACCATCCCATTGTTCTTTGCCTCTCTTTTTTGCTATAAATGGATATGTTTTTCGTTTGTGCTTGTTTTTGCCTCTGACGAAGGTCCGGTTTGGATCGAAAGCTAAGGCCATCTACCCTACTAATTTTATATATATATATATATATATATATATATATATATATATATATATATATATATATATATATATATATATATATATATATATATATATATATATATATAAATATATATAAAATTTGTAGGGTAGATGGCCTTAGCTTTCGATCCAAACCGGACCTTCGTCAGAGGCAAAAACAAGCACAAACGAAAAACATATCCATTTATAGCAAAAAAGAGAGGCAAAGAACAATGGGATGGTATCCAGAAAAAGGAGGGAAAATTATAGCCAATCAGTGTTATTAGTTTACAAACAATGGGCGGTCAAGAGCCAATGAGAGTTATGTGGTGGGGACAAAAGGATGGTCAGTGAAAGGGAGGATTACTGGACCAGGCGGGAGACATGAAAGGACAAGATTAAGGGGCACGAGGCATTGGGTAAAATGCAATTAACAATAGGGAACAGGACCAAAGTATATACAGCAATGTGAAAGGGAGGTAATTATAGAACAACAAGTCTGTGGAGAGAAGGGGTTATTAGGAAAAGAACAGGTCGATCTCCAAAAAACTTGTCGAGAAAAAGAACGGTAACAGTTAGCCAGTGGAGAAAATATGATTTTTAAAACAACTTAAGAATGGAAAACAAATCAATCATTGAAAGAACAGGTTATTACCAGTAATTGTATTTATATTACACAGAATGATCTCCAAAAAACTTGTCGAGAAAAAGAACGGTAACAGTTAGCCAGTGGAGAAAATATGATTTTTAAAACAACTTAAGAATGGAAAACAAATCAATCATTGAAAGAACAGGTTATTACCAGTAATTGTATTTATATTACATAAAATAAATAAGTAAGCAGTAAATGAAGTGGGAATTTATTTGACACCGGTGTTGATGTTAAGTCCAAAGGGTTGGACTGTCTTAAGTTGGTGAATCCAATGCGATTCTCTGAGTTTGCGGTGTGTGTCATCACCATTGCAAGCCTCAATCACCATAAGTTCAACATCTTTGACGTTGTGATTGGGGCTGTTGAAGTGGATGGAGACGGGGTACTGTTTCTTGGTCTTTATGGACGAGACATGGTTCGCAAAGCGAAGACTGAGTTTGGTCTTAGTCTCTCCCACATATTGTAGTCCACATTTCTTACATGATATAACATAGACTACATTAGGTGTGCTACATTGGGAGTCGGTCTTGATGTTGTAAGAAGAGCCAGTGCTATGACTCTTTACTTTAAGTGCCGGTTTGATGTAGAGACATGTTCTACACTTGGAGCGGGTACATTTGTGACAACCTAGTATTTCTGTTATGGGTGGTGTTTGGCATGTACCTGGTGGGAGTTTAGCCCTGACTAGGATGTCTCCCAGGTTTTTAGGGCGGCGGAATGCAACCATGGGGGGCTCAGGGATTGCTGAGCATAACCTGTTAGAGGAGTGAAGTATATTCATATTGTTATTGAGGATTGATGAGAGTTTAGGCAGTTTAGGGTGGAAGGTGGTGACTAGGGCAACTCTCTTGGTCGGGGCTTTTTTCGTTCTCGTGTTGGTCAACAAAGTGTGACGAGGTATGTTGAGGGCTCTGTTGATGGCAAGTTGGACCCTGCGTTCGCTGTGGCCCCTTGAAACAAGGTGTTTCCTTAGGTCGGATGAACGACTTTTGTACAAGGTATCTGTGGAACAGATACGCCTTATACGTAATGCTTGACTGTAAGCAATTGCCTTCTTACAGTGACTAGGGTGGCAACTGTTGGAGAGAAGATACTGGTGGGTGTCAGTGGGTTTGCTGTATACATCCGTAATAATGCCATTAGGGGATTTAGTTACGGTTACATCTAGAAAGTTCACACTTGTGAGAGAGCATTCAGTGGTGAACTTTATGGTGGGGTGGAATGAGTTTATATGGTCGATAAACTCATCCAAGCTGTCTTGACCACCACACCATATGGAGAAAATATCATCGATAAATCTCCACCAAACTAGTGGGCGGTTGGGGGCAGAGGACAGGAGTCTGCCCTCTAAGTCAGACATGAATAGGTTGGCATATGAGGGTGCCATTTTGGTACCCATTGCGGTACCTTGTACCTGTACAAAATGTCTGTCAGTAAATGAAAAATTGTTCTTAGTGAGAATGTGGCTGATGAGTTCCTTAATCTCTCTCACTGAGGGGCGGGATTGTCTATTGGCCCTGAGAGCAGAGACACAAGCACTCATGCCTTCATTATGGGGTATGTTAGTATACAGTGATGAAACATCCAGAGTAACCAGAATAGCAGAGTCAGGTATTTGATGTTTGACTTCCTCTAGTTTATGGAGGAAGTCTGTGGTATCCTTTATGAAGGACGGGATGCGGGAGACTAAGGGGTTGAGGAAACTATCGACAAACTCAGAAATGCGTTCTGTGGGGCTACCATTACCAGATACAATGGGTCGACCCGGGTTGTTGGGCTTGTGTATCTTGGGTAGAAGGTAGAAGCGTGCTGTACGGGGGTCCTGTGGGAGGAGATAGTTAAACGTATCTTTCTCGATACCGTTGGCATTGTGAATTTTAACCAGAGTGTCACTGATTTGTTTGGAAAACGATTTTAGTAGGGTCAGTGTCACATTCAATATAATGATCAGTGTTGCTGAGCTGTCTGAGGCCCTCAGCTATATAATCATGTGTGTTCATGACTACAACTGCGGACCCCTTGTCACCTCGTTTAATCACTATGTCTGATGATTGGCGGAGCTGTGTTAGGGCGTGGCGTTCATCTTGGGGGAGGTTATTGGGTGTCGAGGTGTTGGGGACCTTAAGAACCTCAGAGTTGACTGAATTGTTGTAAGCGTCTAGAGCTACATCTCGGTTCTTAGGGGGTACCCAACTACTCTTTTCCTTGAAGCGGTTGCGGGTGGGTTGGATCTCAACAGATGACTCGTCATCTGTGGATGGCTCTACATGAAAATATTCACGTAGGCGTAACCTGCGGTTGAATTGGGCCATGTCCTGTTGGAAAGACAGTTGGTTAGGTTCTCTAGGTGTGGGGCAAAACTTAAGGCCCCTTGAAAGGAGTTTAACTTGTGGGTCGGTTAAGACTTTGTCAGACAGATTGACTACTGTACATGTTGTATCTGGCGACCTTTCAAGGGGGTGAGTAAGAGTTGGCCTCTTGCTGTGGAAACGTCTATGAATGTATTTCTTATGGTTAGCTTGGACATTCATGCGTTTCTTGTTCTGTTTGTCCGTTAGGGTGGACCGTAGGTGGTTAACATTAGATCGTAGGATATCATGTAAATGTTCATACTCTTGATTGGAGCATGATTCTTGGAGTTGAGATTCAGTCTCTGTTATCTCAAGTAACTGGTTATCAATGTATTGTTGGCATTGATCTTCCAGTAACCTGAGCAGATGGAAAGACGTGTTAGTGAGTGTCTTATTCCATTTCTTCAAAAATGAGGGTTCAAGGTCCCCAAAGGAAGGGGCACACTTGATCTGGAGCCCTTTAGGGATGATCCGGGATAAACGATAAAAACGATAGTTATCAAGATGTGACAAGTAGCGAACGTTCTTTTCTTTAAGCTTACGTAGTTTTCGGAAAAGGCACTTGGTATCAAGTATATATATATATATATATAAAAGAACGCAAACGAATCAACTGTTTAAAAGTAATTGTAACGCCGATGAAAAATCATGATCTTCTTCCCCTGTTTGGTCTGGCTCTACATAGGCCCTACTTATTTTAAGGTGTTATTTTTTGTTCTATTGTGGTGAAATAACTTTTTCGATTTCGTTTCATTTTGATTGTTTTTTCATTGTGTAGGAAAGCAATATCGTGTGCTGATTGTTAGTACAGTGAGAACACGGAGCACACTGAATATAATCCAGACGCAGACATGGTCCAAGACCAGTCCAATACTTCGGTCCGATGAGACTTACCACCACGGATTTCTATCGGACATCAGGCTCCTGAACACGGCTTTGACCCGAGCGCAATCCCTGGTAATGGTCGTGGGTGATCCAACGGCGTTGTGCTCGGAGGGTAAATGCTCAACGATATGGCGGGCATATTTGAAAACGTGTGCGGACCATGGAACACTGTTCCCAACGGTTAGTAGTTGTTAAAAACTCTAATCTAAACTGATTTGACTTTTTTTTAAAGGTAGCGAAAAATACTATAATTGACACAAACGCCTTAGGCTTACAACGTTTTCTTCGTTGTAATATTTCCAAACACAGGATTCAACAACGGAGATTGATCTCAGCCAAATCCCCTGTTCGCCCACACTGAACCAATCCGAACCGGACACAAACGATACAGATGCTATTTTGGAAGAGCTATTCAAGCAAATTAATGCAGACGGCAGTAAGGCAACACAAATGCGTCCCAGGAAACCTTATAAATTTCGAATGGTCGAAGAAAAGGACAACATTATCTTGAAAGTGGTATACAATTCAGAAAGAGATGTCAACAAATCAAACGACGTGGCTCATTCGGAAAATGACGTAGAGTGGGACAACCACGACGAAGCAGCTCGTCAGAGAGATTTGGACAAGGTAAAGAATAATCCAGACAAATTTAAAATTTGCCGTTTACACCGCGATGAAACAGGAGAACTCTATGCCATTCCACTTTACGAGGACAAGTCCAGAAAGATATCTATTGCAAAAGAGAGGAGTGGCCGAGCCGTGAATCTTGATGAGGTAATAGTGGAAGTATTGGACAATGATTTGGAAAGCCAGGACACACACGGTGAGGTAATTCGCGTATGTAAGAGGGGTCCAACATTATATCCCAAGATGAAAGTAGTTTGCAGGCTCGACAAGCAAAAAGTCTACCTGATGGTGCCTGTCGATCGTTCACTGCCCAAGTTCTTCATTTATAGGTCTAAAAAGGACGCCAAATCTTCTGAAGACTCCACCCTCGTGCCAGCCTACCATCCCGACGGCTCTAAATTTCATATTAATGTTTCTAGGAGAGATCAACCAGACAAGTTATTCGTCGTTGAATACTATCGGTGGTTTGAAGGTCATTTTGTGCCGATGGGAATCGTCAGAAACGAACTTCCACCAGGTGATAGCAGAGAGTCTGGTCTTCGTATAATAAAGTTATGCCAAGGTGTTCAAGATAACCGGAACGCCTCTGTTTTGGGAGAATGTGAATCCAACTTTCCCGATAAATGGACGATACCAGATGAAGAAGTTAAATCACGATATGATGCAAGAGGTCTCAATGTCTTTACCACTGACCCGCCCGGCACACGTGATATTGACGATGCTCTCAGTGTTGAAGTGATTGACGGGAATTACCGAGTCGGCATTCACATCGCAGATGTGTCTTACTTCGTATCTAAAGACACCACCCTCGACGAAGACGCCAAATACAGAGCGACCACTTTCTACTCGTCGTTGGACGAACCCACTAACATGCTGCCTCCGCGGCTTAGCAACAATTTTTGTAGCTTGCTCCCAGGTCTTGACAGACTGACAATATCCGTATTCGTAACTCTTGACAAGAATGGATCTGTGATAAGTGACAACGTCGTTATTAAGCGTTCAGTGATTACATCCAGAAACCAACTAACCTATGAAGATGCTGATAAGATTATCCACAATAGCGCTGATCTCAAAGATGTAAATCCGAATGTCAAAGAAGAAATCCTGATATTGAGCAAACTAGCTCAGAAGAGGCGACATACTCGTCTAGGAGTCGGCAGGTTTGCCTTCTCCCATGCCTCTGAGGAAGAAGAGTCGTTGCATCCTCTGTCTCATTCAATGATCGAAGAAATGATGATTCTAGCCAACCAAGAAGTGGCATGTTACCTTACCAAGATATACCCTGAGTGTGCCCCGTTACGACGGCAGCGCCCTCCCAGCGAAGCAGCAATCAAGGATTGGTTGAGTAAACATGGTAAAGACCTCAGTAACAGTGTTGAACTGCAGTCGATGAAGTTAGCACCAGAGCCCCAAAGTGCAGATCCAAATGATGTGTACATGATGAGAGAAAAGTGGGAATATCTGTGTCATCTTGTCAGACAGGAAGAGGAAACGAATCAGATGCGTCAAATTACTGACCTCATCTGTAGTGACGAGAATCACCCACAGCTTGCTGTGGCCAGTGCTAATCTGCATGTCATCCAAAAGAGGGCTGAATTCATCAGATCCGGAGAGCACCCTCCTGATGAAAGAAAACATCACTCGTTAAGTTTGTCAGGCTACACACAGTTCACCTCACCCATTCGTCGCTACTTCGACCTCGTGGTGCATCGCATTCTGATCAGCACACTAAACGCAAACGTATCTGCAAATGACAAATGTCAACCATATGACGACACGGAGCTTGAAATAGTATGTCTTCAGTGTAACAACCAAACCATCAAATCAAAACAATTTGAAAGAGAGACGAGATCCTTTAGGTTGTCCCTTGCCCTTAGGGAGGCTCCCCAGACTTTGCAAGTGTTCGTTAAGGGCTTTTCCGATGCCAGCTTGGACCTTGTGTTTCCTTATAAGGACTTCATTGGAGTGCGAGGTGTTGCGCTTGGGCTTCTTAAACCAAAGAGCCAACCCTCTGTAAACGAAGACAAGACCAAAATGGAACTCGCATGGAGAGAGAGGGTGTACGAGTTGCATGGCTCCAGCACCATTTTCCGGAATGCAGCAAAGCCGTTGAGGCTAGATACAAAGACATCAGTTGTGAAGATTTCTCACCATCAGTGGAAACAAATTGGTTCGGGAGTTATGGAACAACAACCCGGCACAATTCTAGCGGCTGTCACGGTTGCAGAAGGAGAAAATAAACGGGGCCAAGGGCCAAGCCGACAGAGAGAACGTAGTGATGTTGTTGATGAGATAACCTGTGAAAAGGCAGATCCCAGCAAACCTGCATATTCAGTCAACTTCATGCGGGCCTATGAGCCAGGTGACGTTGTCAAGGTATTGCTCCATTCGAAAATGAAAAAGGGCATTCTCACGCCAAGCATCCAACTCTTTAGCCTAACACCAAAGTTGGACATCTGCATTGAGCATCGGGCAAATGCAGTCGAGTGTTTCGCTCGTTTGGCAGAGAACAAAAGTGCAAAAGTAACCAGCATTGAAGAGTACATAGATGTTTGGCTTCCGATCATTAGAATGGTTTCTGCTTATAATGCAGTCCTTGACGGAGAGAGAAGCATTATCCACGGCGTAAACATCAAGTGGAGACGCATCCAGGAAGCTGTCACGGGGACGTTTCAGCTTCCAAAAGCATTCTGCGAGGAGCGAAAATTGAAAATCTGCAAAGGAGACTACCTCTGTATCCGGTACACCGACCTGGCTTTGGATCCTGAGATAAAAAGACGTCGCTGTCTGCCGAACCAATCGTCTGCGGAGACCGGGCGATTTTCATTTACACAGCAGAACAAAACGGCGTTCGTTGCTCATGCGATACTATCTTCTGTAAAGGATGACAAACGAAAAGCTCAGGGTGAAAAGTCAAAGATGAAGGTGGTTGAAGTTAACGTCAATCAACATTCTTCACAGTTTCCTGGGGTTCTGTTAACTGCGCCTAAGCGTGATCTTGTATGCACCATCGAATGGATACGCAAGGCTCATTCAGAAAGGTGAGTTTTTAGTAAGAAGCTGCCACATCCAAACCAATGTTTGGTGAACCCCTAGCAACATTTTTTATAAATTACGAGAAAGAAAAAAATTATCCGTTCCGACAATCAAAATGTATGTTACAAACTTTCGATTATGCACACAATGAAGCATTATCCTTCCCCAACCCGTTTTGCAGTGTTGTACTCCAGCACTTTTCAGTCGAGTAACAAGTATTTCTGAGTGAAAGGGCAGCCGAGTAATAATCGGGTACGAGTACTTGTGACATCTATAACCCAAGTACAAGTGTCTGAGTACCTAGTATTCTGATATACGAGTACCAAGTCCACCTGGCAAGCACAAGTGCTAGGATCTCCGAGTTCGAGAACAAGTATCTTTATTAAAAAACAACAACAACCCCAAACAAACAAGCCGCAAAATGAGGTACAAAAACATTTATGAAAACATCTTTTTCCAGAGCTTCTTCCGTACCTTGCATTAACGCACGTATGGGAAAGCGGAAAGAACAGTGTTTTTTTTTTACCACGAGTAATTAAATTTTGAGTCCGAGTACATTTTAAGTCGAATATCGAGTACATGATTCCGAGTACAGATTATTTGTCGGTCGAGTATCGATTATGGATTCCAGTGCGAGTATTTTGACAGCCGAATACGAGTAGGAGTACCATCAAAACAGTACCCGAGTAGTACTCGAGTACGAGTGGTACCATCAAAACAGTACCCGAGTACGAGTACCAAGAACAAGTTAACACATGCCGTTTTGTCCAATTTATGTTCCTGTAAAACTTTGTGAGAAACTTAGAGCGTATAATTCACTAATACTGTTGCAAACCTATTAAAAACTAATGAAATGACACATTGGTCTTTTTCACAGGCGTCCCGAGACGGCCATACAAGAACTGCCGACAGCCCCACCTATTGTTCAGCAAATATGCCTGCAAAAGATATCAAAGACAGGCATCACTGGTGAGTATTTCAAATATAATTTGATCCACGAATGATGTTTCTGGATGCAATGTTACCGTATTTAAAGTAGTCCTTGTGCGAGACGTATTAACGTGAACACCTTCTTGACAAGATAGGCATGATTATGTGGCAAATGAGATTGAGAGACATTCTGTCGATTTCTTAAACCGCAGCTGACAGTGTCATTTTTGGACTTTTGACTTTTTTAAGTAATCGTGGTAAAGAATTTAGTCGGTTAAAATTTAGGTGTTTGTTTGCACCGACGCCACGAACTGACACACTGTGTACAAACCCACTTTTTTTTTTAGTTTTCAGTTTTTTGCATGTTTAGGCAATGTTAACCAAGGCCTACAATTTCATGAAGTTTCAGCGCTTCAGGAGCTTTACTTTTTGAACTACGATGATTAGGCTAGGCAACTTTGCACCGAAACTGACAATTTTCGTCGCCACGAACTGACACAAAGGTTCATTTACCATTGCAACACACGGCGCGCACAAACCTCAACAGTGAAAAAAACGTTTCCACGAACTGACACAAACCTTGGTGTGTAGCGCGCGCTGACCTACATGTTCACGAACTGACACACACGCATTGTAATACTTTGGATGGTGTCAGTTCGTGGCGACGGAAAAGGCCTGTTTGCGTACATTTTCGATGCCACGAACTGACACAAACCTTTCTTACTTTATTGCTGATTAATTTAGGACGAAAGGCAGTTAAAAGCACCGTATGTATGAAGTTTAAAGCATCAAGTCCCCACTACAAGAAAAATAGTTGAAAATACCCCGGAAGTTTGTGGAAAAGCTTGATTTTAAAAAACGTTCAACTTTAAACGCTGTTTTCTCCGATTGCTACTTTTTACTGGTATCTACGTGTGTGTCAGTTCGTGGCGTCGGTGATGGCTTGTTCAAAAGAAAATTATTGGAAATAATTGTCCCTTTTGTTATTATCATTATTGTTATAATCGCATTTCACTGTCGTTTCAGAACTACACACGAGACAAGTTCTTGAAGCTGGAAAAGATATCAAGTCGTTCTGTATACCAGAATCGCCATTTCCAGCCCCCAATGGCCCACAAGAAGAAGCGATGAGACATGCACTGCAGAAACAGTTCACAGTCATTCATGGACCTCCTGGTAAGAACTATCTGACTGAGGGGGGAATGCCAACAAATAAAACTAACAAACAAAGAAACACCCCCACAAACAAACAAAGAAACAAACAAAGAAACAACCCAACAAACACCCTAACTCACCAACAAACACCCCAATGCCCCAACAAACAAACAAACACCCCAACAATCAACAAAGAAACAACCCAAGAAACAAACAAAGAGACAACCCAACAAACAAACAAACAAACACCCCCAACACCCCAACAAACAATCACCCCAACAAACAAACAAACAACATAATTATTATTCCCTAGAGAACTGATTGGTTATTTCTACACATCTATGTCTTTACAGGAACTGGAAAGACCTTGACTGGTGCTCATCTGGCTTATTTCTTCTCTGAAGTGAATGCGAAACTGCCAGATTCGGGGAAACCCCCGCAGGTTCTGTACTGTGGACCTTCCAACAAGTCGGTTGACGTTGTTGCCCGTGAGTTTATGTCCGAAGAAATGCTCAATCGATTGATTTAATTCGTTTCCCACACCTAAACAGCCTTTAAAACAAAACGTATCCGATATCATTCATGTTTCTCAACGAGGGGAACAAAAGGTATAACGTATTAACGTGACGTGTGTGAACAACAATAATATACAAATAATGAATGTTTATGAGTGCCATGGTGCGAATATTTTCATTCGTTGAAAGATGGAATGTTCTTTTCAACGAGGCGGAGCCGAGTTGAATGGAACATTCCATCTTTCAACGAATGAAAATATTCTCACTATTGCACGAATGAAAAACATTCATTATTTATTTTACATAACATCCAAGTAGATCTTTGTCATTTTGATTGGAGGATACAACTTTCAAAACAACAAACATTTAATTGTGACATTGCACCCATTCCATTTGGTTCGACTTGTTTGGATTCAACAGTGACCAAGTGCAGACACGCGCACGTAATGATGTGGTACGCACCGTGCAATAGAACAAATCGGATGGAACGAAAAATGCACGGTGAATGACGTAACGTGCAATAGTACGTTTATTTGCTATCACGTGACGGACAATCTTCCAATCAAATGGCAAGGATCTGCTTGGGTTTTATAAAACAAAAGTTAATCGTAACTTTCATTATGTGTTTGACAGATTACCTGTTGAAGCTGAGGCTATCAGTCATCCGCGTGTACAATAAGATTGTACAAGACAAGGACTTTCCAACCCCCGGATGTCACAGCGACACAAGTACACACGAAGCTAAGATGGATCCAGATCTTAAAGACATCTCCCTACATCATCTAATCCGCAACAAACGAAACTCTTATAGTGAGGAAATCTTGGGATTTGATCAACGGTTTCGGACCAAAGGACACAAGAGCACACCGGAAGAGCTTTATGGTTATAGGAAAGCAATTCGCCTAGCAGAGGTTGGTTCGTTATTAAGCTGAAGATATTCTAAACTTGGCATATAAACCCTTTGTCGATAATTGAGCTAAATTATTAGTTTGTACATAAATAGTACACATCTTCCTTTGAAGTATTTGTACCGTAAAACGGTGCCCTATTTGAGAATATGTTTATTTCTTGGCCCAGCAGAATTAAGCATTAAAACAACAACAAAACAAGCCGTATTAATTTCCAATAGGTCAATAACTGCTATACACTGCACAAATAGATCCTTGTCATTTGATTGGTGGAAAACACATCACGTGTCTTCCTTTATGTTGACATGTATTAGTACTGCCGCGACGTTGGACCATCATAAACCGTGGTATGTGGAAATAATATAGAACGGGTATATTGATTTGTGATGCCTAATTCTCAGCCTCGTTCCCAAAACAATCGTTCCCGCTCGTTCCTACAAACAAGGCAATGCTGTGTTAACGGCGGACAAGGTTGGTGTCCACACGGAGTCGTCCACTTTTTTTTTTTAGAAGGGGTTGTTAGAGTTTTCGGAGTGTGGGGTGGACGAGTTTCCATGTTTATTTTGTGTTTGTTACAAATTTTCAAATGACAAAGAACTATGTGTGAGTTATAAAAAACTAATATTAAATGCATTTCGTTTGTGCATTATCTCAGAATAACCACTTGGTGAAATCTCGCTTTTCTATTTCACTCAGCTTCGCCTCGTAAAATGGAATATTTCAGATTTCGTCTCGTGATTATTTTCTGCGTCAATGCACTCACACGAATTCAATCACTGTGTAATGATATATCATGACTGCTACTTGTGAAAATGGAACGGGGAGAAGTTCGATTTCTAAGTTCGGTTGAATAAGCAGAATTGTCCATATCCACAGAATCGTCTGTGTCGAAAACAACCAGTAAACATACAAATTTAAATTCTTTTTTATAATGTAACTTTCTGAGGATTTGAGGGGCTGAATTTCTTTTCTTCACTTCTTTTAATGTACTCATTCACCTTGTGATTCTAAGTGTGGACAAACAGACTATCGGAAATTTTCAAAACTAATCCTCAAACTTTGAGATTTAATTTGGGGCTGAACAAAGAAAAAGAGACCACAACATAGGGCCAGATAGCTCAGTTAGTGGAGCGCGGCACGTTAATCAGGAGATCGTTGGTTCAAATCCTGCTCGAGTCAATTTTTTTTCTTTGTTCAACCCCACATTATTTTAAAATTTTCTCCAGTCAGTTTCCCTTGTTGGTTTATTACTTGATGAGCTTGAGATTTAACACATATTATTTGACTATCTTGGACAGGCCGAAGAGCTTCCACGATACAAAGTGGTATTGTGCACCTGCAACAAGGCAGGGTGTGCAAAAATAACGGATTTGAACGTGGTCCAATGCATAATTGACGAAGGCGGTATGTGTACCGAACCAGAAACTTTGATACCACTTGTTGGAGCCAAGCCACGTCAGATCGTCCTGATTGGGGATCATAAACAACTAAGGTAATTTTATTGTCTCGTTTTGAAGAGGAGTATAGAGAGTGATGGTGTTTATAATTCGTTTGTACAAAGTTGTTCTGATCTTCATCGGTACAAGCCAGTTGAGGTGGCAACATTTGACTGGAGTAACTTAAAGTTGCTCCTTTTACTTCTCTTTCGTGAGTTTCGTCACGGAAGGTAGTTTTTTTGAAGGCCGTTTTGACCGTTAACCTCCTCATTGATTCATTTACTTCAACATCTCAAATAAAGGTTTTCGTTTTATCGAAAAGCTCGACCAAGCTTGAACAAATTGTTTCTCGGTCCTTCACATTCTAGAACGAAAACGTACGGTGTATGTGGACAGATCAAAAATAGGTCAGAAGTCCACACGCGTTCAATTTACTGTGGTTGGTTATGGTGTGCACTGTTATGGGATATCCCGTCCACGGCATCAAGCTAAAACGTCTCGTTTTAAAGAAGATGAAGATGAAGAAGGGGAAGAAGAAGGTGGTAAAGAAGGAGAAAGGGGAGATTAAAACAGAACAAATAAACTTAATGATTTTTTCTCTTTTAGACCCATCATAAAGGAGAAAACAGCCATGGAACTCGGTATGGGAACATCATTACTGGAGAAATACGACAACAAGCATGTGTTCAAGATGCTTAATATACAGTACCGAATGGTGAGTCTTTAATGTCGTCTTGATGATTTGATTTGAATAAAAGTGAGGTGTGTCATGATTGTGCGTGCTGATTGTTTGTGTACACGGCCACCAGGTTCAACTTGGTCAAGTAAACTAGTTTTCACTGATTAAAATGAAAGCCGATTTCGCATGGCTAAAAAACAACGACACCTCATTTTAGTTGAATATAACGTCAACTTGAGAGACGAATCGCTTTAATACAAATGCATGACGTGAAATGTGATGCTTTTTAAAGAACCGAAGTTCACCCGGAAACCTGTTAAACTATTATAACACTAATACCTTTATGATGTAACGTAACATGCCCCGCCCCAACCCCCGAAACCTTACGATGCACTTACTTGAGTTGATTTGTTAACAACTATAAATTTATCTTTCGATCATCATAGCACAAGTCGATTTGCGACTTTCCTTCCCAAGAGTTTTATAAAGGGAAATTGGTTACTGATGAAGACAGTGTGAAGGCGCCCAGACAGCCTATACAAATTAAATGGCCTGGTGGTAGGGATAACCCCATAGTATTCTGTCACCATATCGGCCAGGAAGAACACACGAGTGTGCGGGGCGAGGAAGGAGCTGAACGATCACAGGCAAACGCCGAAGAGGTCAAGCATGTGGTATGTAAACCCCACTCGATAAACATGCTTCCTTCATTATTACTTCATGGAAATAAACAACACAATGGGAGACTTTGGAACGCTAGGTGGCAGCAGACTTACCAGGTAGATTTGTTGTTTACGTAGTTTTTAGCATGCGCAGATTTTCCGAGAACAATGGATTTACCAGGTTAGTCTGCTGCCACCCAGCGTCACCGAAAGTCTCCAATTGCTACGCATTTTGTTTTCCTGATAATGATAATTACTAAAATATATTGATCTTAACATTTGCCATATGCCGTAGGTACCAATTCACTTATAGGAGATAAGAAGTAGTTACAGTTAAGTGTATTGCCAAAGAACATGAATGTCATGACTCGGATTCCAACCCACACTCTGATGACCAGTGTTGTAGGTCTCGAGACCTGGTCTCCCACCCCCCCCCCCACCCCTGGTCTCCCCGAATACCGAGGTCTTCGTCTTGGTTTTCCAGGTCTCCACTATACAACGCTGCTCATAGCCCAGCAATGAACTGTTGAGCTCAACACTCGGTCTAAACCGCGTTACAACACACTATACAAGCATTCATTAATTAAAAATCATTGAATGTACGATGGCTGCATCTTTTCCACTATAACAATTTTTGTGTAGGTCCGTATGGCATCAGCCTTAGTGGATCTGCATGTGAAACCTGCTAATCTTGTAGTGTTAACCCAGTATCGACACCAGAAAGGCAAGATCGAAGAGGGCTTAAAGTCGAAAGGTCTGAAGATCCAAGTGAGCACTGTCATCACAAGTCAAGGTATTTTTTATGTGGTACTTTATTTACACACACAAAACTGAATAATTTAGTTTGTCATTTTGTTTACTTGTTAAAATTTGGATAAAAGAAAGCCTAATACAAACATATTTTATGAGGAAATCATCTTCTTGTTACATATTTTGTAGTACTGCAAGGTGGAAACAATGGTACAATAAAATTGGCTGAGAACAGTTTGCCAAATGATCAAAGCTTTGAAACAGTCAATTTGTAGTGGTAATTTATGTTATAAATACATATTTATTTCTTTTATATTATTATCGAATATTTGTTTCATTCTAGGAAACGAGTGGGATTACGTCATCTTGTCAACAGTTCGGTCACTGCCAATGGTGCAGATTGACGATAAGCCCCGACTTGCATGGAAGAAAAGGCACCTCGGGTTCATTACTGATATGAACCAGATAAATGTGGCCATTACGCGCCCCAAACTGGGACTTATCATTCTTGGTAAGACTTAATTCGTTTGAGACGTATAAGTTGTATGATTTTGTTGTACTGTATATCTCAATGGTAAAGTTGTACATACTACGTTTTGTTTCTTAAAATTTACTTTTATGTCAGTCGATTGAAAAATGACATCGCTCACTGAAAACTGTATCAAAAATAAGTATCTCTTATCTATTTTGATCGTTCACTGACATAGTGAAAATACAATGGTTATGCTATTCTTCTTTCTTTAAGAGCATGTTTTGATTCGGCCTCGGTTTTTGGCACGTACGCAAAAGTGTACGAAATATACCGGCCATTTTGAAAACTCAAGATTGCGGCCACTTTGAAATTCAAGATGGCGGCCTTTTGAAATTCAAGATTGCGGCAAAACCAAATTAGTTACAAGTAAAGAAATGGTTTCATTGGAAACCCTGGTATCATAATTATGGGTATTTCCACCAATTTTACTCTTCTTCATTCTTTTACATTGCTCACAAGTCGATACAAAGGCTAAAATATAATTCAAAATGGCGCTGAAAACGCCGTTGACAAAAAATTGTTTAAAACTTTCTGAAATCAGCATCCCCAAAATTATCCACTATAAAATCCATTTTGCCACGAAAAATCCAGCTGGATCGAAATACCTGAGACGTATTTAAACACTGTACTAAATGCAGATAACGTGTGTTTTCTCAACAGGAAACAAGTTCCTTCTAGAAAAAGACGAGACATGGAATTCCCTGTTACAGCACTACGGGAGAAAGAACGCGGTGGTGGATGCAAGCACTTTCCTCAAACTAAGAAAGAAGCGAAAAGGGAAAAAATAGCAAAAGCTACGTAAGTGCCCGTCACTAAAAAAAAACTTGCAAAAACATTATGCGTTTCTTTGTCTATGGTCTGTTATATTGTTGTTCAGAGAGTGTTTATATGAATAAGAAACCAAGCGGCTCTTCTCATAACCTACTCTAGCCATTGTGTTACCGCAAATCTTACACTTTCTTAGGTATTGTGTTATTTACCTTGTCCTGTTCCAAGTACCTTATAGGAAATCTTTTACAATTTGATAGCAGTATAATATGAATATGATTAATTTGTTTGCTTTCAAAAGCGCATCGAGCAACAGCGTGAACGTGGAAGAAAATATACAAAATGATAACGAGAGGGGGAGGGAGAATCGTACCGTATTTGTGAGGTCGTGGGTTCAAGTCCGGTGTGGCTTCGGTGTGTGTCCCCCCCCCCCCCTCAGAGATTCTGTTCCCAACCTCCACCCCTACCCCCATGACGACGAATTGTGTAGAATTGTTTCTAATATCGCCCTCTTTTGAATCAACTCTCTCTTACCTCTGTTTGGGGGACACACACACAGGGGAAAAATTCAACATGACACCGGCTTCGGCCAGTTTGTCTTTGCTTATTTGCTTGCTATCCGTTTCTGTAATATTTCAAGCCAGTTCTCCTATTTCTACCGTGTAAAGCCACGGGTTTCTTACTGCCATGCACGTTGTAAGTGTATTCCATCCTACCTCGCCTTTGTGGGGAATACTAACTGTTGTTAATTATTCATTGTGTACTCTTTCAGGCAAAGTGAGTCTTTATTCTTGGAGAACAACTTGCTCTTTCACCACCAACAAGTTTCACAGCGAACCCCATGTAGTTCAGAAAACGTTCTACATCTGATTGTCAACATTTTTTTTTTTTTTTTTTAGATACTCGTCAATTTTAACAGAGCGTAGAAAAAAATCACGCAGTTGGCGTCGTTTAAACACAAAAAAGGATCGTAGCGTTGTTGTTTTCGCTTTTTAAAAACAAAGATTTAAACATTTTGGCAAAGCCGAACTGAGTTTTTTCCTCGTGTAAGAGAACGCAATTTTGATTGTCGCAGGTGGATGTAATGGCCACTGTCTACTGCACCCCTAGCAGTGAAAATAAGGGCTGCAACAAGTTACGATACTTGTAAAATAATTGTTATATGCTGTGTGGTTATCATACATTTTATATGAAGAGTTATATATAATAGTTTGTATGTAACCAAGTATTGTAGATTCTAGTTTTATACTAATATATTTTAGAGTCATTTGTGATCCTATATTTTATCATCAAGTATTTTAAGTCAAATATATATATATATTTTACACACATATTATATGGTATTGTGTATTGCATTATATTTTATTCCAAAACCGGAACAAACCACATAACATTAAAGAGGGTTATACCAATTTATAAATGATAAACAGTAAATCGTAACAAGTGCCTTGTGGTTTAAATTGTACTTGGCTTTTTATAACATTTTAGTCTTTTGTGAGACTGATATGTCAGTTGTAGGGTGTTGATTTTTGTGATCGACTTGTTATAATCTTTTTATACAATATTTTGAAAGACATGTATTTGTGCCTTCTTCTTTGTCTCTTTTTTGTGGTGCAGACTAGGTAAGTCTATGATACTGGACCGAATGTAATTTTGACGAGTCATTTTATGTCTGAAGAATAATTGCGTAGTTGCTGTTAATAATAATGTATGTCAGACAATATTTTGAAGTGTTCTTTTATGAGGCACTTTTATGAGGAAAGCGAGTAGCATTTATTCTGGTAATTTTTAATCTGAAAAGTCAAGATATTAAATGGGGGCATGGACATCAGTGGGGGGGGGGGGCACGTATTCCCTAATTACGCCACTGATCAGTACTCACAACTGACTCCTGGCTTTATAATTAGTTAGGAACCCTCGATTCAAATGCTCGACTCCCCCTAATTTTCTAAACTTAAGCAAGAAAAGAAAATACCCCACGACAACCTACCTTTTTTTGAGTGATAAAATACTGACATGTTTAAGTTAATTGAATAATTGTTCATTTGTAGTTGGTAATTGATTTACTTTGATTGTGATTACAGGAGTGGGAATGTTTGCAAATGTGTTGATGTTCAAAGTTGATTTTTGTTGTTTAGCTGTTTACTCAATTTTTTATATGTTATTTTAAATAGTGTGACAGGCAATGAGGGGGAGGGGTGAGGTCTTTTTTTAAATGGTATAGGTTTTAAAGTTCTATCTACCTACAGATCAAAAGGCATTGGCACACTTGGGAACAACAGAAAGAATGTTATTCTGAACAGGTAGAAACTTTTGGATAATTTAGAAGAAAAAATAAGTAATGCGTTCAATATTTGCTGTAATTTAGTTAGTTTACTTATTTTTTATGATTAGATTAAATTACAAAATGTACTTATGTGTTGTACACGACTTGGGCATGACACATTAGGGACAAATAACATAGAGCTGTTTAAGCAGCAAGTATTTCTTTACAGTCTTCTTCAAAGCAGAAATGACCAGGGCACCAGTCACTGATGTAAAAAATGGCATGGTATTTTAGCTGGTAACCTTTTTCTGATAGGCATAATGTTGTTGTGCTTAGCTACTTTTTGTGCTTAATTGAAAAAAGGATTTGGCTCGAAAAGGGGCAAGAGAGGCCTTCACATTCATTTGAGCTTTTTACAAATCTGGGTAAATTCAGCTCAAAGTTAGCCTGAGATACTATTAATACGGACAGTGGGATTAGAAGATTTTGCACTCTGGATAACCGAATAGCTGCAAAGTATGCATCTGATGGTATTTTGGAGGAAGTCTTGCAACATACAACACACATGCAGGCCTACTTATTGTAATTACACACATTATGGTAGCTTATGAGACCCCATCCTCTATACCACAGTATTGGTGCCGAACTTTTACACCACATTTGCACTCCTTTCAACAAAACAATAAAGATGGACTACAACGAAAACTCACACATTAAATTTACTATCTAGCCTGGTTTATGTTGTATTCGGGTAACAATTTATTGTTGTGGTCATGTTTTTCTCTAGGCCTAAATAATTTTGTTGCAATTTGACCGAAAAAATTAGACCTCGATTCTTCGATTTTGAAATTTCCCGTCCTGTACTGGTTCCCGGCAAAGATCCATTGAAAACCACTGTGAAATCCACGATATAGTACCAGCGGATTTGTAAACCAGCGAAAAGTGATGACGTACTACCCATGAGCAACCGAGGTAAACAAAAGACACCATGTTATTCCGTGTGTATTATGTATGCGTTTTCATGCAGAGGCATGAAGTTTTTACCAAACCTTTTTTCTAGTGTATCAGCTACAATAATGCCAACTTCTTGTGTTGTTGGTGGATGCACTACAAATAGTTCTAAGAATCCAGAAATTCATTTTGTTCAATTTCCGCGGGATTCTGCGATATCAAAGGAATGGGTGAAGTTCGTGAATATTACACGAAAGGCTAGGCCTTTTTATTTGTTCAGCACATTTTTCAGAGAACTGTATTGAACCTTCAAGTGCCTTGACAAAACCACTGGGTTCGACAACAAAGTTTCGTTTGAAGCCTGGATCGATCCCCACATTGAAAGCGCCAAACATCGAGAGAGTTCGTGTATCTACTACAACCAGGCCTACTGCAGTGCTACTACATCGGCCGAGTCATCGGCCTCAGCCGGGTTTGCCGTGGCCGCAGAGTCAGCTGGTTTCACTAGACAGCATTCCAGAGGAGAGAGTATGGTGTAAACCGGCCCATTTTTTTTTAAACCGTCGCATTTTTTTGTCCGTCGAGTTTTTTTTCGGGGGTGGGGGTTAGTCTTGCTCAAGGCGGTTGCAGTTTTCACTCCGAAAAAGACGCCGTAAAACCCACCGTAACATATACACGTACTGTACACTAGCACCGTGCGTAATGTGTGTATCACATCGCACGACGCCCGTACTACTGCTGTGCGCAGCTCGTCCGCACTCGACTGTCCGCATGCGGAGGCCGTCAGTTAGTTCACGCATGCACACACAGAGCAGGAGCGCACACACGCACGCACGCAGCACGGCGCAAAGAATACTCCTAGTTTAGGCCTACAATAACAATAAATAATAATAATAATAACATTTATATAGCGCTTTTTACAAAAGTTGATACAAAGCGCTTAAGCACAGATACAAAACTACACATTAGACAAACAATAACTACACAACGATAAAGAGGCCAACTACAAAAAGTGAATACTTGTGAACATATTTCAAGATAATATTAACATAACTTAGGATACAGGTGGGTTTTAAGTTGAGATTTAAAAGTACTGAGGGCGTTAACTGATCGAACAAAGCATTGCAGCTAGCTCGGGCGGGTAGCGCGGCGCAAAGAAAAAAATTAATAAATTAAGACAAAACTCCAACGCCTTGATCAAGGCTGGGGTGGTGTTTTTTGCTTGTTTAAGTGTTTGCTAATAATTGTTCTTTGTAAAAACGCATGTGCATTGAGACATGTTATTATATTTTGTTCACTGGTGGCTCAACTCAGACCTCCGCGGTTCACTTAACATTATTTTTTTAATCTCAATGCATATGCATGTCATAAGGAACCATTGCCTTCAAGCTTTGCTTCTCAAATGGATCCAGCAACAGCAACTGCAAAATGGTATGATGCTTTCCAAGTCATTCCTTAAAACTGCATGGATTTCATATCGACCTCATTATGTTCAAGGTTTGGGGATTGAAATCTACCTATTGCGGGCATACGCTTAATAATCTCCGTTTCAACAATGATATGGGCTAATTTACCAGACGTGACAGCTTTATTTTAGGGTTTTCTACGGAATCGTGAGTCATCCACTCTTCCTGGCCGAGGGGATGTTCACATGCATTGACAGGGGACGCTTTTCATGGTTGCATGCAGTCAATCCTCCGGAATGGACAGCGCTTCTCATAAAGTAGCAGTTTCTTGGTTTAAAAAGGTAGAAAGTTTGAGGAACTACAAGTGCCAAGTCACCGAACTTAAAAACCATTTCAAAATGTTTCAGCGGAAATTTCTTGTGATAATCGGGAAGGTGTTCAAAGTGTGTTTTTTTTCTGCGCATATCATTGTGACCATTTACCTCAAAAGACCATAGCCCCCCCCCCCCCTCCTCCTTGAGGTGTTTTAATTGTGGGTATCTAAAATTGACTGGATGAAATTAACTATTTTCCTTTTGTAAAAAGGAATTTTAATTCAATTAGTTTATTTTGACTAAGTTATTGTAATTTTTTCACCAACAATACGAATTTAAAATCAGCTCATATTACTTAGCAAAGTTTTTTATTTTTACCAGTTTACATCAGACGGTAGTCTGTGCAACTTCAATTTTATTTATGGACTATGGAAAACGGTGTATGGGAAAACCGCATTTCATGTTTAAAAACTAGTCCTAGTATAACGATATTTATTATATCGTGGCCAAGGCTAGAATCCTGGCGAATGGACTGGGGCTATCACCTGAATCGCGGTGTCATCTTTCTCTTGAGCACGTACCTTTGATTCCTACAATAACTCTCACACTCACGCCTCCCCCCCCCCCCCTGCCCAGAGTGGTTCACACCCCTTTGTCAAAAATGCCTTTTGACTCCTTCAAAACGGAACGAGATGCTTCTCAAAGTGTCTTTCCACCGCCGTCGTTGTCCTTGTCATCATCGTCGTTGTCTTTCTCTTTCGTCAAAAGTCAAAAAATAATTGCAAATTGGTTTTAATACACTCATTGCTGTTGACATTTTCAGCAAGTTTCAGTGCCTATTGCGTAATGGTTTCGTAATAACACTAATTGGTATGAACGATATCACTATGTTTGCCATTTTGTATGTCCACGAAGTGTTATATCTCGATACGCCACTTTACCAATTACATTGGAAGCGTAGTATTTTCACGAAGTGACCTATCGCGATGGGTCTCAGTATGCATTAGTTTGTACACAACGTTCAACAGGCAAAACTCTTTTTTTCGTTTTACACTAAGTGGCGTATGTGTTTAGGAAAACACATTGACAGTTCTGTACGAATAAAATTGTCAGTTTATTTATGTCTCAAAAAGAAAGAAAAAAGTAAGCAGACTCCGAAACAGCAGTTTGAAAAATAGTGCAACTCCAATTGCAATTTTCTCCAAACACGTTTTTTTCGGCTGTTGACAAGATTGTGTCACTTCGTGGTACGAGCGACGAATGCTGCCATCTAACGTTCAAAAGTCTCCCATTGATGTTCTTTGGTTTTTTCCGTGTGTCTTTACATGTATGGTTGGTACCGGCTGCGGGAAAAACGTATAGACGATTATTTGTCATCAAAGCCTATTCTTGTGGACCTGATTGCCCATACAAAAGTGCCCCGCAACTATTTCCCTCTAAAATTGTTGCCATGTATGAGAAAAACTAACGTGCACAAAATCCCTGAACTTTATCAATTTCTCGAAAGCGTGAATAGCTTTTTTTGCAAAAAGTTTCACAGGTCGAGTTGTTCGATGTGTTTATTGGAAACCATCGGTCTTGAATTAAGGTGTTATTACCAAAAGGCAGTCATGTAATAAACCCTATACGTGTGGAGAGTATTTTGGGCAGAGGATTCGGTTTCTTTCTAAACGTAAGCACTTATACTAGAAAATAGCTAAATCAAAATAACCGTTGTGCAAAGTAAATGGGTACAACAATACAAATGAGTTTCTTTCGTTGGCCGTTCACGACGCCCTGTCTCCTTACTAAGTCTCTTCTACAGATACTTCGATGGTATAATATGCGCAGAAGATCTCTCACTCGTTGTTCCTTCTGCACGCACCTTCACTCGTCGCACCAGCTTTGCCACATGTTCTCACCCCTTTACTGTATCTATTCCAAAGGCGTATAGATAGTTCCCAGTAGACGCCATCTTTACGGGCAAATTGCATTTTGGCTTGCATGTGCGTCAAACGCTCAACTTATTAACGCAGCCGCGTTGTTCACTGACCAATCCTGCAATGAGTTTCGTGAAATGCGCGCGTGTTGCACGCCGTTCTCACACGAAACGCACGACTGTTTGTTCTAAACTGCCCGTAAAGATGGCCGATTTACGTCATACTGCAACCTATCTATACTGTGAGATGTTTGAATAGCCTTTTCCCTGGTACTGCTGCACTTTGGAACTCCCACCCGTGTCGTCGTTGTCCACCATCTCACAATCTATTCAACAAGCTTAAGAAGACTATGAACAGATACCTTTTTTTTCTTTAAACTGTTTTGATTTTTCTTGTAGCCCTAACACCATGCAGTGAGTGGCCCTTCGGTCTTGTGTTGAGCGTTTTTTTTTTCCATTTTAAAAATCGAAACAAAACAAATTGCAAACGGATGCGAGTTTCGTTATTGGTGGGGTTTCCTCCTTTAATACCGCACAAACGCAAACATTGTCTGATGAACTTCCCTCCCCGGTGCTCACTTCCCTCATTCCCAGGAGAGACGATCCTTTTTAGCTAAATGAACCACTTCAATTTACACATTACAGTTCGAATTTAGAAGGACGTTTTTAAAGGCAGTGGATACTTTTGGTAATTACTCAAGAAATACATTACCATAAAAAAAACTTACTTGGTAAGGAGCACCTGAGAGCTGCTGATAGTATAAAACACTGGGAGAAACGACTCCCTATTAAATAATGTAGTTTCTGAGAAAGAGGTAATTTCTCGGTAAAATATTTGAATCTGAGAGAGGCTTCAGGCATGACTCCTATTCTCAGTCATTTGAGAGCACACAATGCAGAAAGGGTGTTTTTTCTTTCATTATTTACTTGCAACTTCGGTGACCAATTGAGCCCAAATTTTCACAGGTGTGTTATTATGTTGGGAAACACCAAGTGAGGACACTGGTCTTTGAAAATTACCCTAAGTATATCCTGCCTTTAAATTAATCCTCGATATCAGAAACAATGACTTGCCAGAACAACCATGTTTATCCAGGTTTTCCTGTTCATTTTTTTGGCAAAAAAGCAGTCTAGTCTACTTTCATGCATTCGTATTGAAGTGATTTTGCCTCTTCATTTGAAACCATCATTCAATTTAAATATCATTCTCCTGAAGACGAGCAGAATATACTAGAGTCGAAACGTCGAGACCACACCGGCTCTTTTCAGAGCCACCACTCTCACAAAAGAGATTTACACATGGTTGTACCCGCAAGTTTACTGGTTATTTATAGTTCCTTTATATTTTTCCACACCATGCAAAGCTTCAAACAACACTTCATTTACTTTTCTATTTGTTTATATATATTTTTTAGGAACAACACAGAACCAGACCAGAACGGGATTTGCTTTTAAGAAACTAAACAAAATATCAAGCTTACAGAAAAACGTAAATAACCTACGTTATAAAACAAACTGGTATTGATTCATTTTGTGTGCAAACCTATTTGAGAGAAGTTGAAATACATTTATTTATTTTTTATTTATTTTTTTTTACAACTAGTGTTATTTGCCACAATATGTGAACTGAGAACAGGAAAATAGAAAATAGAAACTGTAATTTTTAGTATGAATGACGTACGGTTTGTATGTAGAATTAGTGGCCACGCATTACCATCAAACATGACACAATACAAAAACAGTAACGTATGTCCAGTTAAACGATTCGGTAGTTTGCAGGGAATTTACAATATTTTGAGCTGTGCATAAGAGACGGGAAATCCGCCTTCCTGTTCTTTAGTTTTAACTTTCCTTCCAGTCTTCAATAACAACAAGGAAAGACCTGATAATATACCCCTCGCGTAAGACGTCACACGCCCATTGGTCTACATTATACAGTATAATTTAGATCAATGCACACGCCCCCAAAAGCGCCCTTGTTGAGGTCAATGATATCATTGGTTGAGAGTAGTGCGCGGCGCGTACACGCTTGCGCGTTTCCATTGTCTGACCTCGGCTGCCTCATCAACAAAACCTCCTTCAAATGACGTCACCGTGAAGTCATTTTGGGCCATTTTTGTTTCTTTATTTATTTTCAGGATTGGGGTCTCCATGTAAACAAAAATAAATGCACCATTTACATTTCGTCATCTGATGACTTGTACTTCCCTGAATGTTAGTGATGTTGAATCACAGACAATAATTTTTCGATGGTTGTTGTAAAAAACAAAATCATCAAAAAGTCACGTAATTAACGAAAAAATGTGAAAAAAACCAAAACGCGGTCAAAGGTCAGCGTATACGCTTTTCCAGCCGTTGCAACTGTCAAGTTTACGTGACATTGTTTTAAGTAGACTAGTGATCTGTTTATTTATTAATTATAACAATGGCGAGGCATAAAGATCTGCAGTCTTCATATCCATCAAGGACAAATTCACGTGTAATTAAAAAACTGACATAAACACAGTCCGATACACACAGTGCAGCTATTCGTCGTCGTCCCGCCGCGTGTGTAGCGCAGGCATCACGTAACGTGACAATAGTTAGGGGATAATAGCTAGGGCTACAGACTAAAACCCTCGTAAAACAAAAAGTAATCAATGGTCTGGCTCCCTACCCCTCCACAGGCTCCGAGTTCATGCCTCCGTGGTTTGTCTCTCTGGCCCGGCGAGACACTGCACCGGCTGTGCGGGACATGCCCCCAAGGTTTGACCCGCTAGCTCCCCACGCTGATGCGCCGTAAAACACGCTTCCGTGCACGGACTCTCTGAATGCGAATCTTACGTTCGATTTTTTCATCATTATTTACAACTTGCATCCATAAACTGAATACATATTCTTTTTCGCCAAATATTCATGAATAATTGTTTTTAAAAAAATACTTGAATTTGGTTCGGTAATTTACTTTTATACGGCTGTAAGTAAAACTAATTCTGAAGATCACGTGACTTTTCGGAACCACATTTTGGTTCCGAAAAGTCACGTGACCTTCGTTTTTTGAAAAATGCTCAAAAACGGCCAAATTTGATGGTTTCTTTTATGAACCAATCTTCTCCATTTTAGGAAGACTTTAGAATCATGTTTTATATTTTGTAGCCCAAATAGCCCAACGAAGCCGGTGTGTACCTTTAAGGGACATTACAAGTTCTGCGTGATAAATGAAAGCTTGCAATTCTTCTTCTTCTTCTTATTCTTCTTTTTCTTTCTATTTGTTTTTCTTCTTTTGTTTTTAAATAGCTCAACTAAGCTTAAACACAGATTTGAATAATTATTGTAAGTTTTCCTGTCATCTTTATAATCTTTTTATTTCTCGTAGAAAATACTTTCAAGTTGCTGCCTCGTCTGTAAAAGGGACTGGGCGCTTTGGGCAATAAAAGTGAATGTTATGAAATGAATATGTGTTTTAAAGTAGACTATAATGTTTCACACAAATATCCCTCGAAATGTTGTTGTTTTCCTTTTACTTCGTGAACTAACACGGTCTGAAATTTGGTGGAGTCAAACAATTTGATTCTACAAAATGGCAGACCGTGTTAGTTCACGAAGTACAAGGAAAACCACAACATTTCGAAGGACAATTTTGTGTGGAACATTAAAATGTTTTACTACATCTGTCCAACCATTATTCATTTTATAACAAACGTTTTTATAGCCCAAGGCGCCGAGTTCGAAGGCACTGTGCCCCTTTAATTTTGCTACAGAAGTTTGATAAAATTATTGAGAAGATTAGGCCTACGGTGTGTTGTCGATCTGTGAAAGTTTAGCGATTGAACGAGACACCATCCCGTCCATATGCTTAACAAAACAAAACAAAAAACACCTCCCTACATTTTAATTTGACAATAATTACTGAACAATAGCGGTACTAAACAGGTAGCCTTGATAACGAATGCACCTGCCGGCGGGGAAGACCCTTTTACCGCGGTGATCGGAAGTCCCAAGGGCGACGGTGAGGGTTCAAGCGTATTCCCCGACACTCCCCAACTCGTCATCGAACCGCTTCGCAAAATAACACTGACACTGTTCAGCCTCACATTCAGCAGCACAGATGAAAATTGCTTCTCGCATGAATACAGATAGACTTGCAGACGTCACCCGTATGGCGTACGTCGATATCACATGCATTTAGCGCAGTCTCCGATCAACACTGGGTGGTTCTACGGACTGTTGTCGAGTCTAACCATTTGCGACGACCACGGGGTTTTGTGTGTACATATCATAATATATTCCCAATGTGTGCCAGGCAGACACAGCTGCCTAATATAAAAGGGAAGTATATAATTGTCGCGCAATATGGTAGACAATTTCTCGCCTTAGCCAGTCCCCGAAGCAAGCGTTCTGGAGGTGCCCCAAGCGGCAACGTACATTAGAAACGACGAGAAGGAATCATGGCGTTTGCGACAGTACTAAGGGTAAGTCACGTTGTCCACGCAGGAGCTGTGTCCCTGCAATGGTTTGTCCTGGCGAGAATTTTGGATTGGATGTTGTAAGCCCTTCTTTATGTTAAAACAGTAGTTCGATCACTTGGCATGCTCAGTAGGCTTTAAAGACGCGGTGCGGCTCATGTTTACGTGTGAGATGGTACAATCCGACCGTCACCTTCCCACTTGTTATGACCAAAAACGTAATATCTTATTAGGGTTAATAATCTACTGCTGCATGAGTGAAAATGTGCACTATTGTCACAGTCACAGCAATGCGGGAATTTTAACTTTCAACTTTAATACACGGTAACTATATCATTTACACCTGTATTGTATATTGTAAGGGTCATGTTGTGCAAAATCTGCCCGTGTGATAGAACACCTGATGTGGCATCATTAGTGAGAACTAACTTAAATCATTGCAACACTGGAGTGACATTTCTTTGTTCACACTCTCTTTAATTGTGACTTTTTAACCGAGCATAAAACAATGGTAAATGCTGGCGTCCGCACAGACATCCGGTAAAGATCCCCCATTGTGTAAAGTCATGGATCCAACGCTGTGGGTGAATAATTGCATGGAAGTCAGAAATAATTAAACGGCCGGTGTTGCTAGCTGTCTCGTATCACCATTTGCGACTCTGGGTTTTGTGCTGATTTGTGCTTAGATAAATGTTAAGTGATATTCTCTGTGCTTGAGCAGGTCTGCGGAAGTTGGTATTTGGATGAAACAAATTGTTAGAGGCAAAGTATACCTTTGTGTGTTGGAACCGTTTGATTGTTTTAATCTTTTATAGATATATACATATACAATAAAACTAACATGTAACAAAATTGATTTTTAAAAGTGGTAGCGTTTTTTTTAGATATTGCCGAATAACTAGAGCGGTTATGTCCACGCAGGAAGAATAATCCACAATTGGAACACACAATCTAAGAAACGTTTCATTCTCAGATTGAAATATTTTTGAATCCCTCTCTCACTAAAACCCCATTCCTTTTAAGGGAATCGTTTCTCAGCATAATTTACACTATCAGCAGATGCAGTGCTTCTTGCCAAGTATTTTGTTATGGTCATTAATTGTTGGAGTAATTACCTAAGGTTATACACTCCCTTTAAGTTTGCTATATCTTGTTGTATAGTTAGGCCTACCAACAACTTTGGAGAGTCAACAGGTTCGCCTTAACGAACGCAAGGCTGTGGAATATGAGGACGATGATGATCCAATATACTTTATATTAATGTTGATTCATCAAAACTGTTAACTAGAAGTTGTTGTTTTTGTGGGGGGTGGTTAAAATTACGTTGTCCATTTAAACGTATGCTATTTTCTACGATCAGCAATCGAGTGAGTTCGAGCGTGGATTTTTGTTCACAGCCTGATTAAACTTGTTTTATTCTACTATTATGTTAATTTTTTCCCCAAAAAGGTTATACAAAGAGGTACGTTTGACCCTCTTCGGTTGTTCCTTGAACTTCGTCTGGATCCGATGAATATTTATGAATAAACAGCAAAATGTCAACAGCCTCCGCTTGAATCAGCATTCAGGAAGCTACATTTTCTTCGCGGCCTCTCGTATAGGGTCACCGGGTACTCGAGGTAGACCCCTCGAACGGGGGGGGGGGCAGAACGGAACCCCGGTTGCTATAGCGGCAGTTAGCACATGGTTCGAAATGTCAGTGTGTCGAACAATCACTACAGCAACCCTGGGTACTGGCGAAACCTCGTGATAATGACTGAGTTACAGAATTGAGACATGAACTTGCCACGGCCGTGAATGCTTATACGCGTATAAGCCCATGGACTCTTTAGTAGTATGTGTCATGCGGATATGATTTGGGGGAGGGGGGGCTTGGGGCCTGTAGGGAGGGTATGAAGGCAGGGCAAGGTACCCGACCCCGTCTTGCTGTAAGACCCCGTCTTAAAGGGAATGTAGGCACAATCCATCTGCCGCTTAATTATAATATGAGCAAAACTCTACTTTAACAATGATGCACAAATGAAAACAAAAAAGTTTTAGAGATGCAGATGCATAATTTTATGTTAAAAATCTAGTATCGTTTTGATAATGTTTTATCAGTCAAAGTTTCTGGTCTGTCGCACGCTATGTGATCCATGCTTAAAGATGTAAATAGCATGGTAGAAGTGCGCCTCAAAGTGGGTGAGTGAGGTTTCGTATACGAACACGCGGATTAACATTGAAACCGAATCACCTTCAATAACGGCTGATGTTGTTTCTTCATGGAGCAACAAGACACTCGTATTTAGGCCTAGGTGTTATGGTAGCTCTGCGGAAGTGTTTCGATGTATCGGATGTTAAGTCCGAAGGTACGACATTTGTTCTTTTGGAACCTGCCATAGTATTGAGGGCCTATATGCATTGACTGTTCTTTAAAACAGCAGACTGCACATGCGAGTCCAACATTATTGCATTATCGATCGCGATGTAATATGGTTAGCTTAATAAGATCAACTATCCCCCCTTGGCTTTTTTTGTCATGGTTGACCTACTATCTTACCTCAATGGGATTCCTATGCGCGTTGTATGTTACTCGATTGCCATATAGTATTGTCGTGCATTCTGCGTGCAAATAATTCACGGTTACATTACAAGAAATGGGGCGTAAATATAGCTTCAGTCATGATTTTGGATTTTCATGTTAAATCTTTGCCCGAAACTCAGTTTCGTTTTTGACTTGTACATATCAATGGCTGAATAGCAAAACATCTGTTTTTGCAAATTCCTCGAAATTGTAACAAACTGTAATCTGATTAGCTTGTTGTTTTTTGCTGCTGTTTTTGTAACCTTGGTTTGAATCTTGAGTGTACTGTCCCATATCACATTCATACTCTTTCGTTTGAGTGATATATCCAACTGCGTATTGTTCTTAAACATTAAAACATGTGACATCTGAAGTAAACCACACGACATTCGATTGAGCAAACGTATAGAATTTGCTGAGAATGTTCTCATTTTTCAAAATGTAAACATTATATGACGAATTATTGATACCGTGGAAGCGATATCAAGTTTAAAATGTTAATTGTTACGAGGAAGTAAGACCAAGAAAAGGTCGTGTCGTTTCTCTTACACTGTAGTGGCTATACGCATTGTTTTTATAGTAAATCCCACAAGGATGTTTGTATCGTGTCTATTTGCAGTTCACATCCGATTCAAAATGAGATTTTCGTACTATGGTCAAAGGTCATCAACAAAATACTTAACAAAACCACAGCTTCTGAGATTTTAGTTTGTAGATATACTTTTGATTGCTGTCATCAAACGAAAGAGTATGACATCACTCACACGTTTTGAGTTGTCTCAAAATACGGTGGGTAGCCTAGGTATGCACAATCAAACCGGGGACCTATATCAAAAGGGGACAATAGGGATCCCTAGTTGGGTTAAAGGTCCCTAGTTGGAAAGTGTGTACAAAAACCGATGGGAGCTGTTGCCAAAAAGAGGGACAATAGGAGGTCCCCGGTTGCAGGTTTTTACACACCTGGGTGTGTTTTGTCAAAGTGGGACTTGAACAAAATCTCTCATACTAAACGTGACTATTGAATCTTGTTGATGTTGTCTTTATAGTTATTGTTAAATCCACTTGTTGGTATGTCAGGACCGTATGCTTTGATATGAATTATATGTGGGGCTTTTTGCGAAAGCTGGTTTTTTTTAAGGGAGCCCTGGAACGCTGATCAATTTTTATTTTGTATTTGTTTACGTCGGAAATAAATTTAATTGTTTCTAAATCATAACTAGTAATCATGTGATACTTGTTTAAGGCCTTCAACATCAGAACGCTTGTTTTGCCCCGTACAAGTTTTAAATTTTTTACTGCCAAAGTTTGGCCAAAAGGTTTGGGCAATGCTTCAGTAGACGGGGAAAAAACACCTCATTATTTTGAAGGGAAGATCATTTCATCAGATATTGGCTGATTTGTCTACAATATTTATGGCCGGATATGCATGATGTTTATCCTAGTTCCAAACGCTAGATGTCAGAGAAGCTTTGATTTTCTTAAAGGCACAGTACACGTTTGGTAATGACTCTGAAAATGAATGGCAATAAAAACTTACTTGGTAAGAAGTACAGCAGCCTTGGGTAGTATAATGAATTTTGAGAAACTTTTTACTTCGAAGTACTAGCGGTTATGGAAAATATATCACTTTTTATTCCCCCAAATTTGAATCTGAGAAGCATGTCAGAAACGCTTCTCAGGCTGTGTATTCCTATGGGGAATATTCTTCCTGAGTGGAAATATTCGCTCCGGTTTTTCGGTGATATCTCAAAAACGCGACCACCTTTTGAAGTGAAATTTTCACAGGTTAGTTTTATTGTATGTACCTATACATTTACCTATAGGATTAACACAATCAGTAGGCTCCAATTACCAAACGTGCACTGTGCCTTTAACCAGTGGTTCCCCTTTGTTTATACACGCTAAACAAATTAAAACAGTTACACATCCAATACAATCATATGGTATAGAAAATTGACATGTCTAAATTGCAGACTGAATATCTTGGTTCTGTATGTTGTTTTCCTACTTAATCTTGCAATCCCCACATTAAGGTTTAGTTTTTGCTGGATATCATCGGATTGTGGAGAGATTGTATTATACTAAAACATTTAAGAAGAACGGAAAATGCTTCGGATGATTTGGGGGGACTGGTGAGTTTACTATACATGTTATGGTTGAGGGTTGGAGTCCTTTCTAATTCAGTTGGATTCAAATCCACAAACTGATAGCATTGTTGGTCGTATAATAAACCGTTGTATATGTTTTAGTCACCGAAGCTGCAAGAAAATAATGAAAGAAAAAACACCCTTGTTGTGTAGAATTGCGTGCTTTCAGATGCCTGAGAAAGGCTTCATGCCTGCAGCCCTTTCTCAGATTCAAAATTGTTGTGTGCAAATTACCTCTTTCTCTAAAACTACTTCAAAGGGGGTCGTTTCTCACAATGTTTTATTCCATCAACAACTCTTTAGTAATTATCAAAAGTATACCCTACCTTTAAAGGACAAACATTGGACACAAACTAAGTATGTCATTTTATGTATCGTCGTTAAGAACGTCAATGGGGAACGAGTGTTCAAATCTGTAATACAAAGAAATTGAACAACAACTTTTGCAAGACATGCAGGAAATTTGATTGCTCGAATTAGAATAATGAAGAGCCATCGTGAGGTTAATGGTCTAGTAAAAGCTAAGCGGTTCTTAAACTAGCAATTATGCGTTGACGTCACCAGGAAACCACACAATTTCACAGAGAAATTTTGTGCAAAATTACTTTGTTTTAAGAGTATATAATTATATAAGGTTTATTTAACATAAACAAATTTACCACAAAAAGGAGTTTTTGTGGACGTTCATGTGTATATTGAGATTACACGACTTGCTTTAATTTGATGTTTCTTTTTTTATAGGCAATATATTTTTATTTCATTTTAACCATACTCGCAAAATAATTCTCAAGCTAGGTGAAAACTTCTCTCATGTCTATTGGATTATGTTTTCATAGAATGAGATCATCCTTCCCGTTCGGTATCCAGTCATCCGAGTTCGAACCTGGGCCCAATTTCATAGAGCTGCTTAAGCAAACAAAATTATGCCTACCAGAATATGGTTACCAGCCAAACTATACCATGTCACAAGTAGAATTTGTGACTGGTATCCTGCTCATTTCTGCTAAGCAGAAAATAGTTTAGCAATTTCTGCTTAAGCAGCTCTATGAAATTAGGCCCTGGAGTCCCGTGACAAATTAGGTGTCATTACGCCCCCACCCCCTCCCACACTTCCATCGTATCGAGCAACTGGTTACACCATTGCATTATACTATACTTTGTTATGGTGTCTTGGGCTTTGGAGAAGGGCTGTAGGGATATTAATAGATATCTCCTCCGGTTGTGAAGAAAGTTGTGGTTTTTGGCCACATCCTTCTTTGCTGAAACAATGCATTCACAAAACGACCGGTACTTTAAAGGGACACGTTGCCTACGGATTGGGCGCTTTGGGCTATAAAAGCGTTTGTCATGAAGTTGGTACGGTTGGAAAGCTGTTTTAAAAGTAGAGTACATGATACGTGTATAATGATTCACACAAATAGCCCTCGAACTTGTGTGGTTTTCCTTTAACTGCGTGAACTAACACAGTGGAGTCAAAAATTGTGTTCTACGAAATGGCGGATCGTGTTAATAGTTCACAAAGTATAAGGAAAACCACACAATTTCGAGGTTTGTTTGTGTGGATTATTACATTTTACAACCATATTTATTTCATAACAAACGCTTTTACAGCCCAAAGCACCCATTCCGAAGGCAACATGTCCCTTTAAGTGTGACCCCTGACATTTTGGGTGAAGAATTGCGCAGTGGTTGTAATTAAATTGTAGTTTACTCACCAGTTTGAATTAGATGCATTTATATCTTTCAGATCAACGAATGTATTAAAGTTACACAGTCAAAGATTCTACAAAGGGTACAACTTCTGTAGTACCTTTGGTTTAGTCAGTATATGCAGAAAAAAAACAATGCTGAAATGTTCAACTTGTACTAGACAGGATAACTCTAACGATGACTGGGGTTAACAAAACGAGAGTTGAACTCGGTCCATGTTACGCTCCGCCGCTCTGGTGCGACGTGGGATTCTAACCTTAAAGGTACACGTTGCCTTGGTCTGTAAAAAGCGTTTGTAACCGTTTGTTATCATGCCTCGAAATTGCGTGGTTTTCCTTTGACATCGTGAACTATAACACGGTCGGCCATTTTGTGGAGTCGAAGTTGATAGACCAACTCGCCCGATCCAAGGCAACGTGTACCTTTTATTACCAAGGCACACTCTAAAAACTTCCAGGACAGAATATTGACCCGGACTCCCTGGCCCCGGGGGCCAGATCTACTTTTGGGTCAGGCTGACCCGGAAACAAGTTTTCTAAAATTGGAACGTGATCCCGGATTCTAAGTCAATTGAATCCATTTCTAGGTCATTTTGACCCAGGATCTTGGTCACACTTACCCAGAAATGGGACAGGCCACACGGGCGGGTTATTTATGACCCGAATGTTTTCAAAGTGTATACATTAGTGTAGCCATCACTATTTCATCTGATCACACTATCATTGCCATACCCTTGCGGGATTTAATGCATGTAAGCCTCCTCAAAACGGGGACCATGCAGCATTTTTGTTTTGGAATGACTGGGTTTTTTTTTTTCGTTACTCTTTCGCATTCTCTTTTGCCATTGAACTTCGAAAAATGCCGAAGTGCCACGCGAAAATCTGTCTTTAAAACTCTAGATTTGAACGACAATAACAGCTGTAAGATCTCTTAGCTGGAGATGAGTCAAAAAGTGCGTCACTGTGAGTTAAACATTAATTTATATGCCGAAACATTATCGAATTATGTACATAACAAAAACACACACAAAAACATTTCGATCAGCGCAGACCGGAACAAAAGAATAAGATTTAAAAACAGAAACTGTTGCAGCCGGTTCTTCTATGACATTCCTCTAGCCTAACATGACATGGTTCCACCACATAACTATCCCGCGTAATACTGAATTGTGTGCCGAGTCTAATTAACTCTCAAATTATCCTCAATCGCATCACGATTTTCTAGGAAAAACGTTATCTCATCCGCCGGTTCAACGTTGACATCGTAGTTTTATCTGTTTACATGAAGACATCGAAATGGCGCTACTGATAGTGCCAGTATAGACCTTTCTATTGCAACGTCACAGCCCGAGTTTTTGCCAACCAAGGTTGGAAAACTATGGGAAGCCATAAATGCAAAGCAAAATCAGTTAGCCACAGTTTGTAACAATGTTACACAAATATTCGAAAATACTGTTGAACTTGTTGGAAAACAAAGCAACTAACCACGGGATGTAATTGTGTCAAATAAAAATTTGCAAAAGTGATTAATTTGGTCACATTGTCTGTTAACACGATTGAATGTTTTGCCAACATTCGGCTGTCCATGCCAACCAGCTATAGACCTTTCTTTTGCAACGTCACAGCCCAAGTCATTGCCAACCAAGTTTGGAAAACTATGGGAAGCCATAAATGCAAAGCACAAACGGATAGCCACAGTTTGTAACAATGTTACAACAATTTTCAAAAATGCTGTTGATTTTGTTTGAAACAAAGCAACCAATCATAAGATGTATATTTTGTTTATTGAAAGTTTGCAGATATTTTGAATTTGGTCACAATATCTGTACCCGCGATTGAATGTTTTGCTAACTTTTCGGTTTGTTGATCAACAAAAGAAATGTCTATGGACCACTTGCATTGGCCGCCATCTTTGATGAAACACGCACGCGTGCGTGAAATGTTCTCATTGGCTGAGAGTTGTGCGCAGCGCGTACACGCGTGCACGTTTCCATTGTTTTTTCATCAAAGATGGTGGTCAATGACGTCATGTGCAATCCATCTATAGACAAGTTTAGCAAAACTTCAAATTGGCTGTTATTTTTTCATTATCGTATTTACAGTGAAATTATTGGAGGAAGTTACAATTGTTGTTATTTTTTAAGTTCTCGCGTTAGTAGTATATAACGTATCGCATCACATTGTTTTTTATTAACTTCAAACGAGAAACATTATTCAATCATTCAGATTAATGAAGGGTAATTTAATTGAACTTTTTTTTTGAAACTCCGGAACTGTTAATTAAAGTTAAGATTAAGTAAACTTTGCGCGAGTCTGGCCTGTAATTCTAACAATAATTAATATGGCCCCAGTGGAATCTCCTATACTATGTAACGCCTTTATATAAATGGTTCCTATAGATTTATACTGTTCAATGTAAACTAGTTGCTTAAATTTATAGTGAGTTGTATGTGTTGCGCAACTTTCCCTGACAGGAATCTCTGAAAATATATGTGGGACGTAATTAAGGTCCAGGCAATCTCCAATAAGAAAATCCATTCACTTTTCAGTTTCTTAAGGATAGTTAGTAACAGCTAGAATAATGCTCTTGTGCTGCCAAAGTGTTCCCTGTGCGTACAACGTGCAGTTGGTTGCATCCAAGTTGCCTGAAAAAATTTGCCCTGGTTTTGTGTGACGTGGCCTTAAAGGCCAATTTGGATATTATCCGAGGGAAAAATCGTTTTTCGATATTCATTTCCTGAAAATTGATTGACACCTTGTATAGCAAAGTCAGTCATCATCTTAATGTCGGCGTCATGGGCTGTTTGTCACCCTGTCAGCTCTTGGTAACAAATAAATAAAATTCACAACAGTTTCAAGGTACTATGGGAATCGCGTTCAATCATTGTCAATTTTAAAACTGAATGCGTAATCTTTTAAATCAGAGTGGGAAATCCCAATGCCTACAGCACTCCTTTAGGCTTACACACTTCCTTATGTTAACATCAGAAATTTCAAGGTTTAAGTACGAAAGATAAGGAAAGCTCGTGTTATCATCAAAAATTTACCGGGTTACGCCCACAAGTGTGTTCTGAAATTTGACGCAATATCCCCCCCCCCTCGCCCCAACAACACACCAATGACCTGCATGAGCACAAAACAATCGCGTGCACTATAAAAAAAAAAATTAAAAAGTGAAGTTTTACATGCGAAAGATGAAAGATCGCCTTGCCTTTGTGAGTTCGCATTGTGTCAATAATTTCTGGCACAATGTGCTGTTCACAAGTCACTCACGATAACCCTTTATTGAGCAGACTTTACCGATGGAAATAGTTTGTAAAAGAGGTCAGAGGCCCATCTCATCTTCCCTCATTGTGTGCTGAGATCGCGATGGACTCACTGAGTTATTGTGTTTAGTTTCTGTTACGGAATTTGTTAATTACAACAAATTTGATAGGCCCCTGTAATGGGATATCCTGGGTGTGTCGCTGTGTTGTATATTATTGTTTCGTTTTGGTTGGCTAAGACTGGTGTGAACAATGAGAGTGTTTATGTCTATTTATGATAATGTTGCGTATTTTTAGTAGGTTTAAGGACAAAAACGAACTGTGTGTTTAGCGCTATTAGGGTCAAAAAGATAAGGGTCCACTGCCTTATGTATTTTTTTTAAATCAGCTTTTCCACCTTGTTTAAAGGAACATTACAGAATTGGTTTGCTAACAAAACAGTTGCTGGCAGTGCAAGCACTTTATGTAATCCACAATATACATAAACTGACAAACCTGTAGAAGTTTGAGATCGATCGGACATCTGGGTCACGAGAAAATAGTGAAAAACCGATTACACATTTGCATGAAATCATATAGATTCAACATAAAACGCTCACTGGGCGATAAACTCCAATTGGAAAATTAGTTAATTCATTTCTCATCAAGTATGGCATTTCAGACAGAAATATTTCAAGGGATGTTTTCTACTATCATCATCATTAGACCGTGTAAGTTTTATGTAAATCTGTGATCAAAAGTATATTTTTACAAGTTTTTTCTTACCAATTCTTTAATGTTCCTTTAATATTCATAGTACTATAATACTAACACTTTGTGTGGTAAACAATTTCTAGTTCAAATTGTGTTTGGAAAAACTTGTTGTTGGCATTATAAACACAAACAAGAAGTGATGTGTACGTAATGGTAAATGTTTGGGAACATTATTTAAATCTTTTCACAGCATTATTTCGGGGAAATGTCAATTTTTTTATAGGATGGTCAGGTTACGCCAAACATACATTGTTTTGTTCTAACTAATATCCGTTTCTACTCAAACTTCATCATTTATGTCACTTATAATGTCATCTCTCTTGTAAAAAAAAGAAACCTACAATTAATTGCCTCCGTTAACCGTGTGTTCAACATCATTTAGCGCATTTTGAATTATCCGGAACTAGTTATTTCCTTTTAATGACGCGAGAAAGCAGGAATTTCACAAGCAAAGCTGAAATATTTTAATAGCTCTAGCAAGTCATCTGTATTTTTACGCATCCGCACGTTCTATAGCTTCAATTCGTTATTAATCCAATGCGTGCAGACACTGTGTTGCGAGTTGCCCCCTTTTAGAGATTTTAAGCCTATCCGATTTAAAAATAATGTGTGATGCGTCATACACGAGGGACGGGAAGGGGGTAAAGGGAAATATTAAAGATGGGCGCCAAGGTCGAAATTTCTTTCTTTGGTGCACCCATTTTGGAATACATAGATTCCTTACCAGGTAAATCCATTGTTCTCGGAAATATGGGCATGCTCAGATCTACGTAAACAATTAAATGTACGTGGGAAGTCTGCTGCCACCTAGCGTTCCAAAGTCTCCCGTTTACAAGTCACCAACCTCACGTTGAAACAGGTGTAACTTTGCCGTTTTATTTTATACACTTTCAGAGCGGAATTGAAACATGACGTCATCGGATATCAGCAACAAAATGGGTCTATGCAGTCCAAAGGGGAATTTTGCGCCAGTTCAAACGGTTGAATTCAATGCCGTTTTGGTTGAATATCATCGAAATTCAGGAATGAACTAAAACAAATTCCCGTACAAAAAAAAAATGTAAAGACATGTTAAACATTTAAAATGTGACGTCATTGGATGGTTTTGGATGTTGACAAAAGTGGCACTATATAAGGGTATGAATACAGTCGTGGCATTTTATACCTTTTAATGTGAGGTTTAGGCCTAATAGGGACTTGCAAAAAAAAACATCAACAAAACACTTTCATAAGGACTCTGTCTATTGAAAATGAGTGCATCACCAAACCGAACTTGACCGTGGAGCCCTTCTACTGACGGGTTGAGTTATTCGGTTTTTTCTTCTAGATCTCGCACGGTTTGTTGGCGTTGTAGCTCCTGCGGGCCGAGCACTTTTGCTTTCTCAAATATATTCCGTGTTTGGATAATTTTGTCAATGAATTAGTAAAGCGAAATGCTCATGCTTCTCGTCGTCTTCTGTAATTGATCACGTGTAAGGTTCCATTTCGTAAAGGTCTCTGCGTAATTGTTTCAATTTGTTGTATAGGGGCCTACAGCACTCACCAGAAACGGCTGACAAGGAAAGCGTCTTAAAATAACTAGTCTATTAAAGTCGCATGACTCACACGTGGTACTTAAAGGAATTGCGCTTTCGATTTGGGAGCTTTCAAAAAGTGGCAGCCGGCTGCGTGTATATTGCTGATAATTTCTATTAGTTTTGAAGTATAATACTAGGGCGAACTGTTAAAGCCGAATTGCTTCTATTATTGACGTAGGCCTAGACCTCAGCTGTTGCCTGCGTCTGATTTTGCAGTTACGGTCGCACTTTAATGACTATTAATTACGCATGTGCAGCTCTGGGCCAAATTTCATAGAGCTGCTTATAAGCAGAAAATAAATGCTTAGCAAATTTCTGCTAAGCAGAAATGAGCAGGATACCAGTCATAAATTGTACAGGTCACATGGTAGTTTGGCTGGTCACGGACAGCCTGATTTTGTTGCGCTAAGGCTACTTTAAGCAGCTCTATGATATTGGTAACCAATCAAAATAATCACACGCGGTGAATTTTGGCCTAAGCAAGCCATCATTTTCTGTATGCAAGTTTATATGATGCTTCTGAATGAAATGGGTACAAAAGGCCTATGAAGAACTTAATCAACTTTTTTCTCCCAAGAATAAGCAACGGTAATTTTGTCAAAAATTTGTAATTCTCTTTGTATTTTTGTTTCTACAGATATCGTTGGCTGCTTATTTAATACTTTTTTCAGGTAAGTGGTTTTTTTTTTTTTTTTTTTTTGGGGGGGGGGTTCACGACCGTTGTTATTGTTTGAGTTCTTATAATTTTATAGGCCTAGCTGTTTTGTACGGATTATGTGAGCGGAAGGGGACCTGCGAGCAGATTCACCACAGAAAAAAACACAAAACAAATTACGCCTATAGGCTTAAATGATTTTTAATTATCAAAGAAAACAAATTTGTTAAAGCTTAGAGATTGTAAAGTTTGCCAGTTATCGATTACATCCAGAAATAATTATTTTCGTCTGAAATACTTCGTCAAAGTCGAGATGAAGGATTCCCCCCCCCCCCTCTAACAAATCACAAAAGACACATACTACTTCAATTACCTCAACCGAAACAAGCACTATGAACTTCTTGCACAAAATCCCATGTAACAAAACAACTGAAAATATTTGCATAAAACCTTCCAAAGATGAATTTTTCCAAAGTTGGTTGTATAGTGTATATATTTTAATAGGTAAAACTAGCCACCCGCCCCGCCCCCTACCCTAATCTTGAAAATCGAGGGAGCACATTGTTTAATTTTATTTGATATATCTCCTTATTCCAGGAACTAGTTTAGTTTCAGCTGCAAAGCAAACTGCATCACCATTTACAGATACTGTGCCTCATTTGGAAAGGAGCACAGCGGAAACTGTCACTAGTACAACCTTTTTGGAGAGTCCGGACCCTTTTTCTCCAGCAGAAGTCACAACTGATCTGGCGCCCTCTGCTGTCGGGACGGGCACAGCCACCGCTCAACTTTTGACAGAACTCGGACTTGCGACTACTGGAAATTCTACAACGGGGACTTCATCGTCTCAAAGCCCAAGAGATGAGCCGAGTACTCTTATAACATCCACAGACGCTTCTACCACATATCCTGACCAAAATGCCGGCTCCACCGAAGGGACAGAGCCTGTTGTGCCTTGGACAGAATTACCAGACGGACTCGACGCAACAACTATCGTTGCTGATGTCAGTCAGCGAACTACATCTTGTAATTATTTTGTTTTGTCACAGTCAGTCATTCTTTATGTTGCCATCACGCCCTCAATTGATGGATATGTGTTGTTTTCCAGATATACCTTTTCGCCTCCATTTAACTGTTATGTTTTGCTCTTTAACTTAGTTTTAACTTTTACTTGCGCACTATTAATTCTGCCCCCCCCCCCAAGATCTTTTCAAATACATAAATGAATGGTTTTGATTGCAACATTTCCCCCACCCCCCAAAAGTATGTCTTTACCCCCGCTCCTCCCACCGACCCCCCCCCCCCATTCCAATGAAATATATGTCTGGTTATGCCACTGCTCAAAAGAGTCCTATGCCTCTTGTGTAAATGTTTGGTCACAGTGCAGGTTCTGAGGTTTTTGAACATTAACCAAAAAAATTTGCAACAAACCAAGTTTCTGACCAAGACAATACCAAACTTGAATTCACCCAAAAGGAGAATAATCAAATTGCAGATGACATTACTCATTTCCTCTTGTTTTGTCATGTTAAAGTTCAACATGCAGTTTTACAAAGCAGCATAAAAAACATAATCATTCTGAGTTCTGACATGTCTGATGCCTACACTGGACTGTCACTGTCATCAGGAGGAGAAATGTAACAATGTTCCATCCCAACTTAAGAATCATCCCAACTATAGAACTTGGGACTGGTCCCAACTTGAGTGTTGGAGGAGGAATGTAACGATGTTCCATCCCCACTTAAGAATCGTCCCAACTATAGTTGAGACTGGTCCCAACTTGAGTGTTGCAGTTGGGACTGCCCAACGATAGATTGGATTGCCTGATAGCGATAGTGACAGTAATAACATGGGTGAAGGAAATGTACTCCTAGAATTATGAGGTTCCATGAACCTCATAGAGGTCCATGTACAAACTACAATACAAAACTTTTTTTCATTTACGTTTCTGCACCTGGAGTTCTCATTTGAAATCGGATCTCGCCAAAATTAGGCTCTACGTGTTTCTTGGAATCTCACTGAGCGTTGCATGGGTCAAGAAAATCCACTCCGCAAATTTAAAATTGTTAAAAAGCTATAAATTCTTACCGTCATTCCCAGTCCTCTTCAAACAGTGTGAGTGTTATAACAAATATGGCGCTGGAGTCACATGATGTGTGTACAAAACCAACCTACAGTTGCCGGGACCAGCGTTGCTGCGCGCGGAGTACCAGTTTGTTCGGTAGACCTTTGCGAGCGCAGCAAGTGCCATGTTTGTTATAACACTCACACTGTTTGAAGAGGACTGGGAATGACGGTAAGAATTTATTGCTTTTTAACAATTTTAAATTTGCGGAGTGGATTTTCTTGACCCATGCAACGCTCAATGAGATTCCAAGAAACACGTAGAGCCTAATTTTGGCGAGATCTGATTTCAAATGAGAACCCCAGGTGCAGAAACGTAAATGAAAAAAAGTTTTGTATTGTAGTTTGTACATGGACCTCTATGAGGTTCATGGAACCTCATAATTCTAGGAGTAAAGGAAATGTAGATAGCCGGAAGAGATGGGCCTCAAAAACAACATAATTTACAATCCTCTCAGACAGTTTCTCTCTGCTTACAACAGGGCTTGTACGTGATACCCACCAGCAGTCTAGTGTTGGGACCATCTCATGCAATAACAATAACAGCAACTGGTTCCCTGCTCGGTGGAAGATGGATCTCTGGATCCCAGCTATAGTTGGGCCGTCCCAACTATCACTCATGTTGGGCCCGGTCACAACTAATTGGGACGATTCTAAAGTTGGGAAGGAACAATAACATGCACTGAAACAAAACTATGTGTGTACAGTTGCGCAGAACACTCTGCTTAGACTGTGTGCATTCACATAGTGGCTCCCATCCATCATTCTAGATGTGGAATATCTGTATGGTCAGTTTAAATCCTAACATTAACAGCAGCCTTTTAGAATAGAAGAAATAGATTTCTAACATTTTAGCCTCACAGGACTTAACAATTACCAGTTTTTAACTTGCTAATGCACAACTTTACTCATTGAAGTTGAACTGTATATTAACACTGTCTGTTGAGGTGTCATCAGTCCTCGATTTTTACTTTAATTCACTTCCTTAAAACCTCTCCATCAAAAGCACCATTCCACTCTCCTTAATACAAATGCCGCATTTTATTTTGGTGATTTCTGTTTCTTCCCTTCCGAAAAAAAAGTGCTTCCACGCCCGGTCATAGACCTCGCTAGCATCCAAGTTACCCCCGAATCAATCACTCTGTGCCTCGTTGAACCCGTCGGACCCGAGGGTTCCATCTACTACTTCCTAGTCACCAGGTCCTACTTAGACTGGACCCGGACTTGGCACAAGGGTCACTTTCTGAACGGCACAACTGTCTGTATCGCTAAACAACACCTCACCTCTGCGGTGACATATAACGTGAGCGTAGTTGCCCGAGATGATGATTTTGGCAGGTCTGCAAGTGATTTTATTAATATCACAACAGGTATTTTATTCCAGTCAAAGCTCCTGCACCCTTAGTTGACTTGAACACATGGGTAACACAAGAAGCCTGACAGCAAACTTGAGGTAGGGTCATAGAATGTTTTTTTGTCAAAGTTATGCTTGTTTATAGGCAAACTTATAAAAAAAAGATGCAATAAAAGCCACATGAAAGTTTTGCTTGAATACAGTGTCTATTTGCTGAGAAAACAGCAAAAAATTGTCACAGTGTTTTCACAAGAACGTCAAATCTATCCACGTTTAGGGAGGTGACAGTGGGTACCAACCGCATCTCTGCCACAGCATTCACCAACAAACACCACCTCAAAGAAATCTGAGAAAGGACTCATGCATGAATCGTCTCTCAGATTCCAATGTTTTTGGATGAAAAAATTATCCAAACCATATCACATGTACTCTGAAAGGAATCAATTTATAGTTTTACTATCAACAGCTGCACAGTGCTTTTCACCAAGTAAGTTTTCATGGTCATTAATTTTTTGGAGTTCATTACCAATCTATGACTCTACCTTTAAGTTGCTGATGCTGACGTAGAACCATTGGAAATCTGGTGGGTTTTTTTTTTTGGGGGGGGGGAGGAGGGTTGATCTGTTGAGCACAAGTTGAAAAAATATTTCTCAACTGAATATGGAACGACGGAAATCAGGTGAAATCCAGAATGAAGACGTTACTATCCCTTGTTTGAAGATGGGAAGAAAAAATTGAATGGGCATTACAAATTATTCAGGGGGAAGATGTCCATGAACTGTCTGCTTCATATTTTTTTTAAAAATGATTGATTTAAACAATTGGAGCAGTACTCCATCCCCTGATTTGATGAATAAATTACAAGAAGGGTGTACTGGCTTTGAGTCCTGTGACCCACAGTGAGAGGTTCCACAGAGAACGTTGTCAAGGTAAAACTCTTTATTGACTTCACTGTGTAAAAAACACACCTGAAATAGTCTCCAAAACAAATTCCGTAAATTAGGAAACGTTAAGACAACTTGTTCAAAGCGCATGCAGGTCCTGGCTGAACGCTTCTTCGTTGTGTTGGCCTTTTCTTTTTCTTTTTTGGTTGGGCAGAGCAACCCTTTTTGTTTAAAAGCAAGAGTCCACTGGTGAGGCCTTAATAATGCGCCCATTACTGCTGTGTACTTTTCTTTGAAAACCCACCCCACATGTTGCATGATTTTAGAATCGGAATGATAACACCCTTTTCATCTATTTTCAACATTCTAATAAATAACAACTGAAGGTTTTGCATGACATGGTGTGAAAAATCCAATCCTTCAATCGCGAACCCTCCTTTATTCAAATCTTTGTCCTGACAAACGTGGACCCCCATTGTTTTCCTTTGTGATAGCAATTGTCCCTTTTGTTATAGGACCTTGGTTTGAATGTCACTACAAACTCACGCAAGTGTGTAAACACCAGGGCCCAATTTCATAGAGCTGCTAAGCACAACAATTTGCTTAGCATGAAATTTCTTCCTTGCTTGTACTGGTATTCAGCTGTTGTTTGTTTGTCCTGAAAATTACTTAGAAATTTGGTTGGTAATCCTGTTTTTATCAATGAAGAAATTTTATGCTAAGCAAATTGTTGTGCTTAGCAACCGAGGACCCTTTTGTTCTCTTTTTTTTTATAGGACCCCGGTTTGAATGTGTATACCTACCCACACACACCCAAGTGTGTAATGACCTCCAATCATGGACCCTCCTTTGTTCAACTCTTTATCCTGATGAACAATGGACTCCATTGTTTTCCTTTGTGATAGCAAAGCGGACCTATAGATGGATTGCACATGACGTCATTGACCACCATCTCTGATGAAAAACAAAAGGAAACGTGCACGTGTATACGCGCTGCGCACAACTCTCAGCCAATGATAGCTTTTCAAGCGTGTACATTTCATCAACAATGGCGGCCAATGCAAGGGGTCTATTGTCCCGCTTGTTTTAAGTCCGTGGTTTGAATGTCATTAAGTACACACACACTTTCAGCCATTCACATTTACAAATTTAGTTACACTTTTACCAGCATGTAAGGCACTGTTCTTTATGTTGTTCATTCCCAGATGGACATTTTTTGTGTTGCACTGCATGAAATAGAAGAAATAACCACGATTTTTGTAGTCTCACTTCTTTTTAACCTGTGTTTTTAAACAAAGTTTAACCCATTGTCCACAAATGGTTTGGTTTATTTTTTCCCTAAACAATTTTGAATCTTTCCTCTCAATCTCAACTCTATTTACAGTTTTTCACAAAATCAACTTTCCGGATCCAGAGTTGCAGCTCCTCGACGGCAATGTTACCAGGGCAACCGTGCAGTGGTCTTTTGAGAACCAAACCAACGTCGACAAGTACATTTTTTCCTACAACCAGACGGACAGTTACCCTGGGGGATTTAGGCAGTATCGATCGGACGATCTGGCCGGGAACACGCAGAGCATCACCCTGGAAGGAATCTACCCTGGTGCACGGTATGCGCTCAACGTAGAAGCGTTCAGTGGTCCGCAGAACACCACCCTTGGCAGAGAGTGGATACCCGGTATGTGAAATGCTTGATGTCTATTGCATCCATCAAAATCAGCATTGTGCGTGTGTGTGTGAGTTTGTAGTGACATTCAAACCGAGGACTTTTATAACAAAAGGGACAATAGGTCCACGATTGCTATCACAAAGGAAAACAATGGGGTCCACGTTTGCTATCACAAAGAGTTGAACAAAGGAGGGTCCACGATTGGAGGTCATTACACACTTGTGTGTGTGTGTGGGTAGGTATACACATTCAAACTGGGGACTTATATAACAAAAGAGGACACTAGGGTCCCCAGTTGGGTAAAGGTTCCCATTTGGAAAGTGTGTACAACGCCAATGGGAGCTGTTGCCAAAAAGTTTTAGTACAAAAAATGAGGGCCAATAGGGTACCCCGATTGTAGGTGTTTGTACATTTGGGTGGTTGGGTGGAACATTCAAAGCGGGGACTTATGCATGTAACAAAAGAGGACACTAGGGTCCCCAGTTGGGTAAAGGTCCATAGGTGGAAAGTGTGTACAAAACCAATGAGAGCCGTTGCCATAAGTTTTAGTAGAAACAAAAGATGGACAATAGCAGGTCCCCGATGGCAGGTGTTAACACACTTGTGGGCTTCTGGAAGGGCCCTTGTTGGGTCTTTTACATAATGGAACAATAGACCCCCACAAAGTTTTTCTTTGTTCAACTTGGACCCCACAGAAGAATTCTTTAGAAAAGGGAATAATAGAACAACAATAGCAGGACCCCACAAACCTAGTCGTTTAGTGTGTTTGTGCGTGTGTGCTCGCAAATGATGTGTACATCATTTGAGCCTCCAACATATTGTCTGTATTTCAGAAACGGAACCTCCGTCAAACTTACAGGCAATCGACCTCACAGCAAACAGCGTCAGACTGGAGTGGATCTTCCCTCCACACACCCCGCCCCCTCTGGTCGATAACTTCTCCGTCTCCTGCAAAGCCGAGAACTTCCCATCGCAATGCTTAATGCCGTGGCAAACCAAACAGACTTGGTTGACTGTGGAGAATCTGTTGCCTGGTGTTAGATATGAATTTCGGGTAGTCACAATGAGCATACATGGAAGACCCAGCTGTCCCCATAGCATCACTGCAGAAACTGGTAAGTGATGAACCCGATGTACATGTAGATACAGTATTAGTTGTTCATTGGTAAACTGCTACAGGTCTATAGGCTGGGTGAGTTGGGGGAATTTCGGTATGATGAAAAAAATTTCCGTGTGCACCCGCGGTATTTTTTTTGTGAAATTTGTGGGAGCTTCCTGAGTAATCGTTTTCCTTTGAAACTATCGTTGCCGCAATGAAACCCTGACTTGACAAAGGAAAGACAAGAAAGGTTCTCATAATTAGCACCAGGATTTGATGTTGTCATGGGAGAAAATACGAGTAGCAACTCACCGTGACTCGCAGAAACTCAGCTGTGAGCCGATAACCTTCCTAACCTAACTTTGGGACTCAAACCTCCCATTGGGCCAAATATAATGATAAACAATGGTGGCAGCCTGTCTTTTCTTGTGTGCGACATGTGTATATTAACATGACAAAGGTCTCGAATTGGGGGTTACACACTAAACCCTGGAAAAAGGGCAAGGCATGTATTCCAATACCTGGTGTCCGTCTTTGTAAGAGTGAAACGAATCCTAGCATGGTAGGTGCACACCTGTGCACGCTACACAATGGAATGTTTCGGTGGATGTTTTTCATCAGCCATCCAGCTGGCAGCGAAAAAAAAATGAGGACACTCTGAAGTTGTTCCGCTCGTAACCATCCACCAGAAAAGTTTGGCGGATATATACGTCACCGGATGTGAAGTGGTTGAGGGGTAATCTATTTTTATTCTTTCTCCTCTGTTCTCCTCCTCAGGTCTTTTACCACCAACAGGTATCGTAATAATGGACCGCACCAGCACCACCTTTACCTTAAAATGGGAACCTCCTGAGGGCAATTATCAGCATGTCTTAGTAACTTGCTCTCATTGCCCTTTGACGGAACAGGTCGTTGAATACGGGATGCACACTACCAGATTTGAAGGATTAAAATCTGGTATTCAGTACAATGGCACCTTGGAAACCGTCACCCATAGATCATCAAGGAGTGCTCCGAAGGGGTACTGGGTACTGACCTGTGAGTAGCCCACAATTTATAAGCTTAAAGGAACATTACAGAATTGGTTTTTGCTAACAAAACAGTTGCTGGCGGTGAAAGCACTTTATGTAATCCACCATATACATAAACTGACAAACCTGTAGAAGTTTGAGATCGATCGCCCATCTGGGTCACGAGAAAATAGTGAAAAACCGATTACACATTTGCATGCTATCATATATATCACTGAGCGATAAACTCCAATCGGAAAATTAGTTTATTCATTTCTCATCAAATATGGCATTTCAGACAGAAATATTTCAAGGGATGTTTTCTACTATCATCATCATTTGACCGTGTAATGTTCCTTTAAGCTTGGTCTCGTTGGAAACAAAAATGGAAATTGCGTCAATGGAAACAAAAAAATTATAACACGATCTATTAAAAAAAATCACTTTTGCAAATGGCGTCTTGATTTTGAAAGCAAACTGTAGAAATTAAGATTTAATTGTTGAGTACAAACTTAACCTTTTGGTCTAAAAAAAAACGCAATAACAATAATATACATAACAGGCAATCGGAGTCATGTGACCCATAGATGATAAACAATGAGAACAATTCCTAAGGTGGGAAGCAGTCATGCCTTTTCATGCACACTGCGCGTCGCTTACTTGGCGTTACATTGTTTTCCCACCATTGTGTCTATTTATATTTGATATTATAATTAACAAAATCAACATCACCATTTATGAGTCTCATTTACAGTTTGAAAAAAATTAATTACTCACGACATTGTGTGCTGGTAAATGCCATTCCGGAAACAAACTGAAAGCAATGTGAAAAACAGTTATGCTAAATGTGTAGTATTAAATATTTATGTATACGAGTGACGAGTAACTACTCCTATTCTACAATTTGTCCAAAAAAAAGAAAAGGCATGAGAAAGGAAAGGTTTGAATGATAAGTAAATAAGTAAGATAAGTTATTTAAAAAAAAAAAAAAAATCAACAACAACAACACTAACAATTTAGTTATACACCCCACAAAAATTCAGTATTTTTGCTTTTGTTAAATGTAATTATTTGCCATTAAAGGATAACTATTTGTTTATCTATTTGCATAAAGAGTAACAAACTATGGGGGATTTGATCTGAGTAACAAACTATGGGGGATTTGATCTGATGGAATGAGGTTTAATTAATGATTCTTACATTAGACGACATTCTCACATTTGCATACTATCATATATATCACTGAGCGATAAACTCCAATCGGAAAATTAGTTTATTCATTTCTCATCAAATATGGCATTTCAGACAGAAATATTTCAAGGGATGTTTTCTACTATCATCATCATTAGACCGTGTAAGTTTTATGTAAATCTGTGATCAAAAAGTATATTTTACAAGTTTTTTTTTACCAATTCTGTAATGTTCCTTTAAAGGCCCTGTACACTATTGGTAAGATCGAAAAACACAATGTTCACAGATTCACACATAACTTACATGATTTAAAGTAAGTAATGGTAGAAAGGGTTCCTTAAAATATTTCTGCCTAAAATGCTATCGTTTCTGAGAAACGAGTAAAACAATAGTAATTATCGCGCGCGATAATTTGAAAAAACAGAAAACACATAAGATCTCTTTTCACTATTTTCTCGTGACCTCGATGTCCAATTGAGCTCAAACTTTCACAGGTTTGTTTGTTCATGCATATGTTGAATCACACAAAATGTGGACACTGATTTTGAGCTGTTACCAAAAGTGTACATAACCTTTAAACGTTATTTCCACTCGTATGTACATTGCACATGAACACAAAGATTCAAATTTTTCAAAATTTAAAATCATGAAAGTTCAGGGGTGTCAATAAATATTGTCTCTCACTTAATAATGGGGAATAAGCATTCTCAACAATAATTTTAACATGGCTCTTCCATATCCAACAAAGTTCCTGTGAAAAGTCATCACACTCGGAGCTTGAGATTGTAATGGGGTCCAATCCTGAGGTTTGCCGCCATCACCTGCGCCCAATTTCATGGGTCTGCTTACCGCCGTGTTCTGCGTTTGCGATTGCCGTTCTTTCGCTTACAGGGCAAGCGCCGAATGTCTGCGCTAGCTGTTCAAGCAAAGAATGCCTAGTAACGTAGAGTACGCATGTGCACAAGCGAAAAAAATCCATGCTAACCTGTGAAATATGCTCGGCGTAAGCACAGAATTCTCTGCTTTCATCAGCGTCGATTCTTTGCTTGAGGTAAGCAGAGCCGTGAAAGTGGGCACAGTTCTCTTTCAATCACTGCTATTCTTTGCTCCTCCACACTTCTGCCACGTCATATTGTCTACCCAGTGCAGTTTAGGGCCGACTCTGCCAAGCCTTACCTGTAGGCAGACCGTCTATGACTGCATAAGGTGGACCTCCCTGTCTCATCACAGAATTCAAATATTCGTTATAAACTACCTTTGTAGATAGCTTCTCATTATCTGTGGGACAATTCTTGCTGATTTTGTTTGAACAGTGCCAGTCGGTCCATTAAGCCTAGAGGTTAATCTCCTGGATGACAACAGGCTGCAGCTAGTCTGGCCCACCAACATTTGCCAAGGTTGCGCCGTCGACTTCTACGTTGCCACCCTCTGGATTGTCAGGAGGTCTCATCCATTCAAAGTTAAGACTGAAAACTGTGTAACAAGAGAGTGTCACTTGGTGTTCGATGGGTTGCTCCCAGGACAGGAGTATCACGCTGAGGTGAAGGCTGACAGGGAGGGTTGAGCAGCCAGCATCCTGTATCTGCCGTAAAACGAATACGTAAGTATTGGGCTTGACGGTATTGGTAATGAAAAGTAGGGTGACTAGTGTGCAAGTTGCTTTTTTTTTTTTGGACAGATGTGTTGTGGGGATCTATTAGAAAGCCAAATACTAAGTTGGTGAGTCATGAAAGGAAAGGTTTAATAGCACTCCGCACTAATGTTAAAAATAGAAGCTAAGTACCCGGAGCTCAGACAAACGTGTCAAATTTCACTAACACACGTGTGTGTACATGTCCAAGTTTATGTTTACTCGCATGGCTGACTGTACTATTAGTGCAGTTTGGCGCGTCGATGATTGCGGTGGTCGCGTAAGTTGTGGATTGTTTTGTCGGACAGCAGGGTGTTTTGAGCAAAAATGACGTCATTGGTGCGGAGTGCTATTCTTGGAATACAAAACAAAATGGATGGGGTTTGGGGATTTGGATGAAAACTGAGTACAAGATTGGTAACTTGTGTATCTATAGGAGGTTCAATGATGAGCCATGTAAAGCTCTGAATTCTGAAACTAGTTTATTTTCTTCAACCCATCAAAACCACTGAGCAGGGCCTAATTTTATAGAGCTGTTAAGCATCAAATATTGCTTAACAATTTTCTGCTGAGCACAAATCAGTAGGTTACCAGTCACAAATTGTACATGTATGTGACATGGTAGTTTGGCCGGTAACCTTAATCTGGTAAGCATAATTTTGTTGTGCTTAGCTACTTTTTGTGCTTAAGCAGCTCTATGAAATTGGGCCCAGGTATATTCAGGTTGGCTCAGTGGTTTCTTCCCGGCCTTTCACCTCTGTGACCTCCGGTTTGAATCCCGGACCGGAGCGTTGGGTCGGGTCGGGTCGGGTCGGGTCGGGTTGGGTCGGGGTTTTCCTCCCAGATCTAAAACTTACATTTCTTCATCATCTTCTCTACACAGGTGTCGTCAGACCTACGGGTCACAGTGCTAGTCACTTTTGAGGGTCCCCTGGTTGTTTTACCAGAAAGATGTTATGATAATAATCTTGAGGAACATGCATTTCTGCAATGAATCATATTTGTAATGCTGGTTGTTGACGCGTTCAATTTCTTAATTTTCCAGCACCAGCCGTCCCTGGTCGCATCACCTTCAGGAGTGCCACCCACAGTCTACTTCACATGGCCTGGACACCCCCTAGGGGAATCGTGGACAGATACATCATTGGGATCTGCGAGGCTGATCTGATCCGATACCCAATTGCCTGTGAGACATTCAAAATTGAGGTGAACTCCTCAAAAACGGACTTCGTGTGTCTCAAGTTGAAAGCGAGTACCAGGTACAACATCACCTTGACTGCCAAGTCCGGGGACCTCATCAGTAGATTAAGATGGGTGGTGAAATCGACCACCTCCCACTGTGAGTACTCTGCCATTTCCTTCTGAATGCTTTAGAAAAACTAGGAACCAAATTTGTGGGGGGGGAAACAAACAAAAACAAAAAAAAACATGGATGGGGTCCGTCGGGTTTAATATTTGATAAATTAAAACTACTCAATTGATGGCCTGATGTGAAATGTGAAAGTTGCAGCTGAATACAGTGTCTACTCGCTGAGAAAACAGCAGCAAACTGTCAAGATATTGTCACACTGACGTTGAATCCATCCACGTTTAGCGAGGTGACAGCGAGTGCTAAGCCCTCCTCTGGCTGCAGCATTCACAAACAGACACCAACCCTCAGAAAACAGGAATCGTTTCTCAGATACAATTTTTAAAAAATTATCAAAACCACATTACTTTGAAGGGAATCTTTTCTCAAAGTAATTTATATTATCAACGGCTGCAGTGGTTCTCACCAAGTAAGTTTTTACGGTCATTAATTTTTGGATACTTACCAAAGTATGACCCTACCTTTAATGGAGCTGGTAGTAAGCCTACCATTTTAACGGGAGGTTAGAGACTTGTAACCATTTTCATAAGGACTCTATCTGAAAGAGTGGATCATAAGACTGAATTTGATCTTGAAGCCCCTCTTCAGTCTTGTTTGCCTGCAGGCATATGAAGTAAAAACTAGCGCATTGCTCGATTCTAGAGCTATTCAATTCAATTCAAGTCAACATTTATATCATACTACTCTTCTTAAAATATAACACATACAGAATAATACATAGATAAGCAAAATAATCAGCACAGAAGATTGGGGAAAGAGTTAATCTATGTTTACCAAATTAAAAGAGCGTATGAGGCTTTCAGATTAAGCCGAGGCTTGTAAGAAGACATCCTAGACAGACAAACTACAAAGGTGGAGACAAGACAAACAGGTGACGCAAAACAAAAAGCGAACAGCTTAGGCCTGCAAATGTTAACCTTAGCTACATCTGCTGTACCTTGCTAGACATAACATAAGTTTTGATTTTTTTTTGTCTTCACTGTAACTCATTAGAAAGGTTGAAGTAAAATGTGTGCTTTCATCATGAACCGGAATCATGTGTTCGCTAAACACAAGAGATAAGCCAACAAGAGACACGATACCGCCTATTTTCTACTTGCATTGCTGTGAAATAAGAAAAGACCTGTTGCGCTTGCGGTACTATGAACTTTGACACAACAACACCTACTCGTATATTTATACAATAAATAACCTTTAACCCCCCCCTTCCGTTCTTCAGATCCAGAAGCAGATGACAACCCTCCCAAGGCACCAAGCAACACCAACGACATCACCCCCTACACCTTTCCTGTGACCTTTGACACGACCTACTTTGACAACTCGGAGAGGGACATTGTCAACTACACCGTTCTGATAGCAGAAGCAGGAGGTGATTTGATTATAAGTCATTTCCTCTCCGGGGAAGGACCCTCGGCCACAAGTAACATGTATCATAGCAGCAGAAAAGGGGGGAAGAACTGTATTTATTTTCGTGCTGGTTTATTATTTCTTGCCAGACCCAACAGAAGAATTACAAAAGAATTGTCTGTTTATATATTTTAGGGTCATTTATTTTATTGTTTGTGTACAATATTTGATTTAGTCATTTTTTATCTTAGAGGTGTGTTCTTTGAACACCAGATGGTTTAAATGAATTTGCTCTTCCAAAAGCCAATGGTCTAATATATTCCTTCAACTCCAATTTTTATTAATTTTGGGTTAAACAACAAAAACTTGACTTCAGCAGGACTTGAACCTGCGACCGGCGCTCTACCAAAATGAGCTATCTAGCCCTTATGTTTATGGTCTCCCTATTTTGTTGATTTCTTTGTTTAGGGGATGTCGGTTTTTAATCAGACATATTTTTTTAACATAGCGAGTTGAAACGTTTTCCCAACAACCACAGTTTAATTTTTTAGAGTTGATTTATCTTGTCTTTTTGTCCAGCTGTAAGCCACGCCAATCTGCCAACCCAGGGGAATCTGAGCGAAGGGCTGAAGACTCGTACGTGGGCAGTAGCCATTGGTCAAGAGACCATACAGCGGTATCAGATTGCAGAACACTACTCTTATGCTGATCTTGTTGCAAGTTAGTGTGAAAAACCTGTCAGAAAAAAATGTGTTAAAGGAACATTACAGAATTGGTTTTTGCTAACAAAACAGTTGCTGGCAGTGTAAGCACTTTATGTAATCCACCATATACATAAACTGACAAACCTGTAGAAGTTTGAGATCGATCGGCCATCTGTGAGAAAATAGTGAAAAACCGATTACACATTTGTATGAAATCATATAGATTCAACAAATGAATAAAACGCTCACTGAGCGATAAACTCCAATCAGAAAATTAGTTTATTCATTTCTCATCAAATATGGCATTTAAGACAGAAATATTTCAAGGGATGTTTTCTACTATCATCATCATTAGACCGTGTAAGTTTTTTGTAAATCTGTGATCAAAAAGTATATTTTACAAGTTTTTTTCTTACCAGTTCTGTAATGTTCCTTTAACCACTTCACGTCGGAAGACGTGTTTATCCGCAAATTTTTTCGGACAGTTTTTTTCTTACCAATTCTGTAATAATCCTTTAACCACTTCACGTCGGAAGACGTGTTTATCCGCAAATTTTTTCGGACAGACTTACGGCGGACTTTTTTTTTAAATGCCTGGAACAACTTAAACAATTTTTGCTGACATCCAGATGACGGACAATTTTTATCCACCCTGACTTTCCAGTGTGTAGCGTGCACAGGCAGGCACCTACAGCTTCATTTCACCGTTCAAAGAGCGACAACAGGTTCTGGAAAACATGCCTTGTAAAATCCCTTTCCGGGGGTTATTGTGTAACCTTAAAAAAAAAAAAAACATTTCTTAAAGACCATCAGACGTACATGTACATGTGTAAACTGCCCTACAAGCCATCTTTAGTAGAGGAACACTCTTGGCTTTTCCCCTTGGTCTGTCTTGTCCCTTTTCTGTAATTGTTTCTTTTTAAAAACATTGTGGGTTTTTAACCCCACAATGTAACGGGAAGTAAAAGACTACAAGCATATTCCTACCTTAAAGACACCCCACGCTGTAGCTGTCATTAGCACAGTGCGACAAACAAATCAGACGACCCAACACCACAAAAAACGCCAAAAGCAGAAGTTAATTGAACAAAATTGATTTGATTGTTTTGGGTTCTAGAATCTGGTAAGCGAGAAGCCTATGCTAGTAGAACCATCACCATCGGTGAGGAGTCCTGCTCAGAAGAGAAGAAAGATGTCTATTGTAACGGTCCCTTGAAGCACAACAATATATATGTGTAAGATTGCTCAAGGTTTTTGCATATTCAAATTGTTTAGCCTATTTTTTAGTCTATTACCAAATAATAGTCTACTTCTTACATATATTCGGTTTTCCTGACGATTACTAGAGCAAGCTAGTCGAAACATTGGGACCAAAAAGAACTCACTCCGCGGCAGTGCAGTTAATTACGAGGAGTCCCCCGATCCACAAAGCTAAAGTAGTAGTCCAGGCCGATTTCCTACCTCCCGCCCAGGTAGTAGTTAATAAGTAGGACAGTTCTTTTCAGAACTGAGAAGTCTCCCGAATTCCAAAAATCTACTCCGCGGTAGTAGAATAAATAGCAAACAAGTTCTCTAAAGAACAAAATCTACACAGCAAAGTAGATATTTTTACACATGGTGTTACTGCAAACCGAATATATATTGTTACCTCACCTTGCAATGCCTCAAAACCCATATAGTCTACTTCTTGTTATTCGTAAAAAAAATATAAATATTAAGAGTGCTTCTTGCCTCAACACATTAAACTGCATATTGAGATTAATAGTTTACAGTTATTGAGTCAAAACAAATAGTTTATGTTTGAAATTTTTCAAACATCATCAATGAGGTACAAATTATGATAAAACTTTCAAACCTGAATCAGGCCGAAGCAGAACAACCTACAATTGTTGTTCTTTTTTGTTTTTTTTTTTTTTTGGGGGGGGGGGTAGATCGATGGAGGCCAAGCAGCCACCAAGAGTTACACAAGATGGTCTCTGTATAAATGTACCAATGTTTCGATGGTCTGAATACGAATAGCCTGACAATTGTAAAGCACCAAGTTTCCTTATCCTTTTTAATTTTCAAAAAACTATGAATGTTGTTTTTTTCAGCTACCAGTTCCGAGTGTTCACTAAAACCGGCTATTCTGATACGCCGTTCTCCAGGAATGTCATCATACGTAAGTTCAACGACCTTTTAGTCATGATTTTTTTTTCTCTCCCACATAACGATATTGAACACAGGGAGGCTCTGTTGCTCAGAATGAATCTGATCTTTGTCTTGTGTAGCAGAGCTGCCAACTCTCCCTGATTCTGCAAAAAATTTCCTTGAAAACAAACCGATCTTTCCATGTTCCAATGAACAAATTTAAAAGTCTCCCTGATTGTAGCAACTTTTTCCCTGTTCTGTTGATCGTAATTCTAAATCTCTCCCTGATTTTGTACAAAATCTCCCCCGATTGCAAGATGCAAATGTTGGCAGCCATGGTGTAGAAGTAATATAAAATGATTCTTTTAAAGGGGCAAACTGCCTTCAGTTCTTTCAAAATGTTGCTGTTTGGAATTACTCCTTGTCCTTTGAAGAGTTGTTAATGCACAAAAAACACCTACAGTGTTTTTGTAACGAGTGACTATTGAGTTTAAAAAAACATAAATTTGCCTAGTGAAATACAACCAGCGAAAACATACAGTCCGACAGAGCATAGAGTAAGAAGCGACGTGTCCGACAGTATGTTTCTTGAGTGGCTTACATTTGTGTTTTCTTGTTGTCCTGACAGCGGAGGATAACACTGGAGTTGTTGTTGGCATCAGCGTGGTCCTGGTCCTCCTCTTTCTTATTGTTCTCATCCTCATCAGTATCATCATCACGAAGAAGTTCAGGTAGGTGTACCAAGAAGCACACAACATCCTATTTTAGAAAATTTCCCCCTTTTTTTCCCCCTTTGATTTTATCCTTTTGTGTTTCCAACCTCTTGTGGTCAAACCAGCCCCTTCCCTCTACCCCCACCGCCTTTGTCTCCTTCTTCATTGTTCATCCATTGCTATTTCTGTGTGCTTTCTGCCTCTCTCCCTTCTCACCTCTTTCCACTTGACTGCTTTTGTAACACCAGTATGCCTGTTTGTGTGTGTTGTGTCATCATTTAGCCTTTGAAAAAGACTCGAAAGGGTCGAAACGTCGGGCCACTTATGTTTTTCGCATTTATACCACGGGTCCTTTTGGACAGCTAATTCTGTTTTCTCAAAATTAAGGAAACTATTGCATAAACAATCTTATCCCCAATCTTGAAATTTCAGTTACATCATTGGTTTTTGTGAACGAGTGAATTCATTGCCATCTTCTAGGTTCAATAAAAAATATTGTGAAAACCTGTTGGAATCAATTCACATAATGGGTGTTATGATAGAACCATGCAAAGTTTTGGTCAAGCAAACGGGTGTGGAATTTCATCTTTGAGACGGTAAATGTTACAGTCTATGGGAAACCTTTGAGGGGGAACAAAGGCCAAGACCAGGGGCTTACAGAGGTCATTGCCTCTGTGGCCTTCGTTTAATTCCAGGCCTGGGCAGCTCTACAAAATATGGATCAGAACTGAAACGTAGCTTCACTGTTGCACTATATGGACCGCAATTCAGTATGAATAGCAGTCAGCACTAATGACGTCACTTTCGCTCAAAATACCCGGCTGTCAGCATCACTTCCGTGATCGCCGCATTATCGGCGGGCCAAACTGCACTAGTAGTATGGTCTGTACACGCGAGTAAAAATATTGGACATGCCCAGGCGCGTATGTTAGTGAACTTTACGTTTGTCTGAGATCCGGGTAATTTGGTTCTATTTCTTTAACATCTATAGTGCGGAGTGCTACTGATGCAGAAAGAAGTCCCACATGAACAAATCACCTTCCAATGAAACTGTTTTTTCTTCCTCTCTCTCCAGAGGTTCGTACGGACGCTACAAGCCAGCCCACTCCATGGAGCCGTTGCCCATCAGGATGATGACCCGATCGTCGACCCGGCAGTGTAACTCCCGTCCGGTCCTGTTGACGGACTTCTGCCACGACTTCCAGGTCATGAACGCCCACTGCCACTACGGATTCTCCAAGGAGTACGAGGCTATACTCAGGGTGGGTCGCAAACTAGGCAGCAACGAGGCGGTGCTTGCTGCCAACGTCAGCAAGAATCGCTACACAAACATTCTACCATGTAAGTCTGTCTGTAGGTTTGTTTAATTAAGTGACTTTAGCTCCAACAAATCAAGGGTCAAGATTTGCATTTTTGTAATAGACTGTTCTAGCATAGCGGTTTTCATTGGTTTGGAAACCGCTTTCCACTAGGGATGCAAAACACTGCCTAATAGAGCCTGAAAAGAGTCATGTATTTAAAAATGTTCACAAATAAATCTTTGACTTTGTAGGCCAAATCTTCTACTTGGGTTTTTTAGTGACTTTTCATCATGTTGCTGGTTTCCTATCAAAATAGAACCCCTTTAATTTCATTTGGAAGGCTGTGTATGAATTTTTATAGTAGACCTTGAATGATATGCGAGGCTGTTTTGGATTTTGGTTTCTTCTCTTTTGTTGTGATAGAGGATATTACAAATTTTGGGTGATCAAAGACTTAAGCTTGACTTAGAACAGGATTTGAACCTGCAACCTCCGGATTTACGTGCGAGTGCACTACCGACGGAGATATTAACACGATGTGTCTTATTCTTTTTTTTGCAGTTGATCGGACCAGAGTCATGTTGAGTCCAGTGGATGATGTTGAGGGTTCAGACTACATTAATGCTAATTACATCCCTGTAAGTGTTTATTGTAATAACAATAATAATAATTGTTGAGCTATAGTCATCCCAACTCGCAGCTGAGAAGCTGAATTGCGATGGACGTGGCTACAACGTGGTAGAGCCGCACTAAGGTTAAGGTGTCTTTGACAGCCAGCCACATCGACCCATATATGACAACAGAGCACAGCCCGAAACCGAAAGTGTACGTTTTTTTACGAAGGGAGGAAAACCGGAGGGCCCAGAGAAAAAAAACCTTATGGCACAGGAGAGGACCAGCGCACAACTCCACTCACATTTGGCCCTAGCAGGAATTCGAACCAGGGCCACAGTGATGAGAGGCGAGCACTTAATGCACAAGCAACCCATGCAAACTCTAATGTTCTAATCAATTAAGAGACTTAACAAACCCATCCCCTGGTTGTGCACGTTGTTGATTAGTCTGGACTCAAGTGAGGTCCCATGATTGGTCTATTATAAACACATGTACTATGGACTTCTAGTTGCTTGAATACTCATGTGTCAGTACATTGCCTACTGCTGGGTGCAGATCACAATCCTTGATGGATTAAGATCCAAGTTGAAAATCAAACTTGGATGAAGTATAGATATAAATGGATTATAAGGTAGACTGGTCCCCTGTCGAGGATAAAGACAGGCTTTGTTATTACCAACTCAATGCTTCATTTGGGTTATCTCATGCCTCATTCACATTTCCACACATGTAGTCATGGGACCGGCTGAGATACCTTGTTTGCATGTATAAGTCTCATCGTTCAAATGCACTGTGCAGCATAAACATTAAGATTGAAAGTACATTAATGGTGAGCTTGGCATTATGAGAGACTGTACCTGGTGTATTTGACGGAGTCTTGAAGTGTGATTTCAGGTTCATGCAACGCATAACCAACTGAACTATGCTTAGTTTGAAGCCATATTAGGACCTATCCGAATTGGTGGCTACGGCTTCGACCGTTGCCAAGGACGTACTGTACTTCAACTCATGATGACACTGAAATCTAGCAGTAGCCGTAGCTGTAGCCGCCAATTCGGACACAGCCTCATTCTCATCCATGGATAGTTCCCAATAGACGCCATCTTTACGGGCGATTAGAGTTGAACTTCCAAGTAACCCTCCTGGTTTGATTTACCCCCTAGGGTTACAACTCTCCAAGAGAGTACATCGCTTGTCAGGGCCCCTTGCCGGGAACTGTAGAAGACACATGGAGGATGGTCTGGGAACAAGACGTGGCCACTATTGTCATTCTCACGCAACTCATCGAAAAAGCTACGGTAAAACAAACAAATGATTTCCAAGCTCCCTTATTAAAAAGATGCATTGTTGGGGAATATTACATTATACGTTAACTCTTTCCAGTTTTTATGTGTTATATCCAAGGAGGGGTCTCTTGATAAGAGATTACAATTTAAGTTCATTGATTCAGTTAGTTTACAGTTTTCAAGAATTTTGTTCTGGGGCTGTGAATGTTTAGTTACTTTTTTTTGTATAGGTAATTTGATTTTTTTCGAGAACCACTTTTACATTTTAGGGTGTTTGCTCATTCCTGCACTGCTACAACCACACATTCTACTTTTTTGCATCCCTGTGAAGACATCTTTTGTTCTTTCCTTTGTCCCTGTAATTAAGAACCTCCCATAGACTTTGTACACAAAATTCCTTGTGGAGCATCCCAGTCTTTAGAATTTCCCTATGGAGACTCTTTGTTATCCCTTTTCTGTTTTGTTCTCGGTCTCCATAAGGTAGTGAAAATGAAACCATCAAGACAACAGCTAGATGACAATTGTGTTTTCTTTGGCAAGCATTATATAGATATTATACACTGTACTTATAAAAAATGTAGTAATTGCTTCAATTAAAGTGAAGACATCAAAGTGTCTAAAAACGTAGTGATGATTCCTCATCGCCTGTCTTTATATGGACAGTCTACTACTTGACACTAAATTTCAGTGTCCTCTGTCTAGTGCACAGAGCTTATTTTCTGAGGGCTGAGTCACCAGAGTATGGGTTCAAATCCTGGCTTGGCAGGTCACTGCACTCGTGGCCTTGGTGACCAATGCGCAAGACTTGTTGACAAGGATAATTGACTTCCCCATGAGTAAACTGGTCGGTACCTCGGCAAGGGCTTCATAAACTCCCCAAGGTGCTGATTTTTTTGAGGGGCAAAACAACTGACGCATGAGTTGCAGTGTACCGGTGCTTTTTGTGCACTATTGTTAACTACTATTAACCCTCAAGAGATTATTCATTTCCGTATAAACATCACCTACCCAGACATGGCTATAAATGGTGATAATTTTATACAATTTTTCCGTAAAAACACAAATTTTGTTCTGTTTTAGAATGTAGTATGCTAACATGGGAAAGGTTTCAAAAATCATGTCAATTCAGGTCATGATCTCTACTTTGACCTTTTTCGATGGAACGGAAGTAGGTTAAATCTTGTGGCTATTTGCGTCCACTATGTGCATTTTGGTACAAGTCTGTGGGTGCTAAGGTCTCTGAAGGTTTAATAATAGAATATTTATCATCGCAACTCGACAGTGTACACTACATGTGTGCCTCCTTAAAGATCATTGTTTGAAAATTGGAAAGAAATTCACAATGTCTCTGCAAATTATGTAAGAGTCGGTGTTTGTCTTCATGCATACATGTACATCCAGCTCGTATTTGATCATGTATTTGATGATAAGAATCACTCCTCTACCAAGAAGATATTTCTGGTTTGTTTTCTATAAACCTGTTTTGTCCTGTCTGCCTCTATGAACTATTTTTTTTTAAAGGCATTATACAGGATTGGAAGAGCTGACAAAATAGACGCAGACAGTGTTCATGTTTTGTGTGATCAACCATATACATGAAATAGCAAACCTGTCAATTAATCCGTTGTGTGAGTCACGAGAAAATAGTAAAAAAACAGGCACAATTTTCAGCTTGTAAAACACATTGTTTTTAATTTGGGTTGTAGCAACCAAAATCAGCTGTTGCATTTTCTAGGTTTTCAGATACAGTTTTCCTCGAATGCGGCTTCATTTCAGGGGGAAATATTTCACAGAAAAATGGTTCTAGTATGAACTTCATGATCAGTAAGTTTTCAGACTAAAATTAAACAATGATAATTTCCTCCATACTAGCTGTCTGAAACCTTACTGGTAGAAACACCTCCCTCCGTTCCCAAAGCAATTTTATGACATCTGTTTTCTCTGCTTTTTTCCTCAGGTGAAATGCGATCAGTATTGGCCAGAGGACAGCACACCGTTGCTGTATGGAGACATCAAGATCCTGATGAGCAATAAAGAAGAGATGGAAAACTGGTGCATAAGGGACTTCACCCTTCAAATGGTATGCAGGGCCCCCCCCCCCCTAACACTAACCCCGGCATACATTGTCTCGTTGAATCTGCTGAGGGCTAGTAAACACCACTTCTCAACTTTCCCTGTGGGCTACCAAAAATTGTGCAACCAACTTGTTTAAAATAACCATATTTCTTCCTTTTCGGATGTGAATAATAAATGTTTTAAATGTGTTAATTCATTTTTAAGTGTGTGAATGTTAGCTCCAAGGAAGAGCTATCGGTGGAACTGCTAAGTTAAGCGCCTGACTGTGGTTAGTAATTGTATGGGAGACCATTCCTTACATGTACATGACCCTTATTCTTTTGAGTAGGGCGCCCTCGGGTGAGGTCAAAAGAAGGTTGCTCATTGGCCTGTCCTGTGCGCCGCGCATACATGAGATGTGTTTTTGCCATAGTTTCATCATCGTTTTTCCTCTAAGATGTTAAGCATGATGACATCAATGCATCAGGCCCATTGTCATGTTTGGTGGATTGTCTGGGAAATGACAGAGCATTAAGCCCATGTCTTGCAGATTGCATGTAAAACTGTAGGTCCTATGCATTGTGTATAATGCACATTAAACACTTGGGACACTTATATGAAAGAGGAGGGGGCTTGTCCCGGTTCTTCTAGATTGACTGTATAATGCAATCTCTCTGAGCATGTTTAGAGTATTCTTAAATAATTGATGTGCATTGGAACATATTGATATCAAATTAATGCAATACAAATGAATAATTTTTGTTAAATTTACCTTCTCCTTCCACACAGGGTTTTCTGTCCTCATTAATTTAATAACTATGAAAGTGTGCATCATTTTGATCAAAAATGAATTCATTTTGGAAGCAATTTCTTTTTTAATGCTAAGGAAGCAAGAGGGGAAAGTTAACCCCTTCCTTTTTTACGAGATCATAAATCTATTTTTTCTCTTGGGGGGGAAAACTCTCTTTTAATTGTAACGATTATTGGTTCTTTAAAACCCACAGAACGAGACCACAAAGCAAGTCCGGCAATTCCACTACCTTGCATGGCCAGACCACGGGGTACCGGACTCCAGTTCCACATTGAAAAATTTCATCCACACAGTCCGAGGGCAGATTCCTAGCAACGGAACACCGACAATTGTTCACTGCAGGTTTGTAGTTCCTGATTCCTCCCACCCTTTCCCTCCCCCTTTAGAACTGCCGTTGAATTACTTCATTGTGGGTGTGTCATTCATACATGTAGCTTAAAAGCAGTCGTGTCCAATAAGCCATTTGCGAGTTAGATTTCAATAGCGTCTGGTACAATGACTTGCTTAGTCACAAGGTCCTGCTTAAATTTGAATTCCCCAGACTATATGGACAGTTGCTATGTCACATGAGTGGGGGCAAGCTTTTGCGTAGTTACATAAGAGACGGAGAACACCCAAACACAATTTTGAGTGAATGTGTATGGCACAATGGTACCAGGCTTTGCTCATCTGGAGGTTGCTATACAAAAGCTTGCCCAGAACCACTTGACATAGCAACTGTCTCTATAGTTTGAGGAATTCAAATTTAAGCGGTAACTTGTGACTAAGCAAGTCATTGTACCAGACATTATTCAAATTTAACTCGCAAATTCGTGCATGATTGAAATTGTCCATTGAACCCCTACAGTCATCACTGCAGGTTCATGCATGATTGATATATTGCACCAGCCATGATCTATTGCTCAATTGGGGAAGGGTAGATGTCACATAGCCTCAAAATTAATCACTTCTTAACAACAAAGTTAGACGCCAAATGGGTGTTTAGCACATGTTTGCAGATTGATGTTATATTGCCCAATCTTGAGGGCAGTGGAGCTGATATATTGCCCCTCTGGGACCCGGGTCATTTCACAACTTATAGAGCCTTCTGGTGTAATGACTTTTAATCTCATGCATGACATGGTTAGATATCCGATTCCTGTCAACTGTATATCCTCAAAGAGTTGTGGTCACTGAAGGTTTTTATACGCAACCGTGTTACACTTAAAGAGGCACTGTCGTCTTGATCATAGTCTGCTTGTGGCTGGACATGGAAACATGAACTTTCACCCAGTTACTACACAAGGGTGCACTGACCGTCACGTCACAAATAAAAGCATTCTTTAGGACTCTTTATATTGGGAAATGAGTGCATCACGAAATTGACTTTGACCTTGGAGAGCCTCTTTAAGGGCAATAGCACACAGAACTATTGCCCTGAAGGAGCTTGGAGAGCCTCTTTAAGGGCAATAGCACACAGAACTATTGCCCTGAAGGAGCTTGGAGAGCCTCTTTAAGGGCAATAGCACACAGAGCTATTGCCCTAAAGGAGCGACAAGGTTGTACCACAATATCCAGACATGTATACAAATATGCATCCTCCACATAAGGCCGTGTCCGAATTGGCAGTTACAGCTACGGCTAGAATTCCACGTCATCATGCATTGAAGTATAGTACGTCCTTAGCAACACCCTAAGCAACAGTGGTAGCCTTAGCTGTAGCCGCCAATTCGGATGAGGTTGACCGGTAAGCCTGGACTGCAATGAAAACTTCATGCCTGTTCATCACAGGTTCGACATCATCAACCGATCCCCCCTCTTTTTGTCCAGGGCAATAACACTAATCTATGGCCCCTCAGGGACCAATATGTGTCAGAATTTCCTGTAATTTGAAAAACTCAGAGCTGAAAATTCTCCAGGAGTGGGTAATAAATAATCCACCAGTAGCTGAGAGGAGATCACTAACTGTGTACTGTGTACATACATGCATTCCCTCATGGTATCATATTGCAGGCTGGCATAGTTTATCTATCATTCAAAATCACAGTAAATGGTATTGAATGGTCAGACAGTAAGAGGGTTAATGATGGTGTTCTTTCCCAACTTTAGAATTGTCCCCAACTACTGGTATAGCCGGGACTGGTCCCAACTTGAGTTTTACAGTTGGGACTGGGCCCAACTATAGCTGGGATTGCCTGATAGTGACAGTGACAGTGATGCAGATAACCACAGTCAGTGTGCCTCTGAAGTAATCTTTGAACCTCTCAAGTTTCTCTCCGCTTAAAACGGGGCTCGTTTGTAATACAGACATAGTTATTCTCATGAAAAAATTTGAGAAAAAACTTGAGAAGAATCAACTGTAACACCATTATGTACACACAGCTGAATTTACACTCTCACCGGTCTGGATGGTAGAGATAACCACCACCAGTCTAGTTGGGATGATTCAATGCATTGTATAGCAGCCGCTGGTTCCCTGCTTGGTGACATAATCTCTGGATCCCAGCTTATAGTTGGTCCGTCCCAACTGGTAACACCCAAGGTGGGACCGGTCCCAACTATGGTTGTGATGATTCTAAAAGTTGGGACGGAACAGTATCATTTAGATTTGCAAAATGCATGTTTTAACTCTTTAAAGGAACATTACAGAATTGGTTTTGCTAACAAAACAGTTGCTGGCAGTGTAAGCACTTTATGTAATCCACCATATACATAAACTGACAAACCTGTAGAAGTTTGAAGTCGATCGGCCATCTGGGTCACGAGAAAATAGTGAAAAACCGATTACACATTTGCATGAAATCATATAGATTCAACAAATGAATAAAACGCTCACTGAGCGATAAACTCTAATCGGAAAATTAGTTTATTCATTTCTCATCAAATATGGCATTTCAGACAGAAATATTTCAAGGGATGTTTTCTACTATCATCATCATTAGACCGTGTAAGTTTTATGTAAATCTGTGATCAAAAAGTACATTTTACAAGTTTTTTTTTCTTACCAATTCTGTAATGTTCCTTTAAGGGATGTACATTCCTTCAAACAAACTGATTGTTGTACCAGTCATTGTGTTTTGTAAGGTCCCATTGAGACAGGTGTGACGTCCTCTTCAAGTATCACTCAAATTGGTGTTATAATATCTGGAGAAGAGGACAGATTGTAAAATTAGCATTTAATTTCCAATATTAGCCTAGGTGCCAGAGCGGCAACTCCCAACTAAACTTTCTTTTCCTTTCATTTCTTAAGTTCTAGTGTAGGCTTATACTTAGGCTGTTAACATTTCTGACCTTCTATTATCAAAGCATGGTGAATTACAAACTTGTCAGTAGTCATTCCTCTTCATTAACTTGACATCCAATATTTTAAATTTACAGAGGGTTTTTGTTTCAGTGCTCCACTTTCATGACACTGTACTATGGCTGTTTTTGTTTTATACAGCGCTGGTGTCGGCCGCACCGGGACATTCATCTGTCTAGATCGTCTGATGAGGCACATGGAGGATTACAACTTTGTGGACATTCTCAGCATTGTGTGCGACATGAGGACTCACCGTAACTTCATGGTGCAAACAGAGGTAGGGTCCACTGCCTTTTTTTTTTTTGAAATGTTCTAAAATGAGAGAGATTGATAGTTGGCCCTTGGGATAGATAAGTATTCTTGTTGACTCAGTGGTAACTTCCTTGCTTTTTCACCTGTGAGGACCCCGGTTCGACTCCCATCCTGGACCGCGGCCTTGGGCATGTGGATTGGGTTTTCAGTCCCTACCTGATGGCGTGGCCATGGAGTTTTGCTCCCAGATCTCAAACTGAGATTTTTTTCAATATCTTCTCTACACAGGTATCTTCAGGACCCAATTTCATAGAGGTGCTTATTAAGAATCACAAGTTGCTAAGCACAACTAAAGGATGCTTACCAGAATAAAAAAAAATGCCAGTTAAAATGCCATTTCTTAAACTGATATCCTACTTAGTTTAGCTTGGCGAAAAAAATGTAAACAATATGATCGTCTTTAAAGGCTGGGTATACTTTTGATAATTGTCAAAGAGCAGCCGTCGATTTCACCAAACTCTTCCTCACTTAGGATTAATCTTAGGACTTAGGACCAGTTAAGTTCCGTATCCATAGACTTAGGACGCATTGAACCCATCCTAAGTTAGGACGAGTCCTCGAGATAGGATTAATCCTAGCGCTTCTTGAAATCGGCTGCAGTATCCTCACTTTGTGTATCCCAACATATGCATAAAATAACAAACCTGTGGAAATTTGGGCTCAGTTGGTCATCGAAGTTGCAAGAAAATAATGAAAGAAAGAACCACCTTTGTTGCATAGAATTGTGTGCTTTCAAATGCCTGAGTTCTCAGATTCAGCATTGTGTGTGAAAAATTACCTCTTTCTGTAAAAGGGTGTAGTTTTTTAACAGTTTTATAATATCAACAGCTCTCCAGGCTCTTTACCAAGTAAGTTTTTATGGTCATTAATTTTTGGAGTAATTACCAATAGGTATACCCTTCCCTTAAGCAGCTCTATGAAATTAGGCCCACAGGTCTCAAATTACAGTGCAAGGCACTTTGGAGGGTTCCGTTTTTTAGACAGTCGGGTCCAAATCGATTTGACGGTGAACATTTGCATTAATACTGTAATTCTGATTTTATGTGATATTTTTCAGCAACAATACGTCTTCATCCATAAGTGCATTCTGGAGATCCTTGAAGAAAAAGGTATCGCCCCGAAGCGTCTCCCGAGCATCTCCTCAATAGACACGTGTGACATGAACTCACGCCAGGGCAGTGACGCGTCGGCCATCAAGCATCTCTCAGAGGCCGACGGGGATCACGACGCCTTGATGCGTCGGAATTCTACCGGCAGCGAGGACGAATTACTCAAGAGGATGTCCATGTACAGCATGGGGTCACCCGAGAGGTCGCTGATAGAAGATGACACCCGTACGCGATCTCCGAAGAAGTGCGCCAACGGTAACAGCAATGGATCCCTGAAGAAGTGCGCCAACGGTAACAGCAATGGATCCCTGAAGAAGTGCCCAACGGCAACAGCAACGGATCCCCAAAGAAGTGCACCAACGGCAACAGTAACGGATCCCCAAAGAAGGGTGCCAACGGCAACAGTAACGGATCCCCAAAGAAGTGCGCCAACGGTAACAGTAACGGATCTATCAGAAAACATCCTGATGGAATAAAAACAGATGTCACTGTCGGTGAAGAAATTGTTTGAGAGCTTTCGGCTCGAATCCTTCATCGCACGCCACGACCCTGCAGGTCTTAAACTGCCATTTAAGACCTCGCCGCCACTCTTTTATTCCCGTTTTAAAGCGCACAAGTTTCCTCAACTCAGATTTAGGTCATGTTTAGAAAAACAGGTTAACCATGTGAGATGCTTGTCTGCGTATGTTGACTGTGACTCTGATTCTTGCTAAGATCAGATCAATTTACTGAAAATTGCATTGTCTACGAATACGCCCTCATGACCCAAGGGTCAAACCTGTGGATGCTTAAAGATTTGTATACCCAGCCCTTTGCCGGGTTGGCTAGGCTGTGCAATCCGTAAAGTTCCCGTAAAGTCATGAAATGATGTGGGATATAACGGTTTATTGACATTTGAGGCGAATGCAATATTTACTTTGAGTTTAAGGTTTTAAAAAACCTTATGTTTTGGGGTTTTTTCGTGACACAGCTCTTTTCCTTTGGCAGGTTAATAAGAACTAAAAACAACAAGGGTTTTTAATTGCTTTGTACATTTTAATTTAATACAATGACTTGATAGCTTAACAGTATTTTTTTAGATTGCTGATTTTTGTTACTAAAACTTAACCAGTATTATTTGTTTATATGAATTTTTGCTAATATTATTATATTGTACTCTATAAATTTATGCTGGAAGAAAGAAATGATTGGTCGGGATTGGCCAGGAGTCTTCAACTTCACTTCTTACAAGTGTATTATCCTTTTGAAAATTTTATGTACATACATATTATGTCTGTCATATATTGTACGCACATCCATTTTTGCCCTCTTCCTAGGTATTCAGGCCTGGAATTAACACAGAGAGGCCCTGGAGGCCATGACCTCTGGTGCTCTAGTCTTGGGGTGCGTTTCCGCGGTCGTAACCAATAACTGTTTCGGTTGACTTGGCCATTGGTTAGTCATTGGGCAGTGACCGAAACGGTGATCGGTTACGGCCGCGAAAACGCACTCCCTGGCCGTGGGATTCCAATGGAAGTGCCCTTTTGCAAAATGAGAATGGCCTTGTATTTTTTACCAGTTTTAATTAGAAAAAACAAGTACACATGTATAAGGCAAGCCATCATCACAAGAAAGCTTGCTTGGACAAGTTATATTTTGGCAAGACAAAAAAATATATATGTTTTAATTAATGGCAAATGATGATGATTTTAAAGATTCGGGGCGTTGTGTCTACTGACGAGCATCAGAGCTAATATTTCATCTTTGAGAGAGCAAGGCCATTTTCATTTTGCAAAAGGCACTTCCATAGGGAGATCTTAAAATTCTATAGGAATCTTTTGAAGGGGCACTGAGGCCAAGAACAGGGAAACAGAGACCATGGTCTCCGTTGCCTCTTTGTACACAATTTCCTATGGATGGTGAAATCAGAATGACAAAGTTCAATTGTACAGAATGTTTGATATGAACTGTATAATTTATAAATAAGACTGTATGTAAACAATTTAGTTTATTTTCTTGTAAAAAAAATAATTTTATATCCAGATGTTTAAAAAACAAAGATGAATGCATTAACTACAAAGTTGTTTATAGATATGTGCGTCAAGAATTGAAACTGTAAAATGCTGATCCGAATTTTTAATTTTTGGTGAACTTTGAGAGTTGTTTTACAACTTTTAGCATCAGTAAAAAGTATCACTACATACTAGGTCCAACTCTATGTGAGTTACATTTAGCCTTTTATACTATCGAAAGCTGCAAAGTTCAAAGCAGAAATGCCAATACAGATAGCCGTTTGTTAATATAAAGTGACTAATGCTGGTTTATCTTGAATAACTTTAACCTTGCTTGGTGCAGAGCATAGTGTAGCCTTGTCCAAAGCCGTTTTGGTACTATTCCTTGGTGAATGTTTTTGGCGCATTTTGCAAATGTTTGCAGTGCAAAGTGCCCACAGCGTCGAGCCTGGCCAAGAATCTACTACTGCAGGCACCCCCCCCCCATCCCCACCACTGCATCACAAGCCCAGTACTTTACCTGTGCATGCGGTGTCCGTACGCAATCTTGTTTTACGAGATACGAGTCCGAGTACAGCTAATCGTCACTGTACAAGTATATATGCCAGCCTGGATTGCAGTTAAACCAATATGGAAGTGCCCGCTGCAAGAGTAAAGAGCCATGTACAAGGCTAAGCAATGTCACTCCGGTATCTCAAGACAAATCAGCATAGAAACTAAACTGCAATAATAACCAAACTTTATCTTTATTTAACATACATCAAGAAATATTATACTTTTTTATTCTTGCATGATGGTAGTAAGGGGTAATAATAACTCTTTTAAAAGATTTGGACTCAAGGTTCAGGTACATGTAGTGCAAGACATGTGCAAAAAGTAAAATCTTATACTTTCTTTTTCACGACCCTCTTGAACATTCCATGTGGTTAACAGTTGTAAACGGTTTCTTCTAATGCTAAATGCTTGCCAAATATAAAGACATATTGCCAAAATTATTATGAACTATAACTAACACTATTTTTAGAACAATTTTAGCCATTTTAACCCCTTGCACATGACATTATAAATCTATCGTGATATCAGGATTCAAGTTGCCAAGCTGTATTTGACATCATCATATAACCTGATCCGCTAAGTTACAGACACTGTAGCTATGAAACGTGTCGGGTAAACTTGTGAGAAAAAATTTGTATAATAAAAATGAATTTCTCGGAGCTACATGGAAATATTTACGCAGGGTGCCAGTTACATGCAGCACAAAGTGTATGTGAACCCAAGCTCCACTAGAAAAAGAAATTTCTCTACTATTGACCCATTGCAGATGCGCATCACACCTCCGCAAAATGCATGTTTACCATTTTGGGGCTCAGTTTCTTTGTGCACATTTTGACTCCCAAAATGGGGTGGAAGTGCACTGCGCATCGTGCAAGGGGTCAAAGGGCTTTGATGTACCGGTGTTTAATATTTTGAAAAAAAATTGTAATAGTTAACATCTTCAAAGCTAGAAATGTTAATTGAAATAAGATGGTTGAATACACAGATAATCCAATAAGCTCCCCGGCTCAATTCACTAAACGATCACAACCGCAAATAAATACCCAAAAATGTAACATGCTAGAAGCCTGTTACAAAATGCAACAAGCTGTCCTCGTTATGACAGCTGATTCATGTATCTTGTGTTTGGCACATCGATGTGCAGACACAATCGACAATTGGAGTCACGTGAGTCTTAGTGGATATACAATGAGTCTGTACTGTTAATGACACTGTGGCTAATGGAAGTTCCATATGACTGTATAATGCTTCCTAAAAACTTAATGGCTATATTGAATGCAGCGTTCCTGAAATCCTTGCTTTGTAAAGCAAGGGGTTGACTACAGGATCTTTGATAAACTTTTACTGGCAAGTTTCTAGCACCAGACAGTGTTGATACGCACACAACAATTCTTCATCTGGTAAAACTTGACCCGATCGTTGCAATATGAGTGGCCTATCTGAGTCGCTCCAAGATCAGCGCGCGAAGAACTCAGATATGTTCTATCGGCTCTGAAACAAGATCCGCCTCTGTCAGTCCCGACCCACTGGCTCCACCGCCAACGAATATCACATCGTCTAAATAAAAATAAACAATTGACAGAAAAAAGCTAGGGGTAAAATGTAGAAACAACTTTTAAAGTTACAGCATGACTGCACAATAATTGTTACCGCACTGCCCGATTGTTGTATTATTGATAAGGCATGTTATGTAACACTCAATTAAAACGTTTGCAAATTATTGAACTACAAAGCGAATAAAAATCATAACATCGACACAATGGTTAGTTTAACTGTCACAGCCTTTGTAACAAGTCTTTAGTTAGTATTTAGCTTGTGGCAGCTATTTTCTCTAGTCCTAAGGGTTAATCTAATCGGGGTTCAAGTCCCGGGCTTGACACTTGTGGCCTTGAGCAAGACACTCAACCATTGTTGCTTCGTCCTTCGGATGAGACAAAAAGCCATGTGTGCTGTTTAATGCTCGTAAAAGAACACCGGTTACACTTATCGATAAGAAAAGGGGTTTGCCCCACTGTTTTCTGGTATGGTTGGCAGCAGATTACGCCTGTAAAACCTTGAAAATTGTTATATAAATGGGTCTCATAATTAAAAAATGTAACAAACCTGTTTTGAAAATTTCTGCGCCTCAGATCAGGTTAACTAGACCGATGGCACATTATAAATGCTTCATGTTATTAACATTACTACTATTTATCTTAATGGGTTTTTTAAATTATGTCTTGGTGCTGGCTTAAACTTACCGGCAATAATGTTGGTTGTGGTTATCTTCTGGTCGCTGTCGTTAAAGTACTCGCTGTAGTTGAGCCTCCCAAATACTAAAACTCTGGAACTGTGCACAGAAAAATGAAAATGAGGATAACCCAAATTGCATATCGTGAGAGAAATTATAAGATCTTGGAAACTCTGTGTAAGGTAAGTGTCCTTCGACATCGCTGTGTTGACGACGATTGACCCAAGTCACCTGTCGTCATCATCACAATCTTGTGTGCGCCATTTTGGGAGTCATTGGCCCCATGTGTTATACAGTGTAGTGCGCATTTTGGGCAATGTGGCATTTACACACCTACCGTGGACTCCCAAAACGAGCGTCGCAGACTACAGCTGGGTGTGACGTTGATGCGAGTGGTCAATATCAGTTGACTGCAAATTCTGACGCCCTATTTCCAACTTCGTGCTAAACGTCGGGCCAAAATGTTAGTAATATCGGACCCGTTATTTGTACGTACCCTTTCTTACAGTATGTGTAAACAGCATCCCTCAGGCCTGGTTTGAAAACGTTTATTCTGTGCCAGCTTGTCCTTTGTCTCAGTTCTGAAAAAAGAAGACGTTCAAATGAAGATAAACAATTCAAAAGAGAACTTCATAACTGCGAGTAAGGAACTTTCTGCTCAGCCCATTTTTTTTCAACATTTTTTTAAAACCAAATACTGTCCAATTTACATTGAAATCCTTTTTTCCAAATTGCATTTATTGATGACGGCTGGAATTAACACCATTGAAAGAAAACTTTAAAACATTCAAGCCTGTTTGCTGCCCTCGTTTCTCGGCTCAACAAGCAAATGCAGCTAGCCTTACCATCTTCCTCATCTTTCTTAATTCTGAATGTCTCACTGGTGGCTAATGAGAAGAGCGCCATAGGATTGGAGTCGCTCCCTTTCATCTCTGCATCCCGTCCAACTCGACCAAGGAGGGTGATTTTATTCAAACCTGTTTCGGTAAAGAGATGTTTACAAAGTCATAAATACTATTTACTGAATGCTGTTTGTTTGCAGAAAGCAGGCATGATATTTGTAATTTGCAACAACGAAAAGGGTACATTGTTTTTCACTGCTGAACAGGATTGCACATTTAGATAAGAATACTGTTCAAACAAATAATAATAAATTAAAGGAAATTGTGCTGGCGCAGTGACTATTTTTAGGGACTATAGACCATTTTTGATTTTCAGACTTTATTTCCCTTAAAAGACTTCCTGGGAGCCACAAATCAGAAAAAGAAAAGGTAACGCTATCCATTAAATAGTGGAGTAAACTTTTAATTATTTTGGGGGGGGGGGGATGAAACTAAACGACGGAAGTAGCAGGGATTCGTGGAGCGTCTCAGTTGATAAGCGGGAGGCATTTCACTGAGCTACGCAACAATTGTTTAAAAACCCCCGTAATTTAATAAGTTATATAATGTTGGCTACTAACAATGCAAGTACCCATTAAAGAAGGCGCTACAAGCTTTGCCGGCTGAATAGCGTTTAGTCAAAAATAGCCGGTGCCAGCAATTATATCCAAAAACTAAATTAAATGACTCAAATTGCATAACTGACGACTTTAATTGAGAATCTTACTTCGTTCAACCACAGCTGTTTCTACAGTCTTCACAGAAGAGTATCTCCTGAAAACGCACCTCGATAACTGAAATAGAAAAGCAAAACTTGACGGGTAAAACAAAACATTTGTAAAATTAGTTTACCTCCAATCCAAAGAGTAACTTATGAAAGTTCAGTTCATTCACCATGTAAAATAAACTCATCGTCCACATTGACCTTTGCGTAATAACCAATAACTACCGCCACTAAGGAAAACCAACGCAGTCTGAGTCAGGTAGGGACTGAAAACCCAATCTACATGCAAGGCCCCTGTCCAGGAATCGAACCGGGGTCCACAGAGAGGTAGGCAGGTAGGTGAACGGGAAGAAACCACTGAGCCAACCTTACGACTTTTTACGTTAAAAGGTTAAATAATGGAAACTATAGAAAGATTCAGCTGGTTGTTTTTTATTAATATTAGGCCTATTCATGAATGATGAAACTTTGTTATGACTTATGAGCAATTGATATTATTAAAATCAATCATTCATAACAGAACAAAGTGTAATGTTATTAAACTGAACACAAACACACACACATCTTGACTCTAGCACTTTGGCAGTAGCGATTCTGCATGAACAGTGAGTTACTGCAATCATGCTGCTTGGGATGACACACGTTTGTTGATAATGATGTAATGTTATTGTTTACAATACACTCCCACTTCTTCTGTCTGGTCGTCTCCTCCCATCCCACCACTCCATCCAGTGAGTTAGTCTCCGATTATCATTACTTAGGCATAGCCAAATGATTATGGTTGTGGAAGAAAATAACACAAATCCGTACCTGTGTCATTGAAGATCTGTACATTTTGATTCAGCTGTTAATTTTCTTTTGGATGCTAACTTGATTTGTTCTGCTACGAAAACTTGCACTCGGTAAACCTAGTGACTTAGGGTCGTGCCTATGTGTTGATCATCTCCGCATGAAACACATGCTGGATTTCTTTCCCGGGAAATTTCGTCGAAAGGTCACCCACCGTCTGTCTGCAAGGGTCAAATTTTGGTCTCATCCATTGTATTATAGGGTATTTTTTTAAAGCTGGTTGTTTATGAAACAAAGACAAAATGTTAATTGATCAAAAATGTATGTGTATTTCTTGCAACTACAAGATAACCTGTAATCCTTAGATTTTTGTTAAGACAAAATGTTTATTAAAATTAATACTCTTTGTTTCGATATTGTCACATATGTTTGAGCTATTTATCTTCCTCTTTTTTTCCCCTCAAACTATTAATACCCCTAAAAAGAGGTCGAAATTAATGCGCTGGGTCATAACCAAGATGTCAGCCTTCTTGATACTTGTTGACATTTTGTAGGAAGTAGAGTTGTTTTGATCGGAAAACAACAACATTGCAGCCTGTTTTAATTATTTTAAAAGGTGAGAATAATAACTGTGTTTTAATTATATACTATATCAGTTACTGTGTACCTTTTGCTGCTTGTGGTCTTTGAGCAGACAGATTTCAAGTCAAGATTTAACGATTTAACGACCCGCGGCACCGTTTGTGTGGGTGTGATACTTTGTACTTGTGTACCGCTTTACCACAGGCACCTTCTCTTCATCCAGTAGGCAGTCAAAACCAATCCATGGAAAGAAGGTGTACGCAGTTGCAATTCAACCGGAAAACAGGTTTACGATCTGAGTCGACCGCGAGTGAGGATTACTAGAACTTATCGAAGGTAGAACTTTGGTTGTAGTTTAGAACTTAGAAAGTAAGCCAGGACTGTCTCATTTGAAGTCATTGACTGTCATTGTTGGCCTCATCAGCATGAACTCCACTCCAAGTCCAACTGTGCAAGGCCAAATTTCATGGAATTTTTGCACAAAACAAATTTCCTGAGCTCAGACAAATTATGCTTAGCAGAGAACCTGCTGACTCAGACTGTTCCGTAGATTATACTACTACGTGATTATCTACTGTTTTTGACTGACTTTAGACTACATTTGTTTTCCCTTAGCACTAACAACAGTAACACTAACAGTAACACTAACAATGTAACACTACAGTAACATCTTCCCATCAAAGATAAGAATGCCACATCTGACCTCCACTTTTTCTTTTGTTGTTCAAAATCTGACGTTATTAATCAGGGCGAATATGAAATAACGTTAGGTAAGTAAGGGCGAAGGAATTTCTTTGAGAAGTGGTGCTCAGCTATATAGCATTTTTTTCTGTTTTTTTTTCTTTCTTAAAAAATAAAAATTACCCATTAAAGACACAAAATTTCAAATCTCAATTTCTGTGTCCTGTCTCTGAATAAAAGCTAATGGATCCCCGTGCAGTCTACCAGAAGAATTCAGAGGAGATCTCCACCAATCTTTTTCGGGATGCTGCAGCGGCACCTCGGCCCATTATGGTAGTTGACAACGAGGGCAAGAAGGATGAGATCACATGGTTTCGTAGACTGTCGCCTGACCATAAGACATCCTCACGATTTTCACTCCCTGAATGGCTGCGCAGAGCCAAAGGTAACAATCATTGTGTCAGTCCCTAAGGGGACCGATCAGAATAATCAATGTTTAAAAAAGGTGATCGCGTGGCTGCTGCTTCCCAGGTTGTATCGTAAACTTGGGTGTGATCCCTGGCTACATGGCAGTTAACGGTTGCATGGCTTCTGACTGGCACCCCCGGACAAAGTTATCGACAAAATAGGGAGACCGCCAACATAGGGCTAGATAGCTCAGTTGGTAGAGCGCCGGTACGTTAATCGTTGGTTCAAATCCCGCCCTAGACAATTTTTCTTTGTTCACCAAACCATTTGAAATTTACCCAGTCAGTTTCCCTTGTGGTTCATTACTTGATGTTTAAAAAAATTTAACTTTTTTCAAAATTGTGGGTGGGTGGGTCAAAAGAAATAACTGAAAAATCGAAATTCAGTTTTCAATTCAAATAATAAAAGGGAACTGTGTGTACAGTTCCGTTGTTAATGGTCAACCTTGTTTCAATAGTCGGTTAGTGGTTAATAAATCTTCATGCATCAGCCTTGACTAATTCTTCCATCTTTCTTATCAACAAGGAGGGTCGCCTTCCAAAGAACCTGCTGTTTCCTCCTCATCACAGCAACCTCGACCTCAAGCCCTCCAGCAGTCATCCTCGCTCCCTAATCTACTAGCAAGTGTCAAGCAAGATGAGAAACTCGGCGCCGCTGAGAAGGATCTTGGGAGTGGGGTCATTTTTTCATCTTTGGCACCTTTGGCTGAGATGGGTCAGAAATCCTCTGGACTTCAGATGGACATGTCACCAAAACAGGTCAGTGTGTAAAGACTAAGGCTGTGTCCAAGATCGGACTACAGCTATGGCTATGGCTAGATATCACGCGTCATCATGCGTTTAAGTGTAGGAAATTGGAAGTAACTCAATTTTTAATTTACAATTTAGCCAGAAATTGTTTTATATTTTTTTTTTAATTCTCTAAAATTGGGAACTCAACATGCTGTCTTTTTAATTGAAACCCTACCTTTGTTACAACGTTGGATTCATCACTTGAAAACAATAGGTTTAGATTTGTGGACCCTTTGTTTATTCATTGATATTATGTTTTTTAGGACGAATCAAAGCTGATGCTAGAAAGTTCTTCGGATCGACAGCATCATCCTAAGCTGACCTTACCCCTGCGACTGGGTGCGCAGCGAGATGAAGACTCGGACTCTCGTTCCCTGTGGGAGTCTGGCAAACGACCTCCCCGGAGTTTATCGACGGTCCTCCGTCACATCACTACTGTAGTGGATAGATCTGGACAGGTAGGGTACCGGTGTCTGGCCCCTAAACAGGCTACAGCCATTCAGCGGCCAGTTTCGTAGAGCTGCTCGAGCAAAAAAATATTGCCTACAATTTTTCTGATTTTACAGGATGCCAGTCACAAATGTTGCATGTAACATGGTGTTTTGGCTGGTAACCTTATTGTGATATGCATAATCTTGTTTTGTTTAGCTACTTTCTGTTCTTAAGCAGCTCTATAAATTGGGCCCAGGTTTGGTTTGCACCCAAATGCAATATACATGTGGCAGCCACAAAACAACCAAGGCCAGTACAGTAATTGTTGTTAAGAGAAGGGGCTTGCCTTCTCTAACCAAACTGCCGATAACCAACCGCCTTGGTAATTCTGGCATGATCTGGCAGCAATTTGCACCACTATCTTCTTGGGTCCCTCTTCAGAATCTATCATAAATTGATTCTTAAAAATGTTCTTCTGATAATTTTGGTGCCAGTACTGCTTAGTGTAGTTTATGACATACACAGCTCATTATCATTGTTATTATAATAAGGCTAAAAGCCACCCTTGGAAAAGGGCTACAAGAAGAAAACGTTTAAGATGAAAATAACTCAGGGGAGCTGAAAGTAGGATTGATATTCCTCTTAAAACAGTCTAGATTGTAGGATGGAGGGAAACATGCACCAGGCAAGGAGTTCCAAAGAGATGCAGTACGCGGAAAAAAAGCTGTTGGAACTGCTCTTTGTTCTACATTTCAGCAAAGCAAGAGTGTATGGGTGAGAACAAGCAGAAAGCCTGGTTTCACGCTCAAACATCCAGATAGGAGGAACCATTTACACTGTTATTACTTTCTACCACTTAAACACTAAGGTTCCGCAGGACTACAGAGACAGCGATTTCAAGCAGTACTGGATGCCCGACAGCCAGTGCAAAGAATGCTATGAATGTGGTGAGAAGTTCACGACCCTCCGTCGGCGTCACCACTGCCGTGTTTGCGGCCAGATTTTCTGCCGACGATGCTGCAATCAGGAGGTCCCGGGAAAATTCATGGGATACACAGGTAATTTTTCAAGTCAATTCAGAAAAGCATGCAAAAGATTTTTTTTTAATTATGATAAAGCTTTTAAATACAAGAATCCTGTGCCTTTTATGTCGATTATAAATTGGTAAAACTGCACAACGTACATTTGTTTCTTTTCACTTGTCTGTTTTTCATGAAGAATTTAGAACAATCTTAATCAAGTTCCCTTTCTATCACATTTATAGAAAACTTAATAAATCAATCTTAATCAGGTCCCCTTCACTCAAGTGCAGATAAAGCACTCATAATCAATGCATGTAATAGGGTCCCCAACCATTTTGCATTATTATGGACCACTTGGAGTAAGCCTGGTTGATTAGCATGATTTAATACGAGTGATTCACCATACAGTGCGCCCTCTATAGTTTATCCCGGAAAGGCCATTTTGTTTTGAGATTGTTTATTGGTCTGATTGGGAAGAAATTGCAAGTGGTGTTTAAAGCGTTGCACGGTGTGGAAAATAAGAAGTTAACTATATATAAATAGTAAACTTGCGGGCACAACCCTGTTTTAAATCTCTCCTCCTGAAGACGAGCAGAGTATACTGTTAGAAACGTCGAGACCACACCGGCTCTTCTCAGAGCCAACACTCCCACAAAAAAGATTTAATACATGGTTGTACCCGCAAGTTTGCAAGAAATTGCAAGGTCCTTGAGATTCGCTCATGATATTTGTACCAGGAACTCTGCGTGTGTGTACGTACTGCTGTAAGATCGTATTGAGCTGTGCTCAGTCGTCCCTGGGCGATATTAAGATGTTTCATGAGGATCTTAGTCTGGTTGCCAGCGAGATGTCATCACCCATACCAGACGGCATGACCCCAAGAAAGAAGATAGAAGACTCAACTCGGACTCGACAAAGGTACATAAACTAGCTTTGTTGGCTTAGTAAAATTATTTAGATAATTCAGTTGGTTGAGCGCCAGCACGTTAATCCGGAGATCGTTGGTTCAAATCCTGCTCTAGTCGATTTTTCTTTGTTCAACCCCAAATTAAATTATTATCTATCTATTATCTACTCCCTCTGTTATCCCTCAATTTAACAGAACATTCAGTGGTAGTAGTATGGATGGAGGGTCCAACCCATTTGAGTATATCGTTCAGACGCCAACTTCAACCAACCTGGCTAAGTCTATTTGCAGTGTGGCACAAGAGCGGCAACATCTTCTCAAGGTAACCATGGACACCCTGCCACAAAATTATTTCTAGTAGTTGAAGTCATGTAGTGAGAGAAATTCCAGAGTGTCAGTGAAACCGTGTTCTCATTGATACAATCATTTTTTTGTTTTCACTTTTAGTGTCGTAGAAAAAATATAAAAAAACACTGCACAAACTAATGTGTGTTTGGCTATTTCCTCAGTTTTTTGGTTTCACTTTTAGTGTCGTAGAAAACTATAAAAAAGAACTGCACAAACTAATCTGTGTTTGGCTATTTCCTCAGTTTTTGTTTACAATTTCAAAGTAGCATTCCTGAATGGAAGCAGCAGATTTTAGGGTGTCAGGCTTCTGTCTAATTATTTTGTCTCATTGTCGTGGTTGAGATTTTTAAATGCGTAAAGGGTGAAAAGAGTAAATGCTCATTTTCACAATAAACACCCTCTCTTATTTGACCTGCAAAAAAGTCACTTGGGGACAAAAATTACACATTGCAATGTGTAACTTTGACCTGTAAGGTTTTCACAAAATGATGTTTAAAGAAACGTGTACCAAAAGGGAATTAATAGAAGAAGCAAGTTTTGCTCAACGCTTTCTGACAGTTTTTGTTCTACAAAGATATATTATTATTATTTATATGTTTGTTTATGTGTAAATTTGTATTTATTATTATTCTTTTTTTCAGGATTCTGCACAATTACGCCAGCTGTGGCTTCTCATCCAGCATCCAAACAATGACATCATGTTTCAGAATCACCGGTTCCGTCTGCGGACGTACAATGACTGCATAGTGGGCAGTGAGCTGGTAGACTGGCTCCTGCTGAAAGACAAAGCAACACACAGGTCGGTCTTATGTCATTTGTCAAAACAACGGCTTAGGCTTTGGCTTCAACTTAGGCAGACCCCGTCCAAACTGTATACCATTGGATAGAGCACCTTGTTCTCTTTAATGTGATATATATTTTGTCGTGTTTTCCGTCTCACATTACAAGTATTGAGAGTTCAAAGAAAGACACTAACGTCTTGTTCATCTGCAGGTTTTCCAGTAGTTAGGCGCTAACAGCGTTTGTGTGTTCTACATGAAATCCTGTAGTTAGGCAGATATAGGTTGAAAAGGCTATTTTAAAAAAGAATTTGTCTGTTTTTGACATGTATTCTTAGGGATATTGTTTTTTGTTTTTTTGAACAGACTACAAGCTGTGGCAATCGGTCAAGCCTTACTGGATGCTAAATGGTTGGAGAGCGCCACGAGTCATGACCACAGCTTCTGGGATGAGTATGCACTCTACCGCGCTGGCAAAGTAAGTACATTGGATGAGAGTATACTACCGTAATCTTCGGCGTATAAGCTGCAATGCACAGAAAGTGTCGAAACAAGATTCAGGTGTCAGTGTATAAGCCGCAGCGGTGACCATGAAATAACAGACCTGTGAAAATTTAAGCTCAATCGGTCATCAGAGTCACAAGAAAACAATAAAAGACCCCTTTGTATGTTTTCAAACATTGGATTTTATCACCGTGATAAAAACTAAATGTTTGACTAATTTCTCAAAAACTATAGCGTTTCAAGCAAAACTATTTTAAGGGAAGTTTTCCACCATGACCATTTGTATACCATGTTATGTGCAAATCTGTGAACATTTAGATTTTTAGTCTTACCAATGTTGTACACGCCCTTTAAACCAATGTCCTGTTGTTTTCTTCACACTAGACTGCACTCACGACAACTACGGCTAAGGATTTAGAGGTGAACCTGACTGAAGAAGGGGAGTTGGACACCATGGAGGACAACATGGAACCGGTGTGGTTCAGAGAGATCGATCAAGAAGACAAAGGAAACCTGACGGACGATGACGGTCTTGGTTAGTCACTCGCTATGTTTTGTTTTCTCGGTTGCCGAATGCGGTTATTTTCAGCATTATGTCCAGCATGTTCTGCTTTCTCGGCCCATTTCATTGGCAGGAGTCAATGATTTCACAATTTTTTTACATGGATCTTCATTTCTCCTTAATTTTTTGTTTGTTTAATGAAATGGTATTGTCTGACATGCTAGAAAACAGAATTCTTAAATGACCACACCGTTGAAGTGATTTAGAGTCTTTAAACCTCTTAGGCCAAATATTTTTTTTTTTTAAACAGGTTTAGTGCCCCTGCCTGCTTCCTTTCTGTTAACCGCCTCCTTTTTTTTTTTTTTTCTTCTCCTATTTTAATGATCAAATTTTACTATCTCTGACGAAAAAAAAGTCAATTCTTAAACACATAACATCGTTATTGTTTTACTTTAGCACACCGAAAAAACACACAGAAAAAAGTTGGTCAGTTGTCTTGAAAAATGTGTCGGGCGGCCATTTAAAAAAGAAATATTAATACAAAAATTTAAAAGGCCCTCCTCCTTTTTTTCAAAAAAGCAGGACACTAAACATGTTTTTTTTGTGTATTTTGTCAAACATTCTACATGTGCAGAGTTTCATCTCTAGACCAAAAAGTACACCAACACCAATTTTTCCAAATTTGTTTGTTTGTTAGTTTTTAATCGCACCCCTGCATACAACTCCCAACCAGCAAATATACACAAAATGTGCCGAACAAATTTCTCTTGCTAAGCAAAATTGAGAGAGGTACAAAGATAGGCTTGTAGCCTATTACAGCTAAGCAGAACTGGGCCCATTTTCATAGCTCTGCGACGTCAGAGATAGTAAAATTTGATCATTAAAAAAGGAGAAGAAAAAAAAGAAAAGGAGGCGGTTAACAGAAAGGAAGCAGGCAGGGGCACTAAACCTGTTTTTTTTAAATATTTGGCCTAAGAGGTTTAAAGACTCTAAATCACTTCAACGGTGTGGTCATTTAAGAATTCTGTTTTCTAGCATGTCAGACAATACCATTTCAATTACCATACCAATTATGTACTTGCGGTCACCATTTTTCGCTTACAGGATTAGCGCCAATTTACTGTTCAAAAGGGCTAGCTGTGTAATGGGAGAATGCTTAGTAAATCAAGTATGCATGCGCAAAAGAAAAATGTCATTGTGAACCTGTGAAATATGTAGGTAAGCGCGAAATGTTCTGCTATTGCTGGTGCTCTTTCAAGCGTAAGCAGAGCTATGAAATATAGCAAAATTCTTTGCTTATCACATTTGTTTTGCCATCTGTCCATCTGCCTGAGTGAATTGTACGAGACTCCTGGAGTAAAATTGATTTTATGATTTACGACTTTTCTGTGCATTGATATTTGTTGTCATCAAAACAGTTATCTTGCTTGTGGAGGGACCCTAGCCCAATTTCATGCCTCTGTTTACCACTAGCCAAAAATCTGCACTTATGGTGGCAGAAAAATCCACACTTACTGTGAGACTATTTCACAGGTAAGCAAGAAATTTGTGCTTGTAAGCGTCTGCAACCTTAACATTACAAAGCATTCTGCGCTTAAACGGCTTGTCCAGAAATTCTGCACTGAGTCTGTAAGCAAAAAACTGTGATGGTAAGTGCAAATTCCACATTGAACTGATCCGTGCAGTTTAACTATTAGAGCAACAAGCTAGAAAGATATATTTTAGATAAAATGCAATGCTGCAACCTTTTGTTGCTCTCCTTGTTTTAGATAATGTGACAGTTCCGGTCTCATTGTAGTCTCATTTTAAGGAAGCCGTCTTACGTTTCTTGCAAGCTCCCTGGGTAAATTGACAACATCTGCTCTTGGGTTTCTAACTGCCATTGCACTAGCTGCCGTTGTTGAGAGTCCTTCCTTTTCTCCCGTTCTTTCTCTCAGTTCACCTCCTCCCCAACCTCTTCCCCCTTCCCCCTATGTCACTCATTTGCTTTGCAATAAGCACTTGCAAGTAAGCGCATCTTTTCCCATGCACACATAGATAGCTGGGCCCAATTTCATAGAGCTGCTTAAGCAAAAAATATTGCTAAACAATTTCCTGCTAACCGATAAATGAGCAGGATACCAGTCACAAATGGTACATGTGAAATCGTGTTTCGGCCGGTAACCTTATTCTGCTAAGCATAATTTTGTTATGCTTGGATTCTTGTATGTGCTTAAGCAGATCTATGAAATCGGGCCCAGGGTTTAGGAGATAGATATTTGTGCAGTAAGCAGACGATTGCCGTTAAACAGCTTGATGAGGCCATTGGGGTTTACGTCGGCAGCCTCACTTTCAAATCGGCTGTGCCCAAGGCAAATGACCTAAATGGTTGCATTTGCTCGTAATCTCCTGCGCATGAGGTACTTTTCTGTTCTTTTTTCTTTTCAAGTAAATATTTCTTTTGCATGTGCTGTAGTGAAATTAACCTCCAGCCACTCTGAGGAAAAACCCGATTTTGTCAGGAGGCACAGGCGGTTGACATCCGGCGATCCGGTGGATCAGTGGAACAGGGGCCGGCGTCCATCAACAGATTTCTTCACTGGTTCCCCGCTCAGTAATGATAAAGGTTGGAAAGCCGTCCTAGAAAGTTATCTTTTAAATTTGAAGAAGAAAAAAAGCATTAAAAAGATACAGCAACTTTTTTCTTATTAAAGGCAGTGTATGATTGTCTTTGCTATTCAACTAGAAACATTGTAAATGATGCAAACTTCTCAAATCCTCAAATGCAAATTTTCATCTAAAATTGTTTTTGTGTATTTTAATTCTTATATCAGATATGTTTTTGGGTTTTTTTATCTGAATTTGGCATGAATTGAACCACATTCTTTAAAAAGATGAACATGAAAGGGTTTGTATATTTCGTTTTTTTGTGTTGTATTAAAATGTGATTTATATTAAGCAGCGTTGCAACCTCAAATCCCATCGTAGGTCTGAAGCCAGCCTCTGTCTTTTCTACAGGGATTTATCATGGTAAAAATGCCACCAGTGTGTCCGAGACCTGGTTCCTCCTATCAGGGTGTTTGAGCGTGAAACCAGGCTTTCGGCTTGATCTCACCCATACACTCTCGCTTTGCTGAGATGTAGAACAAAGAGCCATTCCAACAGCTTTATTCCGCGTACTGCATCTCTTCGGAACTCCTTGCCTGGTGCATGTTTCCCTCCATCCTACAATATAGATTGGTTTAAGAGGAATAGCAATTCTTCAGCTCCCCTGAAATATATTTTCATTCTAAATGTTTTCTTCTTGCTAGCCCCTTACCAAGAGTAGCTCCTTACCAAGAGTAGCTCCTTACCAAGAGTAGCTCTTAGCCTTGTTTGGGGTCAATAGTTTAAAACAAATAAATAAAAACTTGAGTTATATGGCATCCACATGATCCAGAACGGCAAGTCAGTCTTCCATGTCAACATGTACACTGTTTGATAAATTTAATCAATTTGAAGTGGAAATAAGACTGTCCTCTCTTCACAGCAGCTGCGGAGAATCTTCAAAAAGAGCCGTCCGGAAATTGGGATCAAGAAGGCACCCTGCCAGGAATCGGAGAAGTCTTCCCAAACGGTAAGCAGATCAATCCGTTTACACCGTAAAGTCTGTACGCACAAAACTTTGTTATGCACTTGAAAAAAACCCTTGCTGAGCGAAAAAGACGTTACCAGCCAAACTGTCATGAATATAAGGTTTGTTGGGACTGGTGCCCCTACTCATTTTTTGCTTAGCAGGCAAAGTTTCTGCTTGGGCTGCTAAGCAGAAACACTTGTCGGGCAAAAAAAAGGTCCAGTGAACCAGTCACGAGTAAAATTATTCTAATGTTGAGTTTTACTGGTTAACCAATTTTGGTAAGCAAAACAATCTCGTGCTAAGCTTGTTAAGTGTCAAATACCGCTGAGTGCTTCATGCCCTATGGAGCATATAATTCATTTCCCCACAGTTGAAGCAATTAAAAGAGCAGTGAAGTGAAATTAAGGGTTGAATCAAACAATTGTACACCATTCATTACTAACCCATGTAATACGCTCATAGATTTTCTTCCACTTGTATAAATGGCAGTTCTTTGCTTACTTCAAGCACCGTCATGAATACACGTAGCTTGATGATTATTTCTCATAGCTGTCTCTATGTAATGGCTGGATGCAGAATGAATGTGATTATCTTAGTCTGGTCGGGATTATCATATCTTATCTGGTAGGGACTCCAGACTCTAGTGTATTGTAACGCTGACTTTTTCTCTAGAGGGTTGACACAACACAGAAAGGAAAACGGGTGCACTTTCTCTCATTTCTGGGCCTCTTATTGCCACTTCTGATAAAATAGCAACTTACGAACAAGACGGACAAACTAAGAGACGCATCTTCGGCGACCGGGCTTCCCAATCCTCAAGCAAGGGCCCCAGCAGAGGATTCACTGTGGAGCCGTGCTGGCGCCCTCTGCTGGCCGATTGGCACCACCGTTATAGTATAAATAAACCTTTTTGTTAACTCTTGCTTCAGTATAGACTGGTCCCCTGTCTTTACCCGCAAGGATAAAGACAGGCACTGGTCTCACAGGCCCAATGATTTCATTGGATGATTCAATTACTGGTAGTAAGGTATGCTTTCCATATCTGTGTTATGATTGGTCCGCTCCGAAGTGACATAGTTTGTCCGCTACCCAATTTTTGATCGTCTACTGCATGCACGTGTGCATAATATTTGCATGTATAGACTACGCATCTCCGTCCGTGTGAATGGAACGCAAGGTCAAAGGTACATCTGCCAGGCGCTCAAGGCCGGTATCTGGTGTGATTCACGAGCCTGATTCAGGACGTCAGATGTTTAGGCTAGCTTCAGTATAGGGCTTTCAGCTTGAATCCCTCCCGACTCTAAACAAAATCCGACATCCTCAGACAACTCATGTATTTTGCAAAAAACCTTGCGTGTGGATCGGGTTTTCAGTCCCCTATCTGATTGCTCAGATTTTCCTCCCACATCTCAAAGTGACCATTTCTTCATTGTCTCCTATTCGTCCCTATTATTGGCACTTGCCCTATAGGATTTGTAATAATTAAACCAATAAATAAATAAATAAAATAAGTAAAGAAGTAATATTTTCCCTTTTTCCCCAAACCCAAAGTAACTGATGAATACCTAGTCATTGTAGAGGACAATTTTATATGCAAAACAGGAATCAAAGTAGTGGGAGCCCCAAGTTGAGTTTAAAGATGGTTCAACTTTTTTCTGTTTTTTTTTTAATTCAAAGGATGCATTAACAATAACATTTAACATGTAGGATTTGAAACTTTGCATGGTGGAAATATGATCAGTATGCTCAGCCTCTGATCGTCTTCTGGAGAAGACGATCAGAGCATACTGATCAAAACGTCGAGTTAACCAACAGACTTTTCAGAACCACCCCAACTCAATAAGAGACAGTATTACATGGTTGTCACCGCAAACCTTTTCCATAACATTTAACATGTCGTTGTCAGAATGCTGCATGGTTGTGTGGGATAATGCAATTACTTCCAGTCATCGGGGGGAGAAATTTATCTAAAAATATTTGCAAATATTGAGGTTAAAAGCCTCAACAGTACACCGGTAAATAGTGGATTGTGCACATTTATCATGCATTAACATGTTTGTCACTAAAACACTTGAGAGTACTAATTTAATAATGGCGTGTCATGGCGGAGCGGTTAAGTGCACCGGATTCAAACTCTGGTGTTTCTGATCAGCAGAGTGTGGGTTCAAGTCCGGGTCATTGCACTTGTGTCCTTGAGCAAGACACTTTACCATAATTGCTTTGTCCTTCGGGTGGGACGTTAAGCCATAGGTTCCGTGTACTAGGATTGGTTGTCCACGTAAAATAATTCAAAACTCTTACAGTGTATTGTGCAAGAGTAGGGGTTAACCTGGTGTTTCTGGTTCACATAGCAAGCACCCCTTGTTTACAGGTTTCCTCAGGCTTGTGAGCTACAGTGATTAACTTCACTTATGAGGCATCCTTGGTTTCATTACCAGAAATATAATAATAATGACTTTTTAAAAGGTGGCCAAAGTACTGTTGTGGAATTATACATAGTTCAACAGGAATTGATTATAGATTTATCAGCTATTGATTATCAATAATCATTTAAGGAAACCCACGACAGAACGTTCATTGTTTTGGTTGTATTGATTTTGGTTGTAGTAATAGAACGAGATGTCTCTGACTTCTAACTCCCCTTATGCCATATGTTCAAGTTTCACGGTATGGTATTGATTCTAAAATACTTATCTATATTTCTGTTTCTGATTGTGGAGAAAAAAAGTAATCTAGCAAAAAGAATCTGTCACTCAATGTGATTTCTTTCATTTTGGGTCAGGCTTAATTTTGATTGGTGCCAATCATTTTTTTGTTTTCATTTTTTTTTCGTATTCCCTTTTAAAGGAACATTACAGAATTGGTAAGAAAAAAACTTGTAAAATATACTTTTTGATCACAGATTTACATAAAACTTACACGGTCTAATCATAATGATAGTAGAAAACTCTCTTGAAATATTTCTGTCATATGCCATATTTGATGAGAAATGAATAAACTAATTTTCCAATTGGAGTTTATCGCTCAGTGAGCGTTTTATTCATTTGTTGAATCTGTATGATTTCATGCAATGTGTAATCGGTTTTTCACTATTTTCTTGTGACCCAGATGGCTGATCGATCTCAAAGTTCTACAGGTTTGTCAGTTTTTGTATATGGTGGATTACATAAAGTGCTTACACTACCAGCAACTGTTTTGTTAGCAAAAACCAATTCTGTAATGTTCCTTTAAAGGTAGGGTTATAGATTGGTACTCCAAAAATCAATGACCGTACAAACTTACTTGGTGAGAAGCACTGCAGCTGTTGATAGTATAAACTATTTTGAGAAAGGCTTCCCTCCGAAGTAATATGGTTTGGATAATTTTTCACCCCCCAAAATGTGAATCTGAGAAACAATTCAATGCATGAATCGTTTCTCAGATTTTAAAGGTTGGTGTCCGTTCGCAAATGCTACGGCCAGAGATGCAGTTGGTACCCGCTGTCACCTCGCTGAACTTGGATGGATTTGACGATCTTGTGAACATGCCATGACAGTTTTTTGCTGTTCTCTCAGCAAGTAGATCTGTATTCAGCCGAAACTTTCACATGAGACTTTTATTGTATCTTTCTTTATAATTTTGCCTATGAATCGGCATTACGTTGACAAAAAACACAATCTATGACCCTACATTGAAATTAAAGGGAGATTGCATTTTCAGGGCTAGATAGCTCAGTTGGTAGAATGTCCAGAGTTTGTAGGTTCAAGTCCAGCTCTAGCAAGTTTTTCTTTGTGTGACCCCAAATTATTTACAATTTTTTTAAGTTTCCCCTGTGGTTTATTACCAGAATACAATTTTATTTTTTTTTTCAATCATCTACTTTAAAGACGAAGTAACAGAATTGGTAAGTAAACAGTTTCACGCCTTTTCGCAATAACTCCAAGGAAATACAGTCATCTTAATTGCTGTCAAAGATACATTTGCTGTCCCCAAATTACTGTCGCTCATCTTGATTGCTGCAAAATGAAACAGGAACCAATTTGCTCGTTTTCACTCAAAGATCTCCGCTAAATTAAATTAACTCTTTCTCGGGTTGGTTTTATTCGTGTGCTTATTGGAAGTGGAGGCGAGGTGGATTCTGCCCTTCAAAAAATCAATGTCAAGTTAGCCCCCTTTAAAGTCAAGGCAAGCACGAACGAGGGTAGAGACTCTGATGAATCTTGGGGATTAGTGTACATTGCAAGTTTGTTTGCACATTCAGACCAGGAAAGGATCGCATAACCTAGAGCCAAGCTCAATGAATCATGGGTTAGCACGAGCTCTTCTTCTCCGTTTATGTACTCCAAAAAATAAGGAAATTTGCAGAGAAAAAAAAGTGCTTTTGAAGCGTGATGATGCGTTGTTACGTGTTTGTGTTCAGTTTTGTGTCAGTAAACTGCTAGCTGGAAACTCCAATCATTAAATGGTCGATTAACCAAACAGTGGTTTCACACTATGTAATCATAGCTAGTTACTTATTTGTAGGTCTGGCTTCATCAAGCTGATATAGGTCGTGTGTGGAGCAAGGTGGTTACTAGTACAGGATAGACAAGACTCTACAGCCGGTCTTATTCTGTGTAATGTGTTGTATAGTTTTGTAAATGACGACAGCTCTGAATCACGCTCTTTGGTAGACTTAGTTGATTGTGTTGTGGAGAAAAAAAAGTTGCAGGCTTTTAATGGGCCACTCTACATTTAAAACAATGTCAATTGCTTCAGCGGGCTGACCTTTCAACATCTTCTTGATCGCTGAGAAAGGGAGAGAAACCATGGCGAGAGGTTGTAGTAACCCTAAACACTACTGAGGCCGATACACCAGTCCCTACTCTTCCGCATTGATTGCCATGGTTGCTTACATGTCACTTCTAGCCATTCTGGGACTCATCGGTAACACTCTGGTGATCATCTCTGTTGCAATATCGCCCCGGCTACGCAGCACGTCGTACGCTTTCATCGTAAATCTAAGGTGGCGGATCTGTCGGTCAACTTATCATCATTCCACTGACGCTGGTGTCGCAGATTTTAGAGGGATGGCCCTTCGACCCGTTCTGGTGCCGTTGCATATTCTATCTCTTCTTGCTCTCCATTGGGATATCATTGATAACGCTAACGGCGATTGCAGCTAACCGGTGTTGCCTGGTATCCTACACGTGGCGATCCTACCAGAGGTTTTGTAATCGCAGGGTTGTGGCCGTTTTCTTCATTTTCTTGTGGGGTAGCTCTATAGTGCTGGTCTTTCTGCAAGAATTGGGCATTACAAAAATCCGATACGACACTGGTCTACGCATGTGCTATGTGGACAACACCGACTTCGTAACTTACTGGTATGTGAAGGATTGACATTCTATATTCATAGTGGTTTCGATCATTCTCAATCCCCTGCTGTATTGGCTGACTTTCCGCACCGTACGAGCCAGCAAGAAGCGCATCCAAGACGCCCAGAACTTGGCTCAGCTTGGTGTCCACTCTGACGCAAATTTGCGCCAGCGCATAATACGTCCGGAAGAGATTCGCCTGACCAAAATAATGGTGACCATCTACGTCTCAATGGTTGTATGCTGGTTCCCGCTCTTGATAATTCACTTCTTCAAACATGATTACGCGGTACCAGTGACCCTGGAGAGGTTGTCACTGCTGCTGGTGTTGACTAATTCCTCGATCAATCCTTGCTTGTATGCAGGCCTCAATCCGCACTTCCGGCAAGCGTACAAGAGGATTTTAATGTGCAGGAAGCAGAACAGAGTTGTAGTGATTGATGTTTGAAAGCAGTTTGTGTTTCAAGGAGACCTGTAGACACGGATCATGGTGCGGTCTTCTTATTTTCCTCAAACCGAATTAATGTAACCTAATTAAATATGCTGAAAGAGGAAACAGTATGGTGCCTTTGTGCAAAATGGTCAATTGCATGATTTTTTTATAAATAGACTGTGCAGGTTCTCAGGCGTCGGAAAACACAAGGGTGTTTTTTTTGTTTCATTATTTTCTTGCAACTTTGATGACCAATTGAGCCCAAACTTTCACAGGTTTGTTATTTTATGCATATGTTGGGGATACACCAAGTGAGGATACTGGTCTTTGACAATTACCAAAAGTATACCCAGCCTTTAAAGCCATAAACTACATTAAACTCAAGCATGCGAATGTAAAACTCAATATAGTTGGTACCAACTTGGTGCCGGAAGTTTGAATATGTGCGAGACTTGCACAGTCTATAGAGAACATACAGTTTGTAACATGAACAGCAGAAATATGCGTCTTAGGCATTGAAGATTTCAGTTGACCCTTTCTTCACAATCCGCCAAAGATAAACCAAGGCCTTAAAAATGTGGTGGGTGCCTAATGGCACTGGTTTTGTGTGACAAGCTGCATCTGCGAATTGCACACGTCAGCATACGTACATGTTAGCATGGAGCACTGACAATTGTCAAGATCCATTAATTATCTGTATGAAGTGGATGTGGCCTACAGAGCCGCCAACTCTCCCTGATTCTGCTGAAGCTTAAAAGCCTGAAAAAAAAGCCATCCATCCATGTTCCGATGAACAAATATGAAAGTCTCCCTGATTGTGGAAACTTTTTCCTTGTTATGTTGAATGTAACTCTAAACATCTCCCTGATTGCAAGATGCAAATGTTATAAATCCGGTAAGCACCATAATTCGCTAAGCACAGCAAAATTTTGCTTAGCAGAAGTAAAATAGCAGTCAAAATGCCATATAGTTGACATTACTGCGTGTACTGTGACTGCAGGTGCCCTGTTATTGCTTACCAATAAAATTTGCAGAGCAATGTTTTCTGCTTTTCATTTTATGAAAGCCAGTATGAAGCCACACAAAAATGGAAGCAAAAACATCTATCGGGAGGGGATGGTTTTTAAGGACAATGCATCAAGTGCTCCTCCCTCCTTCCCACTCTGGGCCAAATTTTAAGTGCTGCTTACTGTAGAATTATGCGCTTATGTCATAGTAAGCATAGTTTTCATAGTAAGCAACCCCATAGTATTGGGCCTAGATCAGACTTTGCACATGCTGAGACAAACCTCACAAGCCTACCCGGGCCCAATTTCTCAGAGCTGCCTAAGCACAAAAACTAGCTAAGCACAACAAAATTATGCTTACCAGAAAAAGATTACCGGCTAAAATATCAATTTACATGTAGCATCTGCGACTGGTATCCTGCTTAATGTCATAAGCAATATTTTTTGCTTAAGCAGCTCTATGAATTTGGGTTATGTACATACGCAGATTGATTACCATTGCTCTTTGAACGGACCTTCACTCCCAACTCTATTTAATAGAAGCAGTTTGCTTATATACTTCAGTGTCGTTTCAGCTTCAATTATAACCATCGATCATCAGTGATTTCCCAGTGGGTTAAAAAAATGCCCACATTTAATGTACAAAATTGATTTTTTTTTTTGCATGACAATTTGAAATGTTTATTCATATTAAACAAATAAAAGTACTTGGTGCTAGGGTTAAATCTTATGGAACTGATTGATGCATTCCTGTTACCATGGTTACTGTTTAAAGGTAGGGTCACAGACTGGTTTTTGTCAACATAATGCTGATTAATAGGCAAAATTACAAAGAAAGATACAATTAAAGTCACCTGTGATTGTGTCAGCTCAATACAGTGTCGACTTGCTGAGAAAACAGCAAAAAACACTGTCTTTGTATTTTCACAAGAACGTCGAATCTGTGCATGCTTAGCGAGGTGGCAGCGGGTACCAACCCTATCTCTGGCTGCAGCATTCACAAACGGACCCCGACCCTCAGAAATCCTCATGCATGGGTCGTTTCTCAAATTCAAATGTTTTTGGGTGAAAAATTATTCAAATCGTATTACATCAAATCGGGGAGTCTCTTCTCAGAATAGCTGAACTATCAGGTTAGACTACAGGTGCAGTGCTTCTCACCGAGTAAGTTTTTATGATCAATCATTTTTGGAGTATTTACCAATCTATGACCCTACCTTTAATCATGAACTATGGTATTACAAAGAAACTTTGAAAACTGAGTTTTCAATAGGATAGGGGACTACATGCTCAATACCTGTTAAGTGTATCCATGGTGTCACCTATAAGAAGTGAACCATGGACCATAATTGAAGTACTTCCAAAAATTACATCCACAATGTATGTATTCATTTGTTTGCATGGTTAGGTGTTTTCGGCTGCAGCCTGGCCGTCTCTTGTTTGCTTATTACAAACATTCCACAGTTACATTGACTACAGGTGCACAAATAAACGCTTCTGAATGATTTGGCAGACTCGCAATGTGATCATTACAAACTTCAACTTTATTATTTGGTTTTTGCCCTTACACCGATGTGTATCTTAAACACTGTATACTCAGTACTTTTTTTAAGTTCTTTTGAAAAAAAAAACAGGCTTATCACTCAGGTGGGATTCAAACCTACGACCGTTGCTATGTTAATTTGACATCAGGGATAAAGATTATTATTTGGGTTTTTTTCCTTATCATGTTACCAATTTTTTTTGTAAAGATGACCATTCTGATACTGATGTAGCATAGGTAGATTTTAATTGTATTTTTATTTTTGTTGCTTTTTTTGTAAACCCTTAAGTCAGTTTTTACCTACTTGTGACAGCAGTCCTCCAATACTGTCCTCTCTTACACGTATGTCACTTCACATCAAATTGTTTGGGCTTCGATAAGATTGGACTGCCTGACCCAGTAGTAAGCGAATGTTATTTGGGCCCACTTGCCTCAGTCCTTCTGAATCCTTCACTTTGGCAAAGAGGATATATATAGAAGGATTTTGGATGGTAAAGGTTTTAATGGGTGCTCATTCATTAGTCTTTTTGTTTTTCCTCTGAAGTTAAGATTTTTGTTTAAAGATCAAAGTACCTGAAGGTTTGACAAAGTTGTGAATAACTTAAGGTATGAATTTATTCTAATATAGGCGGTTTTATTCTTTGCTTTGATCTGTTGTATACTTAAATTCTTCATTTGGTTGAGTTTCAAGTCACATTCTCGAGCACTAACCAACCGATCAGACTCAGTTTTTAAGAAACATTTTTTTCTTCAAAATATCTTTGATAAAATTCAGTTAGAAAGTAATGTGAATGTTGGGGAAAACATGAGTTTAAGAAGTCCAGAAAGCGAGTGTTATGTTGTCCAAAACTTCCTGTCTCATTGTTGAGCATTTTAAATTGAGCAGAAAAACAACAGGGGAAACTTACTAATGTTGGCCGTCTCCCTATTTTAATATTTTGCCAGTTAGCTCTGTTGGTCAGCACTGGCACGTTAATCTGGAGGTCGCAGGTTCAAGTACCGCTCTGGTCAATTTTTCTTTAGACAACCAAAACTCATTTTAAATTGAGACAGAACACGTTTTCCTTTGCCATTTGCATTTCACTGACTAAAATGGCAAGTAGACCTGCAGCCTGTTGAGTTTTTTAGACTTAAGTCAAGACAATGACTTGATTACTTCTGCGTATACACAAAAAGCAGAGGATTTTTTAGTTTAACTGAGACAACCATTTTCTCTTTACCTTTACATTTCACTGAATAAAATGGCAGGTAGACCTGCAGCCAGATAAGTTTCTTAGATTAAGTCAATACAAAACTTGATTTCTTCTGCGTTTGCACAATAAGCAGAGCTTTACCAAGAGCTGCTTGAATGCCGAGCGGAATTTAGGATTAAACCATGCGTAAATGTAAGGGTTAAAAGCTGATCCGCCAGGAACACAGAGTACATATGCCGCTGGGCACCCTGAGACGGCACCATGAAGACCATGGTGAGCGCAATGTTCAACACCAGAGGGAGCCACATTGTAATGAAGATGACGTAGATGAGGACCAGGATTTTTGTCAGACGTACCTCTTCTCTTGTAAACCCCACTCTGACCAGAGGGCAGTGACTGGGGGACCTGAAGGCCCTGATGCGTCGCTTGCTCTGTCTTACCGTGCAGAAGGTCAGGATGAACTGTATCGGGATCCAGATGCATCCTACCACGATAAAGAGGAGTAAGGGCATCATTAGAAACCAGGAAATACTCGACAGGGTACCAACCAAGTCGGGCCTGACGACGATGTTACAGCTTAAGAAGTCCAAGGAGAAGGCAATGGTCATAAGTTTAGAGTTGATCATGAGGGTGGCTGGGAGGAAGTAGATGAAAACACCGGACGCCCAGACAAGGAGTAGACAGACGACGACATTCCTGCGACTGCAGATGCGACTGAAGGAGTTTGCGGTCCGAGAAACAAGAAGGTAGCGACTCGTCGCTATGATGGCAAGGGTGAACAATGAGAGACAGGTTGTGTACCAGGTCAGATGTCCGATGACGAAACAGGATGTATCACCGAGCGGCCACGCATGGCAAAGCGTCCCGACCATGTGGGCGGGCATGAGGAAAGCGCAGGATATGAAATCCAGTATGGTCAGATTGCCGATGAACACGTTCGTCGTGGTCTGAAGCCGCCGGGTCGTGGCAATGGCGATCATTACAAGCGCATTGCCGATCAGTCCGAATATGAAGAGAAGCGCCTGCACTGTAACTTCAATGAGAACGCCTGTTTCTAATCTTAGGGAGCACCCAGTGCGGTTATCAACTAGATTGAAAAGCCATGGTAACGTTTGCGTCAGTACAGTTTACATCACGCATTCTGAAATCAGGATTGTCCTTGTACAGCAAATGTACACAGCAGTCCAAGTTCTGTCCTTCTGCCTCATCATTTCAAAACAAAGAAGTTTTCCCAGTGTCCATTCAAACTTGCCCTAATCTTTGCCTCTCCACACGGAAACTACAAGGTTTTCCCAGTGTCCATTCAAACTTGTCCCAATCTCGGCCTCTCCACACACAAACTACGAGGTTTTCCCAATGTCCATTCAAGCTTGTCCCAATCTCTGCCTCTCCACACTGAAACTACGAGGTTTTCCCAGTGTCCTTTCAAGCTTGTCCCAATCTCAGCCTCTCCATACACAAACTACGAGGATTCCCAGTGTCCATTCAAGCTTGTCCCAATCTGTGCTTCTCCACACAGAAACTACGAGGTTTCCCCAGTGTCCATTCAAACTCGTCCAAATCTCGGCCTCTCCACACAGAAACTAACAGGTTTTCCTCATGTTCGTTCAAACTCGAACCTTGGCTGCCTCATCACACGGAATCTAAGAGACCACTTCCCATTCTTGAGACTATTGTTTGTTGACGGTTCGTGTAAACTCTTACATGATGAGCATTAGATGTTCCAATACACCCTAACAGAGCCAGAGGCGCAGCAGGCTACGGAATCTTGATGAAGCATAATTGTTCAGAGGGAGAAACTGTGAAACTGACATCAGATCAACCAATGGTTTGGGTTGTTTTTTTATCAGCGCGTCTATAGTTCTCATTATCTTCCATTTGACTAATAACTTAAAATTTTCCTGGATTAGCGATTCCTGTTAAAGATTTACAGAACTGAGTTTTGTTTTCTTCTCTTTATTGTCATCTCCTTAAGAGAATTTGGCTGTGATTTTTTTTTTTTTTTTTCCTTAGTTGAGTTATTGAGACAAGGTCCTTGTCTTTAAACTCTGATAAATGAAGATGGTCATTTAGCCGGCGGTGACTGTGATAAAGTACATCCAGCGAGCGAGATGACAACTTCCTCATGTACTCTGTGGTTATTATGCCGGTCACGTTTTGTGTTTTACCAGCACTATCAATCAGTGTCTTGTTTGCTTTTGGTAATTGGTGTAATTTACCACCCAAACCATGCACTTGCGGATGTTCAACACGCCAAGAGAGCCTTGGATAAGTCGTGCTGTGTTGGTCATAGCGCACACACGCACGTGTTTGTGAATCCCGTAAATCAAGGACTTCTCTTTGTTCTCCCATTGTTTTGACTTAGTTTCTTTTAGCGACGTCCCCAATGTTTTTTTTACACGAAAGCGAAGCAAGGACGTCCTCGCTGTGTCAAAACACTGGATCCCTTTTGTTGAAAGTCCTCTGTTTCAACGGATAGACACGCTCACACACTCACACACATACACACACAAAAGATGTAGGCGACTTGCTTGGGGCTTATTAAATTTAAAGCCAACTTTGTCCCGAGTGAATATTATGATGTTTCTGAGCACAAAAGAAAAAAAAGAACTTTCTGATGGTATCCAACATTTGGGCTGCAAATGTTTCTAAATAGTGTTGAATTTAATCTTTCCCGACTTAACAAACTTTAAACCTTATGAATTTGTTACAATCTTGAAACAGTTTATCTCTTTGCTCTCATTTTTGTAGAGTAAGTTACTATTATTTGTCCATTTTCTGGGAGTAAAACAGTAATTTTCTTGGATTGGTGAAACTGTCACTCATTTGGTAATATAAAGTGCATACAGAAGACAAACTTGGTCAGTTTTATTGACACTTTATTTTTAACAGCATGTAATTGACAAAGCAGAGCAAACACCAGAGCTTTTCTATATAAATTAAGCTAAGTACTTTTAACTTTGCATAAATTTTTGATAAGCACTATATACCCAGTGCTTTCCAAGTCCTGCCCTGCAATCCACTGGCTACTCGACAGGGATTCGAACCCTTGACCTCCGCATTCTAGGGCAGATATGTCTTTACCAGTAGACCACAGACCGTGCTCAGTTCAAATCCTGTAAACAAATATATTTCCACTTTGCCACATTCTCAAAGATCGTAAATAAATATTTCTTTGCTGTACCAACCTGGGGTGCTAGCAGCGCCAGGTTTTGTACACAAAGACATGGAAAAACTGTTGTCTTTTAAACTTTTTGTACGAATTGAGTGTCCTCAACCATTTACACAGTTTCTCTGAGATGACAACATGACATAATGATGTATAACCTACTTACATGTATGATTTGCAACTAAATAGACTAAAATTCTGACCCAAACAATTTGCTGATGTAACACATTATTAAACCTGACCATGTACATGTACATGTAGTTTCCGTGTCTATCTGCACCGTTTTCAGGATATAGTCTTTTAGCTGCAAATATTTATGATCAATGTTTTTCATCATTATGTGAGGCTGTCCTGTCAGGGAAATTGTGTAAACGTTGAGGAAGACACTTGATTTCGCATAAAAAGTAAAACAATGATCCCACCTGGGTAGTAAGTGGGTTGTTTTGCAGGACTCGGAAAGCCCTCCACGTTGACAAATTTTAACAACTATAAAATACTTCTACATGTATTCTGCGTAGTAACAATTTCTTTGTTACTGTTTAGACACTTTGCAGCTGAGTAGACCGATCCATCAAGCTCCACCCACTACAGCAACTGTCTATCGATCGCGCCAATGTGGAGAGCGCTTACGATGCTTGCGCTGCCCAACACCGCATGCAAAAGACATGGCGCAGCAATCCAAGTGTTGGATTGTCTGTCTGTTAATTTTGTAGTCGAATTCGAACCAGCCAGACTTTTGGGCAAGCTTCGGTAGTTGTGATTGGTCAATGGATTAAGGGGTGGAGCTTAATGTATGGGTGTTATTGTGGCACAATTTTCACATACAATGTACAGTACACATCCATTACATAGTTCATAATGATCCAGATAAAAATGCTTACTTAGAATAAAACTTTAAAATAAGTGTGCTCTAAAAATTGGAATGCTCTAAAAGCTTTCTCCATTTCTCCCAGCCTCAGTTTTGCACTGTAATTGAAATTGAGTACTACCATCCTGGCCAATCTGACAACCCTCCCCCGTCCCCGCACCCCCGCTCATGTTGTTACCATTCTAGATTTAATTTGGGGTTGAACTAAAGAAAAAAAATAACTAGAGCGGGATTTGAACCAACGACCTCCGGATTAACTTGCCGGCGCTCTATCAACTGAGCTATCTAACTAGCCCTATGTTTGGCGGTCTCTCTATTTTGTCAATCTTTGTTCAGGGGTGTCAGTCAGAAGCCATACAGCCTTTATCTGCCAAGTTTATGATACAACCTGGGAGTTTTAGATTTTAGATTTACATATCTGTTTAGGATTCTTGTCCCATTTTAAGATTGGATAAATAGGCTTTCGAGTCAACGGTGATTTGGTTCACTTTTATTAATCCTGGCCATTTTACTTTAGAATAGGTCTGTCCTTGTCATCTGATTCCAATAGTTGTTCTTGCATTTCTGTTACTGTTCCATATAATACATCATTAGTAATGGAAAAGTAAGAATTATAGTTTCTTGTATTGATGCTAGTTGAAATCTTGGCCAAATAAAGTAATGAGTATTATTTATTTATTAATTGTAATATTAACCTCCCCAGCTGGAGCCCAGACTGCTCATTGAAAGCAAACATTGATCGGGGGGGGGGGGGGGGGCAATGAGTTATGACCTGGATTGTAGTTGGCTGTACTAAATGTGCATTATTAGAATTTTAAAAAAATCTTCTCTCGATTATATTACCCATGGAAACAATTCTTCCAGTTTTTTTTTAATTGAATTAATTTCCCTTACAATCAGATGGAATGAGTTTGTGGTTTTTGATCTCATTTGTCTCTCGCAAGTTTCTTATAAAATGTACAAATTTTACATAAACCAGTGTCGTTGCTGCAAAAATTGTATTTCCAAGAAATATGTCTCATTGCTCACTGCTAAAATTGGTATTCTTGAAATATGAAGAAAAAATGTTATTTCAAGAAAAAAATTCTTGTGTCGCTCCCTAGCAAATTTTTGTACTGCTAAGATTTTAGGGAGTGACACAAGAAAAGTTTTCTTGAAAAAAAGATTTTTTTCTTATTTTAAGAACACCATTTTAAGCAGTGCTGTACTTTTTGTTTCGTCCACACACAAACTACAACCAAAGCAAAAAACCATAAACCTTAAATAATTTTGTTTTGTCGCCGGCATTGGTCTATAAATAACCCTGCCAGGTTTTAGTCTCTATTCCACCCATCAATAACAATGAGTTAATATTTGGCAGACTTGTACGCGCCTTACATCCTAAGAGCAAACCATCTGTCAGATGCTGAAGAGATAAATCTGAAGAGCCCCCTTGACAAGGCTCTTCCAAATGAAAGCACAAAAAAGTGATCCCTGAAACAGAGCAGAGTCTTTGGACTTTGCAGCGTTGTTGGTGAAAGTTAAAGATAAGCGTACTTGAAAGAGGAGTCTTCCTCCGCCCCCCCCCTCCTCCCTTTTCCTCCGCCTCCCTGCTTTTCCTCCATCTCATCCATCAATAAAGATGTTGGATTAGCCGGGGTTGATATTTGTTCAGAGATAATTACACTCAAGTTTTCAAATTAAGGACTTATCCGTCAAATGATAGACCTTATTGCAGCTTATCAGTTAAAGGTATTATGCAGGATTGGTTGAGAGCTGACAGAATAGTCGCTGACAGTGTTCATGTTTTGTGTGATCAACCATAAACATGAAATAACGTACCTGTGGAAATCTGGGCTTAGTCCGTTGGGTGAGTCAGGAGAAAATAGTGAAAAAGCATGCACAATTTTCATCGTGTAATTTCGGTCCTTAATTGGTCCTTTGTCCTTAATTTTGGTTGTGACAACTGAAAGCAGCTGTTGCGTTTTGGGGGATTTTCAGATTTAGCTTTCTGAAATTGTTTTTTTTTTTGGAGAGAAATATTTCACAGAAAAATTGTTCTAGTATGAACCTCAAAATCAGTAAGCTCACAGACTAAAATTAAACAAGTTTTTGGTATCCTTACCAATCCTGTATAATACCTTTAATAACGATACCACATTTTCATTACTACTAATTTGAAGAGGGACAATGTATTTGTTTGACTGTACAATATGTGAACAAAAATATTTTAAGGAGCGCGAATAAAATTATCCAAAGAAGGATACCGGGCACATATTATTTGGCCAGAATGGTTAAACCCATTTCTGATAAGACAAACTTTTCTGTGTTGATCTTATTTTTGTGCTTAACATCTTTTGGGCAAGAAGTAACTATAACTATAAATAGTAGTAAACTTGCGGGTACAACCATGTGTAAAATCTCTTTTGGGAGGAGTGTTGGCTCTGAAAAGAGCCGGTTTGGTCTCAACGTTTTGAAGAGTAGGTACTGTTTCTCGTCTTCAGGAGAATATACTGTTCAAAACGTCGAGACCAAACCGGCTCTTTTCAGAGCCAACACTCCTCCCAAAAGAGATTTTACACATGGTTGTACCCGCAAGTTTACTACTATTTATAGTTATAGTTACTTCTTACTTTCAACACCATGCAAAGCTTCAAACACCACTTATCTTTTTGGGCCCTGAGCTCGGCTCAATGTTATGGTGCTGTTTTCTCCTGCTTTGCAGTCTACAGGACTGTGTTTGTGTTCACCGTTTTCTGCTGACAGGGTTTGCCCACAATTTTTTGCAAGGAACCTTTAATTTTTGAAATTGCCCACTTTCCCTGCCAAAAACCCAATTTATACAGACTTTTCTGCTACAGTTACAGAGTTGCCAACTGATTCTGCAGAAAGTTCCCTCAAAAAAATGAACCAATCTTTCCATGTTCTGTTGAACAAATTTGAAAATCTCCTTGATTATGGAAATTTTTTCCTCAATTATGTTGAATGTAATTCTAAATATCTCCCTGGTTGTTACAAAATCTCCCTGATTGTAAGATGCAAATGTTGGCAGCTCTGTAGTAACCACAGATTTTTGGCTCACACTGCCGTAAAGTTTGGCCTGAATGATAAAAATACTAACGATAATACTGTATATATATATATATATATCTATTTACACAAGTTCATGATACTTTATACACTGATAGTATACAACAACAATATTGAAAAATTATAGTACATGATGTAGTTTTTTTCTGACATTTTTTGCAAATAAGTGGCAAATTTCAATTTCATGCATTTGTATTCAATGATTTCGCCTCTTCAGTTGAGACCGTTATTCATTTCCATTTTGACACTTGCAAATTTATACAACACTCTATTCAATTTATCTTATATTTTTTTAGTTTTAGCCTTAAAATGGGTATTCAGTTTAGCAGAGTGGCCTCAACTACAGATTTCTACCAGATTGTTTCTTTCGCTTTGCAACAAGTGATTTTACGAAATGAGCAAAGAAAATAATTTTGAATTTGTTATTTCTTTGTTTCTTTATTTCCTTTGATGGCCCATAGGAGATCAACATTTTGCATGATAAATTGTCATTGATAATATGTTGTGTTCCATCTTTTGCATTTTCGAGCTGAAAATTATCTCTTATGTTTTATTTGTGTTCAGTTAAACAACTATCTGTGCAGCAGGGAAAACAGTTATATTTCTATACAGAAAGAACATTTTACAGTTGTTGAGCGAATTGGCCCCTAAAGTAAAGCCAATGATGCCATTTTCCCCCGAGGGTGTACAAAAACCCATAGACCCCATCACACAGCGTGCAACAATTGTTTTGTTTTTCCATGGCAATAGATTGAAAGCAATCTGTTGTCATCTTCCACCATTATTCGAACAGTGGGGAAGGAATTGTAAATAACAATTGTGGTCGTTGAAAGAAAACCAAACGATGACTCTGCCTTTAGGTTACCATGGTAATTACACAGATTGAGGTAGCAAAACAATGGTTCATACATTAAAGGCAAAGTATACCTTTGGGTTTTGGAACTCTTCGATTGATTTAACCCTATATAAATGTAGATATATACAATAAAACTAATCTGTGAAAAAAATATCATTTCAAAAGGAGGTAGCATTTTTTAGATATTGCCGAAAATTCGGAGCGGTTTTGTCCACGCAGAAATACACATTCTGAGTAACGTTTCTGACAGAGACACTTCTCAGATTCAAATTTTTTTCTGATAAAAACTGATATATATTTTCATAATTACATTACTCCGAAGTAATATGATTCTCAAAATGCTTTATTCTATCGAAAGCTGCTGTACTTTTAACCAAGTAAGTTTTTATTGCCATTAGTTTTAAGAGTGATTACCAAACGTATTCAATGTGTACCTTCCCTTTAAAAGACCTTTTTGTTAAACTTAAGCTTCTACTTCATTCTCAAATGATTTATGATGGCAGTCAGTATTAACAATGATATATATTTAATATATTTTGTTTTGTTCTTAATTTTGTCATTATGATTTTTTCCCCCCTTACACCAACTTGTTTTAAGCACTGTATACTCAGTACTTTCCTGGGTCCTATAAAAAAATTCACAGGCATGTTACTCCAGTGGGATTCGAACCCACGAGCTTTGCCATGCTAGAGCAGATGTCTTATCACTAGAGCGTGCTCTAGCATTAAGCTTGGGCGATACCACGATATTATCGATTATCGCGATACTAGTTCTGAAACGATTACGATATCGGGTCACGTTTTTTTTAATCGTGATATCGGTAAATCGCGATATCGTTAAGTATCGCGATGTATTTCCTAGCCGAGACGATCTTGCAACAATAAATCTCCTTGTCGAGACGATATTTCAACAATAAATCTCCTTTTCGAGACGATTTGCTGCAACAAAGAGTTGCAAGTCACAGACCGCAACCGCAAGGTTCCCAAACAGATCCAATCCGACGGGGTTTAGTCTTCGGAAAAAACCCAACATCAAAGCCTTAGCGGTCAGGCGGTCTCACACAGACGGGTGTTATCACGTGCAATATCACGTGCGTGTTGCGGATGTGCGAGTAGCGTGATCTAATTAGCTATGCACACATAAAGAACAGTCTGTCATGCGCAGTTAACACATTAAATGTGTGTAAGTAATAGGCCCAGGTTTTCATACCATAGGTTTAGAGTAAAACCCGAAGAATAGGTGATTGGAACAACGATATAAATGTTAAGTCAATCATAGCCAAAACTCACACCGTGAGATTTGTAGTAAATTGACGTCATAAAAAAATAATCGCGATTATATCGAATTTCGCGATATATTCTTGACGATATATCGTGGCTGAGAAAAAGCGATATCGCCCAAGCTTATCTAGCATGCATGGCAAAGGTTGTGGGTTCCAATCCCATGATGCCTGTGGACATTTGTATACAAGATTCGATGTAAGGGTAAAACCAAATAATAAACTTCACCCCAATGCAAAATTAACATATCTATGAAACTTTTGTCATGATGACATAATTTACATGTACATGTACGTAAATGCTACAATATACATGTACCCACAGTTTATACACACTCGAAAAAACAGTCTGCAGCTAAATATGTAAAGCTAAATATTTGATAAATCAAAATCATCTGTATCATTTTTTCCAGATAAAATATTTTCCTCAAAATTTGTGAAGAAATTCATGTATTTTTTATCAACTTTAGTAATGCTTTCAAAATTTCTGTCAAAGAAAAATTATTGGGAAACCATTTTCAAACAGTACACTTGATATGGTACAGGCGTGTTACATTACTAGTGTGTAGGCAATGCATTTGTTCCATTCAATATTAAAGGGCACCTCTCATTTCTACTGTAACATTTTCAAGGGGCATCAAGGCAATGACCGGGGCCATTGCAGGGTTGCCCTTAACTTTTTCAGTGATTAGCCAGGGGGGACCAGTTAATTTGTCATTTCACAAGTCTGCCAGCTTTTTCACTGGTCCATGTTTTATAGTTCCCTTGCTCAACACTGTTGGACTTGTAAGGTGAAGCAGAATGAACAATCAGTGATTAACACGTAGGAGTGGGAGCTCAATAAACCAGCCAGCTGGACTTGTCGGACAGAATTCTGACTGGTCCTCTGATGTTTTAACTGGCATTTGGCCAACAGACCACTGTTATGGGGGCACGCTGCATTGACTTTATGGCCTTGCTGAAGTATTAGGCCTGGTTTTAAGAATCTTGTGAGCCAAAATAATTTGCTAATTTAGGCCCAGTTTGTTCGGCTGATTCCTTTGAAAAATTCTTTTGAAATGAAAGTCTCAGCATCATTCTGAACTGACATTAATTAGTTTTTCTTTTCACGTATTTTCATTGTGCATTTTTTAAGGGTGTATTCGTTTGTCTTCCAACCTCCCCAAATTAATCCTAGGGCAGTTGAAGGATTTGAAGGTGTGTTGTAATATTTGCCGTTCAGGTGACTCTCGAAACAGCGATTCATCCACCACGCCCCTTCGAATCTTCCAGCACATTTCTTATCAAAATTGTTCTCATTGTCCCAAGTTGAGAATGGGTGCCCAGATGAAATTGATAAAGAATCCCCTGCCGTACTATTAACATCATAAAAACCAACATGGAGATTATACAGGTCACCTGACACATTGAATGTACCGTACTTTGCCGACGCCTGTTTCGATTCCCAATCCGTTAAATCAACCCGAAGTTCCCATTTGGGTGACGGGGGCTCTGTCAGTAAGCGCAAGTCATCATTTCCTAGCCAGAACTCCCCAGCCAAGGTACCGAACCCGGTTTGATACTCACCCCAAGTACGATAGAAGTCTTCACTACCATCCTGCCGGCGTTGAAAGACGAGCCATCCACCACCGTCGGTCTTCATATCACAGTACACCTGCAGGGATTCGTTGGATCCAGCTGGATTAATCGTGTAGATGCCACTGTCTTTGTAGCCCAACAACAGGAGATCTTTGCAAGTGGCGGGATGATCTTTCACAGAAGTTAGTCGGGTACCCTCAAATGCGTCGGCATAGAAATAACCCTGCTCTTCTATGTAGTGGTCGGGGAACTGAGTTTGTGTTGCATTGTTCAATTCGCACAGATTGCTGTGTCTGCGATAATTCAGTGATGAACACTTGGCATTCTGGAGACAGTCTCGTCCACAATGGATGACTGAAAATGAAGTTTTCTCCGAAATCGTGTGACCAATCAGAAGTCTGTTTTTTGCCGTGTAAAGCTCCTTCTTTGCAGTGTAGAACTCTTCTTTGTTACAAGTCTCGGCAGAGGCCACTTTGAGAACACTAATCAGCATAATTAAATAAATGCTTGTAGTTGACATATTTACAGCTGAATTTCACAAAGAGACTTGTGAAGAAGAGAGTAGGGTTATACTGTCAAACGTTTACTCCACAATCAACTTGGGGGGGGGGGGGGCACAGTTAAGACAACTTTGAGAGATAGTCTTTACCATGCAGTGCACTATGGAAAGCTGTTGTCATTAGTTGTGCAATAAGGCGGCGTACTCAGTGTGCTACCACAAGACTAAGAACTGCTTGGTAATAGAGACCAAAAAGAACTCACTCGCGGCAGTGCAGTTAATTACGAGAAGTCCCCCCGATCCACAAAGCTAAAGTAGTAGCCCAGGACGATTTCCTACCTCCGGCCCAGGTAGTAGTTAATAAGCAGGACAGTTCTTTTCAGAACTGAGAAGTCTCCCGAATTCCGAAAATCTACCTCCGCGGTAGTAGAATAAATAGCAAGACAAGTTCTCTAAAGAACAAAATCTACACAGCAAAGTAGATATTTGTACACATGGTGTTAACGCAAACCGAATATATATATTGATACCTCACCATGCAATGCCTCAAAACCCATATGCTTGGTTATACTTCAGAAGGTATTCTCAGGTAGACAATTATAGCATTATATCCCACAATAGGTATAGATCTCTTCTAGTCAGAACTCGGAGTACACTTGAATGACTGTTGCTAGAAAGGACTGAGGTCTGTTTTTCTTTTTAAGGTAGTTCTGAGAGACTGCTGCTGATTTTATAGCACTGAGAACTATCCTTGTACGTGGTTAGCAACAACCAATCAAACACCGCCACCAAGTGGAATCTTCTTGGTTTTTTTACGTAAATGTAGCCTGTGTCAGTTCATTTGGGTTTCTGGGTTTTGTTTTCCTTATTGCGAAAGCAATAACAACCTTCATCAGAAGCAGCGCTGCTACCATTGTCTATCCTTGACTTTGATCCAAGTATTCAATAATGCACATCCTGCCTTACCGTACACTTGAAACGTATCACGCACCAACAAGCTATTCATGCCCTCCTTCACAAAAGGGTCAATGAATTAGTTTACAAAAACAAGGAAATTACCCGCATGCGTCCTCATGTTTTTACTCTAGACCTTAACACGTTGACTGCCGCCTACGAGTATATTCGTAGTAACAGGTGTAACGGATTCTGCCACTACGAGTATACTCGTAGAGAATGAAAGGCTTTTGTATAGTGAATTGAATACACTGGCATCACTGAGAACGCAACGTATACGCTTCTGGCAGTGGTGAGCACACATCGTTAAAATTTGTATGCTACAACATGTTGACAAAAAAAAAGTACCTATTTGGTATGCACGCATGCGCACCACACTGGGATGCTTGGCAAATGGGAACGCCCCTTCAAATTTATGACCGGCAGTCAACGTGTTAAAAACGTTAATAATTACCACCAATGCTTCTTCACAGTACAAACTCTTCACCACACAATTTGCAACTCACTCCCAGGCGCTCTTTAAAAAATTGTCTACTGTTTAATGAATCGTCCAAAATATTATGGAGCAATTTTTTTTCATTTGTATAAAAAATACATATGTTATAAAAAAAATAAACATATTTACACTGGTGCAATCAACTGTAACCAGCCTCCTTATAAGTATTAGAAACTCATACTCACTTCATGTAAATGTCCACATAAAAACATACTTGCAACAATTATCCTTGTAAACCGAACATGTAGTACATGTACATGTTGTACATGTACGTGTAGTACATTTGTACATGTAGGACAATAATAATAATAATAATAACTGTATTTATATAGCGCCTTTTGCCAAAGGATACAAGGCGCTCAGTATTTTTACCTACCGTGTATGTGGAGCTACGTTTTGAAGTATGAGACCTATGCAAAGCACAATGTAATGGTTTACAAGGTGCAGTGGCGCAATATGCTGCCAATCAATAAGTGTGTTTGTTTAAGGACTTGAAGTTATTTTTAATAGAATGTTAAATTTGCCTTCGGGATAAAGAATATTGTTGTGTCTTACTGACACTGTGTTAAGCAATGTATACTCAGTTCTTCCCCAAATCCTGTGAAAAAAAATCCACAGGCATAATAATTACTCAGCTTGTATTTGAATCCACAATCTTTACCATTTCAGAACTTAATTAGCCTTTTTGAGATATGGTGGACACTATAGGAGTGCACTGTTTGGTTTGGGTGTATCAGACAAATTTACCCAAACCTAATAGTGCCATAGTATTGTGTCCACCATATCTCAAAATGGCTTTTTGGGTTTTTTTAAAGGTTTTTTTTAAGTTATTTGTTTTTTTATGGTATATGACCCTATTTAGGCTTGCATATTACAGATTTAGGCCTGGTTAGTGTACTGTTTTTGTTGTCTTTTACTTTGCTGGTCTCAGTTCATCCATTTGCTGTCTTGCTTCGTATGGCATCCCAACTCAGTAAGCTTACAGACTAAAATTAAACAAGTTTTTTGGTATCCTTACCAATCCTGTATAATACCTTTAATAACGATACCACATTTTCATTACTACTAATTTGAAGAGGGACAATGTATTTGTTTGACTGTACAATATGTGAACAAAAATATTTTAAGGAGCGCGAATAAAATTATCCAAAGAAGGATACCGGGCACATATTATTTGGCCAGAATGGTTAAACCCATTTCTGATAAGACAAACTTTTCTGTGTTGATCTTATTTTTGTGCTTAACATCTTTTTGGGCAAGAAGTAACTATAACTATAAATAGTAGTAAACTTGCGGGTACAACCATGTGTAAAATCTCTTTTGGGAGGAGTGTTGGCTCTGAAAAGAGCCGGTTTGGTCTCAACGTTTTGAAGAGTAGGTACTGTTTCTCGTCTTCAGGAGAATATACTGTTCAAAACGTCGAGACCAAACCGGCTCTTTTCAGAGCCAACACTCCTCCCAAAAGAGATTTACACATGGTTGTACCGGCAAGTTTACTACTATTTATAGTTATAGTTACTTCTTACTTTCAACACCATGCAAAGCTTCAAACACCACTTATCTTTTTGGGCCCTGAGCTCGGCTCAATGTTATGGTGCTGTTTTCTCCTGCTTTGCAGTCTACAGGACTGCGTTTGTGTTCACCGTTTTCTGCTGACAGGGTTTGCCCACAATTTTTTGCAAGGAACCTTTAATTTTTTTGAAATTGCCCACTTTCCCTGCCAAAAACCCAATTTATACAGACTTTTCTGCTACAGTTACAGAGTTGCCAACTGATTCTGCAGAAAGTTCCCTCAAAAAATGAACCAATCTTTCCATGTTCTGTTGAACAAATTTGAAAATCTCCTTGATTATGGAAATTTTTTCCTCAATTATGTTGAATGTAATTCTAAATATCTCCCTGGTTGTTACAAAATCTCCCTGATTGTAAGATGCAAATGTTGGCAGCTCTGTAGTAACCACAGATTTTTGGCTCACACTGCCGTAAAGTTTGGCCTGAATGATAAAAATACTAACGATAATACTGTATATATATATATATATCTATTTACACAAGTTCATGATACTTTATACACTGATAGTATACAACAACAATATTTAAAAATTATAGTACATGATGTAGTTTTTTTCTGACATTTTTTGCAAATAAGTGGCAAATTTCAATTTCATGCATTTGTATTCAATGATTTCGCCTCTTCAGTTGAGACCGTTATTCATTTCCATTTTGACACTTGCAAATTTATACAACACTCTATTCAATTTATCTTATATTTTTTTAGTTTTAGCCTTAAAATGGGTATTCAGTTTAGCAGAGTGGCCTCAACTACAGATTTCTACCAGATTGTTTCTTTCGCTTTGCAACAAGTGATTTTACGAAATGAGCAAAGAAAATAATTTTGAATTTGTTATTTCTTTGTTTCTTTATTTCCTTTGATGGCCCATAGGAGATCAACATTTTGCATGATAAATTGTCATTGATAATATGTTGTGTTCCATCTTTTGCATTTTCGAGTTGAAAATTATCTCTTATGTTTTATTTGTGTTCAGTTAAACAACTATCTGTGCAGCAGGGAAAACAGTTATATTTCTATACAGAAAGAACATTTTACAGTTGTTGAGCGAATTGGCCCCTAAAGTAAAGCCAATGATGCCATTTTCCCCCGAGGGTGTACAAAAACCCATAGACCCCATCACACAGCGTGCAACAATTGTTTTGTTTTTCCATGGCAATAGATTGAAAGCAATCTGTTGTCATCTTCCACCATTATTCGAACAGTGGGGAAGGAATTGTAAATAACAATTGTGGTCGTTGAAAGAAAACCAAACGATGACTCTGCCTTTAGGTTACCATGGTAATTACACAGATTGAGGTAGCAAAACAATGGTTCATACATTAAAGGCAAAGTATACCTTTGGGTTTTGGAACTCTTCGATTGATTTAACCCTATATAAATGTAGATATATACAATAAAACTAATCTGTGAAAAAAATATCATTTCAAAAGGAGGTAGCATTTTTTAGATATTGCCAAAAATTCGGAGCGGTTTTGTCCACGCAGAAATACACATTCTGAGTAACGTTTCTGACAGAGACACTTCTCAGATTCAAATTTTTTTCTGATAAAAACTGATATATATTTTCATAATTACATTACTCCGAAGTAATATGATTCTCAAAATGCTTTATTCTATCGAAAGCTGCTGTACTTTTAACCAAGTAAGTTTTTATTGCCATTAGTTTTAAGAGTGATTACCAAACGTATTCAATGTGTACCTTCCCTTTAAAAGACCTTTTTGTTAAACTTAAGCTTCTACTTCATTCTCAAATGATTTATGATGGCAGTCAGTATTAACAATGATATATATTTAATATATTTTGTTTTGTTCTTAATTTTGTCATTATGATTTTTTCCCCCCTTACACCAACTTGTTTTAAGCACTGTATACTCAGTACTTTCCTGGGTCCTATAAAAAAATTCACAGGCATGTTACTCCAGTGGGATTCGAACCCACGAGCTTTGCCATGCTAGAGCAGATGTCTTATCACTAGAGCGTGCTCTAGCATTAAGCTTGGGCGATACCACGATATTATCGATTATCGCGATACTAGTTCTGAAACGATTACGATATCGGGTCACGTTTTTTTTTTATCGTGATATCGGTAAATCGCGATATCGTTAAGTATCGCGATGTATTTCCTAGCCGAGACGATCTTGCAACAATAAATCTCCTTGTCGAGACGATATTTCAACAATAAATCTCCTTTTCGAGACGATTTGCTGCAACAAAGAGTTGCAAGTCACAGACCGCAACCGCAAGGTTCCCAAACAGATCCAATCCGACGGGGTTTAGTCTTCGGAAAAAACCCAACATCAAAGCCTTAGCGGTCAGGCGGTCTCACACAGACGGGTGTTATCACGTGCAATATCACGTGCGTGTTGCGGATGTGCGAGTAGCGTGATCTAATTAGCTATGCACACATAAAGAACAGTCTGTCATGCGCAGTTAACACATTAAATGTGTGTAAGTAATAGGCCCAGGTTTTCATACCATAGGTTTAGAGTAAAACCCGAAGAATAGGTGATTGGAACAACGATATAAATGTTAAGTCAATCATAGCCAAAACTCACACCGTGAGATTTGTAGTAAATTGACGTCATAAAAAAATAATCGCGATTATATCGAATTTCGCGATATATTCTTGACGATATATCGTGGCTGAGAAAAAGCGATATCGCCCAAGCTTATCTAGCATGCATGGCAAAGGTTGTGGGTTCCAATCCCATGATGCCTGTGGACATTTGTATACAAGATTCGATGTAAGGGTAAAACCAAATAATAAACTTCACCCCCAATGCAAAATTAACATATCTATGAAACTTTTGTCATGATGACATAATTTACATGTACATGTACGTAAATGCTACAATATACATGTACCCACAGTTTATACACACTCGAAAAAACAAAGTCTGCAGCTAAATATGTAAAGCTAAATATTTGATAAATCAAAATCATCTGTATCATTTTTTCCAGATAAAATATTTTCCTCAAAATTTGTGAAGAAATTCATGTATTTTTTATCAACTTTAGTAATGCTTTCAAAATTTCTGTCAAAGAAAAATTATTGGGAAACCATTTTCAAACAGTACACTTGATATGGTACAGGCGTGTTACATTACTAGTGTGTAGGCAATGCATTTGTTCCATTCAATATTAAAGGGCACCTCTCATTTCTACTGTAACATTTTCAAGGGGCATCAAGGCAATGACCGGGGCCATTGCAGGGTTGCCCTTAACTTTTTCAGTGATTAGCCAGGGGGGACCAGTTAATTTGTCATTTCACAAGTCTGCCAGCTTTTTCACTGGTCCATGTTTTATAGTTCCCTTGCTCAACACTGTTGGACTTGTAAGGTGAAGCAGAATGAACAATCAGTGATTAACACGTAGGAGTGGGAGCTCAATAAACCAGCCAGCTGGACTTGTCGGACAGAATTCTGACTGGTCCTCTGATGTTTTAACTGGCATTTGGCCAACAGACCACTGTTATGGGGGCACGCTGCATTGACTTTATGGCCTTGCTGAAGTATTAGGCCTGGTTTTAAGAATCTTGTGAGCCAAAATAATTTGCTAATTTAGGCCCAGTTTGTTCGGCTGATTCCTTTGAAAAATTCTTTTGAAATGAAAGTCTCAGCATCATTCTGAACTGACATTAATTAGTTTTTCTTTTCACGTATTTTCATTGTGCATTTTTTAAGGGTGTATTCGTTTGTCTTCCAACCTCCCCAAATTAATCCTAGGGCAGTTGAAGGATTTGAAGGTGTGTTGTAATATTTGCCGTTCAGGTGACTCTCGAAACAGCGATTCATCCACCACGCCCCTTTGTATCTTCCAGCACATTTCTTATCAATATTGTTCTCATTGTCCCAAGTTGAGAATGGGTGCCCAGATGAAATTGATAAAGAATCCCCTGCCGTACTATTAACATCATAAAAACCAACATGGAGATTATACAGGTCACCTGACACATTGAATGTACCGTACTTTGCCCACGCCTGTTTCGATTCCCAATCCGTTAAATCAACCCGAAGCTCCCATTTGGGTGACGGGGGCTCTGTCAGTAAGCGCAAGTCATCATTTCCTAGCCAGAACTCCCCAGCCAAGGTACCGAACCCGGTTTGATACTCACCCCAAGTGCGATAGAAGTCTTCACTACCGTCCTGCCGGCGTTGAAAGACGAGCCATCCACCACCGTCGGTCTCCATATCACAGTACACCTGCACAGATTCGTTGGATTCAGCTGGATTAATCGTGTAGATGCCACTGTCTTTGTAGCCCAACAACAGGAGATCTTTGCAAGTGGCGGGATGATCTTTCACAGAAGTTAGTCGGGTACCCTCAAATGCGTCGGCATAGACACAACCCTGCTCATCTATGTAGTGGTCGGGGAACTGAGTTTGTGTTGCATTGTTCAATTCGCACAGATTGCTGTGTCTGCGATAATTCAGTGATGAACACTTGGCATTCTGGAGACAGTCTCGTCCACAATGGATGACTGAAAATGAAGTTTTCTCCGAAATCGTGTGACCAATCAGAAGTCTGTTTTTTGCCGTGTAAAGCTCCTTCTTTGCAGTGTAGAACTCTTCTTTGTTACAAGTCTCGGCAGAGGCCACTTTGAGAACACTAATCAGCATAATTAAATAAATGCTTGTAGTTGACATATTTACAGCTGAATTTCACAAAGAGACTTGTGAAGAAGAGAGTAGGGTTATACTGTCAAACGTTTACTCCACAATCAACTTGGGGGGGGGGCACAGTTAAGACAACTTTGAGAGATAGTCTTTACCATGCAGTGCACTATGGAAAGCTGTTGTCATTAGTTGTGCAATAAGGCGGCGTACTCAGTGTGCTACCACAAGACTAAGAACTGCTTGGTTATAGAGACCAAAAAGAACTCACTCCGCGGCAGTGCAGTTAATTACGAGAAGTCCCCCCGATCCACAAAGCTAAAGTAGTAGCCCAGGACGATTTCCTACCTCCCGCCCAGGTAGTAGTTAATAAGCAGGACAGTTCTTTTCAGAACTGAGAAGTCTCCCGAATTCCGAAAATCTACCTCCGCGGTAGTAGAATAAATAGCAAGACAAGTTCTCTAAAGAACAAAATCTACACAGCAAAGTAGATATTTGTACACATGGTGTTAACGCAAACCGAATATATTGATACCTCACCATGCAATGCCTCAAAACCCATATGCTTGGTTATACTTCAGAAGGTATTCTCAGGTAGACAATTATAGCATTATATCCCACAATAGGTATAGATCTCTTCTAGTCAGAACTCGGAGTACACTTGAATGACTGTTGCTAGAAAGGACTGAGGTCCGTTTTTCTTTTTAAGGTAGTTCTGAGAGACTGCTACTGATTTTATAGCACTGAGAACTATCCTTGTACGTGGTTAGCAACAACCAATCAAACACCGCCACCAAGTGGAATCTTCTTGGTTTTTTTACCTAAATGTAGCCCGTGTCAGTTCATTTGGGTTTCTGGGTTTTGTTCTCCTTATTGCGAAAGCTATAACAACCTTCATCAGAAGCAGCGCTGCTACCATTGCCTATCCTTTAATTTGATCCAAGTATTTAATAATGCACATCCTGCCTTACTGAAACGTATCACGCACCAACAAGCTATTCATGCCCTCCTTCACAAAAGGTTCATTGAATTAGTTTACAAAACAAGTTAATTGCCCACATGCGTCCTCACTTTTTACTCTACCTTAAAAAACGTTAATAATTACCATCAATGCTTCTTCACAGTACAAACTCTTTACCACACAATTCGCAACTCACTCCCAGGCACTCTTTAAAAAATTGTTTACTGTTTAATGCAACATTCATAGCAACAACACAAGAATCATAACCACTCCAGATTTTCGGCGATATCTCAAAAACGCTACCACCTTTTGAAATGAAATTTTCACAGGTTTGTTTTTACATTTATACAGGATTACCATAATCGAACGGTATACTTTGCCATTAATTGAGAATTAATTAATTCAACATGAAATAGGAGAAATGTATGTACCCCACCCCTCCTGATCCAATATTTTTTAGCAATTTTTTTTCATTTGTATACAAAATACATACATTATATAAACATATTTACACTGGTGCAATCAACTGTAACCAGCCTCCTCACAAGTCTTAGAAACTCATACTCACTTCATGTAAACGTTCACATAAAAACATACTTGCAACAATTATCCTTGTAAACTGAACATGTAGTACAATGCAGGACAATAAGTGAGTTTTTTTAAGGACAAATTATTTTTAATAGATGTTAAATTTGCCTCCGGGATAAAGAATATTGTTTGTGTCTTACTGACACTGTGTTAAGCAATGTATACTCAGTTCTTCCCCAAGTCCTGTGAAAAAAAAAATCCACAGGCATAATAATTACTCAGCTTGTATTTGAATCCACAATCTTTACCATTTCAGAACTTAATTAGCCTTTTTGAGATATGGTGGACACTATAGGAGTGCATTGTTTGTTTTGGGTGTATCAGACAAATTTACCCAAACCTAATAGTGTCATAGTATTGAGTCCACCAGATCTCAAAATGGCTTGCTGGTTTTTTTGTAAGGTTTTTTTTAAGTTGTTTGTTTTTTATGGTATTTGACCCTATTTAGGCTTGCATATTACAGATTTAGGCCTGGTTAGTGTACTGTCTTTTACTTTGCTGGTCTCAGTTCATCCATTTGCTGTCTTGCTTCGTATGGCAGCCCAGCTCATGCAACAGCTTTCCAGGTGCGTCGATTTTCACCACATATTTTCTTCTTCTTCTATTGATGTTTCATTCCTTATTGAACATTGTATTTAATTCATTATTGGGGATTTTTTTTGGGGGGGGGATTCATGAATGGAATCGTTTTTTCAATTTAAATGTTTTGTGGTGAAAAATTATCCAAACCCATATCAATTTGAAGGAAATTCTTTCTCAAAATAGTTTGCTATCAACAGCGGCAGTGCTTCTCACCAAGTCAGTTTTTATGGGCCATACTTTTGGGAGTATTTACCAATCTACATGTATGGCCCTACCTTTAAGCAATTCACTTCATACAGGCAATTACACTGTTACTCAATGGCTACCTTGACCATTGACCGTGTATGGCTGTCTGAATGACTTATGTAACTTGATATTTTGTTGTTGATATTGATAAGGGCATATTTAAGCATGTATTAGACAGTAGACCCCTACATGTATGTACAACTGTGTCAAGTCATTAAACCGTTTAGTAAACCACATTTCCTACAATCTGTGGTCAATGTTAGGTAACCAACATTGAGTTACTCTCATGCACATGTGATCTGTAATGATGAAGAAGCAGCCTTAAGCTACTCCAATGTGAAATTTATTTTAGAAGAAGTTCCTACAATTTTTGGTTGGCATGGTTGGCTTGTGCATAAAGCACCCGTCTCACACCACTGTGGCCCTGGTTTGATTCCCGGCTAAGGCCATATGTGAGTAGAGTTGTGCGTTGGTTCTCTCTTATGCCACAAGGGTTTCTCTCCGGGCCCTCTGGTTTTCAAACACTTTTGATCTCAGGCTGGTCATATATGGGTCGATTTAGCTGGCTGCCAAAGGCGCCCTTGCCTGCTGCTCGAACACGTTGTAGCCGCGTCATTCGCAATCCAGCTCAGCTACGAGTAAGGATGATTAGCCTCCCAAATTATTATTATTGTTATTATTATTAAATGTTTCTACTATTAGGAGCTTTGTACAGTGTGGGGCTCGACCAGTCCACCCAGACCAGAGGTCCAGTTCTGTCTCACGGTTGGCTGGACATGGAGTCAGTCAGCCAGGAGAACGGCGAGAAAGACACCTTGGAAACCCTGTTGTCGACCAGCTCCAGTCACCTGGAAAAGCTGGTTGAGCAGCAGCTAACGACAGAAGGTCTGGACTTGACCTGGGCGGGGACAATCCAGCAGCTTGCTAAGAGAATATGTGCTCAGGTAAGGGATGTATTTGTACTTTTGCTTTATTATGAGTCATGTGTAATTTGTCGCTTAGATTACTGCAATAGTCTCATTTTACATTGCCTGACTCAAAGCTTAGAAAAGTTCAAGTCCTTCAAAACTCTTTGATTTGTACTTTCAAACTCTCACCAAAGTCAGGGTTCCCATTTGATGCTGAAACTCGTATTTATTTATTGATTTATTTTATAACACATCCAACAGCACAGGTGTCGATAACAGGGTGGTGAATAGGAAACGAGAAGAAGTGTTCAGTCTTAGATGGGGGAGGAAAACCCCCAAATGGGGGAAAACCCATGCAGTCAGGTACGGACTGAAAAATCCAATCCACATGGAAGGCTCCATTTTTGAGGTGGGATATCATACACAGAGGTGAAAGGCAAGGAAAGAAACCACTGAGCCAGCCTGGTGCCCCTTTAAATGAATTACTAGTTCTTATACATGTATAGCGCATTTTAAAATAATGTATCAATGCGCTTTACATTAGTGCCCTGGTCATTTGGCCAATAGCATTCCTGTAATCTTTCTCAGCTCCCTGGGGAGTATACAGCCCCGAGCTGCCGTGCTGCTCCAAAGTCTTTTTCAAACACAATATCAACCTCTACCCTCGCAGGTACCCATTTATACCCCTGTGTGAAGAGAAGCAATTATAGTAAAGCATCTTGCTCAAGGACACAAGTGTCATGACCGGGATTCGAACCCACTCCCCGATGATTTAACCAACAGAACTTGAAACCGCTCGGCCATGACACCGTATCCCCTTTTTATGGAAACATTAGCAGTGAGCTTTGTTTAATTTCCCCCGTAGGTTAAACCAGATGTAATGAATGGAGATGACATGGATATTCGCCATTATGTCCACATCAAGAAGGTTCCAGGAGGTTCCCAGAAAGATTGCCTCTTGGTGAATGGGACTATCTGTACCAAGAACATCGCCGACAAAAAGGTATTTTTGAACTAGAGTTGGGCATTTACGTTCATTGTCCTAAACGGTTAAATGGACTTTTGTTTTACTTGCATTGCACAACACACGGTACCTTTGGCTTTACGTCCCATTCGAAGGACGAAGCAATAATGGTTAAGTGTCTTGCTTTAGGACACAAGTGTCAAGATCGGGACACTGGAGCTTGAGTCCGATGCTCTCATCCGCTCGGCCATGACATGCCACAGCTGCTATTCCCATGGCCATTGTCTATGGGAGCCCTACACTTAGGTCTTGAACCATGATCATTTGAGAGAAGTTTGTGAAATGGAAATGAAGGAACTGGTCCATCATTTCTACAGTTTTTTTTGTCAAATCTTGGGTTATGCGAGGGCACACTCTTCCCCCACCCCCCCCCCCCCACTTGTTCTTGTTTCTGGGTTTAAAAAAAAAGAAGATTTGTTTGAAAGTGGACCAGGTTTTACAATAGTAAGTATATGAGGGTCAGGTATTGTTTAGAAATGGAGGAATTAATAGGCTTTTGTAATCGCTTTTTGTTTTCAGATGTTAAGAGATATTAGCAACCCTAAGCTCCTCCTTTTGCAGTCTGCCATCGAGCATCAAAGAGTAGAGAATAAATTCTCATCAATCGATCCCATTGTTTTACAGGTTAGTTTGGTTTCTTTATTTCACTCAAACTGAATCATTGATTTGCTTATTGTATGCAGTAAAGTGCTTTGAATAATGGAAAAAGTTGAACAAAGACGCAACAAGTTTTAGGGCTTCATTTTGCAACCTTTTGAAGATGTTTTATCGACTTCATTCTCTACAATTGACAGTACTTTTTTACCTCATTTCTTTTCAATCAATGTTTGTTCAAAGAAAGATATTGAAAGCAGGTTGAACTGGAAGTGATTAGATACTTTTTTAGGAACTATCAGATGAATATCTTAAGATTGCAAAGATGTCAAAATCTAAAAAGCAGTATTCCCAAGCTAAAGATTGTTAAGCATCAAAGATGCAAGATGGGGAACTTGGGCTGAATGTGAATCAATCAGTCAATCAATCAATCAATCAATCAATCAATCAATCAATCAGTCAAAATTTATAAAGCACCTAACTCAAAGGTTTGTTTAAAGGCGCTAAGGCACGGCAGAAATAAATCAGTCATAAAAATTTTCACTGGCTGCCATTTTAGCAAGCAACTCTTTTGATGCAAAAATAGATCAGTTCAGACATTGAACATTACTATCAACGATACAACAAAACAGTTGCTTGCTGAAATGGCGCCGGTGAGTGTTTCACGCTCCAACAATAGATAGAGCTCCATTTCCCCATCTTGCGCCTTCAGCGCTCTACAATCTTTGCTTTAAAAACTCTGTTTAGGGTTGTGACTTTGTCCGCACTTGACAGGTCACAATTGTCAATTCATTTCTAAAGTTAAATTTGCACAGTGAGAGTGTATTTGTATTCATGTTTGACAGGAACACGAGTATTTGAAGAACTGTGTCTCAAGGATCGCGTCCCTGAAGCCAAATATTCTGATTGTTGAGAAGACGGTCGCCCAACTGGCTCGGACGTTTCTCTTACACAATGGTATCACGTTGGTGCTTAACATGAAACCGGTGAGTCGATTTTTAGATGCTTATAGATATTTTTGATGTTTGCTTTTCTCCAAGCCATGTGGCGAGTCTGTAGCATGCCTTTAAAATCATTATATTTCACTTTTTAGAAGCGAGTTGCAGGCAGGCCTGGAATTACACAGAGGCCATGGCCTCTGTTACCCGTGGTCTTGGCCTCGGTGCCCCTTTAAAAGTTTCCCATAGACTTTAAGATTCTCTAATGAAGGTGCTCTTTGCAAAATGAAAACGGCCTCGCCCTCGCAAAGATGAAATTCCAGACCTAGAGTTGAGACCCTGATGGATGTGTACAAATAGCTGCTTATATTATTACAGTGATCGATTACTCAAAAAGAAAATGTTGTTTGGATTTATTGGGCCATGTGCCAACTACAGCTGCTAGTGATATTTTTTCTCATTTGCTAATTATGTTGTAACAAACATTTTGCGCTCTTCTGAGTTGATTTTATCTTATGTACCATGCAGTTATGGAATCTCTTGGGGAAAATATGAATGTGTAATACATCTGACCATTGTTGTGATACCGATAAAAACATGTGCCCAGTTTATTTTGATGACGGCTTTACCACTGCTCAAATATAGGATTCGAACTGTTCTAGCTACTGGTGGTCTACAGGTAAGACATCTGCTCTAGAATTGCAAAGGTTGTGGGTTCGAATCCCACCCGAGTAATATGCCTGTGGATGTTTCAGGAATCGGGAAAGTACTGAGTGTACAGTGCTTAACACACATCGGCGTGTGAGTAAATTCAAATAATATTCTTTAAACCCCCCCGTGCAAATTCAACATCTAATAAAACATTACCCTTATTACGCACAGTCTGTTATGGAGCGCTTGAGCAGATTCACAGAGGTGAGTCTGATTCCGTCCACCGATCACATCAACCAGACTACTCGATGGGACACTGTCACATGTTCCATCTCCAGAAGTACGAACTACCCAAAGGTATTTATTACATGTATTAACACTTTGACTGTTAATCCCGAGAGTTCTCGGGATAGACTTACCCCATAAGACGTGCTGTGCCCAAGATTTCTTGGGCTGGTAGTTCAACGTTGTGCTGCCCTCTGTAGGTTGGACAAAATCTTACATTAATTGTTGCCTTTTAAATTTTCGAAGCGGAAATCATCTGAAAATCTTCACCATAGTAATTGGAAACAACATCATTTATGAATGCGCTCATAGTTTTTTTTTTTGGTAATTTGTTAATCCAAAGTGTCACAGATCAGTTGATCAAAATTTATGTCTAATAGACTTTTCTTTGCAACGTCACAGCCAGAGTTTTTGCCAACCAAGGTTGGACAACTGTGGAAAGCCATAAATGCAAAGCAAAAACAGATAGCCATAGTTTGTAACAACGTTACACAAACACTCAAAAATTCTGTTGAATTTGTTGGAAATGAAGCAACTAACCACGGGATGTATTTGTGTCAAATAAAAATTTGCAAAAGCGATGAATTTGGTCACGGTGTCTGTTAACACGATTGATTGTTTTTCCAACTTCCGGGTGTCCATGCCAACCAGCGCAGTTTGTTTTATAACTACATTTGTGTCTCACCTCCAGGTTTCTCCAAGACGCTAATGTTCTTTGAAGGTTGCGGCAGCCATCTTGGATGCTCTGTTCTGCTCAGAGGTGGTGACTACCACCAACTCAAGAAGGTATCAATTTGATTGTTAAATTTTCAAGGTCAATTATGGCACCAAATTTAACAAAGTTGCTGCAAGTCTGTGATTTATCAGGAGTTTTTTTCATTGAGCACGGTATTTTCTTGAAAGAGGCGAGCTCGCTATCACAGAGACGAAAGACTCCAGTCTTGCTATGCATCAAACCTGTAGATTTCTATGAGTGATAAGAGGCCTCTGAATATAACACCCTATTTCTGTAGACCAAGAGGATATGTGACCCGCTCTGTGAAAATGAGTCAGATGTCGCCCAATGCATTATTGTTTAATGGACATTTCAATGTAAAAAGTATCACACACACAAAAAAAATGTTTTACTTTTTTAAGATCTATATTTGCATGGTAAACTTTCAGAACACTAAATTTTAGTCAATAAAGCTATCAAAACAACAATTTTGTGATCATACTTTAGTCTAATTTGTATCCTTTTGCTTATATGTAGAGCGAAATGGTAATTTTAAACATCAATTTACTTGTAATTCATTTTCAACAAAAAATGATATACTGGCTAATTTCAAACGGAAGTAATCAGCAACGCGATACACCCCAGAGCTTAGACATATACCAAATTACTGCTGTTGGCATGATCTTTCAGCCATGTATATAATCCAATTCTTTAAATTGTCAACATCTGACTCATTTTCACAGAGCGGGTCACATATTGTTGTCCAATTTTCAGGGTTTTTCATTTTTGTACATTTTCACTCATGTTCCTAAGCAGAAAATATTGCTGTACAAATTTGGTGGGGGACCTGTCACAATCAAAATTCATCACATTTTATTTTGGTTGATAATCTGTTTTTTTTCAAGGAAGCCTTTGATGTGCTTAGCAAGTTTGTGTGCTTATAGTGCTGTCATCAGCTCAATAATATGACCCCCTGTCTGGAGCCTCTGTACTACCTAAAAGTTTTGAAACCTTGCAGGGTGAAGACAACTATGAGGAAAGTTTTTAAAAAAACATGTTTCTTTCTTTTTTTCTCTCTCTAATCTAGTGATAATGATAGCCTTTCATATTTTCATACCATTGAAAGATAAATTTTCATTGTTTGCAATTTACCCATATGTATATCCAAGGTGAAGAAAGTTCTTCAGTTCATTGTCTTCGCAAGGTATCACTCCCGCCTTGAGATCTCCTTCCTAATGGATGAGTTTGCAAAGCCTCCATCTCAACCAGCGGAGACGGACCCCAAGACCATCATCTCGCCGGAATCCAACAGCGCTATGTCCCCCACCCTCGCTGTCTCTGACAGCATCAGCGAAGGCCTCGCAACTGTACAGGACTCGGGCATAGTGGGAGGAGAGGGCGATCAGGTTGATATTGTCAGCGAGCAGGCTCTGGTGGGGGAGCAAGTGATGAAAGACGAGGCAGACGCGGCAAAGATGGGCTTCCGAGCAACGATGTCTTCCATGAAGAAGCGCCTGAAGGCAAAAGTGTCTAACGTGAAGGCACCGCCACCGACTGGTCTCGAGCCGGACCATGAAAATCATCATGAAGACAACCTGGAAGTTGCAAGGAATGACATGACACCTTTCATTGAGCAAAGGTTTCTCAGGGAAGCTGAGGCAGACGCGGTTGATCAAGAGTTGGAGTCTCTCAAGAAGTTACCGACTGACGATGATGTTGAGGAGAACTCCATGTTCAGCAGTCTAGGGAGCAGCAAAGAACTGAATGTACACCAACCTCGTTCTCCTCAAGAAACAGCTGGCATTCAATTTGCCGGACAGGATTCTGTATCAATTCCACAGACAAGTGGATCCATGCCAGAGTTCGACCACGAGGCAACAACCAAAGATCTGGAATCCAAATTCTTAGAGTTGAGAAGACACAAGCTGGCGTCAGTTGACACCACTTCAATAGGGAGCCTGGATGATATTGCCCACATGACTTCTTGTGTTGCCCCTAAAATAAAGTCTGCCTTTAGCACAGCACTGGGGGATGCGCTTCTATCAATCTCGCCCCACGTGAAATTCAATATCCCGTACTTGGAGATCAAAGCGGGTAAAGAGTCTCCCCTGAGACGTTTTTTCCCTGCAGATGAGTTCTACTGGTCAAGAAGGCTTAGTCCACAAGCAGACCCGGGGCCGGGCCTTGACGGCTCAGAAGCAGACACAGCAACTCAGCTAGCGGAGCCAAATTACGGTAACGTGGATCGCTGCAGTCGTGCGTCCAATGCCGTCATCATCAAGCCACCGCATCCGTTCACATTCTCACAACTCACGGAAGATGCAAAAGACGAGACAACGCGAAGTCTCTTGGCCAACTTTCGGGCTCGTGGAGGACGCATCATCCAGCAAGTCCCTCCTTCCCGCCCTCCCGATGCTACGGTTCGGTCAGACGATGCCAAGACTGCCTCCAAGGGAAACCCGGAGAAGGCTTACCGTCGGCGCGTGGACTGCCTGGATATCTACAGCCATCAGCGACTGTTGCTGCAGTTCTGTAGCTATTCGCATCTCTCCAGTAACGTACCCAATCACTGCGTAACTCCTTGGACGGTTACTATGGAGTTCTACAGCAGGAATGATCTGACACTTGGAGAGTTCTTAGAGAGATACTGTTTCAGGTAAACTTTTTTCTTTAATCATACACTCCTTGAATCAAAACTTTATTTCTCAAATCAATAATGTGCTATTGGGAGCCCTTTGTACTCCTACAGGAGTCGCAAGTTATGTATTGTTTTTTCCAGTCGCAATGCCCAGAAGCGAGTTGAACGTCTTTGATATCCTAGACTGGACCATTCCAAATATATAAAGGGGGAGAGGGTCAGTTCCCAGGGTTTTTTTTTTTTTATGGGCTCGGAGAAAAACAACATAACCATAAAAAACGTACAAAATCTGCTACGTGTCTTAAACCCATCTTAGTATCAGGGTGAACACACATCCAACCCTCTGATAAAGTGGAACATTCCAGACATGTGTTTATTCAGGTGGCGCCGTTGATGTCTGGCAGGCACTCTGAGCAGCTCTGTGGTTTCCAGCAAACCCCCCACCCAACCACACAATAAACCATATTTTCAAAGAAGCATATTACGCGTACCGCAAGTCGATCTTGTGTTCAAAGTTACAGAACAATGAATGTTTGTCGGTGAGCAAAGACAAATTGACTAGAATGGCATTTGAACCTGTGACCTCCGAATTAACATACTGGCTGTCTACCAACTGAGGTATCTAGCCCTGTGATGGTGGTCTCCCTATTTTTCAATGTCTTTGTTCGGGGTTGCCAGTCAGAAGTCTAAATTTTTCTTAGTTCACCCAAAGATTGAATGACATTCACCCAGTCAGATTTCCTTGTGGTTTATTACTTGATATTTAGAATAATAAATGTTTACTTATGTGTGATATTCTTTTTAAAAAAATTTTTCAAATACAATTGCTTTCTTTGAGAAGCATTTTTATAACATTAGGCCCTAATGAATGTTTTTGAAAAAAATTGACCTTTTAACAGTGCTAAATACAAGTGCCCCAATGAGCTTTGTGATGCGGCCATGGCAGACCACATCAGACGATTTGTCCATGGCAACGCATCCATACACGTTCTACTACGTCATCTTGAGAGCCCTATCCCCGGGTTCACAGACAAGATCCTTATGTGGAGCTGGTGTCGTAAATGCAGACAGGTAAGGGTAGCCAACTTGGTCGGATGCCATCTCTTTAAAGAGCAAGTAAAGAATCTTCACCCCCCGGAGAAGTGTTCTAGCTAGAAACTGTCCAATGTTAAAGCAAAGACCCCTTGCATTGGCCGCCATCGTTGATGAAACTTGCATGCCTGAAAGGCTATCATTGGCTAAGAGTTGTGCGCAGCGCGTACACGCGGCACGTTTCCATTGTTATTCATCAAAGATGGTGGTCAACTAGGTTCAATCCATCTATTGTGGACTTACCATGTGAAACTCCTGTTTGTCAAAATTAACTGGGGCTCGATTTCACAAAGCACTAAGATTCATCTTAAGATAAGTTGTCAATATTGCCGCAGTGATTTGTAATGTGACATCACACTTTGCTTAGCTTAAATGCTAAGACTGATTCGCGGTTAAGATCAATCTTAGCTTTTTGTGAAATCGGCCCCAGTTCAACCGATGGGAAAAACTGACATTTGCCACACATCTAAAATGGCAGCGTGCATGAATTGCCTCAAAGCAGACAACCACCTACCCGGCCTTCTCCCAAATTCTGTGGCTCAGTTTTATGCATTTTTTTTAAACTCGGGCAAAATCAAGAAAAGTCCTTTTTAGGATTTGGAGTTAGTTTAAAAGTAAAGTATATTTTGTACTTGTACTGATTGCCCCATGTGAATAAAAACTGCATGTATCACTTTTTAGGGCAAAAGTAAACAATTTCATGAATTCAATTTAGTACTTAAGGAATTTTTTGTAAATGGCTTGTTTTATTCAATGTAAGCGCACAATGCTAAACTTACAGGGTGTTTGCAATCTATTTTATTATTCATTCAGTCTAGACTGTTCAAAGGGTATGTAATGTGTTATTTCTGTGGTGATTATTTGAAACCAGGTGACCCCCGTTCAGCCGATGTCTCTGGACAGTTGGCACATGTCCTTTGGGAAGTACCTGGAGCTGAGGTTCCACTGTAAGGACTACGGCCGGAGACTGAGTGCCCTACCGTGCGGTCACTCGCTACACAGACACCATTATCAGTACTTTGGACAACACAACATTGTGGCCTCATTCAAGTAGGAAGTTTGTTCTTTCTTTATAGCAGCATGTTAACCCTCTCCTTACCAAACTCTTTTGACATAAACAACCGCTGATGCACACATTGTTTGACCACTCAAGTGCGAAGCACACATTCTCACACAACAGAAAACTTGTGTCGATGGTCAACTTTACAAACTCATTTATTACTTTGAAGATTTCTACCTATATTTTGTCAAAGGACAAACCGATGATGGCCCTGTAGCAAAGTATCTTTCTCATGACATACTCTGACTTTGTGCCTAATTCCATGTTTGTATCATCCAAGGCACAATCCCAACACCTACCTGCCGAACTGATACTAAATTTAAAAAATGAACACGAAAGCAAAGTCTTCCTGTACCAGTGTTAAATGTTCTTGTCCACCTTCCATAGGTACAGCCCCATATTGCTTGCCATACCAGCCCTAAATGTTCTTGTTTACCTTCCATAGGTACAGCCCCATATTGCTTGCCATACCAGCCCTAAATGTTCTTGTCTACCTTCTGTAGGTACAGCCCCATACTGCTTGCCATACCAGCCCTAAATGTTCTTGTCCACCTTCCGTAGGTACAGCCCCATATTGCTTGCCATACCAGCCCTAAATGTTCTTGTCTACCTTCCGTAGGTACAGCCCCATACTGCTTCGAGAAGTCTGCCTTCCTCCTTTACCTCTTCACATCCAGCAAGCATTCCGTTCCTACCCAGCATCTTCCGAAGAATTCAATAAGGTCTCCTCCAAGTAAGCTCCCTCTTTGTCCGGCTCTGGAAAATTTTTGGGATAGTTATTAATTAATTTATTCTTTTGGTGTCTCTTCTAATGGCACTTTACTACAAGCCTCGGCTTATTCGGATCATGCCTCCACAGTATTTGTCTTTTGCATTCTGTTATGTACTGTTCAGGATGGACATAAATGTAACATTGAATGAATTGAATGAAAATGTACATTTTGAGTAGAGTATGTTTGATCCTGTAGAGGGCCATAGATGAATTGTGTCCGGCATAAAGTTGTAAGCAATTATTTGCAACATGATTTGTGATTTTATAGAAAGTTTGGTTTGAAAGTTTGATCAGTCCTTGAATGATATTAGTCATTGTGAAATTCAGCATCATAGAAATAGAAAAAAGAACATAACTCACAAGCAAATTTAACAATATTTATACTTTTGGGGGATTAATTTGGTTAACGATGTGGTAATTTTATTGCTTACAACCTTCTGCTGGGATGAATGCAGGCCTGATGCTTTGTTCTTGAAAGGGCAAGGGCACCAAGGCGCTTTCTCCTTTGTGAAGGGCACCTCTATGAGGAAATTGTAAATTTCCACAGGAACATTTTAAGGGGCACCAAGGCAATGACCAGGAGCAATGGAGGCAATTGCCTTTCGCTGCCTCTGTGAAGTATCAGGCCGGTTAGTGTTGCACTAGTCATTCACACCCAGCGATTTGCTTTGATTGTTTATTTTTCCGATGAAATTATCAAAATTATATTTATTTGAACCAAGCTCACTCTTGCTGAGATACTAATTTTAAGAAGAGAACTATTCCATGATTGAAAATTTGACAGGAACTCAACATATGAAGTTTCAATGGCAGGAAGGATAATTCGGTCGAATGACATTTATTTCTGTACAGAACAGTACCACATGCAGGAGAACAATTTAGGCACGATTCTAGTTAGACAAAATGTGCTTAATTTGGCAATATTAACAGCCATTTTTGCAACTCTAACATCTGTTTTGATATGATTTGTCACACCAGGGGGTCACACCTTCTGAGGGACATCTACACAAAGATTAATGCAATAACAGGAGTGAATGACACCATTGTACAGGCCATACAGTACCTAGAAAAGGGGAATGACCAATTCATGGCCCAGTATCAGGTCAGTGCTCTTGAATTTGGTTTCTTGTCGAATACTTCATAATCTGATCTTTAAAATTATGCTATAGCACAACAGTAATGGAACAATCCAGCCATGGTAATTATGCCCAAAGTATTTCCAAATGTGTCACAGACTTGGTCGTCTACCGACTTGTAAAAGCCCCGGTTTTTTTTAACCCAAAAATGGTTTTAAAAATGGATCAGGATAATGTGCATTCATAAACACATCACATTGAAGATTGTGATCTCCTTCTTGTAAGTGAATCAAAGCTGGTTGAAACAAATTAGACGTCCTTTTTTTCTTTAAAGTAAGAAAATGGTGGCAGCACCACAGCACAATTAATAAAAAGTGGTCTTTACATCAGCATTTGTGGTGAACAGCGATTATTTCTCTGAAACAAGTAACCTCGATCATTTGGCTTGTAAAAAAAACTTTTTTATTATCGTTGTTTTTTTCTTAAGGTGGACAACAACAAGTTCTGCCAGAAAGCAAGAGAGCTGCAAACCAAAATATCCAGTCTGAGCAGCCAGATGGCTGATGCAGCCAATCAGAACAAAGTAGAAATAACCAATCTCCAACTGGATGTTGAGGACAGTATCGTGAACATAAAACAGTTTGTGTCCAAGATCGCTATGGACTGGCACAATCGGTAAGCTGAAAGGAGCGTTACGTTGTCATTAAATGTTTCTAAATTGATATGCGTCAGTGGAAGTTTTCACTATTAATTTGATTTGTGCCATCATCATGTGTGGCATAAATGTATGACACCCTCTTGTGTGGCATTATTGTTTCCCTTTCTACTGTTTACTTTCGTTGGATGTACTTGTACAAAAGTTTGATGTTAACATGGATGAATAAACTGAAATGCTCCTTGCCTGGCATACATTTTTTTGCTTTATCGCACTAGGAATTATACCGAAACAGACAACAGACACAAGAATCTTTTGCTTAAGTCTACTATTGACCAAATTCACCAGACGCCACCACACATAAACCTTGGTTGTGCCATTTTGGGGGGTCATGTTTCCCTATACGGTACTGTGCAGTGCGCATTTTGTCTAGGCAATGTGTGCGCGGTCAGACCCGCATTATAACCTTTACATGTAATTTGACTTGCAATTTGGCAGACCATGTGGAAACAAACAGTAGCCACAGTTGACATCAGTGCAGGGGTTTCAACAGTCAGACTCTTTGCGCTTTGTTTTTATGTTTAGGTTCAGTGAGTTCATCCAGCAGGAGAAGGAACGAAACAAGAGGAAGAGTAGCCCGTCGCTTTCTCGTCAAGACACCGGCATGGCCGCAGCAGCAACCGCAGCCATCAAGGAGATAGAAGAGGTAACTTCACCCAGCCCCCCGCCCCGCCCCTAACTTTGTTGCTATGGGTCGACCAATTAGAATCGAGGATTCAAGCTCGCTTGAAGATCAATTTTCATAGACTTATCCATTTTAAGGACATTTTCATTGCCCTGTACCAGTGGTTTATGCGGTTATTGAGATGCATTTATGCTTCCATACTAGTGTGACTAGGCCTTTACTCGCATCAAGCTGGGGCCCGTATAGTGCCTCTGATGCATATAACATTAAAGCTGGGCATGTCTGCAACCCACATGCACTCGTGAAGTATAGAGAAATATGGCCATCTTGCATATGGATGGAGAATTGTTGGTTTTTCGATGGGTAATTCTGTTCTCTTATTTGATCATTTTCAGGGTTCGCCGAGTCACACTGCTCCTTTGAAGTCTCCGGGCAACCGTGCCTCTTACCCTCCCGCCACCGCAGACCAACCAGCCGCGCCTTACGGGTCTAGTTTGCCACTGATCATACCCCAAATGGCATGTCAGGAATTGACCAATCTCCCACCAGTTGTTGTCGAAACTGAAGAGAGTTATAATGACTCGAACTCCTCCTCAAATTTGGGCCGATCAAGTTATGACAGCTTCGGTAAGAGATAAATGAAACATGATAGAACATCAGTAACAAGTTTTCCATTAATAATAGTTGCACTTGTGGAGGTAACTTGATATAGTTTAACTATTAACCAATCTCACTTTAACCTAGACAAGAGCATTCTCCGGTGTCAGATGTTTTCTTTTTCATTTAGTATTTGCCTAATGCCTTCAGTTGCTAGGAATTTGAAGTTGTTAAGTTTTCTTTTTATTTCAAAAACTCACTTCTAAACGAATTTTGCGATGGTTCTTTACAAAGCAATTTGCAGCACGAAACTCAGCATGTCCCAGTTTTGTGGCAGTCTTGTTCCCATAACACATTGTGATAAACATACCACAGTATGACGCGAAAATGTGCCAGTCTATCATGGGGAAAAAGGGCCGTTCTTTGATTATCATGGTTTGTGCAGAATGACACTGTGCATGACAAACAAATGCATGAAAACAGCATTATTCTTTGCATCGTCACATTTTTGTTAAGTTGAGCTTTTTTGTTGCAACTTTATACATTACTTCTTTTCTCTTTTTGGAAAAATCTTACAAATTCCTTAATATCAATTTATCTAATTAAGAACACCCCTCCTCCAACGATAAAATAATTGAGTATCAACATGCACATTTTGAAAGTAGATATTCGTTATCAAGTTGTCAAGCTTATTGGAATCTTTTCTAAAACTATCCAACCATCAAAGTGTTATGGTGTGTCAAATTGGGGAGCCAGTGATTCTTTAACTTTTAACCTTTTAGTTGATATCATAAAAGCTAATGACAATCCAATTTCAATTTATAACCACACCGAATAGAGAATTGTAGACACTGCAAAACAAATTTTAGACGTAAACAAATCAAGAATAATATATACTAGAGGGAGAAGAGTAAGTTTTGAGACATTTTCTTGAAGCTTGGGTTTGAGACGAGACGCCTGTCGAACAGACAAACACAACACAAGAAAAAAAACAGAGAACAGATGGAAAGACAGGGTGAACCAAGACACAAAAATTACTCAGAGCGTAATTAAACAGGAATTGGGCATAATGTAGAAAAGAAAACATTTGCTGAAGAACCAACTTGAACAAAACTATCAGATATTCGTTGTCCTGTAAAGGTCAAAGGTCTTCACACTATTTCTTGATTGATTAACAAGAACTGGGTCAAATTTCATGGCTCTGCTTACCACGGAATTCTGTGCTTATGCCGCCCTCTAAAGCACATCGTTCTATGGAGGCATAGGTGCAGAATTCCGCAATAAGCAGAGCCATGAAATAGGGCCCTGGTTGTCACTGTGTAGTGCCTCTCTTGTAACCTATTTTTGTCATTCACACTTTTTATGGATTCCTTATGTTTGCATCTTCCCTAAAAACAACTGTATTTATCAAGCTGTAGCCATGTTGATGGTCACATAATTAAAAGGTTAAGGCCGTATTGTGAGACCCTCTTACCTTGTGAGACCCTCTTACCTTGTGAGACCCTCTTATCTTGTGAGACCCTCTTACCTTGTGAGACCCTCTTACCTTGTGAGACCCTCTTACCTTGTGAGACCCTCTTACCTTGTGAGACCCTCTTACCTTGTGAGACCCTCTTACCTTGTGAGACCCTCTTACCTTGTGAGACCCTCTTACCTTGTGAGACCCTCTTACCTTGTGAGACCCTCTAACCTTGTGAGACCCTCTTACCTTGTGAGACCCTCTTACCTTGTGAGACCCTCTTACCTTGTGAGACCCTCTTACCTTGTGAGACCCTCTAACCTTGTGAGACCCTCTTACCTTGTGAGACCCTCTTACCTTGTGAGACCCTCTTACCTTGTGAGACCCTCTTACCTTGTGAGACCCTCTTAAAGCAAATGCGAGGTCATTTACGTGATTCAAACAGGTACTCGCTGTTTTCCAATTGTGACGCAAGGATTTTCACCTCGCTTTTTGCAACACACCTGAAGTATGACCTGGGCTTGAAACCCCCTTACTCTTGGTACCATTTGCTAATGAGTTGACCAACCATTCAAAACCAGTGTGTGTGTGGTGGAGCAACTGTGCGCAGAGTTGTCTGTTTCCTGTGCAGATGCATTCACCACATGATGTTATATTGCAGGCTGGCATAGTGCATACATGTCTTTCAAAACAATGTGAATGGAAATGTGCAAACTCTCAGCCAATGGTAGGTCTTCCTTTGACCTCATTGAGGGCGCTGTTTGAGCTTGTGACGCCATATGCATGAGGTCTAATGAGTGGGCAGACAGTTCTACTGAGTTCTACAGAAGGTCTTAACGGTTCATGGTTCACTAATCCCCACCCTTCCCACACACACACTACTAACCAGCACAATCATCCTCTTTCTCTCCGTGTGGTATTTTCATCGATCACAGACACCATGTTCCCAAGGCCTCGTGCTTATCTTGATCAACTCAACATAACTAACAGGCCTAGCTATGGGATATCTCCAGGCATGTACGCTGGTCTGGCCTACAGACCCCTTACGGGGCCACCCGATGATACTGTTGATGATGAACTTGCCATCGTTGAGATGCCAGATCCGGAACCAGGTCCTTTAAATATTTCTTTTGGTTTATGTTTCTTCTTTTCTGTGGCTGAACGGTGTGCTTTTTCTTTTTTGCATCACAATTCTGAAGGTGTTTCCAAAATATTTCCATTCATTTAGTTGAAAATGCGCTCTGGGATTTAACTGTATTGATTGTTTATTGAATTTAGGACAGTTGTTCTTTATTCCAAGTAACAAAATGTAATGATCTTTGTCTAAATATGCCACATATTACAATGGAATTGGTTCGAAGACTTCAGAAAACAATCGCAAAGCTGTTTTGTTGGGATTGGGGGTGTCAGGGTTTTTTAACCATGAAAGTTAACAACTTAAGCAAGCAATTAAAGCAAATTTTTGAAATGATACCCTTCTGAAATATTTATACATCTTGGGTAATATTTCAGTAAAAACGAGTCCCTTACCAACAAAGGTTGCTAAATATTTTAATATCTTGGGTAATTTTTTAGCAAATACTAGTCCCGCCCCAACAACAAAGGATGCTCGACCCACCCAACGGCCTCCTACCAAAGAGGTCAGTGTCACCCAAGTGCCTAAGTCCCCTGTCAAGGGAGCCACTGCAACCTCAGGGACTACAGCGGAAGATACAAGCAGCAAAGAGAGCGGTAAACAGTCCACCGTTGTCACCTCGTCCGACGGTATGTCATCTTTGTTTATTGCAACCAATTTCATATTGTAAAGCCCAGTGAACAAATTGTTTTTCCTGCCAGCGCTCTCCCGGGGCCCAATTTCATAGAGCATAAAATATTGCTTAAAAATGTTCTGCTTTGCAGAAATGAGCAGGATACCAGTGACAAATTGTACATAATACATGGTAGTTTGGCTGGTAACCTTATTCTGGAACGCATCGTTTTGTTGTGCTTAGCTACTTTTTGTGTTTAAGCAGCTCTATGAAACTGGGCCCGGAAGTTTTCAAATCTGTGGGGCATTATTCTCAATCCAAATTTTGGAAGTTTGTCCAAAGCACTCTGAATTGAAAAAAAGGTCCTCGGAATGTTTTCTACTTGGTGTTTATCTTTGGTTTTAAAAAGCTCTACTGTGCAAATCTGGAAAATTGTAAATGCTGTGATCTTAATGATATTTGAGAATTTGATCTAAAATAAATCAAACAAACAATCATAGCTAGGTCGCTGTCTTTGCTAGGTTGCTGTCTTAGCTAGGTCACTGTCTTAGCTAGGTCACTGTCATAGCTAGGTCACTGCCTTAGCTAGGTCACTGCCTTAGCTTAGTCACTGTCATAGCTAGGTCACTGCCTTAGCTAGGTCACTGTCATAGCTAGGTCACTGCCTTAGCTAGGTCACTGTCATAGCTAGGTCACTGCCTTAGCTAGGTCACTGTCTTAGCTAGGTCACTGTCATAGCTAGGTCACTGTCATAGCTAGGTCACTGTCATAGCTAGGTCACTGTCTTAGCTAGGTCACTGTCATAGCTAGGTCACTGTCTTAGCTAGGTCACTGTCATAGCTAGGTCACTGCCTTAGCAAGGTCACTGCCTTAGCTAGGTCACTGTCATAGCTAGGTCACTGCCTTAGCTTGGTCACTGTCATAGCTAGGTCACTGTCATAGCTAGGTCACTGTCATAGCTAGGTCACTGCCTTAGCTTGGTCACTGTCATAGCTAGGTCACTGTCATAGCTAGGTCACTGTCATAGCTAGGTCACTGTCATAGCTAGGTCACTGTTTTAGCTAGGTCACTGTCATAGCTAGGTCACTGTCATAGCTAGGTCACTGTCATAGCTAGGTCACTGCCTTAGCTAGGTCACTGCCTTAGCTACTCACTGCCTTAGCTAGGTCACTGCCTTAGCTAGGTCACTGTCATAGCTAGGTCACTGTCATAGCTAGGTCACTGTCATATAAACGATGATTTTAACTTCTTTTGGTAGGGGCAGATCAGACAGATGCCTTTTTTCCATCCAAGGTGGACCAGGCTCAGTCCACCCAGAGCTCTTCCTATAAAAGCAAGCAAGCTAACAGTGCTATGAAGGCATTCTTCAGTACGCTCATGTCAAGTAGTGATATGGCACGAGTGGATACACCCTAGTGAGTATAGATTAACCTATTGACCCCTTGAACGCACGACACACGCTGCGACTGTGCCATGCTCGCCATTTTGGGAGTCAACAGGTAAGCAGGTGAACGCCGTGTTTTGTAAAATTTGCACTACACTGTATAACACACGGTGACGTTGACTGCCAAAATGGCGCAACCAAGATTATTGTGATGATGACGTCGGGTGAATTGGGTCAATTGTAGGGTCATTTGCATTTGTCTTGTATCTTGTTTTTCTACCATTGCTTGGATGGTTTAGTCAGGTACGTTCTAAGCGCAAAAGAATGTTCCTGTAGGCCTACGCCTGCAATCCAGTGGACCGCCAGATCGTTCTGCTGGATCCCGCCATTGTGCCAAACTACGGAACATTCCTACAAAAAGGAATATGCGCATTCGCATTTTGAATGGTCCAATACTCAGGCAGTCCAAGTATGCCGCTTGAATACTTAACCAGTCCTATTAGAACATTCCTAGCATTCTAACTTAACAGACCCTCTCTGGAATCACGTCACATGGGTGCTAGTAATTTTCAAGTCAAGTCTTATTCTCTGGGTTTTTTAATTTGTTAAATTTATTTTACTTTCATGACTAAATTTACTTACCAAACAATATGATATACTTTTTATAGTAATAAACTATGTTAAACTGAAGCATTTGAAAAAACTGATCCACGCACACGTAAAACTCAATGTGGTTGGAACGTACTTTGTCCCGGAAGTTTAAATACACGCGAGACTTGCACAGTCTAATGGTCTTTGTTATTCTTTTACAGTCCACCAGAGGAGCATCACATCTTACCTCAGTGCACTGTAACGCCAGTCATCATATACGACCAGGAACCAAGCTCTATTATTGCTTATGCTTTGAGGTAATTACAATATACCACCAGGAACCTAGCTCTATTATTGCTTATGCTTTGAGGTAATTACAATATACCACCAGGAACCTAGCTCTATTATTGCTTATGCTTTGAGGTAATCACCGTATACCATAGTGAAGTTTGACACAGTGTCTGCGATCCGGGTACTTGGCTTCTTTTTGGGGCATTAGTGAGGAGTGCTATGAGCCAGTTGTTTAGAAGTAAAGAAGGTTTTCAGGTGCAACTGGAACAAATTAGTAATTCCTTTAAAATTATAAAACATGCTAGGCCACAAATGAAAGCATAATACGATTATTCACTTTTGAATTTTCCATGTAGCTCTGAGCAGTACAAAACTCAGTTGTATGACCTCCAGCAGCCTGGCCTACTTCCACCGAATGAGGCGGCTGCACAGGCAGACTCACTGTCTGATCTCAGGAAAACTAGCCCCATCCTTAGACGTAGTGCGCCCTTCGAGGTCGGCCAAGGACCGAACGACGGAAAGGACCATCCGAAACGGCCTCAAGTTACGCGTATGTATCCTTTCTCTGGTTCCATTTTGCTTTCGAATCGGGGTCTCGATTTTTATCAAGCTGTTCAGCAGAAAAGCCTGGAGTGCTGTACAAAATTATTTGATAGGCAAAGATTAGCAGGGAACTAGTCAAGCACATAACCTTTTGGCTAGTTACTACTATTTGCTGAGCTTCATTTTCCTGCTTTTTTAGCCCTCTTTTCTGCAGAACAGCTCGATGAAATGGGGCCTTGGGCTGCTAATTACTTTAAGCAAAGAAATTAGTGCCTGTGGTTCCAGAAATTTGTACCCTTGTTTAAGCATAGTGAGAACAGCAGAGGACAAGTTCGCACAGCAAACATTTGTCAACTAGCGGCTAATTTTAACAGACACTTGTGCCTATAAAACATGTGTTTGGTACCAGGAAATACCAGCCTTTAGCCAACGAATGGTCCTTGTGCAAACTTAGCCAAAGTAACTAATTTGCTTCTGTGATTGCATAACCAAGGTTCCCCACTTGAGCAGCTAGAAGAAGAAGTTACATTCATTGTAGACCATTAAACGATAAGAGAGTTTCAATGGGTAGACAGTGCCGTGAAACTTTGCCCAGACATGACAATACCAGAAGAGTTATTCGGAGGATTTGGGACTGTCGGGAACCCAAGGATTTATGCCATTTTTGACACTTTTTTGATAACATTGTCATTTGGTTTACAGGGAAGACCAGCAAGGGGGTCATTTCATTCCTTCGTAGCAAGATTCCGGAAAACTCCAGCAACAGCTCTGTCACCACACAGCATAGAGAGGATAGCCACTTCCCTCATGTAGATGCTGTGCAGTATCACAACCCAAGTAACGATGAAATATCTATGTCTTCAACTTTAGACAGTAAAGGTAGTTAGATTACTTGCACTTAATAGCCAATGTGCCGAGCTGCCTTATTATCGTGTAAGTGCAAAAACATTGTGTCGCCTAAGTTTGGAATTGTGAAAATGTTGTATCTCGCTTAAATTAGCCCGGGTGTACACATGAAACAAGTACGCGCCGAGATACAACGTTTTTGCACAGAGCATTTTTTGCGTGAGATCCAATGTTTTTGCAAAATCTGGATGCAACGTTTTTGCACTGATGCGTGTATGAGCAACACTTGCAGTTACGCTTTGTGAATGTGAAAAAAACAAAAGAAATTTTGTTTGGGCAAACTATGGGATATTGACCGATTCTTTCTTTACATTGAACTTCACATGATAGAAGAACTTTGGGCCAAAGGTGTTTGCGTGTAAGCAAAATTGTGTGCTTACTTAAGCAGAAAGATGTGTTTTAACACCACATACGAAGTGTGGACTTGAGAACAAAAGAAGACCACATAATGTAGGGACTTTAAACTCTAAGTGGACTTACACACATCCACACAGTGTTTTGTGACAGTGTTGAAGAATAGGATTTTCCTAAGTGTACAAAACAAAGGAATGTCCACTGAGTGACTGCAACACACGAGCATAAGTGTATTTCACAAAGTTTTCGAGAAAATTTCACAATGAGTTAGTATTTTTGTGCGGCTCATTTGTCGCCAAGAGCCAATCGGCAAGTTAGCATGCCTCTTGCTTAGCTATAGAATTTGGCCCAGGCTTTAAACTTTTGACTTCTATGTTATAACATCTTTAGGCAACTCGGTTGGGACTTGAACCCAGAGCCTCCTGGTACTAGCAGTATCACAACTGGGCCTGGCAGAAAATTATGTCCTGATGAAAAAAGCAGTTTGCAGATCTGAAGCATGAGTTTTTGCAGTTTCCGTTAGGAAGTTTTGGCGACAAATTTCGTGCAGACTTTCTTTTCCATATTTCTCTCTTGTTTTCCTCCCTCTGGCTGTGCTCCAATGTAGCGGCGCCCGTCACAATTCAGCTTCTCAGCTGCAAGTACGGATGATTAGCCGCACAAATTGATTTTTCCGCGAGTAAAACAATTGAGATTGTTCATTTCAGACGAGATAGACTTTGATTTCTTTTCATCAAGTGGAGCAGAGAAGAGAAACATCCTATCACCGCACATTGAATTACGTAAGTAAAAAAAATTAAGAAAAGAAAAGGCAGCTACGTCCAACTCCAAAATATAAAAAATGAGTAGTCTCAATCTGGAAGCTCATTGATTATGAAGTTTATACTTGTGCCAACCATCCACAGAAATATTTCAGTCTGAAGTATTGTCAGTCAAGAATAAAGACATTTGACGCATAAAAGTTCTTCGTTCTTCTGCTAAGTCCCTCTTTAACTGTCCCAAGGACAACATCAACCTATGGTGATCGTGCCTTTTCCGACCCTGTGCTCCTAAACTCCCACAAATGATGTAGCATGACTGATGACGTCACAGGGCATTTCGCAAGTCTTTCTAAAAAAAGCACTGGAGAAGGGTATTCAAAATTATCAGGGGTTTTTTTTTTTCTACAATTAAAATCTGTTTACTTTACTCTCATGCGAACTCAATGTCCTTATTGATTGAACACATTTTAACACGTTGACTGCCGCCTACGAGTATATTCGTAGTAACAGGTGTAACGGATTCTGCCACTACGAGTATACTCGTAGCGAATGAAGGGGCTTTGTATTGTTAATTGAAAACACTGGCATCACTGAGCACGCAACAAATACGCTTCTGGCAGTGGTGAGGACATACATCCTTAGAATGTGTATGTTCAATTTTTTTTTTGTATAGTAGCTATTTGGTATGCACGCATGCGCACTGCACTTGGCAAATGGGAATGCCCTACGAATCTGTGACCGGCAGTCAACGAGTTAAATGAGTTTTTAGCAAAGATCACATGTTGCCGCTTTTCGTTTTTTAAGCTGGTCTTCCAATATCTTCTATGCAGAGTTCACTGACGCTGCAACCAACACGCAGTTCTTTTGTCTGGTCTACCACGCGGACCAGTTCCTCCAGCTTCGCAAGTATGTCTTCCCGGCCGGTGAGGAAACCTACATCAGATCGTTGTCGCGCTCGGTCACGTGGCTCGCGCAGGGAGGGAAATCTCGCTCAAAGTTCCTCAAAACGAAAGGTAGGATCGTCTGTGTAGTTGACTATGATCAGTGATTATCGTGTATGATTTGTAAGAGATGATAATTTGCAACAATTTTTATAGATGTTGGTTTGCATTGGGGACAGTAAAGAATATATTTGTGTTTTACCCATACATCGATTTGTGTTAAGCACTGTATACTTAATACTCAGATATGTTGTTTGTAGATTAGTGCATTAATTTTACAAAGTAAATGCACCTTTATGCCACAAATTATTATTGTGGTGTTTTTTTGTACGTGTCTTTTCCTTTACAGTTGTAAATATTCAAACTACAAATAAATTCTTTATTTGAGAGGTTATTGTCTTTTAGTAATTTTACTGCATTTGACCACTAACCACCAAAAATCATCCAATGGGTTGATTGATTAATTTGCTTTTGAGTTCATGGAGTTCATTTTGTATTTATAACCAGCCAAACAAACTGTTGTTGGCACAGTGCTATGAATACCAAGTCTAATTGTTTGTGTTTTGATTTACTATTCTATTGTTGTCTCTGCTATACTATGGTTCTTTGGCAAAATATGTATGAGCTATAGATCTAACCTCATCAGACTTGATATTCTTCCTACTTTATAGTCTGATTTCCGATTTTTTAGCCCGTGGAAAAATCTGTAAAATTGTGATTAAATAGCCTGAAATGTCTATTATAGCCTACACCATGTGTACTTATGGGTCAGTCCTTGTACTCCTACTTTGTAATATTCCTACTATTTTCTAAGGACCAAATATGGCCTGTTGCATGGCTCTGCTTACCGCAGAATTCTGCGCTTACGACCATAGAATCACACGCTTAGCAGAGTACTGTAAGCACAGAATCCGGCGGTAAGCAATGCCCTGTTTCAATGTTTGCATTTTGTCTGCACCTCACCCCCGGACAATAGTTTGGGTTGGATCAGAGACTGAGGCCACTAACGACCCAATTCCTTTCATTTCAAACATTTGTCTACATATTTGTGTTTGCTGACTTTTTTCCCCCAATATTTACCTTTACGTAGCGTTCAAAGTTCAAGTTTATTCAAAATCATTAAAGAAGTATTTTTTATTTATTTATTTTAATGTGTTATGTAATGTTGTACACAGATGATAGGTTCGTGCTGAAGCAGATATCTCGTCTAGAGTTTCAATCCTTCAAGGAATTCGCCCCGCATTATTTTAAATACATTCAGCAGGCGAATACTGAACAGGTAACTACTTATTCTTTATTCGTAGTAAGGGGGCTCAGTTTTGGTTCAAGCTAAAGTTAAACACTGTTCATGACACTCATGTCCTTGAGCAAGGCATTTAACCATAATTGCTTCTCTTAACCCAGGTGTATAAAAGGTCCACTTGCGCAACATTTATTGCGTAAGTTGTGCACCACTATTACAAGAAATCTTGCACAAGTGAACTTTAGCGGGTCGCTTTGAATTTTGAAAAAACGGCTCAGTGCAGGCTCTGTTACTCTTGTTAAAACAGCCATTAAAACATAAAAACCCCTTGGAATTTTCCTACATCTGTTAGAAATTGTTCGTTCTCCAATATTTCAGAGACCGACGACACTCGCCAAGATTCTTGGCGTATACAAAGTGGGTTACCAGAACCCCATCACCAACACGGCTCAGAAGCACGTTCTGCTCATCATGGAGAATCTATTCTATCATCGGGATATGGGTCAAGTCTTTGACCTCAAGGGGTCAATCAGAAATCGTCACGTTAAGACGACGGGACAGGAGCAGGACTTGGTGCTGATGGATGAGAACCTCTTGAAACGTTAGTTGTTCATCGTTACTCTCTCCCTGCCTTCCCTCTTCGTCTACTAGAGTAGGGTTGTCTCTGAATTCCCACTACAACAAAAATTCCTTAAGAAATGACTTTTTGTTTTGTTATTTGTGTTTTACCCACACACCGATGTGTGTTTAATAAGCATTGTATACTCGGCCAGAACTCTGCAAGGTTTTAAACGGCCAGTTAAGACTGATTCACCACTCTTTTATTCCCTTTCTTAAGTACCTTCCAATAAGAATATCCAAAAACCTTTAAAAGTTGAGAACATACCTGACAGTTTAGCCCCAGCTCGCCTCGACTCTGCCTTGAATTTCTGCCCATGTTGAGCGCCAAGTGGCTCCTCTCGCAAGTTTCGAACTTGCGCGCGTAAGTTTCAAACTATCGCATGCAAGTTTGATATCATCTGATATGCTCCCTCTTTTGATGAAATTTCCTCAGGCCATGTTTAAACACTCCCTACTGTGTTTAAACATGACCACGTGATCTCCTCTCGACCAATCAGAATGGGTAAACTGTACCAGGTATCCATGAATAAAATATTTAAAAAGAGCTAGCTTCGTAATCTCCCTCCGTTTTAAAACCGTGTACCAGGTAAACCACAATTACTACCTGTAATCACAGTCCACTTTCCTTTTTCTCAGATATGGTGGATTCACCACTATTCATACGCAGTCACAGCAAGGCAGCGTTAGCGATGGCTGTCCACTATGACAGCATGTTCCTTGCGAGGCACTTCATCATGGACTACTCGCTACTGGTGGGTCTGGACGCGACAACTGATGAACTTGTAGTTGGTATCATCGGTAAGTAATCCATGTTTTCCCTGAATTGGGAGCCACCAACGATAAACCACTAAATGATAATAATGATAATTAACTACTTATTTCTTTGGTTTCCTATTCTAATGGCACTCCACCACAAGCCTTGGCTTATTAGTCATGAAAATATTTGTCATGAAAATTAAAATCTGATTTTGATGGAGGTTTTTTTTTTTAATTTGTTTCTAGATTACATTCGCACATTCACGTGGGACAAGAAGCTGGAGATGATGGTGAAATCAACAGGAATTGTCGGTGGACAAGGTATGCCTCCCCCGATGATAAAATAAAGTTTGTGTTTGAGGGGGGCTTGCACTCGACAAGCTTTGCTTTTTGTTAACCTCCTCCAAATCTTTGCTGATCTTCTGTTCTAAGCATACCGTTGTTCTTGTCCTATTTACCTTAAAACATATTTTATTAATTTATTTTTATTTGTACCTTTATGCATAGATGTTAAAACGTATTTTATTAATTGATTTGTATTTGTATCTTTTTGCATTGATGTTGAATTAAAAGGAATTAAAAGGATTGAATGTTAAAAAAGATATTGACAAAATAGGGAGACTGTTGACATAGTTAGATAGCTCAGTTGGTAGAGCACTGGCCGTTAATACGGAGGTCGTTGGTTCAAATCCCCCAATTTTATTTGTGGCTAATTGCTGGATTGAATATTAAGGCAGAACTTTCTTTTTAAACTATGAAGATATGATATTTGTATTGCATTTTAGTAGTATTTATGTGAGCTGGGATCCATGGGAGATCAGTTAGGGTTTCATTTAATGAATGAAGCACCCAGGATAATTAGGAAATAAATAAATAATTAGATAAACAAATAAATTAATCCTAGGTTTGCCACTGGTACAATGTATGAATAACCCTCGAAAAACTCATTGTCTTGCAGGTAAAATGCCAACAGTGGTTTCTCCGGAGCTGTATCGAACTCGATTCTGCGAAGCAATGGATAAGTATTTTCTCTTAGTCCCCGACCGCTGGACTAATTTAGGATCAGAATTTTAAGTTAAACCGGGATTTCAAAGTGTAGTCTTTCACAGCTACTACTACAAATAATTGGCTTTTTCAGTTGAGAAAGTATATGAAGAAATTTAGGTGTGTCTTTTTTTCTTGTGGGACGACGGCACCGTAGTAGGTATTGAGGCACACACTTGAAAAGAAAGTATCCCTACAAAGAAATTGTACAATTCATTTCATTTTAGTTTATTATTACGTCCGCTAATATCGACATTAAATTCCATTTTGCAATTGAAATATGTACATATATAAAATGGTATATTACGAACTACAAATTGTGATAGATTTCAAATGAAAAAGTACAAACATATATTTACAATTTATTAACAAAGGATAAGCTCGCAGAAGAGCCATCCAGCTTTTTTGTAGTTTGTGACAAGAAGTTCCGTCTTGCCAGGTATCTGCAGACTCCACCGAGTGACAACATTTGCTGACTTCTTTCACTTATAAATGCATACAGATCAGGTGTGTTCATAACTTTCAACAATGAGAAAACAAAGGAATAATCAAGGAGTTTTTAAGGAAGCATCAATCTGCAGAGCGTAGCAGAAAAAACACTGCAGGTGGTGCATTTGGACGGAGACAATTTCTTCGGAAGTTCGTTAGTGTAAAATTATGAATTAACCATTATAACAAAAATTGTAACTCAGCACTCACATAATTTAGTACTCTTAGTAATATTTGGTGGGATGAATTCAGTTGCATATTATAATTTTTCTTGTTCTATTTATGTCATACACAATCATATAAAAAAACACTTGTGTGTTGAACTACGTGCATCAATACCCCTTGCAAAGATTTACATAAAACACTCTCAAAGAGTGGAAATGTAAAATCAATCAACTTTGCTCGACGCAAGACGTTGATTTTCAAAGAAAAACAGATGAAAATTGGCTTAGGATGAACTATTAAAATAACCAATAATAACCTATTACTTGAATATTATACATAGGTATCGAATTTTATAACAAGTAAACATGGCTATGCCTTTTTGGGGCAACTTAGATGCTAGCGCATGCAAATGGCATCTGTTTTCAATGCAGTTAAGATGTAGTGAAATCTCCTGCAGCAGAAACAGAATAGCCATCGCTCGAATAGTTGCTGCGGCAAATAGCAAAGAAAAGAAGGCCCAAGTTGGTGGTGATGATGTCAGACCGTGGATGGCTCGGCCCCGTTTTTTTCTGGTCTTGGTTTATGTTTACAAACATTCCCGAACCGTTCCGATGTTTAAATACAAAATGACCTTTACTTAGGCCTTGAGTGTACACATACAACAAAAAGAGCAAAATACCAAGCCTACACTTTGGACATAAAAATTATGCAGGAAAAACTTGGGGACTGTTTTGTTGTGACTAATTTCATGTTGTTCTTTCTTAATGTAAAGCATAGACAGGCTGATATCCATAGAAAAGCTTATATATTCTTTTATATTAAATAAATTTTCTGCATATTTGTTTGAAACTTGAGCTCTTAAAGCTAAGAAGCACATAGGTAATTTTTTTTTACAAATTCATTTTCTCTGCAGATATCATAGGGGGTATTTTTACAAATTCATTTTCTCTGCAGACATCACAGGGGGAACCATGCAATAACACTATACATGGCGCTATACATTGCCTGGTAACCTGCGCATCAACCCTAACCATCTCAAACTTTCTAAAACCCTAATCAGGGAGTTGTCCGATCTTGTTGGATTTGAGACTGCATTCCCAACTTCAATTGCATATCAATGGAACAGGCATATACTGATCTACAGTCAAGTACAAACAGTTGAGTATTGAGTAACCATAAAGAAGAGTTATTTGCAGGATTTGGGAGGGTCACTAGCCAATCACGAGATTAGGGTTAATTATTTGAATGTTCAGCAGTTCTATCAGGTGTTCGGTTGGCCTATAACAATACAAATGCTAATATGTATAGTGTGCTTATGAAAGATCAAAGTAAAAGTTTGATTGTTTAGTTTTTTCGAAATGAATATACTTGCCAAGATCAGACTTTTTTATAAAAAATCTGGCAGATGACGATTTCAGAGAATTATATATTTTTATTTTGTTCATTAAATGAAAATATTTGCATATTTTCTGTTTAATGATTCGGTTTTGATCATTCCATATTATTTATATATTATATATTGCATACATATGATGTTCAAACAGGAAGATATGTTTATGAAATAAAAAGTAAAGTATATGGAAACAGTTCATGGCCCTCGTGTTTGTGTTTTCTGAAAGTGAAACTTCTGATCTGACCTCGTTCACATTTTTTTGTTCAGATCTAATTAATGCCGACATGCCGTCCCGTATTAACTTCCATACCAGAGTTCTGTGTTGCAATTATGAACCTGAAATCAAGTCATTTTAATCAAATTACAAAATAAGGAAGTAGAATTTACATGAACAGTTGTTTTTATTTTGTAATTTTAAAACAAAAACCTAATTCAGTTACGGTTTTGTTTCGAGTCATATTTTGTGTACTCTGCATAGTTACGCTCTTTGTTCATTGACAGTGAATAGATAGACGGAGATTATCCAAGTTTACATTTGAAGTTTTTCATGATTTGCAAGGCTTTACTGAGGAAAGACTCCAAAATGCGTACCCTTGTTTTGCCTGATTTTAATTGAATACATATTACTGCATTAGCCCAAACTAACTAAAGGAGCATCTCAAAGGCCGAACAGTAGAAGCGTTCAAATTGGATCGGTCAAGTGTTCCAGCCGGCGTACAGAGTACAGTCTGTTGGACCGCTAATGCGCATGTTCTCTAGTGTAGGAATGTTCCCGTAGTTCGTCACAATGTCGCGGTCCGGCAGAGCGTTCTTGCGGTCAGCTGGATTCCGGGCGTACGCCCTTGGGGACTGTTCATTTACGCACAGAATATGTCCGACTTTTGAGGTGCTCCCCAAGCTTGACCTATGGCCAGGCGTACCCATTTTTATCAGTTACATATATGCAATAATGCTTAAGGATTCAGCTTCCCATTGCCGAGGGGTTTCAAAGTGAATATCAGTTGTTTGTTCATCGATGGAACAAAAACACTTGACATGTTTCAAAAACCACCTCTCACAATAGAAAAGTTCAATCCGGCAGGGTTTTGGAAACGAAACACTGCAATACTTCCTTTCACTTGGTGCCCTATTTGAAAGTAAAAGTTGCAAAGATATGAGGTGGTTTGTTGACTCGCGTTGTACATGTTCGTTTTTTTTTTACTGTAATACTTTGACTACGAGGACTCCACGTATTGACTGGCTTGGACTTCGTCTAATACGCTACGGAAACTCTCCACGCTGACTTGGCCGTTGTCGGACCTGGACGTCGCAATGTTCCACATTTTCTGGAAGGTATCGTTGTCCATTTGAACCCCGACGGAAGTAAAGATGTCTTTTATCTGACCAAAGGTAAAACAAAGAAATGACCATTTAATAGATGATAAATTTGCATTGGGGATAAAGAATACTGATTTTGTTTTTACCCTAACACCAATGTACGTAGAGCATTGTATACTCGGTACTTTCCCCGAGTCCTGTGAAGGTTTGTTTTTTAAAATGACCAGTCATAGAAAAGTGTTTTTCAAATTTTGTCACAGTGCTTAAGCGAGTAACACCAGGGGTTGGATGAAGTGGTGGAAAGATCCGCATTTCTCTGAAAACGTTGGCTTTAAATTAAGAAGTAACAAATGCAGGACAAACACATGCAAGGAGGGAGTGATCGCTGCAACACCATTACAATGTTTTTGAGGACTCCAAAGTTTTCTAGCCCAGCATGATTTTTCTTTATAAAACACCGGGTGATATAGCCGAACTTTTCATATGTACTAATTCCTGTGTGTGTGATTATTAGATTTCTGAACTCTTTCATGAAAGCAAATGAATTCTGGAGTAAAAACATGATGCCAAAACCAAATTTGTTTTGCAGAACAGGTCCTTTAACGTTTTGTATAAAACAGGCCAACTATGCATTCACATGACTCTTGTCGTCTGCTTTTGGTAAAAAACTCAAAACCATGTACAGATTTTTCATTCAAAATGTCTGCAAAGACTGTCTCTACAAGCAGTCTCTTTAAGTAATGAGACATTCCGTCCCTTCGCTCATCATAATTTGAGAAATTAGCTCAACGACAAAGTTTTGGGGTAATTTACCTGGTTCTGCGGTCTTGCTTCAAAGAAATCCTTTTCGTAGACGCCCCTGTTGCTGTACATGGATGGGTTCACCAAACCGAAGGCATCAGATTCGTCTCCGTAGTTCTTAGTGTCGCTGATTCTTTTGATTCTCGGGGCAGCCAGATCGCTCCGAATCGTGGGAATTCCATACTGTCTATAATCTGCAGAAACACATTTCAGAAAAAAAAAATGAGGATGACTGATTGGGGTATAATTTATGAAAAAAACCTCATGGTCAAACACAATTAGAAATGTAATTGGGATAAACTATTCCAAAGAAATCTTCTCTAGTAGAATGGACATCAATGGTCACCAAACTCCAGGGAGACGGTGATAAATCTTTTGCCCAAGTATCTGGCCCTGGATCTTACCTTTAGTTGAAACCCCTCCGACGACAGCGTTGATCATCGATGCCGAGGTCCGATGCTCGCCAATGGACTGATCGATCTGCTTCTTGAGTGTCCCCACGTCCTCCTCGGATCGCTCCTTGGTTCCGGGGCCTCCACTCCTTGCTGCATCTTGTCCTTCCAATTCAGGAAGTTGGCAACTCGGCGTAGTCGATGTAGCCATCTTTGTTGTTGTCGCAGTAGTGTATGAGCTGCTCCAGGAGCTCGGGCTCAATGGGCAGGTTGAACTGTCCACAGGATGACCTCAACTCCTGGATGTCGATTTTACCGTCTCTATTCTGCAAATTACAAGATTTAAGGATATAGGTCAATAAAAATTGGTGAGATTTATTTTTGTGGTTTGACAGTAAATAATAAGTAGGTTTTCAGCTTTTAAAAAAAGGAAATCATTTTTTAAATTGAAATACCTTGTATGTTTAAATTATTTCCAAATAACCAAACTGTTTGGTGAAGTTAAATTGAACAATATTTTTTTTAATTGATAATTTGATGTAAATGAACCAATCTACCTTATCATAGTGATCGAAAGCTGCCTGCAAATCATTGAAGTTGTGATAGTTTGCTTTCTTCAGTTGTTGCCTGATTGCCGCTACGAGTCCCCTCTCTCGATCGTGGCCCCTCAGATAACTTCCTTCAGTCCTGCCGTGCATCAGATCCCCAGCCCCGAACTCGTCCGGTTTGATCAGGATCCCGTAGGTGTGGTCCGGAGGTACGCGCATGGTCTCCTTGATGGGGTCGTGCACCTGGCCGAGTTGGGGCTGGGTACGCTCGCGGAAGTCGTCTACCCTCTTTGCGACGACTTTGGTTCCTTTATCACTGTGAGTTAAAAAATGGTACATCATGATTGTTAGATTAATACAACAGGGCCCGATTTCATGGCTCTTCTTACCGCCGAATTGTGCGATTGCAATCACCATTCTTCGCCGAATTTCTGCGCTAGCTGTGTAAGCGAAGAATGCCTAGTGATGTGAAATAGGCTTGTCAATGGTGGACTGTCGTAGATTAAATTGATCATACGATTTACACAGTGACTCGTAGGGCTGTATCACCATAGTAATAATAATCAGTCCATCTCAGGCTTCACAATTTGACTGATCGGTTAAATAAATGAGAATAGTAAATGATTGCTAATTAATTCTTATTAATATTTTTATTATCTTGACCTCCACAATAATAATTTGAATTCCAGGGAAAAACTTACAGTTGGTCATTTCGAAGCCATTTGAGGGTGTTCTTGGTGTGCTTTCCATCATTTTCATGAGGTGTTGCAATGCCGAAGAGACTGTCCTTCGGGTAGCGGCTCCAGTTGTAATTCCGATCCACGGCCTCACCAACATGAAACTCGTGATGTGTCTTCTTGTAAAGGTCACGACCTTCTTCGCTCTCCACCATGACCTGTCCGTAGGATTTTTGGGGGCTGACCAGCTCTCCTGCCGTCACGTCTAGACGTAAAAATATAGACAGTTTTCCATTAAATGATTTGCAGTTTAAAAAAAGGTTTCCACAAAAAATCTCTGTTTTACAAGCTGTTCTCATCAAGTTAAGAATGACACCCCTCATGCATAAAGCAGTTTTCTTAAGGCACTGTCACACAGGGCAATTTTTTCAGGCAACTTGGAGGCAACCAACTGCATTGTATGCTAAAGAAACACTAAACACTAAACAACACGCGGGACCAACGACTTTACGTCCCACAGGCCTGGAATTACACGGAGGCCACGGAGGCCATGGCCTCTGTTGCCCCTGGTCTTGGCCCTCGGTGCCCCTCAAAAGGTTTGCCATAGACTTTAAGATTTTCCAATGGAAGTGCCCTTCGGAAAATGAAAATGGCCTTGCCCTCTTTAAGATGAAATTCCAGTCCTGGTCCCATCCGAAAGGTGAAGCAATAACGGTTCAGTGTCTTGCTTAAGGACACAAGTGTCAAGACCGGAACTCAAACCCACACTCTGCTGATCGGAAACACCAGAGCTTGAGTCTTGTGCGCTTGAACGCTCGGCCAACACTCCGGTATTATTATTACTATTAAGTACCAGGCCTGAACATTAGAAACATTGATAACAATGAAGAAGAACAAAGCCCTCACCAAATACGTTCTGAATGCCAAAGGTAGCCTCGTACTTGTCCATGTCCTTGGGCAACCCTGGACTCTGGTCATGTGATCTGCCCAGAGGAGCCTTCTGTTTGCTAAGATATAGCGACGACTCTTTCTTGTCTGCCAGTCTTTGCGTAAACAATGATTTGGGGTCCGTGTTGACCAACTCTCCAGCCTGAGATAGAAAACAACAAATCAAATAGATCAAATGAATGAGTCTTAAAGGAACATTACAGAATTGGTAAGAAAAAAAACTTGTAAAATATACTTTTTGATCACAGATCTACACGGTCTAATGATGATGATAGTAGAAAACATCCCTTGAAAATTTTTTGTCTGAAATGCCATATGTGATGAGAAATTAATAAACTAATTTTCCGATTGGAGTTTATCGCTCAGTGAGCGTTTTATTTATCTGTTGAATCTATATGATTTCATGCAAATGTGTAATCAATTTTTCACTATTTTCTCGTGACCCATATGGCCGATCGATCTCAAACTTCTACAGGTTTGTCAGTTTATGTATATGGTGGATTACATAAAGTGCTTACACTGCCAGCAACTGTTTTGTTAGCAAAACCAATTTTGTAATGTTCCTTTAAGGTATGAATAATATAACTTGTAATTTTTAATTTTTTTCTAAACTATGCAGTGTATAAAACAGGAGTCACTTTAATGTGTTAGATGTAATGTTTTGAATTTGGTGTCAAATGCAAAATGGTTTTTGGGGTTTGTTTGTTTTTTGCCTTTGACACAGAATTCAAAACATTAGTCTGAATCGAAGCGATTGTTTTTATTGCACAGTGTACAACACAAGTTCATATCATTTAATGGGTTTATATTTGATATTTACATAAAGGTTTAACGGCAGAATAATCAATCTATGAATTAAACAACATAAATTGAGGCCCTGACTTCTTTCTTATGCACACTTCAGCTTCATCTGGCTGCAAGTAAATTTAAAAATTGCTTTTGTCTTTCTTTGGTTGGGGATGAATTGGGGGGTTTTTTGGGGGGGGGGAGTTGGGTGTTTTTACAGTTCTTTTACATTGTAAGGAACACATTTCCAACTTGTTTTACCATCCTTATTATTTCAGTAAAGTGAATAATATTCATCATAATCAGACAAAGATTGATTTGCAAACTTACAAAGACTGAGGGTTTTGTTTTGACTCCATGGGTAACCGTGGAGGCAATATCCGGATCCAACGCTTTCCCATAAAACACTCTCCGTACTTGGGGTTCCGCCTGGGTGAAGTTACGGAATTTTTTCACTTGGTCTGGAGTTTGTACCTGAGGGAGAATAACGGCAATATTTGTTGCTGTGATGATTATAACAAAATATTGTAACCAGATGGTTAGGATCATTGCATACAACAAGCAACTTTGACAGGTTAAAAACTTTACATTTCTTAAAAAGAAAAGAAATAAAATAAAATAAAGTATATTGAATGCAGTAATGAAGTTTATGAATGTTACACAAGTGACAAGTTTCAACTACACTACTCACTCGCTCTATGTTAAGACAATCTTTGGTCGTTTCTCCAGCCATTGTGATAAGTTTTCCAGCCTGGTGAGAAAAGGAAAAAAGAATGAAGTCCATTAAAAAAACATGAATTGTGAAATATGCCCCTCATTTAATTTAACTAAAATAACGGCCATTATGTTGTTGTGATGATTGTAACAAAGCTTTTCCCTGCAGCCGATTTCACAAAACTTTGCGCAACTGCGTAAGTCTGCTTGCGCAAGATTTCTTGTGTTTTAGTGGTGCGCAACTTATAAAATAATATGTTTGTCAAGTAAAGTTTGTGAAATCGCCATGATTGGAGGCTGGTCAGAGACTAGATGGTTACAAATTTTTGAAACCGTTACCTCTAGTCTCTACTTAACGATTTTTGCCCTTTTTTTCTTTTTGAAATAAATAAGTTCTTATAATAATATTAAGTTCTAAGAAATACATCAAGCTCTTTTTTAATGACTAATGTTAATGTTGTTAACATAAATTCTAAACATTAATATAAATAATATAAACTTTGTTTTAATTAATTCGATTCTTTTTAACACAAAACACATCCAGACCAGACTTCATTTTCTCACCCAACATGCCAATGCAATTATTGAGAAATTTGACTTTTCTTTGATTGAACATGTTGAATTTTAGGGCAACATTTTTTTTTTAAAGCCAGGCATTTAACAATGACTGTGCATTCTATTTCTAACTCACCGCAATCATATCTGGATTCCTTTCCCTAAACCTGCCCGAGTTACTGCCTATACTTGGCTGTGAATCCAAGCGAGTGCTTAGCGATGGTGCAGAAGACATCCTGGTTTCTCCTGTTGCTGGCTCCGGCATTCTTGTTTTGTGCGGCTGCTTTTATTTTCTCAACAATTCTCAACAACAAGTTTGAAGTTAAATTACTTTTTGATCGTTATACAATTATTTCGCATATGAACGAACTTGCTTGCATCAGACAACACTGTTTTGCAAAGACAGTGAGTGCTCTGTTAAGTCGAGCAAACTTTCTCGATTAAAAGATTGTTGTTGTTTAGTGACTGAACGAGTTACTTTATCTTCATTGCATTACACGAGACAGTGACGTCGATACGGAAGTGTAGCTAATCAAAGCAGTGAACTTATTTACATAGCAACGGCGTAAAAAATATTTTTTATTTGTCAAATTTTTAAAACTATTTTGTATAATTTAGATTTATTAGATCTATAAAATAATTTGTTTTATATTTTAAATATATTTTAAATACGCTCAAACATACAAATTACAGTATTTGATCAAAGATAGTGTTTACTAAAAACGTGTTTTAGATCATGTTTGACCTTTACACCTTTGCTGAACTAACGGATTTTTTCAGTGTAAACGAGATCTTGTGACGAGATTTGCTATGAACGATGTCATCATAGTACGGGTTTCACGCCCTTCAATGAAAGGCCAATGTCTCTTCCTGTAGATAGATGTGTCGTCGCTTCACAGAAACAAAAAAGTTTCTTAAACTTTTTGACCACTTTGGTGAGAATGTGATTTATTTTATTGAGGGATTCAGAATGTATGATTAATGGAAAGCTATATGGGTTGACTTTTATCATTGCCAGGCGTTCCTTTGTTGTGCAAATCATGGTGGCAAATGGACCAGTGAGTTAACGTATACATTTTTTGCATAGGCGGTAATGGGTCGAGTCGGCTGGGGAAACTGCCCATTTACGTACACAACAAACGAAATCAATGGTAGCAATAACTGGCTCTGTATGGGATGATAAGGCGAGATTATGTCACGGGACTCAAAAATTCACGCAGTGTAGAATTACAGACAGCGCTGACATGTCTCTTTTCAAGATTGGGAGTAATAAATTAACACATATTTAAAGTTATTGGGAAATTCACAAATTAGTGTTCTCATTTTTTGAAAATTGAAGTAGGCCTAGCAAAAATAAATGTTGAAGTGTTATTTTCTGATTCCAACAAAAGGGGGTGGTGATTTTTTGTAAATTTGTTACATGTTAAAGGATTTTTGATGTAATGTGCAAACTTGTGTTTTCAATGTATTGGTGGTTTGGAATGAGGTTTTTTTTAACAAAAGCATACATCATCACGTAGGTTGGTAAAAAGGTGTTTTCAATGTTCAACTTATATTTTTTTTATGCAGTTTCTATTTCTACAAATGGGTTAATGTACTAACTAAACTGAGGTCTAGTTCCAGTATTGTTGGTGTGCAGATATTTGTCAAAATAACACACGACAGTCTAAACACCCCCGAGATATAATTTTCACAAATCTTGATCATTTATTTTTTTATAATGATTTACTGTCAGACTGTGCTACTGCTAGGCATACATCATTCATGGCTGGTGTACTTCCATTTATGTTTTTTTTTCCAAGATGGCCGCTTTTACAGGCCATGTCACCCGAGGCAATTTACAGGCAACCAGCTCCAGGCAATCTCCAACAAGAAAACTCATTCACATTTCAGTTCTCTCATTATGTTTCTTACAATATTACTAGTTTATAAGTTACACTTACAGTCAGAGAAATGTCATTTGTGCTGCCAAAGTGTTCCTTGTGCATGCAGTGCAAGTGGTTGCCTCCAAGTTGCCTGTAAACATTGCTCTGTGTGACACGGCCTTTTTTTAGACTATATCATGGATGCCAACTTCCAAAATTTGTGTAGCCTGAAGTACATGAGCTCAATTAGCGTCAATTTTAAATCGAATAGTGCTTAAATTTGCGCGCAATTTTGCTCAACATATGGCAAGATTTTAAGCATGATCTGGAATACATTTGGAAAGACAATAGAAAGACCACAACGTATAGGAAGCGTGCAGCTTCCATAAGTTAAAATGCAAGCGGGCAAGATCAAATTGTATTTTTTTTCTTCATATTTGGCATAAATAAATTAAATTCTTGTTAATTCTTAGTTTATTCATATTTATTTTGGTGTTAGGGTTTAGGCAATTGTTCGAGAAATGTTTGCCGGGTTACATTTAGCTGTCAACTCAAATCACATACTCTGTTCGTTGCATTGTGCTGCATTTGGCAGATTACAGGGCTTTCTGACAAGAGCACTCATCCAGACATTTTTGGGAGACTTAAAATTTAAAAGGTACTTCAGCAAATACAAGACTCGGAGGGTGCTGTTGGTTAGCTGGAGGCCTGCAGGTTATGCAGCCAAATGGAACAGAGGGTTATACGTTGCATTGTGGAGTGAAGTGTTTGATGCCAACCTTTGCACTGAGCAGTGAAACCCTGCTAAATGCACCAATGAATGTGCACTGAAGTTTGCTTCAGACATTGTACATGTCGGTGGGGGCCTATAGTCATATGGAGGTATCTGGCGTTTGTTCACATACCTCGACTCGAAATGCAACGTCAGATGTTAAGGGGTCGATTTCACAAAACTCTTCCTAACTTAGGACTAGCCTTAGGCAATGCTAAGAGATAGGACTAGTCCTAAGTACTGGTCCTAACTTAGGACTAGTCCTATCTCTTAGCGTTGCCTAGGACTAGTCCTAAGTTAGGAAGAGTTTTGTGAAATCGACCCCAGGTTAGCCTAATATACCCTGCTAAATGCAACAAAGTGCAACATATAGGAAGGATTTGAGTTGACTGTCAACTGCAATAAACTTTCAACTTTGTTTTACCAACATGTTCCACTTTCATAAAAGCCTGTTATCTTGTAAGCACACAAATTTGCTTAGCACAAAATAATCTTGCTAAGCAGAAACAGGTTACCAGCCAAAATTCATAGAGCGTACTTTGTTATGACTGGCGCCCCACTCATATTCTGCTTAGCAAAGAAATTTGCTAGGCAGTATTTTCTGCTGAAAAGCTACATGATTTAGCTGTGTTAAGGATATTGGTTGTTTTGTCACAGAAAAAAAAAACAAAGGTCTGGAAGTAATTTTGTGGCTTACCACCCATTGTTTTTGTAATTAGTTTCATTTTATTCATATGTTCATAGGAATGTAATGATTTAGTGTTTCTTTTGTTGCAGACAATTTGCAAATATCTCAGCGAAACTGGATGGGTCCTTTCTCTGTCCACCCCCGCCCCTCTCTGGCCAGCATTGTGCTCCCTAAGATCTGACCATTAAACTGGTACATTTTGAAAAAGTCTATTTCTCCACCAGTGCTCATTGTTTTAAGCAACGCATTATCTATTGGAAACTAGCATTGTTTGCGTACATGTACTTTAAAAATTTGATCCAATTCTAGCTCATGTGAAGAAAAATTCCTCAGTCAGACATGAGGGAGTGTGGTGGGGATGGGTTTATGGCCACTGGCCAGAAATGTGCAAAGAGGATGTTTCAAATAAAGTTCTGAAACTGAATTTGTTTATTCCATTGGGCTTTGCTAAGCAAATGGTCATAGACAAAGCAGGTTTTTGTGGTAAATTTTTAGTGAACTTTGCATAAAATAAGGATCCACTGAAACAAGGGTTTAGCCATGTTTTGGTAAAAGGGTGTAAATATATTTGCTGGAAACTTAAAAACTGGGTGTCCAAACTGTTCACTTACAATTCATTTACGTGTAAATGACGGATAAAACAGGGTGTCCAAAAGACACCCAGACACCCCTCTACATGTAGCTAACACTTTGCACTGAAATTAACTAAGTCGTGCGCCTTGCCACTCGTTTGAGTTAAATCACTCATGCTGAATCACTCATGTCTTGTATTTGTCTTTACCACATGTAAGTTATACCTGACCCTCTTAGGTCTGACCATTCAATAGACCCCCTGGCGTTGCCCACCATCGCTGAGGTCAAAGAGTGGACGCGTGTACGCACCACGCACAACTCTCATCCGATGATAGGCATTCATTAGCCTCGGTGAAGGACACTGTCCACTGTTTGGGTCTTGTGACGCCATATGCAATGGGTCTATTATCATCCACAGTGGTTTTGAAGGAGATGCCGGCCGACAATAATGATATCATGTGGTGAATGCATTCACACAGTACAAACATGTACAGTGTATCAGTTCTGTGCACAGTTGTGTCACCTTACACAACCCATGCACTTGACTGATTTTGAATGGCAAGTCAGTGTTACCAAGAGTAGAGGGAAGGGGGGGTGGTAAAATAAAAGTGACAACAAGTGTAAAGATTTATCTAACAATTTTTTTCTTTCTTCTTCCCCCTTTTATTTTTTTTTGATTTATTTTTTGTATTCAGGAGGCGCACATGTCAAGTTAACTGCATCAAGCTTGTCTTTGCGGAAACACTTACTCACCAACTACTTATCCTGAGGGACCCCAGACATTGAAAAGTCAATTTCCATTGACTTGTTTTGAAATTAAATCACAACTGAGAAACATTCCATCAGCGTTAAAAAGACAAACTACAAAAAAACTGTTGAGAAATGGCAGCAAGAGGCGGAGCACAGAGACCAAATGGTGTACAGGGGAAGATCTGTCAGTTCAAGCTAGTCCTATTGGGCGAGTCGGCTGTGGGCAAGTCGAGCTTAGTCCTACGGTTCGTCAAGGGTCAGTTCCACGAATACCAAGAGAGCACCATAGGAGGTGAGTGAACAGTTTAATGTTCAAACTCTGTACCTTATTCTACGTTAACATGTACACCTTGACAGTTCTCGTTGTTTATGCTGGGCAGTTGCATGTAAATAGACTGTGCAAGTTTTCAGCATATTCAGACACTTTAAGGAAACCTTTGGTTTCAAATTGCTTTAAAATGCAAAGGATTCAAAAACCAACTGTTCAGATTCATGCAATAATTGCATAGTCAGTAGACTGATGTACTAAGGTCCACCCCTTTGTACATTGAGCAGTAGACCCCTTGCATAACTGGCCACCATTGCTGAGGTCGAACAAAGGAAACCTGTAGGTGGCGCGTACACTTCTTGGCCAATGATAGGTCTCCGTTGACCTCGGCGAGGGCGCAGTTTGGGCTTGTGACATCATATGCAAGGGGCCTGTTGTAACCCCAAGTCTTGCACTTTAAAGTCCCATCGCAAACTCGAAACAAACTGCCACATTTAGATTTTCGTGTTGTGCGTTGTGTGGCATCTTGCAGAGGGAAACCCTGTTTGTTTTACTCGCTATCCACGTCCGTACGCACTGTTGATAGAACCTTGGTTTTGGTGGTCGGGGTTTAATAGGTCAGTCTATGCTAGAAGGAAAATGAAACTGTGGGAACAACTCACAGGCATTAAGGAAAGAAATGGGGATTGAAAAACGGTTTATATGAGGGTATCAAGTTTGAGTGTACTTTGTGAATTCTAATAGCCTGAATAAAAGTGTTGAAGGACCATTACGTCTGGACCTGTAGACTGGTCTCTCGTCTATGTTCTTCACCTGTGGCTATTAAAAATGCAAGGCGCCACCAAGAGTTTGCCCTGGAGGTGCCATTTTGTTTTACAGAGCATCAGGAGGGAGAGTGAACTTCCTATGCGGCATGCAGGCTAGACCGGTCCTCTGTCCTTATCCTTGCGGATAAGGACAGGCACCGGTCTATTAACCCTCTTGCTGTCTGACCGTTCAATACCATTCAAGTGGTTTTGAATGATAGATAAACTATGTCAGCCTGCTATATGATACCATAAGGGAATGCATTTACACACTACACAGTTAGTTCTGTGCACAGTTGTGCCACCGTACACAACCTTGGCAGTCGAATGGTTTCAAATGGTTGGTCAACTCACTGGAAAATGTTGCCAAGAGTCACTGACAGTAGGAGGGTTAATCAAAATGATGGTCACTGCTAGACTGGTCCCCTGTCCGACTGGTCACCTATCCGCAAGACCGCAATGGGATGCGAGGTCAAAGGTGCGTTTGTCAGGATTCCTCCAAACGCTCGAAGCCGGTCTCTGATGTAAGTCATGAGCCTCGAAGTGTGACTTCAGATGTTCGGGCTACATGCAGGCCTAATACTTTGATCTTGTAAGGACAAGAGGACTGTGAGGACAGTTTTTCTTTACTAATCTCTACTGGAACATTTCATGGGGCACCAAGACAATTGTTCGCCTCCGTTGCCTGAGCATGCATGTCTCGCTGGTCTTATTCAAATTTAAGTCCTCTCCTGCCGCTTCGCAGGTTGTATCGTAAACTTGGGTAGGATTACTGGCTAGGAGGCAGTTACAGGTTGAATAGCTTCTGACCGGCACTCCCAAAACAAAGGTATTGACAAAATAGGGAGTCCGCCAACATTAGGTAGGGCTAGATAGCTCAGTTGGTAGAGCGCTGGCGCGTTAATCCATAGGTTGCAGGTTCAAGTCCCACTTAGTAAATTTTTCTTGTTCAACACAAAATCAAATTAATTTGTATTGTGGTACTAGTAGAGGTCAGAGACTTTAGTTTCCGAGAAGTTTTCTCTTCTGAGTTGTGGTTTTTTTATACAAGGATTCCCGTGAGTTTGGTTTTATTGGATTGCAAAACACACATTTCCAAACGCATGGCAATCACTGCATACCGACGGAACCTCTGCGGGACACTCAATGTACATCGTGGAATGGGAATTTCCAAATTCAGCACCGTTGTTTTGCTGTTTCAATATTTGGTTGAAACTGCATGTAAACACGTGTCTATGAAATAGAACTCAACTGCTCGGAACGATTTTGCCTGATTAACAAAGTGCGTTATAAAATGTGTCTGTCACTACTAAAAAATCGTCATTCGCTAGTCGGTCTCAGCACTTAGTGTGCACAAAACATGTTCAGTCTAAATATTTTGCAATATTGCTGGATGAAAAACCGTTCGTTGAACTGTCTGCTGAAATGTGTTGAACTGCCTCATATGTGATCTCGAAAAAATACCTCTTTCAATGCGTCTGAGAAGACAAATATTTTGTGTCGCAGAGTACATGTATTAACGATTTTAATTTGAAAACAGAAAGTGAGTTGAATGGGGATGATTTACCAATCGTGTCTATATGAAACTAAAAATTGTATGAAAGAGTTAATACTAAATCAGTACTACACACATGTGTAATCATTGCCACGCCTTTTCAAAATCTTACAAGGCCTAAATTCTTCCCTTTAATAACTGACTGCCACCAGACTAAGACAGGAATAGAAACAGCCCGATTCATGTTAATGAAATAAACTAAGGACAACATGTATTAATAATTCAAGGTAATAACATGAATAAGGGTACTGGACACAACATGTGTACATATGTAGGTGGCCACAGTAGTGTGATTAACGTTTGTTGTTTCAAGCCCTTTTCAATCAGGCGCCCTCTGTATTGAAAACTTGAAATTTATAAATGGGCCTCTTAACTCGAACAAAGCTCTGTAATACCTGTCATAAGAGCATTTATAGATGCCCTGCAGATGTGATATAGTGCTATAACAGACCTGCAGTCGAGCATGTACATGTACACTGTATGTATTATTTTATAATGTAAATCTCGTTATCTGTTTGACTCTTGTGTACTTTCCTGGGGACTCCGCAAAGCTCTTGCCCCCCTAGGTGGCACTTATTATAAGCAGGGCAGTTCTTTTTTCAGAACGAAGTTCTATCAAAGCAGTCTACGGGGACAAAGTAGATATTATCACATGGTGTTAGCACAAACCAAATAGCCTATTGATACCTCACCATGCCATGACTCAAAACATACAGGAGTACATGCATAAATACCAAAATCAATTGAACAATGTACGTATGTTTATTCTAGGTTGCAAAAAATAGTTAAGGGCCTGACGTTTTTGACCCTACATGTAGCAGAGTCTTTTTTGAAGGCTAAATAACATTACAACACACATAAACAGGTACATGTATACAAGGTTGTCAGAACATTCAGAAAAGAGAAGCCACACAATTTGTAATACATATAAGGCTACCCAAGGGTGTATGAGTGGGGAAAATAATGTTCGCCTGACTATCTGATGAGAAATAAATGTATATAATTCAATTACTTTTGAAAAGGCACAGCAGAAATCGATATGTTGTACATTTTTAGCTTAAACTTTTTTGTAAACATGTCATGTTGTGAAGGTATTATGAGTTATTTTAATTATTATTATGAATGAAATCAAGGATGCCTCATACATGTAAGTGAACTTAATCACTGTAGCTCGCAAGCCTGAGGAAACCTGTAAAAAAAGGGTGCTTGGTGTGTAAACAGGTCAACCAGAAACACAGGGGTTAACCCCCTACTCTTCCACAATAATAAGTGTTCTGTGTTCTTTCACATGCACTGCCAATCCTAGTTCACCGAACCTACCACTTAATGTCCAATTCGAAGAACAAAGCAATTAGCAACTATGGTGAATGTTCTTGCTCAAGGACGCAAGTACCATGACCGGGAGTCGAACCCACACTCTGTTAATCAGAAACACCAGAGCTTGAGTCCGGTGGTCTGAACTGCTCTTAACAACCCTTCTATACACTGGTACCACAGACTGCCACAAAGTACCATACCTTCCAGGCTAGCATTGGGTGCATGGGTTTCTGCTGTTGGTGCAGCTGGTATTTGCAGGAAACCTCATGGCTTGTGTTCTGCAGACTAGGTCCTTAGTTACAGTCTCTTGTGGAATTTTGTGGCAAGGGCCTGTTGAGCGGGAGAGAATGCCAATAGTGAAGTGGTTTAATGCAGGAAAAAGCACAACCACCTTCACTGGAACTTAACAAATCTAGGCCAAGTTACCCCAAGTACAATCTGAGAATTCTGTGACTACACTTTGATAGCCAGCAAGGTATGCCACTGTGTGGTGCAGCCACTGTGTTTTCCGCAAGGATCGACAATGGGGCTTTGCAGACTTTCAATTCTCTACTTTTTCCAATTAAAATAGCCAATTTTCTAATTGCAAAAATATTGACGCCTGTAAAAGTTGAGAGCCATGATTGAACATTTAATGGTTTATTTTATTAGATCAGTTTAATTTGTCACGCCCTAGTGGTAGCAAGTTTATCATTCTAATATTGGTTGGTAAATGAATTACCAATTATTTGTTGACCTTTTGAAAATAACACACCTGACTCATCGTTCACAGGAGGTACATGTACACATGTACACATGTACATGTACACATGTACACATGTACACATGTACACATGTATGTAAAAACAATATACACTAGTGGTAAGCTGTTGTGATGTACATGTACATGTACACAGGCAACAACCAGTATAGTTGACAGCTTATCTTTACAGTGCTGCTGTTTGCCGTCATCGAGGCAACAGAAATTAAAAACATAATATTAATGCGAGAGTATCAAGTTATGTCTCATGCACGTTTTTTTTTATTTCTGTTGACCTGGATGACTAGTATCTAAGCAGTATTGAATAATCGGCAATGTGTGGACTTAGTCATTTTATTCATCGTTTTGTTCTAACTTTACAGTATGACAGTCTGTGTGAGATCAAAATTGCTACCATATCATTAGACTCACTTAACAGTCCAGATGCCCCTGCGTTGTCCCTGACAATTTATATAAGCATCCTTTCCATGACCTCCCTGATCTGATAAACCTGTGGGTTTCAGGGTTCATTGTTACCATGTCACAGTTTGTGAAGTGAACCTTGGCCTTTCACTACTGTTTTAAAATCCCCCTGTTATTTGTTGTTGTGGGACAGAACCTGTAGTACTGTATATGATAGGGAAAAGTGTGCCATGCACCTTCTTGTACTGAATTTTACACAACAGACGACAGTCTCCAGCAAGGGGCAACCATCCTCCCATACAAGCAAACAAATACCACGTCTAAACAGAGCATCTTTCGGCTGCAGTTAATCATGGGTTGTTGCCAGTGGCTTCACTTGCCATAATGTAGCCAAAGTCACTCAAAGCTGTTACCAGGGTGTGAAAATAGTCTGGTTCTTCTATTTTTGTATTTAATAATCGGCAATTATATTGTAACCATGTTTATGAGTAACCAGACAATCATGACCACTGTTTCATAGACAAGGTTCCTCCCAAGGATTTGTCAGAACAGGGGGCGGGCATTCTTGACCCAAATTTTTGAAGTTTGGCCAAAGGATGCTGAATTGAAATGAGGTCTTTTGGAATGTTTTCTACTTGGTGTTTATCTTGGTTTTTAAAAGCCCTCATGTGTATTCTGGAGCATTATAGGCCTAAATGGTTTACCTTGATGATTTTTTGTGCATCGGCCCAAGTTTGCGCGTATCCGCCCGATACGCTAGCATGTGCTTGGGGAGAACCCTGTCAGAGAAGTATCTGATAGTGTATTTTGTTTGAACACAGCCCTATTGGCAGTTTGATCAGGAATACAAGAACTGTGTAGAAAGTACCTGTACTTTCTGATTGAATCTAAATCCAAGAAGGCCTACCTAAGATGGTTGGATCATGTTTGGCCAGGCCAAACTAAGATGTGTTGTTGTACTACAGTATGTACACATGTACAACTGTACATGTATGTAGTTCCATATTATCGTGTCTGATACTTCATTTTGTAAGGGCAAGGCAGTTCTTCCTTAATAATTTGCAACTCCATCGTTCTCCGTTAACAGTGGTCCGCTGGCCAAACGCCAGTTCAAACACCTGAGGACCAGTCAAAAATTCACTCCCCAAGTGGTCCAGCTGGCTAGAGGTCAGTGTTGTAAGCTAAACTGGTCCTGCTGGCCAGTGACTGGAAAAGTTCTGGGCAAACCCGAGTCCTCTTTTGAATTTCGACACAAACATTTCAAGAGGCATCAAGGCGGTCACCACGGGCATGGAAGCGATTGCCTCTATTTACCAGGCCTGCATGAACCAAACAAAAATGACGTAAAGTAGTTACCCTGTTGTTGTTGTTTTTTATATAAAAGCAGATCAAAGTTGGCATGGTAAAAAACAGTGGCTGGACATGTACATGTACTGTACAGGTTGCTTGTTTGTTGATTCGTTTCGCGATACTAACTGCCAAGAGAAGCCTGAAATTGAAAGAGGGAAAAAGTAATGCTTCCACGTCTGGACTGCATAAATGCTTCATCACTTGAGAGGACATGTACAGACCGCATGAATCATTTTATAACAGTGAGCAATAAATAACACTTCCTGAATAGGCAACATTTCTAGTTATATCTGCTTTACTGTACATTGATTTGACCGTAACCCCCTTTCTCCTCCGTCTACTGAGAATGTAGGTCATAGGTCAGACGATAATTGTTGGGGGACAATTCAGCACACATGGAGCATGAACGTACATTTGTCAGCTGCTTTGATGGTTACAGTGTACTTCAAGTTCCTCATGTGGTTCTAAAAAAATTGAAGTTGATTTAAAATAGTTAATAATGCAAATGTTGAAAATGTTGTAAAACTCAATTAAAAACACCTATATACATGTAGTACTCATCTTGCTGTGGCAAGGCTGGAATTTGGGGGAATAAAACACAAGACCATACGGCTTTTAGCTGAAAATTTTTCCTGGATGAGAATCAAAATGAGAAAGAATTCCTACTCAGTTTAACAAACTGTTTTGATTTGAAAAATCCTTAAGACAAGATTTTTCTCAGTTTTATATTTGGAGGTCATACCTCGATGCTCAACAGAATTGAAAGATATTTATCGGATTCGAAAGTAAACATGTGAACATATTTAGATATTACGTAGTGAAGCATTATTTTTCAATTTGAAAGTACACAAGACCACTGGACTTGTCCGGTTGTGAGTTTACGGGCCTGACGCTAAAATCACTGGCCTCGCGCTAAAATCACTGGCCTCACGCTAAAGTCACTGGCCTCACGCTAAAGTCACTGGCCTCAGGCGTGCGGTCCAGTGTTAATATCCAGTCCTGTGTGGACTCATCGCACACACATTTTGAACACAAGTTTTTTGTTTGAAGCATAATCTATATTTGTCGGGCAACAGTCTTGGCAAAAGAAAACAACAACTGCAGCCTATAATGTTGTGAACAAGAAGAACCCAACCCTCGTTTTTTTCTATCTGGAGCCAAGGGTCCGCTTCAAATCACATTTACTTCCAATTATTCCTTGGGGTCATGTTTTAATAAAGAGCGCCCAAACGGTGAGCTGGATAATTCATTATCCGCACCACAGTTTCAATTACATAGACAGACACTCGAGGTATCCAAGGTCTACAATGTGTATTGATATCCCCCCCTCCCCTCGCAGTCGGTGCACGTATAGCGTCAATGCTACATACTACATGTAGATAAACACATGCGCACACTCTAACGTAATGTTGGCATGCAATATATGCACACTGACAGTATGATAATGTTAGGTTGGGAAATCAGGACCTCTGGATGCCGCTGCTGCCTCAGATACAATCTCTCTGAGACTACAGATGCATCTCTCTGAATTGAAAGACGTCCTGAGATGGGGGGAAGCCATCATTCTGTACGAGGGAGGGATCACCCAAGGCTGCAAAATCCAACCGCTATCACTTCAGCGTAATTCACCCAGTCCCCTTCCCCCCCCCCCCCCCCCCCAACCGCAATCGATGCTATTTTGCCTGCCTGTAATATGTTGCGGTTGTAACCTACATAGTAGAATTGGTATGGGCAGTGAATATTGACCCGGCATTTATAAAAAAGACAAACCGTGCTCGTGGAGCACGGTACTCGCCCCCTTAAGGCCTAACTGATTTCATATAGAGGCATTGGAGTGAGTGGCAGGAACTAGAGCATTGCTGTGTTTATTGTTATTTGCAAAATATTGATTTACATTTTCGTCCTGTCATATCTCTATGTTGTGTTGTGAATAATAAGTGAATTGGGGGCAGAGTGAACAAGAATAGAAATATCATTTCTTATTTAATTAAATACTGTTGAGGTTGTAAATAAATGAATTGAAAATAATTTATCAGAAAACTGGGCTGAAATATAGTACTGAAAAATTGCATTGATGTGCAATTTTTAACAGTACAGAATGTTTACACTCAGTTCCATTCACAAAGCCATTATGTCCAATAATCTATCTCATAAGTTGACAATACTTAATGTGTCATTTTTAACTCCTCTTTTCTCTAGAATATTGGGCAGCTGGAGTTCTGATCACCAAAACAAAACTTTTCAAACAACTATTTCAATTGTGTTTTTCGTTTGTTTTCTCCCTCTCCAGCCGCGTTTCTGACACAGACTGTCTGCTTAGATGACACAACAGTAAAATTTGAAATATGGGACACAGCGGGTCAGGAGCGATACCACAGCCTGGCACCGATGTACTACCGGGGAGCACAAGCCGCCATCGTTGTCTATGACATAACAAATCAAGTAAGTCTAACAGGGCAATTTTGTAGGCAACTTGGAGGCAGCTGCTTGCGCCGTATGCAAACGGAAGATTCCGCAGCGCAAGAGACAGTCTTCTTGCTGTAACTTGCCACTATCCCAAGACAGTTAAGAGAAAACTGAAATGTGAATGTGTTTTGTGTTGTTTGTTTGTTTTTTTTGTTTTTTTAAATGCCTGGTACTGGGCCAAATTTTATAAAGCTGCTGAAGCAGAAAATATTGCTTAACAGTTTTCTGCATAGCAAAAATGTGCAGGATACCAGTGAAAAATGGTAATTGAACATGGTACTTTGGCTGATAACCTTCTGGTAAGCACAATGTTGTTGTGCTTAGCTGCATTTTGTGTTTTAAGCATCTGTATAAAACAGACTGGTCATGCTGGTTGCCTGTAAATTGCCTGTGTGACACAACAGTAAAAGTGATTTTTCTTTCTTCTTTTTTCTTCTGTTTTGTCCTGTCTCATTTCTTGTAGGTTTCCCAACTGTAAGATCTTCCTACCAAGCTTTGCCGTCATATTGCATTTATATTGTTCTCTAGTTTGCTATTATTACCATCTACCTGTCTTTATTGTATTTCATTATTGGTAACTTTGTTGCTTTATTGTTCTTGATGTTTGTGTTATATTATGGAAATGACTTTTTTTCATTGAATTGACTGTTGTTTTTGTTCTCTAGTTTGCCTATTATTACCATCGTACTTGTCTTTATTGTATTTCATTATTGGTAACATTGTTGCTTTATTGTTCTTGATGTTTGTGTTATACTATGGAAATGACTTTTTTCATTGAATTGACTGTTGTTTTTGTTTTCTACTCATATATCTACATGTGTAATGTCTTAAGTCTTAATTTAATTGCAAAATTTTTCAATTGTTCCGCTCTCCTTTCATATTCATTGTAGTATAAAATGTAAAAACAATTAAGCATTGTATATATTTGATTTTATGTATTGAATGAGACTTAGTGAAAGACAAGAATGTAAACAGTTTGCGTTCACATTATGTACTTTGGTTAAAAGCTTTCTATTGAGTATTTGGGGTTCCGAAGGAACATCGAAGGATATCAGTTCCTTCCGAACCTTATCTCATAGAGAGATTTACTACACTGTTTCAAGCAAAACCCTTACTTTATTATGAATGTATTATTATGATTATTATATGTACATTTTGGCACTTTGAACACCATCTTTGGTGGATATGTGCGTCAAATCAATTATCAATTTTACTATTATGCCATTAAAAGACAGTTTTACAAAGTGTGTTTGGACGATAACATTTGTATGACCAAGGTTGAAAGGTGTTGATGTAACGCTTGAACTTTGACATTGTGTATTCATGTAGTAGGGAAGCAACATTTATTCACTGTTTTAAAAAAAAATCACCTGTAACTGGATATTTGTTTTGTACCAGGACACATTTGCACGAGCAAAGACATGGGTTAAAGAGCTACAGAGGCAAGCAAGTCCCAACATAGTCATAGCGTTAGCTGGCAACAAGGCAGATTTGGCCAACAAGAGGATGGTAGAATACGAGGTAAGACCAGAGTATTTACGTACCTTTTTATTTACATTTTATTGCCAAACTCTCCAAGCTATCACATGAAATCATAATTCATGAGTGTCATTTGCCTTTTGATGAGGTGTGGCTAGACTGTGGGGTAAATTCTTTACTCTTGATTGTGTTGATTTTTGAAATGGAGCTTATGCACTTGACGTCACTTGAGGAGAGGTCAAAAGGAGGTTGTTCATTAGCCGATCCTGTGCGCCGCGCGTACAAATCTGTGCGTTTCCATCGTTTCATTTTAGGTTTACCTTTAAGATGGTGGCTGGATGACGCCAAAGCACATGGTTCATATGCATTGCGTAAACCTACCATGAGCTGAAGTTTTGTTGCGTGTGTGGAAAAACTTGTATAAATATTTTCATTTTATCTTGATTTGTTTGATTTTTTTCCTTGCAGAAGAGGTCAGGGTCAAATTTAATAGAAATGTTAAACACCCCCACCCCCTCAGAAAAATTGCTTTGCAAAGAAAAATCTTTCTTAACAGAAAACAGTTACAGCCAAAATACCATGTCATGTATTTTGTTTGTGACTGGTTCCCTGCTCATTTTTGCTGTGCAGACAAATTTGCCGAGCACCATCTACCGCTTAACAACTTTATGAAATTGGCCCCGTATGATTAACTCTTGAGAGACTGTTTATTTCTCTATGATCATTACCATAGGCCTAGACATGTTTTCTTCTTTTTTATTTGATTTTCTCCACAAAAATGTCGGGAAAAATCGCTCAACAAACTTTGTTTTGTTTAAGAAATGTAGGTTCTATGTTGACATGAAGGTGTCAATTCATGGCATGACTTTTGGCCCTTGACCTTTTGGGGTCAGGTAGAAGTACATGTAGGTTAAACCTTGAGGTCGCTGTGGGTACTTTGGTACAAGCGAGGGGGCTTTCACTAAAATACCCACACTGACAGCAAGGTTTTAGTACAGCCGCTATGTCCTCTACAGCGTTTAGCTCATTGGAAATTTTATAGTGTGGTACTTATATATGTTATATCTGTTATTGACAAACCACACAAGTTTGCTCAGCTACATCATATTGTGTACTTTTTAATCGCCATTTCATTCTGACATTAATATTAAAGCTAATGTTTGTACATACGTCGTGTATAATTTCAGGAAGCACACGCATATGCAGAAGAGAACAGTTTGTTGTTCATGGAAACGTCAGCAAAAACAGCGATGAACGTAAACGACATATTCTTGGCAATAGGTAGGTGACATGCTATCAAATGTAACTTTTGCAAAGTTCTCCTTGTCTTCATGGTACCACGTTAGCAGTTTTTCTCAATGGTTGTAATTTTCGTGTGAGTTCCTGAAACCACCGAGCTTATACTGAAAATAATTTGAGTTGATTCATTTCTTGTTTTTTTAATTTTTATTTTGTTTGCTTATGCGTACATTTCTGTTATAGTAAGCTTACCGGTAAACAGCTTTAAAAAATTTGACCTTTTGACATTTGACATTTGACATTTGACAATTGGTTTCATTTTTAACATGTTTTAAGCTGAACCTGTGAATCTTCGTATACACGGGCACTGGTACCACAGCCTTCCACAAAGTACCATACCTTCTGCACTAGCATTGGGTGCAGGGGGGTTTCTTCGGTTTGTACAGCTGGTGTGATGTGGGAACCCCATGGCTTGTGTACTGTGGACTTAAGTCTCCTGTGGCATTTTGCATAAATAAAGAGCCAGTTTGGCAGTAGAGTGCACCGATAGTACTAGGGTTTTTAATGCGTGCAGTATTAGAGAAGAAGTATGTGCATGTACGGGTCTGTTGTGGCCATTGCTGGTTCTATGAACTTAGTAGAAAAAAAGTAGGCAACTTTTGAAGCTCTGTTCCTTTTTTTTTCACCCATTTCAGCCAAAAAGCTTCCGAAGAGTGAACAAGGTGCCGGAGCTGGTGCGTCCCAACGGCAAGCAGGCAGAGGAGGAGTTGATCTTACAGAAAACCAACAACCGTCATCGGGGGGTTGTTGCAAATGAAACAAAACAAAAGTTACAATATCACGGCTCTGTACAAACATTTAAAAAAAGACATATACACAATCAGCAGGATAACGGGAATGGTGGGGGCCGAGTCAGATTGCCGTAGGGAAGGGGGGGAGGGGGGCCCACGTGATTACGAACGGGGTGATGTTTATTTTGTTATTCGTAATCATGCCAGATTAACAATCGATACCCATTTTATAATATACGTGCATTTGATTTACACACCAAAAGGGTAACACGAATCACGGTAACACGAATCACGGTAACACAAATCACCGGAATATACTGTCTGAGTGTTGCATTGTGGAACAGTAACTGGTAGACTCGGTGACCGTACTGACGCCACGCCTTGTGTCGTGTACTCAAGAAGCGCGTTTGGGGGTTTTGTTCCGTAATTCTTTTTCTATCTTTCTCTGCCCCCCCCCCCTTCACAATGAACATTTCTCAGAAAATCTTATTTTTCTTCATGTGTTGGAAAACCTTTATTTTTTGTCATTAACAGCGCTTCTCATTCGTAATATAGTGGGTTGTTTTTTGGGTTGGTTTTTTTTTTTAAATCATGTTTGTTACAGATATAAAAACACTTCAGTTGAAATGACTCAATTAAGCCAAATACCCACAGTTTAGAAACATTCATCTTTTGTAAGAGATAGTGTAAATCTAACCACAAAATATTACATTGTTGATGTTGTATTAGTTTCCGATCATAAAGTAACTGGAAATTTTCTTCAGGGTTCATAAACCTGTTTTGTACTAATGAGTGCCAGTCAACTGCCCTCCCCCCTCCAGCAAAGTCGCCCCTTGTAAAAGTCTAAGCGATTTAAAGCCATTTCACAAAGTGAGGGCGCACAATTTTTTGTTTGCGGCACGACGTTTCAACCCTTGCTTTAGACTTCGAGAGGCTCTAAATCTGCTAGAGTTGTAAAAAATAGTTCACAAATAAAAAATAAAAAAGTAAATTTAAAAACAAGTAAAATAAACTATAAACTAGTAAAATATTGTTTATTTAAAGTAGAGTTTGAATTTGAAGACGATTTTACGAGCATTTTACATGCGAGTATTACAAAAACAAAGTACAACAGTTTATGAAAATTTAAACAATTATTACTTCAATTTAAAAACAAGTAAATAAAAACAAGTAATTAAAGTAAATGACCGCGGTTACCACCCTATCAACCCAATAAAGTAAAGTAAAATATTTTTTATTTGAAGTAGAGCTTGAAAATGAGGACAATGTAACAAACATTTTTACAATCGTACATTACAAAAGTAAAGTACAACAATTTATGAAAATTTAAGCAAATATTACTACAATTTTAAAAAAACAAGTAAATCAAGTAAATAACCGTCATATCACCCCAATGAAGTAGCAAATAAAGTTAGGGCGACTTTGTTGGGGGCTACTCTGTCGGGGGTGACACTTGAGGGGCAATTTGAGAGGGGCGAGTTTTTATGTTAGGGGTGACTTTGCTAGGGTGCGACTTTGCTTGGGGGCCAGTTGACTGGTTTCCCTGTTAACTATATTTTGTTTGTTTTTTTGAAGTTCAACTCTGCTAGCTCTAGCGTTGTAATGCATATTGATGCATAAACTGGAATTGAGATTCTTTAACTTGTGTGATATTTATTTAGGACTTGGGCATGAATCCTGACTACCGACATAATAAACCCAACATAAAGCAGGATGGTGCACAGACTACTTTCATGGCGGCTTGAAAGATGTGTTTACAGCATGTAGGTCTGCCATCTACACGTGCTGTTTGCTTGAAATAACATGAACTACACGTACGAAAGTACTTTTTTCTTTCTTTCTTTTTTTCACAACATGAAAACACCACATTATTATTTTTAAAAAGACAATATATTTCAGACTTAATATTAGTATGTGTATTATTTTCTCCCGTAAGTTGGAAGGATAAGATTCGTCTGACTCTGGCCCTGACAAAAATGTCAAACTCATCATTCTTGTTACAAAAATGAGAACTTCCGAAAAGATTCTCAAACTGTACAAAACATTTGAAAAAGTAAAAAAAAAAAATACACACACAAAAAAAAGAGGATGGTTGGATACTTTGTATGTTGTTGGTAGAACTGCGTTTAATATATTTGTGTATCTACTGTTAGTGATTAATCGCCATGTAAATTTATTTTAATCATGAAAATCTTTGTTTAAAAAAAAAAAAAAAAAGCTGGCTCTTGTAAAGGCAAAATAATGTTGCAGTCAGCACAATGTAAATGGCGATGATAAGATTCGTATATAGTATTCAATTTCATAAGATGAATGTTTGAGCGGTTGATGCTTCGGAAAGTTCCACGCTAACGCGCCGATGTTAAGATGATTCAAGAAAAAGTTTAATATAGGGGTTTGTACGTATCCCTAGAAATATCGACAGTTTACACTCCTGAATTTCGGCTTGGATCAATGTGTTGAAGCAGAGATGGGTGATGGAAAACTGAAAAATTTGTTTGTTATAGTACACAGTTTCCTGTATGATATTATTTCACCACTCTTGTAAAAAAACATAATAATCTGTTGACCTGAAAATACCCCAAAAACCTAGCGGATTCTTCCAATTATTCAAAAAATGTGGTTAATCTGTGATTTTGGTTATCAACGCTTGTCTACATTTTTTTTTTTTTTTTAATCGTGCATGTTTTGTTTGGTTATGGGTTTTTTTTTGGGGGGGGGTTATTACCCTAACTTAGCTGTCATCGTCATCACAATAATCTTGGTTGCGCCATTTTGGGGGATTCAATGTCCCTGTGTGTTACACAGTGTAGTGTGCATTTTAGGGGAAGCTGCCTTTACACGTGAATTGACTCTCACAATGGCGAGAGCATAATGGCAACACTAGCAGCACGTGACACTGGTGCTAGGGTAGCCCTGGTAAGATGTTGGTCTCCATTGCACTTGGCGGTGCAACAGAGACTGACGCCCTACCAGGGCCAGGCGCAAGGGGTCAATTATTAAGCCTTGTTGAGATATGGCGAACACCATAGCAGTGCACCACTTGGTGTGGGTGTACACAGACAGAACCACCCAAACCAAACAGTGTAACTGATAATGTGTCCACCGATATGTCAAGAAGGCTTATGTAGGATGTTGGCGGGCTCCTGCCCTGCGTTTGGTTTATCAGGCTTCAAAAGTTTCAACTCGTTAACGCCCTACAAAGTAGGAGTCACTGTGAACATTAATTTGATATCTTCTATACTTAGCTAATATTGTGAGGTTGTGTTTTTATATTACCACAAGTTCTAAATACCTGTATTCTAGCGTTGTAATCCAGTACCCCCCCCCAAAAAAAAAAATAAATAAATAAATAAGAAACAAACGATCCTTTATTTCCTTTAAGCCCTTCAGTCATAGTCATCTAATTATTCATATCATCCATTGATGAAATTGATTGAGAACTGCATTTTTCTTGACAGATTGGTCGTACAATTGAAGTTCCCAACTTTTCAAGCTTTCACTACAGTAGAAAATTTTGAGAAAAGTTTATTCATTTGATGGGTAGTTTTCTTTCCTTTTTTATATGCAATAAATGTTGTGAGGATGTGCCAGAGACAAGTAGAACAGCTAGCTGATTGTGATCATTGATTTGGGGGGTTAAGCTGATCCAACTTGGGCATGTCATTTTTCTGCTTACCAGCTGATTTCCTCCTTTTGTTTTTTTTAAATAGCAGTGTCATAAAACAACCGATGGACTCTGTACAAAGTGCGGTTGGTCATTTCCTTCTTTCGTTGCAATTACAAGTGGCGCATGTCTGCCAACTCTGATGGCGTCCTTAACCAGTACAGTGTCATAAAAGAAACCGTTTTTTTTCCTACTGACTACGTGGAGAGCAGCAACGTGGGCTCAAGCCCAAGCCTGTTATTCCCACAACATTTAAGCGAGGAACTTTTGTTGGCTTAGCACCTTGTGTTGTAACTCGGCTGTCGGTATTAGCCACTGGCAAATTTTGCACTTCCTTTTGGTTTTTTTTCGATGCGGAATGGGTAGCAGCTCCATCAAGTACAAGATTAACCTAAAGATTAAAAAAAATAGCAGATTGTTTGTTTTGGGGGTTGATGGCCCGGAGGTTTCACATTAGAGATGTGTTAGTGTTTATCAAATACAAGCTTTTTTATGAGCCAGTGATTTTAAAGTTTACAGTTTCTTCTCTATGGAACATTTGCGAGTGAGATAACCAACTGCACAGACTGTGTACGGTCAAAAAAATGTTCACAGAAGATATATGTGTGAATGCAATCACTGTATCATATCGCAGGTCGGCGTAGTGCATCCATCTTTCAAAACCATGTGAATGGTTAATCAGTAGGAGGGTTAAAATGAAACTTGCACGCCTTGTGTTAATACACTCTGTGGACATTCCTTTATTCTGTGCACTTGAGAAAAAATATGTTCTTCAACGCTAGTTAAAACACTGTGGACGTTTAGGTCCACATAGTGTTTCAAGTCCCTACATTTGTGTGGACCTCTTTTGTTCCCAGGTCCACACTTGCTTGCCCATTTCCCGCATGTGAACTTCATGTTTGAACTCGAGAAACATCCAGAGAATTAAGATAAATTGGCAATTGTTTATTAATTGGAATGAACCATAAGTGGTTGAGAGCACACTTTTATCAAAGACACGCCTTGTCTTAATTTGATGTTTGCCGTTTTTCGTTTGTTTTAAATGTCTCCACAAATTTGGGTTGGATTTTTTATTATATTACGTGTAATCAAGTAATGGTTTGTGGACATTTTTAATGTATTTTAATCAATATTGCAAAATTCCCAACTACATACATTAACCATCTGACAAAACCACACTGTTATTCAAGTTAACACTTTATTTTGATAATTTTGTCTTTAAGTAATCAGCAAAATGATTTTTGTCAAATCGTGAAGGCCAAATATAGTTTTCATCAGTCGGGCACATGATTAATTTTGCATGCCCAGCATTTAAATCCCAAACCTGTAGAACTCTGTTAAAACATTAACAAATATTAAATACTTTTTTCATGTCAGATGTGAAGTGTTCATCAACATGTATATATAAATATTTAAAGAAAAAAAATTCTTGTTTATATCATTTGACCCTGATAATAAATTTAATGAACACAAAATCAATCTACCAAAATAAAAATATAATTATGATTTTCCCATCTGTTTATTGTATAAGGTGTTTGGCTGTATAAATGCAATGGTTGGTAGATAACTAGATCTGTACAGACCTGCGTTCCCACTACGGCTATCTTGGCTGTCCAATACAGAAAGCATTGTCGTTCATAACAAGGCAATAACCCCCCCAAAATAAAGTATGGTGCTTGTTGACAGAAGTATCCCTTCACACTTGTGTGAGGACTGGGTACTTGACCAAGATGGCCGTGGCGCATTTGAGACTTGTTTGAGCGCTGAGATGAGAAATCAATTTCAGTAATCGCTTGGTTTTTTATTAAAAGAAACAACAAATATTTGGGCTGATCTAGGTATTACCATAATGTGGACATCCCTAATTGGTAATATGTACAGGTTTATTATATTCAAGTAATCGCTAGATATAAAGTATGAAAATAAAAAAACACTGCATAATGTTGGAATAATATTGTAGCTTTGAACTTAAAAATAAAATAAAAATGATAACTGTATTGTATTAAAAACTGATTAATTATTAAACACTTGTTGTGGTATTGTTTGTATGAAGTTGTCTTCGGCCTGAAGTCAGAATTGTAATTTTGACATAAATCCTGTCAACGGTTGAATCCAAGTTTGTTGTCAAAAGCAGAAATTAGCAGGTTACCAGTCACAAATGGTGCATATGACATGGTACTTTGGCTGGTAAACTTATTCTGATAAGCATAATGCTGTGCTTGGCTACTTTTTGTGCTTGAGCAGCTCCATAAAATTGGGCTTGGGTCAATTTCATAGCTCTGCTCAAGCAGCAAATAGGCCCTAATGCTTTTAAATTTTTGGCTTAGTGCAATTTAGCAGGAAACCAGTCACAAACTGTACCTGTGAAATGGTATGTCACCTTCTTGTGGTAACCGAATTTGTTTTGTTTGAGCTGTTTTTTCGTGCTTAAGCAACTGTCAACTTTGCCCGATTTACTCTTAATTAACCCAATTCACGCGACATTGTCACCCACAAGAAATCTTGCTTTCTTGGCTGCGACATTTAGGGAGTCGGATTCATTCGGTGTTAATGTGCAGTGTGTACTTTAGGCGAAGCTCCTGCAGTTAGACGCACAGCCCTATCTTTGCATGCATTTTGTCTCTCAAAATGGTAGACTGGGCTGCAGACGGTAGTCGCTGCAGACAGTAGGCGCTGCAGACAGTAGGCGCTGCAGATAGTAGGCGCAAGGGGTCAATTAGTATACAAATTAAGAAAGGAAACTGTTCTCATACTTGCATTCACAAAGGTGGCGTTCTAGCTTCTGTTTGGATTTCAATTTTTAAAAAGATGGCCGCTGCATTATCACGAATGTGTCCCTAAAGTTCCATTTCAATATTTTCTCCCATGGACAGAAATTATTTGCAGTGAACAATTTGTACTAATATTTAGCTTCACATGAAAGAAAGCAGCACTTTCTCATTGAACTACATGAACATTTTTCACACAATTTACTCTGTACAAGCTTGGCACCCAAAAGTTTGTGAAGTTGGCTATTATTATAAAGAGCAGTGTTATAAAGAGGTCCTGCTTTATAAAGAGTACATTCTGAAGTCCGAGTCTGATTTCTGCTTTGTGTTTCTATGTATTACTGTCCTTTAATAACAACGTTCTGTTAAAAAGAGGTAAGTTGGCCAGTGCAAGTGACAAGGATCGACTGCAGTCAACCTTGTTAAATAAAGATCACCGTTATTTATAAAGAGGTTTTGCTTATAAAGAGTACATTCTGAAGTCCCAAATCTCATTTCTGCTTTGTTTGCTGCCCTCTTAAAACATCGTTCCTGTTATAAAGAGGTAAATTGACCAGTCCCAGCGATCTTGTTATAACGAGAGTCGACTGTATTGACGTCAATACAATATTACACTTGTCATACTGGTAAACCTTAAATTACTTTCTGAAATTAATTTATCTCCCTTTCTAGCGACTTAATTTCCTTTGACTGGACAGTTCCTCTTCATATCGTCTGTCAAATAGTCTTCTTGGTACGCGACCAAATAGTTGGTTGAAATCATTTTTTCACACTTCAAAGTTCAAACTAACCTCCACTTCCAGTGTCTGTCAATATTGCAAATAAATCTTTGGTGAATCAAACGAAGGTCTCTTAACAGTTATAATTTACAGCCAGGCAGAAGAACTATCAGAACAGTGACGTTGTCCTTAGAGCCGGCCAATAGAGCGCTCTGAACCAGTCTCTCGCTCATCTGTTGAGCGAGGTTCCTGTACATCTCGTGCTTTGTTGGGTTGCCTTGTTCGACCTCCTGAAGCCTGGACTGAGCATAGATGGTGTGGAGCTCCGTCAGGGTTTCAATATCCGCGTCGTTCCCGTCGTCGCTCTCCATCAGCGCCGATATCATACTCTCAAACTCCGTCTGGTCGCTGGAGTCGTCGTCGTCCTCTCGTGGGTTGTTGATGCTGGCAAAACGCGGAGAGGGTAGTGTATTCGGTGTTCCGTCACGGGCACCAGCTTCGGCTACACTGCCATCAATGAACGGCGGAGCGCTCGCCGATGTTTGTGGAGTTGGCGATGAAGTGCTCGGGTTCAAGTCCGAATCGATCACTCCATTTGCAGACTTGACTTTTCTGTTGGCATCTTCCTGGTTCTTGGAGGGTGATATTATCTGTTCGTTGTCTTCAGTTGGATGGGAGTCACCACTATTCTGATTGTTAGTTTCTCTGCCACCTTCTGAGTTTGCGTCCTGATCTGGAGACGGGTCTTGATTATCAGTGCCAACAGAGGGCGCTAGATTCAACCCTGCTACTCCGTAGAGGTCCCTCAGTGAGGAGTCACTCATCAGTCGTTGCATTTGAGGAGCCACTTGACCTGGCATCAACTGCTTGACCAATGAGACGGCCTCTTGCTCAGACAGCACCTCCCACAAGCCATTTGAAGCCAGTATGAGGAACTCCGATTGGCTGTCCAGAGTAATACTGAGTGTGTGCGGCTCGGCCAGGACGGCAGCTTTGAGCACTGGATCACCATGGTTGCCAAGACCTCTGGTTGTGTCAAGCACTCCGTTGACCCGGCCACCATGAGCACCTTCCTTGACTGAGCTACCGGCTCTCAAGACACGTGCTCGTTCATGAGATGATTGTGGGGTGTGGTTCCTTGTGAGTCTGATAGCTTCGCCATTCTGGCAGATTACAGCATGGGTGTTTCCTGTGTGAAAATGAAACTTCATAATATTAGAACGTAAAATCAAAACATTTGCAATGAGAAAAAGTCCTCAAAAGAAACTCCTCGAAAAAATTTGAAATTTGGGTATGCAACTTTAAGGAGTTTAAGTACATCTTATGAAGTCCATGTATGGTTAAAAATTGCTTAGGGGAAGTGTACACTGACTTCATCACAAACTTCTCATGAAATTAACGACTGCAAATTTAAGTCTACCACAGTAGATTTTTTATTTTTTTGAAAAACAGCTGTAGGAGTTAGAAGTTTTACAATGCCATGCCTGGAATTACACGGCTTGTGTCTTGGCCTTGCCCCTTAAAAAAATGTTCCGATAGAATTTAAAATATTTTCCAATGGAAGTGCCCTTTCCGAAAATGAAAATGGCATTACCCTCTCAAAAGTATAATTCTAGGCCAGTAATGCTTGTGAGATATGCCTTGCAGGTGTAATTTTTGTACTTGCATTCATGTTCAGTTATGATCATATTTTCGAAAAAGAGTAGTACAAATTTGTCCAAGGTTGGGTTTATCTTTACTGACTTTCCAATTTGGATGCTTGCTTGATGGCCACATGTATTTAAAGAGGATGGGCCATGGTGATTGAAGTTGACGTTATTTTTTAGTTTTCTGCTTTCTATAATTTGTTGCATCTTTTGTAACATTACATTAACAAAAGAAGTGATATTTGCAGGGAGTTTTTACTCCGTTCACAAGCCCGCCGCCTAAATTATTTTATCAAAATCCCGTAAATGAGGGCAGCAAACAAACACGACGTCACTATACGTATGAATGCCCGGATGGTCTGTACTGAGCAATGCTCAATGAGTAAAACAAACAGCCGTTTGACAGAGGGGTACGTACTGCGTCGTCACTATTCTTTTGAATTTTGGGAGACAGCTTTCTGGCACCGACCGCTGTTGTTCTGATTTTGCCTGAAGGCGGGGGTGAAAAGAGGCTTGGAAACTGCGTTGTAAACGAATAACCATTTATTCTATAACTCTGTCACAGTGTTTTCTTTGTAGATATAGGTGTATTTAGGGATGTAAAAAAACTTTTTAAGAGTGACCTCTAGCGTGGCCCAACCTCTTTAATACTAAGAGATTTAAGACTCACCCATCCAAGAGTCACTGTTTTCATCAGTACGACTTACGAAACCATCAGATATGAATGTTAAATTCCCCTGTAATGATTTATTACCTGCATTAGCGAGATACAGCACCCCGAGCTCCCTCTTCTGCTCTTCGCCATCGTCCCCCTCCCCTTCCTCCTTCTCATCATCCTCATCTTCGTTCCCATCCTCTTCCATTTCCCCGGTCCTCTTGATGACACAGGTCACCGCAGAGCACCCACTCCAACGCACACGCGACTGCTCGTCGATCCCGTATGACAGAATGTAGTCGACAAGTTGGTAGGAGTTCTTCAAGGCATCTCCATCTTTTCAGCAAACGGGTCGTTTTCACGTCTGTTCAGAATTTTTGACCTGCTGGTCTCTTTTTTCTCTGCCGCTGGGCGGTTTGAAGGTCCAGCTTTGTCATGTTCTCCTGACAGGTATGCATGATCTGCTGTATGATATTACGACTTTCCTCGTGGAGGATGTGTCGGATGCTGTTCTTGCGGATGACAGGCCGCGGCCGGTCTAGATTATAGCCAAAGAGGTCGTTATGTTCAGCGAGGTTCAGGGTGCACGTGCAGGACGTCGCCGGATCAAATTTTGTCATCTCGTTTAGAAGGAAGTGATGGAAGTCATTTGCAGCCACATCGCCTGCAAAGCGCCCGTTGTGGCCATCGTATACGGCAAAGAAACACTTATCCTTGTCGTTGCCGAAGAAGTCCTGGAATACTCTCGTGTCCTCCATTTTGTTTTTCCAGCGCTGGTTGTCATGGGAACAGATACCAACTGCCCTGGCGCACTTGGCGCTGCAGTTCAAAGCTAACCCTCGACACTCGGGAAGAACAATCTCTCGTGTTTGGATCAGATCTTCGTAGGTCTCCTCCATGTACGATTTAAGAAGTTCATAGGCGTCGTTGATCTTCTGCATCAGAGACATTGACAACGGTTTACCATCCTTAGCTCTGCTCTTCATCTTACCGAGGACTGCTTGTCTGCGCTTCAGCAGAGAGGCCGCACTGTCTGGACCCTTCGCATCCTTGTAATCCAGGACATGGAGGGCGCCGTGGTACTTGCGGTGCTCCTGTAGCAGGCGCAGAAGAATGAACGACTCGCATTTTTCGCAGAAGAGCGTAATGTCGGGCTGTTGGGGATGCTCGGTGATATCGGTGTCCGGGGTAGAGACACGGAGTTGGAAGTTACGACTCCGAAGCTGAGCTTCAGTCACACGACCCTGGTGCTCAGATATTGATGATGTATCGCTGCTCATGATGCTTGAAATCTGTTCTGGATCAATTTGATTGGATGATCCTGGAAACAAAACAAAGTAAACAAAAAACATCGTAAGTAAAGTGTACTGTATCTAGGTTAAAGTTTGTGCGAAACTGCACACTGCAGTTGAGTAGATCATAAAGCAGTTTGTTCTTAAGGATTTATTTACATTTTGGTTAAAAACAGAGTTCTCTTTTTCTTTTTCTTTCCTTTTTACTGTTCTTCCTGCAAATAACCTGCATAATTCTTAAATTATATCTGCAAATAGCAGCACGGGAATCACTTTGTGCCTCCAAAAACTTCAATTGCAAAATGCAACGGTATAAATGCGATGGATTGGCAGTGAATCATTCGTTTATTAAATTCCAACTGAATGATAAAAATGATGTGCTTGCCTTCAAGTTCAGTTCAGCTCAGCAAAGCGACCGTTAAGTGTCGGTTGTATTTAATCCATTCAACATATAAATAGCCCAATTAAATACATACCAGATGTCACGATCAGAAATTTTAAAAATTGCTAATATTAATAAGAAATTGTTGAAACTTACGGATTTTTCAGTCTGTCCATACACACACACACACAGAGTAATCATGCAGAGAGGAGAACACAGCACAACCGACAACACAAAAGTTAATAAAGTGTTTCAATAGAGGGCGCTCTATCAAACATTTTTAGTTGCTATGGTTTGTTCTCACACGCTCATCTCATTAGTTTCATCTGTAGGAGGCCTGCGCCCAGTCTCCTTGGCCTCATTAATTATCTCGTGCAGAAATTCAACAAGAGAGAAATTACTAAAAACATGATCAACTGATTTATCCCCAAACCTTGGTGTTTAAAACTACAGAGCGGTTTCCTGAAAACTCAAAGCAGACTGACATGATGTACTGTGTGTAATTTGAAAGCTTCTCAAACCACTTCCCAAAAAAAACAGATACTTTGAACAGTTCATTGTCTCTGAAAAGCATAGAGGCACGTACCCATCAACATTGGAAATATCATTTCCAACCTCACTCCTTAAGTTTTGGGCTGTCTTACATGAATTTAATAATTACACTTTTCTTTCTTTTGTCTCCTCTATTTTCTTCATTAACATTGTCAATATCTTCCTTTTCCTCATTTTCAAGACATAAAAACCCTTCAACCAATGGCGAGTCGTGGTCGAGCGGTTATGAGCACTGTGGGCTTAAGCTCTAATTTTCTGATCAGCAGAGTGTGGATTCAGGTCCCAGGTTGTGTCACTTGCATCCTTGAGCAAGATACTTTACCATAATTGCTTTGTCCTTCGGAGGGGACATTAAGCCTAGGTCCATACAGTGTACTATGATTGGTACCGGTAGTGCACGTAAAAGAACCCAGAACACTTATCGTGGAAGAGTAGGGGTTAACCCTTGTGTCTGGTTCACATAGCTAGCAAGCACCCTTGTGTACATGTTTCCTCAGACTTGCAAGCTACATTGATTAAGTTCACTTATAAGGCATTCATTGTTTCTTTACCAGAAATATATATAACAATAATAATAATAATATTTTTTTAAATCCACTACAAGGAGAAAATTACCAAATCAAAACAACATGTGTCACTTTCATTAGGGTAGTTTAATTTACACATTCTTACATTGTTATGTACATTATTATACAGAGTGGGTTGTGAAATGTATTCAATGAATCCACAAGCCGCTCGTTTAAACAAAATGCGAAATATTTGACCCTAAGATCAAAATCGAATTAAAGGAGATTGCAAGCTCCCGCAATATAATACAAATATTTAAACTTATTATTTATTTGCACAGAATAATGTCATCGTAACGTGATGTTTTGTCAAAACACATTTTTATCAGTGTTTACATAAACTGCTGTTGTACAAAATGCATCATTTTAAAATTTGGCAAGCTAATTCATCATCTTGTCACAAAGAGTAATTGGTGCTCAAACCAATTTTAGATTTAAGTTGAGCTTCCAAACTTGTTTAACTATAAGTTTCAAACAACCAAGGATCAGTCATGAAGTCTGACAAAAAAAACAAAAAAAAACTCGTACGAGTCAAGTTGAACAATATAAAGATTTCTATTCCCCTCAGCAATTACTTTCTCTTCTTTCAAGGCAAAACAAATGAAATTCAGAGAAGTTAAAAGAAACTATCTTGCAGCCGAAGGCTACTGAATATCACACCACACTATAAATGCTAAACATAGAAGCGTAGTACCCGGATCTCAGACATTGTGTCCAAAGTCACAGCGCACATTATGTCCAAGCTTTGTGTTTACTCACATATACTGACTGTACTAATGTGGTCCGGCGCGCCGATGCGTTGATCTGACATACCGGTATGTTTAGCAAAAATGACTTCATTAGTGCGGAGTGCTATTCCTACTCATGAATATGCATGAAATACCAGAGTAATTAGTATCCACGAACTTCTGACTAACCTTTTCTAGTCTAGACTGTGAGAGTTTTGTTTTCTAAAAACATGATCTTCGTGCAAAAAGAAAAAAAATAATGTAAGATCTGGGCTATCAAAAATCCTTACTCTAAAAATGTATATTTTAGTACAAAAAATATCAAAATCCTTACGTCAGAGCAAGAATGTTTTATCTCTATTAAAGCCAAGTTTACATCATGCGTGAGTTGGACAATTTCAAACATTGTATCTCGCTTAAAATAGCCCGGATGTGTACACACAAAACGCTCTGCGCCGAGCGTTGATACGAACAATTTTGCAAAATAAAGATAGAACCTTTTTGCACTGACGTGACTAAATATGACGATAATATTACTGAGGAATCTCTCTAATCAAGATGATAAAGCTGTAGGCCTACAGCACAATAATGTATTGCTTCATACATTGGCACAATGATTTAACATGGTTGCACACTGACTAAAAAAAACATCATTCCAAAAACATAATTTTCACGAAGGACAAATTTCATTTCAAAAAAGGGAAAGACGGGTAGAGTATCCACCAAGTTTGAACTTGTAGTCGTTTTGGCTCACACGCATGATTTCACTGTGACCACAAGAGGATGCTTTATTGTCTGGTAACTCTGCTTGGGGATGGGTGTGGATAGGGATCAGCCTAAAGATTGTACCATTTAGCTTATTTTAGTCTGACAATGCCATGAATTTTGATCGAGTCAGTGTTGAAAATATGTCTGGATACCTCAATGGGTACTTTGGCAATATTATGAATTCTTTTACTCCTTACACATCGGTGGGATGGCATGCCTATATTATAAGTTATCACACAAGCGCGAGTGTGATAACGAATTTATCTTCCAGCCTCATTAAGTCAATGAGGTTAGGTTATGTTTTTGTTTTGGGTTTTTCATGCGCAAAGTTTAGAATGTAATTTGTGCACTGACCGTATGCGGAGCGTGACGCATTGACACTCACAATACGCAGAGTGCAATATAAAAACTGGGAGTAGGTTATCGTCTGATATCACACTCCGGTTCGAGCATCTGATTGGAGGATTAGCGCGTACTGGAAGATAAAACCTTGTATTTAGGAAATAAACGCAAAATGGAAATGGTTCAGGGCAAGCTTTTGCGTAGTTACATAAGAGAAGGCAAACACCCAAACACAATTCTGAATGAATGTGTATGGCACAATGGTACCAGGCTAAGCGCATTAGATTTCTACACAAATGCTTGCAGGAAACCATGTGGCACAACAACACTGTCTTTAGTCTGGGGAATTCAATTGGAGTGTTCACTTGTGACCGATCAAGTCACTGTACCAGACATCATTTCAAAATCTAACTTGCAAACAGCTTTGTTAAGACAAAGGATTAAAACCAACTCTCCAGTTTTTGGTTTGTTTGTTCAGTTTTTATCCCTTAATGGAAAAGTATACCCAATACATTTTTCTGGTTTGATGAGAATCCTATCTTATAACCCCTACTGGATACAAAAAGAAGCACAATTTTTAAATCTTCAATTTACACTACGATTGGAAATGGGCTGAAGACAAAAGCAGCAAAGAGGAAGAAAATCTTCAACCTTATACACAGGTATACAAAAAAAGGCAAATTCAAGTCCACTAGTAGTCCAATAGACCTTACGCATGCCAACCACAAGAGGGCGTCCTTTCCAGGTAAACCAATCACAAAACCTCTCGAATGGCAGTTAACAATCAGTTAGGCAATTTGATGTATTGAAACGTTAAGAGATTTAAATATAGGTTTTCCCGGTCAATTTCAGCAAAAAAATAATTCAGTTTTCACTAACGAGCATTCAAAAATCCATGCACGCTTCCCTAATTCATACAAACTATAGGGTTTCTTTTTTAGCTGCTACTGCAGCATTCAATTTCATTTTCATGCACCCAAGATTTCAATCTTCTCAATAGACCGATCCATTAAGCCCCACCCCTTTAGCATATTGACCAATCACAGCATTGGCTGCCTCACCACTGCACACGTGTGCAGCACATGTGCGTCTCTCCAATGCCACACTCGCGACATGAACGTGCGCGCTTTAAGTACGCGCGCACGCATGTTTACTTTTCTAATGGGATTTTAGCGTGTCGGACTTTGTCGGACTTTCGGTGGCGTATAGCCAAGGTTGTGATTGGTCAACACGTAAGGGGCGGAGCTTAATGGATCGGTCTATCAGGTTTCGTTTCAGTCATCCCATTTCCATTTCAGCATTCAAGACTACATTTTCGCCATTCTCCCATTGAATATCTACTCCCTATTTACAATGCATGAAATTGAATGGTGGACCAGCCTCTTGCTGTGAAAAACCGAATTTGAAAAACTTTTGAAAAAACGAGCGAGCTTTGCAACTCAATGTAGTTTTAATGATCTTACTTGATGATTAAAATGATTAGTAAATTGACTGATGAATGCTGATGCAATGGATGAATTGGATGAGCCAGGTGTTATATTGAACTTTTTTCGGATGATATTGACGGGAAAACCTACAATAACATAGGTGACTTTAAAATTATAATTTTGTATTTTTGTAAAAAAATCACTGTTCAGTATTTTTGTTTATCTCACAACACATTAAAACACTCTTGCACCCTCTTGCTGTCAGGCATAAGCTAACATTAGAACAAAATTAAACAGATCATTATATACATATTTTCAATTCTTTCCTAATAATTATTAATTTACACAATTCAAAACTCGGTTTTTCCATGAAAAAAATACTCTGGTGGTAAATTCATTCTCACTATTGTACACTTTTCTCATAATATACAAATGCTGGGAGTCGCCGTTAACCGAAACGGCCGTTCTAATAGTGGTTCTCGGAGTCGCTGTTACGCTCCGTCTCTTCCGACTTGACTCCTTCTGGAATGAGGCTTTCCGACTGTTCCTTGTCTTCCGCCAGTCTGTTAAACAGAAACAAAAACCCAAAATGCCAAAATTGAATACAAACGAAAAGTACTCCCAAACTTTCAGGCTCACATTGAAACATAACAACAACATTTATATAGCGCTTAATACAGGCGTTTCTAAGCGCTGATATATAATTTTTTCTGCCAGGTATGTGGAGCTACGTTTTGAAGTATGAGGCCTAATCATTTATAGCACCATGTAATGGTTTACAAGGTGCTGTGGCACAATATGCTGCCAATCAAATCAAGAACACCGGGGCGAACCCCTTCTCTTTTCGATAAGTGTACTGGGTTCTTTTACGTGCATTACACAACACACGGGACCTAAGGCTAAACGTCCCATCCGAAGGGCGCAGCAATAATTATTAAGTGTCTTGCTGAAGGACACAAGTGTCACGACCGGGACTCCAACCCACACTCTGCTGATCAGAAACACCAGAGCTTGAGTCCGGTGTTCTTATCCGCTCGGCCACGACACGCCAAACCATATTAATGTCTGACCATTCTTTATAACCCACTGTGGTTTTAAACAGTGAGTTAGGCGATATTTCGTATACAACTTCTTTTTTTTAATTAGACAAATAAAAAAGGTTAAGGCTCATCGCTTCAAATCTGCTTACACTTAGTCCAAAGAACTTGTCAACTCCACATGAAATTCTGTAAACTATTTTTATATACATATTCATATATGTATTCATTACACATCCAACAGCACAATTTGCGCCAATAACAGGATGAATAGGAAACGAGAAGAAATGTTCAGTTTTAGATGTGGGAAAACCCCAGATGGGAAAAACCCACCCAATCAGGTAGGTACTGAAAACCCAATCCACATACAAGGCTCTGGTCTAAGGTGGGATTCGAACCGAGGTCAACAGAGGTGAAAGGCAGGAAAAGAAACCACTGAGCCGACCCGATCCCCTGGAGTTTTCATTCTTTTTCACTTCGTTAAGCGCCTCTGAATACAAAAATCAACTATCGACTCTGAAACTCCACAAATCTCTGTTTGCCTCGTAAGCGTTCTCACCTTATGAGATGTTTCCTTCTCCGATTGCACCAGCAGCAGATGTAAGGTTTGAGGAGGCTGTAAAGGCGCCGTATGCCGACCCAAAGGGGATCCCAGTCGTTATACTGATTCAGTATGGACACCGCGAAGAAAGATATAAAAATAGGAACCGCTCCGACGAAGAACAGAAGCGAATAGGACACCTGGAACAAATGTAAAACATATCTACATTTATATCAATGCAGAACACAACTTGAATCATGTTTGTGTCACTGCGTGCACAAAGCCAAAGGCTTACTGTTATAGTTCATTCACTACATTATTATTCATGGTGAAGTGGGGTTTGATTCTGCAAGACACTAAGTCTCTTTAAAGGAACTGTACACTATTGGTAAGATCGAAAAACACAATGTTCACAGATTCACACATAACTTACATGATTTAAAGTAAGTAATGGTAGAAAGGGTTCCTTAAAATATTTCTGCCTAAAATGCTATCGTTTCTGAGAAACGAGTAAAACAATAGTAATTATCGCGCGCGATAATTTGAAAAAAACAGAAAACACATAAGATCTCTTTTCACTATTTTCTCGTGACCTCGATTACCAATTGAGCTCAAACTTTCACAGGTTTGTTTGTTCATGAATGCATATGTTTAATCACACAAAATGTGGACACTGATTTTGAGCTGTTACCAAAAGTGTACAATACCTTTAAATCCCCCTTACAGACTATGCAGTTTGGCTAGAATGTGGCCTCAATCCTCCAATATCCTCTTCTGCTATATGTCACTCCACACCAAACTGTTTGGACTTAGATAAGATTGGAATGCCCGACCCTGTGATAAGCGATTGTTATATGAGCCTACCGAACCCCAGTCGTTCTGAATCAATCACTTTGGAAACTCGACATAGAAGGAATTGGGACTGTAAAGGTGAAAATATGCTTTTGTATTGAATATGTAAAGTGTAGACAATTGAACTACAAGCTTTGAAATTGATTTTCAAGAAGGAAGGTAACTCTAATATCAGTGATAAGAAAATCTTAAATTGTATATTTTTTTAAAGTGAATTCCAAGAGGGCTGTGATGTCAATGGCTGCTTTGACATAACAGGCCTACATTGCTATAACATTAACATTGCAAACTCGAAGACTTACATATAAAGAAATATACACAGCAACAAATCAGAGTAAAACAATTTAACAGGGACAAAACGCCACAACAAACGTACTAATAATTCTGCTTGATCAATCCATTATGGACCACTGGTTCGTGGAATGAATAAAACTATACTTACTCCAGTGAGGTACATGTCCAGAAAAATGGAGATAGGAAGGGTGAGACTGAGCGCGAGCGTCGCGATGAGGGACGACGTCAAGAAACAACCCCTGTGTAAAAAAACATCAAGCATTCTGAAAAAAAAATGATTTCCTAATCCAAGGTAAAATGTCACCCTTTGGTTAACAATACTAAAAAAAAATACTTTAAAATTGCATCTGATGAAGAAGTTGTTGCTACAAAAGCTCATGCAGTTTTTTTAATGTAATTACTTAGTCTTTAAGTGCTACCACTACCTTCTTTGTTTCACCCTTTGGTTAAACATCTTTGTTCAAACAAAAGTCTTGTTGTTGTGTGTTCCCTTAATAGCAATCTTAAGAAGTAGATCGAGCAGTTTGAGCCAGCATCACCTATGATTTTTTGTGTGTAGCATTTTGCGATGGCATCTATAACAAAATGACTTGATGTAAAACAGAAACACATGTAGAAGTTTTTTGTATCTCGATGGTGCAACAGCATTGTATCTCGCACGAGAGATGCTCCATGGAATAGTGTTGTTCTCTAGGCGCCTTTTGGTTTTGTGTGTACATCCGCGTTTATTTGTAAGTGAGATACAACGTATTGACACTTTCAAACTTTAGTGTATATAAACATATTGTTGTTTTAGGAGATCTATGACATTGTCGCACTGACACAACCATATTTGAATACTCTTTTCACCTTTCCAGAAAGTTCATAAACATCATTTTCATGACTGAAATTCACCTCACAAATCAATGCTTACCAAAGCCACAGAAATTCAGAGATGACTGTTCCGACGATTCCATTGAGCGCCAAGTACAGCCAGACTTTGAGTGAAGGCATTTCTAATGTTTCCCAGTTTGCAACGTGTAGAATAATCAGTCCGGGCCAGATCAGGACAAAGTTAAAGAGACCCACAAAGCCTACAATCAAAAAAATCACAGATAAAAACTCCTGAAGAGACTTCTTTTTATTCATCCTACAACGGAATCAGTGTCACAAATGTACATACGTGTAAGATGTGTAGACACAAAACAGCAGTAGATAATGTTGAATGGTCTGACGTTAATTGTCTATGATTATAAATTGCCAATATAAATGAATTGTAACTTTTTAAAAGTACACGTTTATTTATTTACTTATACATATCTTCCCATTAATTGCTTTGTAAAAAGTTGGGAAAGTAGTGCATTCGGCTCTACCAGCCAGGCTCCTAGTGGATGATACCCATGCCTACATTAGGGGGTAACCCTGTTTCAGCCCCAGGAGTAGGTGGCAACTTGCCCCTTCTGGTGATAGTTGATTTGGGTCAAGTTAAGTGTAGCCCTCACCTTGAAGAGGCCGTCCGGCCTTGTGAGTTAGGCGAAATCTCATAAAAAACATATAAAAATATAAAGAAACAAAATGAAAGGCGGGGAAACAGACCTCTACACCAACAAGCTCCCCCAACACGTGCTTTAGACGCTTTGAAAATGGGAAAAACCCCAGGAATTCTAACCGTGATTTTGTGGTGTCAGTCTAACCAGAAAATATTCCACTCACCGAAAAACATTGGTAGATCCAGGGAGTCCTCGTTGTCCACTCTGCGTTTGAGCATGACCAAGTAGATGGCATAGAGTAAGGCCCCGCCCAACGCCCACAGTGACCCCACCTTAACTTCCTCTTGCTCCTGATTGGTTTTTGAGAAACTTACCAAGGCAATCCCACTGATACTGGAGAAGAACAAATAATAACAAACTTATCATTAATATCATTTAATGTAGTGATTAGTAAGGGTGTCGTGGCGAGTGGTTAAGAGTATCGAATTCAAGTTCTGGTGGTCGAGTCATCGGGGTGTGGGTTCGAATCCGGTCGTGACACTTGTGTCCTTGAGCAGATGCTTTACTATAATTGCTCCTCTCCACCCAGGGTATAAATGGGTACCTGCGAGGGTAGAGGTTGATATTGTGTATGAAAAAGCCTCTGGTGCGCCATGGCAGCACAGGGCTGTATACTCCCCAGGGAGCTGAGAAAGATTACAGGAATGCTATTGGCCCAATGACCAGGGCACTAATGTAAAGCGCATTGATACGTTATTGTGAAATGTGCTATATAAGAACTAGTTGTTATTATTATTATTATTATTATTAGTGCGTTGGCATAAAAAAACAATATAATCTTAGTATTTGCCCTGCACCAGTGTATGCTAACTGAGGGCTTCACTGTGAACTTCAGAGACGCATTCACAACATGATATCATACTGCAGGCTGGCATAGTTTATCTATCAATCAAAACCATGTGCAAAATATTGAATGGTAAGACAGTAGAAGGGTTAAGTATGTACTTTGCAGACGCATTCACCACATGATATCATACTGCAGGCTGGCATAGTTTATCTACCATTCAAAACCACAGTGGATGATATTGAATGGCCAGACAGTAGGAGGGTTAATAGGTGCACTGCACTATCACATGTAACTACTATGATTTCACAGTAACTTTACATTAGTCCTCGTCCTAAATGACTAACAGTTCAGACTATAGTATTTGAAGACAGTACCTGATGAGGACACTGACAAACTTTGTCAGTGTGAACTTGTCCCCTGAAGAGCTAGGATATAATGCAGCCAGAATCATCGTAAAAACACCTGGGATAGTGGGAGAGAGTGCGAGAGAGAAGTGTGTCAAACATGGCCAATAAGTGCTTTTGCCTCCCACGTGTCACACTGCCCCGAGGCAGACCGACTTAGAAGGGGGAAAAAATACCCGCATTTCCCCGTGCAGCATACAAAAAAAAGGCAATGAATATCCGAGTATACCCTCCAGCAAACAGAGCTCATAATTCCATTGTATTTATACATGAGTTCAATTACTGGATGAATTTCATTTGCGGGCGTCCACACTACTTCCCACACACCATTTGATTGTCGATAAGGTATCGATCGAGTCGGATTTTTCAGGAGTGTCGATAACACATTATTCTTCTCATTGCAAATTCGGCTTTCTATGTAACCTTCAGCAGTCAAGACATGACTGTCAGGCTGTCGTTTTTACATGATTAGTTCACTATTTATATAAATGTTCTATAACGTCAGGACCTTTAACCGGTTAACCATAAACAAACCTTTAAATCCATTTCCAAATTTCCTTAAAAGTTAAACAAAACCGACAGTCAATTTTTTTTTTTAGACCTTCCCTTTCTTTAAAATGTTGGCCCCAGACACTATCCAGGAGAATGCTTGACATCCCTTTTGCTGATGGAATGTTTCTTATCTTAATCCCCTACAAATGTAATACATCACTTTAAATCCATTACGTTTTTTTTTTACATTTTGCTTTGTACCCTACCCCACTGTGGTTTGTGTTCTTGTGACTGCAAAACTGGGTTACAGTCTTTTATTTTTAATCCTTGACATCTGCTGCTTTCTCAGATGGGCTCATAGTTCCGATTCAATCATAGAAACAAAGCAAAAATGCACTACTCTTAATATTCTTTTCACTTTCTTGGTCTTCATCTGTGTGATCTGTGTGAGCAGATTCTCTGATTCTCAACAAATTACCAACAAAGCACAAAAATCACAATACTAATCCACACAGTAAATTCTTTAGATGTTTAGAAACAAGAACACTTGGTAGCAAAAAATTTTTTTATGCAACTTTTTTTGTTCACAAGTTGTCCTATTACAGTGGCGATTTTTAAAAGGGACTGACCAAAAACAAATTACCTGAAGTTGAAGACAACGTATTAACCACAGCCATCTGAGTGTCATCCAAAGCCTCTTGGTACGAAAAGTTTGCCAAAAACCACTAGCAATTCAAAATAAAAATACACATAAATACTTCAATTTTCTCATTTAAAACGTAGAAGCACACAGTCGCGATTCATTATGTGGCATGTCGTGGTTGAGCGGTCAAGCGCAGCGAACTTAAACTCTGGTGTTTCTGACACCTGTGTCCTCAAGCATGACGCGTAACCTTATTGTTTCGTCCTTCCGATGTAAATCCGTAGGTCTGGTGTGTTGTGTAATGCGTGCAAAAGAACGAGTACACTTATCGTTAAGAGAAGGGGTTCGCCCAGGTGCTTCGGCTCTAGCATGGTGGGCTGCATAAACTGTTACAAGGTGCTACATATAAAATGGGGCTTATAATTCCACACATAGCTCTACATAACTGTCGACAAAAATAATGAGCTCTCTGGGACGCAGTGAAAAGTGCTACATAAGAACTGCAGATTATTATTATTTATTATGTCATTGCAACAACAACAAAATGTCATACATTGTAGTATTGAAGACACAATGGTTTCATTCCCTACGAACAAGATTTGTGTTGCACATGTGGGACACAGAACACTTTGTCAATAGGAGATCCGAACACTCTGGAGGAGACTTACCACGATACAAAATGACAGGCTGATTTTGGCCACTTGGGACAGGGGTAGCTTCTCTCCCACAGGGGGCGGGACGGCGAGGTTGTTTCGCTGAGCGACGTGGTAAGGCATTCTGGAGAGCATGGCCTCTTTACCCTGGGACTCTGTCAAGCCGAAAAGCAAAACAAGGATTGTGTTGATCTTATAATGGGGAAAAGTCATATTTAAGTCATATCTCTTTTCTTTTTCTTTTTTTGTAAATGTGTTTATGAGAATCATACCCAAGGCTGGGTGGGAATTGGGAATCGCTGACAGTTAGATTTTCCCTTGGGATTGATACCGTCAAAGAGAAATGCACAAAAACCACCTAACTCAACCAGCTTCAATCTGCAGCCTTTCTGGCTATTGCCAATTTAAAGTGCATGTGTCACATTGACAGTACTCAGCCATAGCTGTAGCCGAAGCTGCTTTTATATATCCATCCATTCAGAGTATAATTAGAATATGACTGTGGCTGTAGCACATAAAGTCATCTAGCTCTGAATAAAGTGTCTACTTGCTGAAAAAACAGCAAAACAACTGTCACAGTATTTCCACACGAACACCGAATCGATACAAGTTTAGCACGGTGACAGCGGGTACCAACCGCATCTCTGGCCCCATCTCTGGCCACAGCAATCGCAAACGAACACCAACCCTCAGAAATCTGAGAAACAATTCATGCATGAATCGTTTCTCAGATTCAAATGTTTTTGGGTGAATATTACTTCGAAGTGAATCCTTTCTCAAAAAAGTTTTTACTATCAACTGCCGCACTGCTTCTCACCAAGTAACTTTTTACGGTCATTAATTTTGTGAATACTTAAGAAAGTATGACATTACTTTTAAGACACGTGGAAACACGCAACTGCTCTGTGATCAATTACTTGGCCTCTGCTCTTCTACAAATTCTTCTGAAATCCCAAATCTTTGATCTCTTTGAGTCTTAAAGTAAAAAACAAATTTCTCCTTACCTGACAATTGTCGTACTTCCATTAGATTACTGAATCGTACTCGACCAATTTTCACAGCTGAAAAATATAATAATAAAATGTACTGATGCAGAAAGTATTGACAAACAAATACAATATATAAGTGTGTGACATTACAAGATTGTATTGTTTCCTTTTCCTGGCACATAAACAAGACAGACCCCCGTGACCTTCCTGCTACCTGGCCATATAACATCATCCACATTGTTTTGAATGATTAATATATGCACTGTGGCCAGCCTGCAATATGATTTAATGAGGGGATCAGGTTGGCTCAGTGGTTTCTTTCCCAGCTTTTCACCTCTGTGAACCCCGGTTCGAATCCCACCTCAGACCCGGAGCCTTGCATGTGGATTGGAACTTCAGTCCCTACCCGAGTGCGTGGGTTTACCCCATTTAGGGTTCCCCTCCCCCCACATCTCAAACTAAATATTTCTTTTTGTTTCCTATTCATCTCATTATTGGCAATAGTTGTGCTGTTAAATAAAATCAAAATTTGTTGAATGCACCAGCCTTGTTCTACCATACATAACCTGTTTTATTTGATCGGCTTGTATGCTCTAGAGGGAGTTGAGAAAGTTTGAGGATTGGTCTTAGCATGCCTGATGAACAGTGATAATTATCTTATAAAACACCTTAATCTTTCTACTAGGATAAGTGCTCTAGGTACAAGAATCAAGAATCATACAAGGTTGGTTGACTCACTGGCAAGTCTTATTGACAAACAGGGCCCAATTTCATAGAGATGCTTTAAGCAGACAGTTATGTGCTAAGCAAAAAATCAGCAGGGTACCGGTCAAAGATGGTACACACAACATGGTATTTTGGCCGGTAACCTCATTCTGGTAAGCATGATTTTGTTGTGCTCAGATACTTCGTACTGGGTCCTTGAGGGTTAAAAAAAAACCTCATATCCTAGCATTGACTGAGAAGTGGATACTGATGCCTTCCATGAAGTACTGCATAATGACTTACGAGATTCACAAGGCTCGCTGATGCTGCTATGTCTACTGTCTGTACTTTCTTTGTCGCTGTCGCAGAACTTCACAGGAACATACAGTGGATCGCCCTGAGGGGAGAGAAAAGAGGACATCTCGACTGCAAGCGATTAATTTTCTTGGACCAGATTTGAAATGAACAAATGGATTTTTGCACTATTTGGCAGGTCGTGGCCGATTGGCACTTGACTCAAGCTCTGGTGTTTCTGATCAGCAGAGTGCGGGTTCGAGTCCCGGTCTCGACACTTCTGTCCGTAAGCATGACACTTAACCTAGTATTGCCAAGTCCTTCGTAAAGCCATCTGGATTCTGTGTGTTGTGAAAAGCACATTAAAGAACCCAGTTACACTTATCGCTAAGAGAAGGAGTTTGCCCCAGTGTTTCTGGCAGTGGCTGCTGAATGCGCCGCAGCACCTTGTAAACCCATACAAGGTGCTACATAAATGAGTCTCATATTACAAAACATAGCTCTGCTTATCCTCTGCTGTGCTCTGATAAGGACTAGGGATGTGTTAAGGCGCTCTATAAGAACCCAGTATTATTATTTTGTGACGTTGATCACGCTAAAGTAGACATGTGATTTATCAAATGGTATGCAAATTAGCCATGGCAGTCTTTATTATTATCAAAATGTTAGATCTTAGCTTTGCCCCAGGTTTAGGCTCAGTCCATGACTATGAAGCCTTGTGTTGAAGGCAAGCAACATCGAAACTGCCTCCAGAGACGGAGGTCAACCCATTGTTTGATAAAAAAAAATAAAAAAAGTCAGAATACAGATCAACAAATTATACTTACCAGCAATCTGTCTTTGTCCCCTGGAATGATATCAGGGTTACTTTGGATATCCGTTGGCTGTCAATATGAAAATCAAACACCTTGATTGTAACTTCATGCTTATCTTCAAGGCTTAACTAAATAAATTTCTACGAAAGCTATTTCGGAGTGTGAATCACTGACCAAAATAAAAACAGCTACCACTCTAACCGCTCACAAAAACGAGTCAATGAGCAACTAGTGACCTCTACCTGAGAGGGCGCCCTATTCATCAACATACGTAAGGTCTATTGCATGACTGCTCCTTTAAGCCTAGCATTGTCCCGGGCTGATTAAATTGGCTCAATCTTCAGACTGTATATTGGTAGGGCCGATTACACCGGATGGCCCTACTCTATTTATAAAGCATTTGTATTAGTTACAACAGTCCACACATGACCTTCAAATGACCTTTGTAAAAGTTCAAGTTGTGACCAAAAATAAGTTTGGGAAGTCAGCTTTGAACTTGCCTATGCCCTGACTGCTGTCATTGTTTCTATAATCGTTCTTTTCAATGTCAAAGGAAAGTAGTAAGTTAAAGCTTAAAAGGCATGGGATTACACGTATTTAACCCTTTCAGTCCCAATTCCTTTGATATCCAATTGCCAAAGTGAATACTTTAGATGAACTGGGGCCAGTAGGCCCCAACAACAATTGCTTTTCACAGGGTCAGGCATTCCAATCTTTTTTTGGGGGTGTGGAGGGACATAGGAGAAGAGGATATTGGAGGATTGAGGCCGCCTGCTAGCCAAACTGCCTACAGGGGGCACCAGCTAGGGTTTAACTTCTTTCCAAGTACTCACATGCTCCTTTGATATCCAATTGCCAAAGTGAATACTTTAGAAGAACTGGGGCCAGTAGGCCCCAACAACAATTGCTTTTCACAGGGTCAGGCATTCCAATCTTTTTTTGGGGGTGTGGAGGGACATAGGAGAAGAGGATATTGGAGGATTGAGGCCGCCTGCTAGCCAAACAGGGGCACCAGCTAGGGTTTAACTTCTTTCCAAGTAAAAAATTAGTTATTGGCCTGACGTTTCGACCCTAGCAGAGTCTTTCTCGAAGCCTTCGAGAAAGACTCTGCTAGGGTCGAAACGTCAGGCCAATAACTAATTTTTTGCATTTATACTACAGATCCTTTTGGTTGGTAAGCAGTTTGCAACGGCTAATTCTTATTTCTCATTTCTTTCCAAGTACTCACATGCGCGCTTGGTTTTCCGATGCATTCTGAGCACATCCTCCGCCACGGCCTCCAGAAAATAAATCCCAGCAGATACAGCATGAACATTGACGTTTTCAAGTACGTACTGAAGAAAGGCTTGTCGTAACCCTCATCTTTGAAAATATACTGCAGGAGAAGCAATCATGGGAACAGAATCTAAACCAGTTAGAATACCAAGCTGTACACTTTTTACAATGGAATATGTACTGTAGTGTCATATATTATACCACTGTTTGTATGGAGTTTACTTCATACTAGCTAAAGCGAAACCAGTTTGTACTAAGACAGATTGCAGCTTGATGTTCATCTTAACACAGAGATTGCCTGAACTCCTTGCCTACATGCCTGAACAATCCCTTTTAGATGATCAATCTACCCCTTCACACATTTTTATACAAGGGGCAGTGTAGGACAAATTATTAAAATAATGAAATATTGTGGTTTTCTATAACTGGGTTCAATAAGCACATCAACCACTTCTCTTTTACACCCATTTTTGATTTTCTACCAAGGTTTGTGTATCAAGCCTTGTGCAGGAAAATCTGTGAGCGCAACCAGGGATTGTACACAATATTTATACAACAAAGTAAAGTTCTGATCCAAGGTTATCCGCACAATCCCCAGAAGTTCACTACTGTTAACCCAAATCGTGTTTTCATTTCTCAGTCCACAATCTCTGACCTTTGGTCTCAGTACTCCACCACACAAAGTCAAACAAACTCTTGTAATCCAAGGGCAGACGAGCTCAAAGTAGTCTCTTTGTTATGAATCTCCCTCAATGTAAATAAGCAAATCACACGACCTCTGACCTCAGGCACTACTGATTTTGAATTATTAATAGTTTAGGAAACAAATTCTGTAGATGTAAATAAGCAAATCACACGACCTCTGACCTCAGGCACTACTGATTCTGAATTATTAATAGTTTAGGAAACAAATTCTGTAGATGAATTTTCGTACAAACTTTTAGAGTTCAACTTTGTTGATAGTTATTAAGCACTGCTCCAAAGTAAACAAATGACCTTATCTTCAGAGTTCACAAGAGAAAAAATGTGAGATCAAAAAGCGTTACAAACACAGGGTTTTTAAACTAGATCCCCCTTCCCCATTTTTCAATGAAAGATAAGTGGGAAAGGTTCTACAAAATGATTTTTATACACAATAATTCAACTAGTGGACATACATATTGTGAATTTTGTACTGCACATTACAATAAATGCAAAACATGCAGAGAACAAAAAAGGAAAGAATAAACCGTAAACAAATTGGGTTTTTAACTTGGATTTAAATACATCAAGTGAAGCAATTGTCTAACCATCCTGTTCTACTTATATCAGTTCTTGCATGAGAAGGTCACCAGGGTTGAAATCATCAAAATTGATATCAATTTTATTTGCCATTTCCTTTGATTACAAATTACGGTTGTTACCGTGGTCAAGTGGTCAGACTGCAGGACTTGCAAACACAAGGTTAACCGCTGATTTCACAATGACTAGAATTTAAATATTGTCCTCTAGTTAATGAATCACAATTGATTGATTGGTGCAATTCACAATCATAGACGTTAAACCATACATGTTCGTTTTTCTACTTACCCGTGTAAGCTCAGAGGAAGCAACCCAGATCGCATCGACGGTGAGCAGGACCAATACACCCAGAAATAGCCTCTTGGAATGACTCAGTCCACTCGTGATGCTCATTTCAAAGACAGTAAAACAAAACTATCCCCTCAAGTACGCCTAATTGAAAAGAGTTTACAACAAAAACAGTTATACATGACTGAAATGCACATGAACACTGTACTTCAAAAGACAAATTGACAAAGTACAGGATGGATTGATTTATTATCAATCTCTTGCGAGCGGGTTTTCCACGTAAACCAATCAATCATACAAAGTAGGGCCAAGGACGCAGAAGAAGTCCTGTGAATTATAGTAGCCCCAACTTTAGAATGGAGCTAAATTGGTCAAGTCTAACAACATTGAGGGTTGCCTCTAACTATTTTCTACAAGAGTAGTACTACTGTAGTACTACTGCTACTAGTACGTAATACCATGGAGGAATACAAACTACACTGGTTTATTTAGTTACTCAGAGTCAGGATGAATGTTCAGACCCATTGACCCATCACTCGGAGTCGGAGGTAGGTGTGTGCAGTAAAAATGATTAATTAAAAAAGAGTAATTTGTTTACCAACATTGTTGGCAACAATGTCCCTAATAAGCTTCTATTTTTTCACTTTTAACTGCAATATGGAAAACCTAGTTTAGTTTAGTGTTAACTGTAGTAAGTTATGTGTAGCTAACGAGTAAGTAACGACTACCACTACCAGACTAAAAATTAATTTAATTGTGTGGCCCAACCATCCATGACCATGTTCATGTTAAAAACGCAAATGTTTTTTAATAATTTAATGAAATGCAGATTCCTTTATAAATATGGGTAAAACAATGGTCCAAACATTGTCATATCATCTGTGAGCTCACACTCAATGATTCATTTGCATTAACGATGGATTCATCATTCTTATTATTATGATTATGAATAACCACAAAACCATCTGACCATGGCAAGAATGAAAGTCAATGAAAATTTATCTCGTCATGCCCATGGTAGCATTTTTTTTTTAGGGCAATACTCACCAAAACCCTTCTGAAAAGTGACAAGCTCTGCAGGACTTCACAGGGTTCGAAGAAATGGTGCTTTTCAGCTTAAGCGTTGAATAAAGATCATATGGAGGTAGAAATCAAGTACAAGATCATCACGTTTATTATTTACACACACCCACAATTACAACCATACTGCATCGCGCATCACCCAACATTGATATCATCGGTTGCATTGATGAAGGAAGCTCTACGGGACACCAACGTCAACCACTGTGATCCAAGTGTGTACATAAAATAACTGGTATCCGTAGGATTTGAACTTTGACATAATTTGATTGTTTTGTTTTGACGTGTGACAGACATCACGAGAAAGTGAGTACTAAAAATAGTCCTTCGGGCCTGAGGTGAGTTATTGTTTTTTTAAGGGTGCGTACAACATTGGTAAGACAATTGCTCTGGTAAGACCATGTAGGAAGGAGACTAAACATATTAATGTTCACATTTATTGCACATAAAGTTACATGGTCAGATGGTATGCACTGCCACTGCCACTGGTAATGGTATGATTGAAGATGGTCAAAAACTCGTGGTGGAAAATTTCCCTTGAAATAGTTTTGCTTGAAATGCCTTTTTTTTTATTTTATGGTTTTTGAGAAATTAGTAAAACAATTAGTTTTTGTCATGGTTATATTATTAAAATCCGATGTTTGAAAACAGTGAAAACATAGAGGTAGTTGCGATAATCGTAATCCTCCATCCTCCCGACGGTCGGAGACCGGAGGGCCGACCGTTGGGAGGATCCCCTCCGGTCTCCGACCGTCGGGAGGATGGAGGGTTACGATTATCGCAACTAATATAGAGGGGTCTTAACTGTTTTCTTGAGACTCCGATGACCGATTGAGCTTAAATTTTCACAGGTTTGTTATTCCATGGATATGTCGGGTTACTCAAAGTGTGGATACTGGTATTTGACAATTAATTACCAATTTTGTACACTATGCTTTAAAGTCGATTATATTTCAACTTGTGTTCATCATTCGCTCTGAAGCCTTTGATAAATGATTTGAGTCTTGTTGTAAGTTTAATAACCAGAAACTTAATTTGGTCATTGCCTGGTAGACCCAATGCAGTAACTCGGGCGCTGTACTCCTTTTTTCGTACGACCACAGATGTCAATTTTTCTAAATAGGGATACAGCGCCCCAGTTACTGGTTCCAAGTCATGAAGTTCACCTAATGATAAAGAGGGGCGTAATTGCATAGGACAAAAAAGATTTATAAACAAATCTCGTTTTGACAGTCAGTTGTCTAGTTGCCATATACAGCAACTAAGGTAGGACAGAAAAAATGTGTTGGTCTTTGTTTTTTCTCTTTGACTATAGTATCTGGAATAACAACATTGTGTACTGTTGATCTGCCTCACTGTGGCTGCAGCAGTAATTGGGGCTCTGTACTCCTTTTTTAGGAATTTCGACTTAAACAATCGTGAGCCAAGTCATAATTTTGAAGGGAGTACAGCGCCCCAGACCAGTTACTGGGTCTACTGCAGTGGCTGGTGGATTTTGACAATCTGGCTGATCGTCAAATTATCCGCCAGCCACACTAGTGGGGCTCATGACCTAAACCTAGCCCTAAAACAACAGACCAGAGGGTTCCGATCTTCATACTCTAGAACAATGAGGATCATTCCGCTATTGTCTCCACATAATAGACGATAGCAGAACGAACTATTATCGCCAGCCACATAGTGGGGCTCATGACCATAAACTAGCCAAAACAGACCAGGTTCCGATCTTCATACTCTAGAACAATGAGGATCATTCGCTATTGTCTCCACATTAATAGAGACGATAGCAGAACGAACCTCGTACTAGTTCTAGGAGTACAATCTTCACAACTTTCACCAGAGGAATACAATCAAGGCAACTAATGATAGTTGAAAATTTTGCCTTTTTCAATCTCCGTCCACATTTTAAAATAATTGACATCATCTCAATGTCTTTTCGTCAAAAAGGTCAAAGTGGATAGAATGCCCTTCTCACAAGTAATTTGTGCATTATTGCAGGCTACGTAAATGAATTTTTCTGCTGAATTCCTCTTGAGGACATCTTAACGTTTGAGAATGGGACTCCAAAATTCAGTTGCAAGGAACCTACGGAAACCATCTGGAAGCCTCACAGGAGCTATAGTCAAGGTATGTGTAAAGTAAGGTAGGGTCTAGCCCAGGTTGGACTCCTCAGTGCAGTGCAACGGATACTGACGTCTTACCAGGGCTAGGTAGGGTCATACATTGGTGATGACCCGGAACAAAAATTGTGTCATTCATATCCGAAAGTCCATTGTTTTTATCAAGATTTTAAATAGTTTGGGGTTGAACAAAGAAAATTGACTAGAGCGGGATTTGAACCAACGACCTCCCGATTTAACGTGCCGGCGCTCTACCAACTGAGCTACCTAGCCCTATGTTGGCATAATTCGGAAGTCGTTGGTTCAAATCCCGCTGAAGTAAATTTTTCTTTGTTCAACCCAAAACTATTTTTAAACTTACCAAGTCAGTTTCCCTTGTGGGTTATTTCTTGATACAAGAATGGTAAATGAAAGCATCCTGCAATAAAAGTATGTCAAAGAATTTGATTGTCCAAAAAATGCCTGAAGGCGATCTTAAGGCAACTTTTAGAGATTCAAATTTCCGTGGTGTCCGTTTGTGAATGCTGCTGCCAGTGATGTTGTTGGTACCTGATGTCACCTTGCTAAACGTGGATGGATTTGATGTTCTTGATGAATATCCTGTGACAGTTTTGTTGCTGTTTTCTCAACAAATAGACACTGTAGTCAACAACTTTTACTTTATTCAACCCAAAATTAATTACAAATATAGTGAATTGTTTTTTCCTTGTTTTCTTGCAGAGGATTATCAAGAACAAAAATGCGTATTTAGAGCAGAATGCAGTGCAACTGTGCCGTATGGAGTCCCATCACAATGTCTTGGAGGTTGGCTTCGGCCCAGGAGTTGGTCTCAGAGCAGCCTGTGAGATTATCAAAGATGGTACGTCAACTTCTTGTGTTTGTAGCAGATATTTTCTCATTATATGATAAAGGGCTCGATTTTGGTGTAAAATCCCACAAGGCTGCAGGGCTTGTACCGGTAGCTCAAAATTTTGAACTGCTAAGCACAGTTTTCTGCATGTATACCATTGATAAATGTCAAAGACCAGTATCTGCACTTAATATGACCCAACATATACATGAAATAACAAACTTGTGAAAGTTTAAGCTCTATCGGCCATTGGAGTCACAAGAAAATAGTGAAAAACCCCATATATGTTTTCACTGTTTTCAAACATTGGGATTTGGACACGCGAGACAAACACATTGTTTTACTCATTTCCTAAAAACTATAGCATTTCAAGCTAAACTATTTGAAGGGAAGTTTTCCACCATGACCATCTTTATACCATGTTTAGTTATGTGCAAATCTGCGAACATTTATATTTTCACTCTTATGTTGAGAAATTAGAATTAGCTGTTGCAAACTGCTTACCAACCAAAAGGACCTGTAGTATAAATGCAAAAAATTAGTTAGTGGCCTGACGTTTCGACCCTAGCAGAGTCTTTCTCGAAGGCTAAATGACAAGACAACACACATACATGCATACAAGGGGGACAAAAGCAGTCAAGTGGAAAAACATGAATAGAGAGAGTGGAGAGAGAAAAGCAAGAAGCATTCAGAAAAAGCAGGGGTAAGCAGGGATTATGAAGACAAAGGGGGGGGGTTGGAGGGAAGGGGAAGGCCAATGTTGTGCACACCTTTTAAGAAGCTTTCTGAAACTAGGCCCTGGAATTATGGTGTCAAAATAGCTTGGGGAAAAAAACGAACAGGTTTTGAACCTTTCCAATAATGTTGCATAAAAGTGACATATGAAGTAGTGTGTACAAGGGACATCAAGACACTCGAGACCACACCGGCTCTTTTAAGAACCAACACTTCTCCAAAAGAGATTTTACACATGGTTGTACCCGCAAGTTTACTACTTCTAGTTCTTATCACGACACTCCTCTGGCTAACAATAAGTCTTGAAGGCGCAAGGCCACATTGCTTGAGGACATAGTTCCTTTAGGACATCAAAATTTACACATCTCTGTGGACAAATTATTAAGGGGCTCCAAATTATTGAGGGGCTCAAAGACCAGGGCACTAGAAGCTAAGGCCTCAGCAGGGATCAAATTTTGGGATAGGGGTTCCACAAGACTTGTGGGCTTGTAGTTCAAAATGTTTGGTGGACAGGACATTTTTGTCACAAGACATAATCAAAATGAAAAGGGGGAAAACCCCACATTTTAATATTTGAACTGTTTTAATTAGACAAGCATTGAGAGAAGATTTATCTAATTTTGTATCATGGGTAAGTATTCTTCAATACTCAGCAGAATTGAAAGTTTTTGATCAGACTGAAAGTCAACATTTGAACAAAAGCAGAATTGAAAGTTTTTGATCAGACTGAAAGTCAACATTTGAACAAAAACACAAGACCATCTGACTTTTCCAGTTATGAGTTTACTGGCCCAGTGCTAAAATTACTGGCCTTGGGCATACGGTCTAGTGTAAATTTCGAGCCCTGCTTAGTGGCTTCTGTGTTATTCAAGGTATGAACAACACAGTATGAATTATGTAGATGTTCTTAACTGCCTATGTCTGGGGGTTTTCTTTTTACTTTCATATTTCAGGTAAAGTTTACGGTATTGACTACTCTAAAGAAATGATGGCTGACGTAACCAAAAGTCTCCAGTCTGAGATTGCAAGTGGACGATTACAAGTTGAATTTGGTGATGCTGCAAGCCTCCCTTACTCAGACGCCCTCGTGGACCGCATCTTCCACTGCAACTGCTTCTACTTCTGGCCGGAGCCAGCGACGGTCGCCCGCGAACTATACAGGGTTCTTAAGCCCGGAGGATTCATGGTCACTACGATGAACATTGACTCTGTGACCGCATCAGCTGAAAAAGGTTTACTGAAGGGAACAAACTGGAATCCAGACCAATACATGGACGTTTTAAGAAGCGTGGGGTTTCAGGATGTTGCCATGGAAGATTTGGTTCATGGAGATTCTGGGAAGGGAGGAACCATATATCAAGCCATAATGGCACATAAAAACTGAAAGTCTTTTTTTATTTTTTTATAATTGCTTTTTGTAGTATTTAGTTTTACCCATACACAAATGAGTGCAAAGCGCTGTATCTTGGTGGTCTAGTTGGTAAGACATCTGCTCTGGAATGGCAAAGGTCCTGGGTTCGAATCCCACCAGAGTAATATGCCTGTGGATATTTCTTTTACAAAATGACTCGGGGGGGGGAGGGGTACTGAGCAAACAGTTGCAATCCGCACATTGGTGTAAAATCATTATCTCCGATGCAAATTTAACATCTATTAAGTTGCCCTTTTTTTATTTGAAAATTGTACATGTACAGATTAAATTTGCAACTCAATAAGTATAATGTGTCCTTTTCAGTTATTTATGGTGGAAATGGATATTTGTAAAAGGCTTAAGTGGTGGTGGCTCCGAAAAGAGCCAGTTGGTTTGACCAAAGTTTCCACTAGCATGCTTGAGTCGCTGTCAGAAGTAGGCTAGAGTACACATGTCAAACCATTGAGAAGAAAACAAACAAGTTTTGTTGTTTTTCAGAGAAAACGAAGCTTCCAAAATACATTTGTAGGTAATAATAATTACAACAGAATTCAGGAGTTACATGAAATCTAATTTGAAGAAGTAAGTCTAGAGGGCATTTTTTTTTATTTCGTACTGAGATTTGAATATTTTGTGGCAATTTTATTCCAAAGTGAAGGTCTAGATTTAATGTGTCCATTTGATTGTAAATCAGAATTACCAGAAAGTATATTGAGTTGAAGCTTATTTTTGAAAACAGAAGATAAATAAAAGCTAAAAACCCAACTCTCGCTTCTTTAGATGTTGCATTCATCTTTACATATGAAATTATTGCAAAATCAAATTACATTTTTTCGTTTCATATTAATTGCCCCAAACATTACAAAGTTGCACATTCAAAGGATCTACATTAAACATACAGATATAAAAAGAAAATCTGGGAAACAAAAGAAGAAAACAATTTTTTTGAAAAGAAGCAAAGTACTGAGCAACCTGGCTGAGCGAGTGGGGGGTGCACCAAAACTATCAGAAAAATACATAAAAACAAGAGAACCCTGGCACTATTGGCAGGGAAAGCCACTAGTGAAAACAAAAGTCTCTTTTAAAGTGGCTGATCATTTGATTCACAAAACAATTCGGACAGTAAAAGACCAGCAACCCTCCCCAAGATAGTTATGAAAATACTTGACCTTAACAAGATTCTGATGCAAAAGTTCCCAATAAATGCGATATTACTTTTTACTATAGGTTACTTTAGGCCGAGCGTGTCGGTCGGTACCAAAACTAAGAAAATGGTGGGACCCAGGTCAGGCAAACGGTAACATTCACAAAAGTCGAAAAGCTGACATATGCTGTTTAGGTTTCTAAATAATGGAAGTGCAGAGGGAGTGTTGTTGACTTGTGTTTCTACTTTACTGTTTTTCTTCCACCTAAAAATTAGATTGAACATCAGATTTTTGTAACATCAATTTGTCCAACTCTGTAGATTTGAAAAGTGCGCCAGAAAAGTAAACTTATTCCAGGAACAACTTGGAAACTTTTTTACATTATTTTACATTATTTGTGTTATTTGAATTTAAATGGCAAAGGAAACATTTCAAATCTCTTTTTTCCGATTTTGTTTTTAAATGTTTATTTTTCTCTCCATATAAATTACTTTCTTTTAACTGTTAAGATAGCTCGATGTGCCGCTTTATTTTGAGCCACTTGGCGGCACAGCTCTGTGCGGGTTTGTGCGGGGCGCCCTCACTCGCTCCCCCTCCTTGCTTGATCATCTGTTGAGGCTTGTGTGTTGGTTTTGTTTTACTCTGCCGCATCGTATTCTTAGTATGGAACCATGGCCATCGAGTAGCCCTTTGGCAACGATCACAACAATAAACTTTGCAGAAGTCGAAACCCACGTACTGTTTGCAATGAGCGCAAAAAGCTATTGAACTTTTGTTTTCAATGGACTTAGCTGGGAGCATGCTTTCATGTCTTTTCAAACTTTTGTTCATTCATGGGCGGCTTTCCGCGAATTGTGAACTGGTCCGGGCGGGACCACACATCGTGCCGGACGGGGGCGTTGCACATCGCGGCGCACCTAAACTGAAGAAAATGCCATGGCAAGACACAGTGACTTAACTAATTTCAAATTCTCCAATAATTTTCAACTAACACACGATGCAGTAATCCTAGCTGTGAAGTTTTCTTTATAAAAAAAACACACCAAATAAACAAGCAAAACACCAAATAATTGTTTCTTTCTATTTGGCAAAAATTGACGAATTTGAATTGAAGTAGTAAAAGATCGAGTGTTAAAATTGGGACAATGTTCTTGCATCAGTGGGTGTGTGTGTGTGTACAATGAAGAATTACATTTTTCCAAACTGAGGACATCGCGCAAATTCAAGCACTCTCCAGTGGTTGTTGACAACTTAACAGGGCATCTGGTAGTCAATCGTACCCCGATTATCCTGCTGGTCGTAGACCCAAATGTTACGAAGCAGGGTTGAATTTAGGCCTACACATTAACAACAACAAAATGTTAACATACCAAAACAATGTTTTTTTCCCTCAAAATCTTAGCACATGGCCCGTTGTAGCTCTTACTTCTAATTAATACGGGGCCTGACCAGGAGCTACGACTATCACGGCATAGATAATGTGCCCCATAGATGTTTCCATACTTTATCACACTATTATACAAAGATACCCGCCCACCTAAAGAAATCATCTAAACTAACTCCTGAGATTCCAAGCACACAATGAAGACACCAAATGGGCTCCGAACCCATCCATACTTCAATTCAACAGCGAGAAACTTCGTAATTCAGAACTCGCACTCATCATTATTCATCTGCAAAACAATTGTTTTTTACGGATTGTGTTTACAGCATGCGTAGCAGCGGCGTAGCCAATTTTGTTTTTCATCGGGGCACATGATTGTTTTTGTTGTTGTTTGGGGGGGGGGGGGACAGGGGACATTTCCACTCCATTTATCTTTGTTTTTTTTATATTGTTATTCATTGGGGCGCATTGATTTTGGAGGTACACTGGAAAAATTCAAAGCGGTTGGGGGCCGGGGGCTGGTTTAATACAGTTTGTTATAATAATCAAAGAGGATCAATACAAATCAAATTCATTTTTAATATCACCACTGCCTGGGAAGCAAACTTACACTGACGTATCTTAATAGTTAGTAATGCTGTAATGAAAAGACGCGGGGAACTCACACTGTGTTCGAACGGTGTACTAATAATTTGAACAAAATAATGACGAGGGGTAGAACGAAAGAAGCACGTCCGACCTACTTTGGGGATGGGCGGGGTGGAACAGATCAGATCTGTGGCAGAAAATCAGCTTAGAGGATGACCAGTGGTGATTAGTTGGGCTGTATCTTAGCGGGATCTTTTTATACATTGTTATTTAAAAAAAATAAAGATTTGTTGCTACGGAAGACATAATGACGATGACTTGTTGTAAAAAGAGGAACTGCCACATTGTGCGTGCGGTACAGAAACTCGTGAAGTGTCCCAATCGATTACATCATCGTGTATCGGAAACGTCATCGAACATGGGCTGATTGATTGGACTACAAAACTCGTCTGGTGCTATCCGTCAGATCGAATGATAATGGACATAAGTACGACGGAAACCAGACCTAGTAGCTAATGAGGCGATATGGACAGGTACACCGGCGGCGGAGAGACAGTGGCTTAACTACGGTGAAATTTACACTCGCTGACACTGCGAATAATCCCCTTTTCCCTTCTTTATTTTCTTCACTTCTCGAGTCATCGTCATCGCAAGGGACCTAAGGTACCGTTTGGAAGTCTGACTGTGAAGAGTCATCACGGAAATTTGACGTGAATGTCGAGAAAATGAGGGATTGTTGCCAGGTGGGTTGATCCATGAACTACGACGAGTGTGCGACGACCATACATTACGAGATTCCAACCAACTCCATGGCATGTCACTGTGTGACGGCTGTGTACAAAATGACGTCGTGCTGACGAGGATGGATGGCTAGATTGTGGAGTTCAGTTAACCATTATTTTGACCTAAGGTAAGCTTTATGACACCTCCACTCATCATCTGTATTCCTGTTTTATTTTCCCGGTTACATTTAGTGTCCATGTCGGGGTCGACAATTGGTAATACGATTGCATGTGAAATTATTATAATAATAATTTGCTTTTAATGTTAATAATTATTAATGTAATGAAGTTAAATTTAGTAAAGTTAAATTAACTACCACATTTCCTCATTGGAAAACTGTCCATATATGACTGCCACTTTTTCACTCATTGCTTCTAAAAGCAATATATCATTTGAGTAAAAGATACTACTATATTTCATAATGAATGAAAAAGTGGCTGTCGGATACAGACAGTGTATCTCATTTATTGGCATTGCAAATTTACTCCCCTTTTCAACACATTATGTGTGCCAAAAAATTAGTTAACAAACAGGTACAAATAGCACTTGCTTTTTAAACTTAACACTGGGAATTTTAAAAAGTTGGAATGGAAACAATAAATCAAAACTTTACGAAATGAAAAAAAATGTTTCTAACAAAAAAATAGTCTTGATATTTGAGTACACCATGGTTAGGCCAGGCCAGGCCTTGCCTGGCCCAAATCGTTTTTTCTCCCCCTCTACCCGGCCAAGACATTACAATGATAAAAAAGTTTTGCAATGTTTAGTTAACTGTGTAAACTTTAGCAAGCAAATGTTTGCTAAACCTAAAAACGATTCGGGTGAGCTAAACATGACTTGAGTAAACTTTACATGCAATATTTAAATCTCTTGTATAAATAAGCAGTGCTGTAAAGTGAAACTGATTGCCATGGAAATTATATATTGTGACTGGTAATAAAAGCACTGATAAAACTAGAAGTGGTGTGTCTTTTACAGTTTTATACATTGCAGGGGTGTCCAACACTGCAGGACTGGCATTAAACGGAGGCCACAGAGGCCATGGCCTTCGTTGCCCTGATTTTGGCCTTAGTGCCTTTCAAAATATAAAAATATTCTGCAATGGAGTGCCCTTGAAAATGGCCTTGCCCTGTCAAAGATTAAATTCCAGGCTTATGGATTAATTGTTGTTATATTTAAAGTCTGTATTTTTAATTGTAAAATAAATAATAGTAGAAGTCGAAACAAGGATGATGCAGCAACTCTTTAAAAGTTTCAGTTTGACAACTTGGTATGTTGTCGGAGTGGGCATTTTATCTTTATTAAACCAGAATTCTAAGTCGCATTCCGATACAAAAGACTATAGTAATGACGGAGCATAATTAGCTGATGTGCCTTAAAATCACTCGTTCACTTTTTTTTTCTCTTTCAGTTTAGTAGTAAATCGAATGTTCTTCCTTTTCCAGTTTATGTTGAAAAGTTACAAATATCCGATTGGAAAATTGCCAACTGTCGCACAACTGAGGTTGTAACTGGAGATGTACACTCTCTTTGGGAATTAACAAAAGTAACCTAATTTTGTAAAATAAGCTAAAATAAAGATGTGGCCTGATTTCCTTTTTCTTTCTGCGGTGTGTGTTGCATTTATCATCACCACTGATTTGTATAAAAAATACGTTGAAACATTCACTGCTGTTTGGCTTTTTAGTGGAGCTTGATTAGATTTATTCTTAGTATAAAAACTCCGGAAAACTGAACGTGGCACTGATTTATCTTGACAGAGAGCGAAAATCAGTTGTCCGTCTCCAGCACCGATCTGTGCGATCAAACCTATAGGCAGACGTTTCGAATAGTCGGGCCCCCAGACTCTGACTCTTTATTTCTGTAATTGGAGACGAGTGATTGTCATCGTGACTGTGACTGGGGAACCTTTTTTTTTTTTCGGTGGTTTGTAAATTCATCATGGTAAAAAGGTTGATTTGGGATGGCAGTGTGTGTTTGTGGCACGTGTCTAATTTAGCATTTATATGTGAAGGGCAGGTTTCGAACTCCAGATTGCCAGTGAAAAGTCATCCGAGTCAGATCTATATTTGTGCAGTGTACGTGACAGTAACATGTGTGCACACCTCAGTCATAGGCATGTGGTGACATCGTACTGCAGTCAGTGCAGCAGCAAATATTAAAGATGCTAGGTTCAATTATTGGCCAATTGGCCGAAATGTAGATTTAAATTTGAAATTGATTTGAGAAAGTTGCTTTCGTTTAAGATGTTGCGCGAATTATAGTAGTTATTTTAAAAAAATAAATATGATTTATCTTTGGGATCCCGACATTAGTCCATTAGTTAACATGTAGATTGTCCGTGGCATATCAAACAAAATTCGTACGTTTCTCATTTTGAGAATCATTACCCATCAACATTTGTTGAGAAAAACATATTTGTTGAAAACAATTCTTAAATGCAACTTTGAGAAATTGTTAATTTGGAAGAGAAAAACAAAAACAAACAATACAAAAACCAGCAACTTTGGCCAACTGGAATTTTTAAACAACAACAAAAACCTTTTGCTTTTAAATATACATGGTGTCTACCAATCATTCATTAAGTCAGTGACATCCTATAATACTTCCATAAATAATGTACATGTTTGGTCAAACGGCCTCCTCACTCCAAGGAATAATATGGGCCTGTTTCCTGTTCTGGGGCAGGGAAACCGAGATCTGCCGGAAACTTACTAGCTGGACTTGGGGGATGGTTGATTGAGAATGTGCAGCGCTATCGAGCAGTGCGAGTCGCACAATGAAGACCCTTTTCCTGTTGTGAATGTTGCTAGGACGGTTGGCCCTAATCCACAATATGATTAAAATCTTCATTTGGGATACAAATGTAAGACATCTAGACCAATCCATTTTAGGTAATTTTGTGTATGTCCTGCTTATCCTGATTGAACCAGATGAAATTCCTTGCCTGTTCATGACCAATTTAGGTAAATTGTAATGTTATGAAATGTAATTTATTTTGGTGGATTATTAGTGAGTGTCATATACAGATCCTACTCTTTTTTTGGTTTCTCAAATAAACAAAATGAAATAAAATCCAGGTCCATTCTGATCTTTTGGTTTCTGTTATAAGAATATCACATGAAATTTATTACCATGTACGTTGCGTTTCATTGTAATCCGTTGCCAGACTTTGATGGCAAATTTATAATCAGCTTTTGTTGTATGTATGGTGTACATGTATGTGATTGATGTCGTGCGCTCACAAATTTGAAACTAACTGACATTAAAGTTAATGTATACAGTGTCATGTGCAATGTACTGGCATACATGGTACTTGTTGCTGCAGATAGAACCGATTTTAAATTAAAAAAATTACACCTTGTACTGTTTGAGTTGTTATACCCTAGAACCCCAGGTTTTAATATGACCTTTGACCAGAGCCTCCCTTACCATTTTGTGTTAACCCCAATGGGGTTATCCTCGGAAAGGAAAAATAATTGAACATTCTAGGGCCTACATTATCCCTCTGTTTGATTAGTTAAAAAATTGTACATTTACATACATGTAGTATGAAAGCAATTTACTTTCAAAATAAAATTTGAAGTTGTTCTTGAATCAATTTGTTCCAAATTCAGAGCTTGCTCTCTGCGATGAAATTAAATATCTGATCAAATTCCAGATGTTTACAGTAAATGTACAGTATATGTTGTGGTGTACTCTGGCTGGCTGGCTGGCTGGCTGGCTGGCTGGCTGTTTGTGTAATTCATGATGATGCCTTAGTAACAACACATTGATTGGAGCCTACATGCAGTAATGACCTTGTTTGCCGTTTAACTACATGTACGTGCAGTGTATTGTTTCAGTTACTGCACTCAAATTGAGACTACATAGGCCTATTTAATTTCACAAATTGAAAAAAAGAGAGGGGGAAACAGCATCTGAATGGGCATTTCAAATGCACAAAAACAATACGATCACGAACACTAAAATATGTATCCCTACTGTACAATACAAACTTTACTTTTTCAACATGCATTTTCACAAACAAGCAAAAGCAATTGAAAGTATCAATGTCAACGAAGTTCAAGTAACAGAAAGAAGCTTGAAGTTTTCGTGTTCACATAGATTTTTGTACCCCAAAACAAAATAATGTGTTCGCAATTCACACATGTATAGTTTGCAATTTATGCATCCAACATAATGGGCATGGGATATCAATCTAATGTACATGTATTTGACTGTGCAAATGTGATTCGCCCACGCTTTCTGTTCTGAACACATATTTAGCAACCACTGTCCAAGGTCAACTCGATTTTGCCTGGGTCGCTAACCATCCATAGGACAATCCATTCCAAGACTAATACAGCCAAAACATTCCTTTGTAACAACATACCACAGGAAACTAAATTGAAGTATGGGGCAAATTCTATGCCTGTTTTGTTTGTGGGAATCTTGCTTGTTCAGACATGCATGAAGTTTGTACGAGTAGTACTAGTAGTACTGTACATGTCGTGTGATTAACTCCTATTCATAAAAATTTAGTTCACAATATGAATTTCCTTAGTCATGATAGAAAATGCTTAGTTCATGCATTCTCATAATAAATGGAATCGGGGAAAAGGTTTTGACTCAATACAAATGTACACTCATCTACATTCATCTTCCTTGCTTTTTCAACGACAGTAATGCTGATTTATAGGCAAAATTATAAAGAAAGATACAGTAAAAGTCACATATGAAAGTTTCAGCTGAATACAGTGTCTACTTGCTGAGAAAACAGCGAAAAACTGTTTATGGTATTTTCACAAGAACGTCGTATCCATCCACGTTTTGACCAACCAAATCTCTGGCCACAGCATTTGCAAATGGAGACCAACCCTCAGAAATCTGAGAAACGATTAATGCATTATCGTTTCTCAGACTCAAATGTTTTGGTGTGATAAGAAATCCAAACCAATAACTTTGAAGGGAATTTTTTAGTTTTATGCAGTGTGCTGTTTCACCAAGTAAGTTTTCATGGTCATTAAGTTTTGGAGTAGTTACCAAACTTTGACCTTACCTTTAAATAATTAGTGCCCAATTTGAGGCCTAATTGTGAAAGTGGGCTTGCTCTTCGCTTTTTAAGGAATTTGGAATCCCACCAAAGTTATTGTGTTGGGGGAAGTATGACCCAGGCTGCCTTGCTGTTGAGGTCAATGGCTTATTGTTTGATTTTTAATCCAAGGGTAGACTCAAGAAAATGTGAATCCCAGATAAATGCATTCATTGTGTCCTACCAATCTTTTCACACCATATACAAAACTTTAGTTTTTGTATATCACAAATTCAGATCATGATGAGAAGGGCATTTTTTTTTTCTGGGAGTCACGAGTGCTCCTGAAACATTAGTTTGCACATTCAAGTCAACCTTAATAGACTCTGCAAGTCTTGTGTGTGTTCGAACATTGGGACGCGTGAAAGTGCGGGCGTTTGTTTCCTTCACGCGTTAAAGCAATGTACGTGGGACCAAAGTGGTCCCCAAAATGTTCGAATACGCGTGAGACTTGCACGGTCTATATCCAAATTTTTTTGAACAAAAATATTTTGATTACACTATACGTGTACATCCCAAACAATAAAATTTAAAATGTACCCAGTATTTTGGTGTGTAAAAACTTGCGGGTGAAAATATGGAAAGAGAGAAAAGGAAAGGAAAAGAAAGTATCAATTGATGACCAATGATTTCATGGAATGGAGCTAATTTGTTTTTGAGAGAGCTGAGGCATTTACTGTACATTGGAACTTGGAAGGGATCTGGTGCACAATATTATGCATGTGAACTGCTGTTATGTATTTATTGTCCAAAGTTCACAGTTTGTACACGTACATGTATGATGTACACATTTACATTTGTACAAGCGTGTGGATTGCTGTGAATGTGGGTTGCTGTGTAAGTGTGCACAATACTTTTTTTGTGGATTCTGTCATGCAATTAGTACAGTCCAAATAGTCCAGATTGCTCCTGAAAGATTAAAGACGTGTCTAGTAAATTGAAACATTGTGTTCCAAACAACACAGCCAGACACCATGTGTGCTGGACACAAGGTTTTAGCCAGGAGCTGGTTAAAAGGTGTCAAAATTTGCCAGAAATATAAAAACTGAGTGTCCAAATTGTTCACTTACAATACTTTTACAATGTAAATGACAGATAAAACAGGGTGTCCAAATTTAAAACAGGGTGTCCAAAAGACACCCAGACACCCCTCTGGCTAACACTATGTACGGACATCTTGAAAAATGAGGGATGAATGCATCTGATTTCATAGAGCTGCCATTTTAAAAGCACATTTTTCTGACCGTTCAGCAGGAGGGCAATTCTAGTAAAAAAATTTGACTTTGACCAACTTGAATTGGTTTATATTTAGGGGGGGGGGAAAGAAAACTAGAGCACATTCAAGGAAAATTTACAGACACGTCCACCAGCTTGACATGAATATAGGCCTGCCAGGTGGTATGCAGTTATTGATAATCTGTTGGGGCAAGTCTGAGGGTATGTCAAATCAAGCAAAGAAAGAGATTGTACATGTAGTTAACTCAATGTGCTGTTTTTATGCAGGTTTGATCGGTAGAATTCGTAGCACCTTCTGAAAGTCATTGTTTGTCCATGTTTTTTTTTCACTTTTACTCTAGGTAGTCAGAATTTTTTTAAAGGGTGTGCACAACATTGATAAGATTGAAAATATAAATGTTCACAGATTTGCACATAACTGACAAAGTATAAAGATGGTTATGGTTGGAAAACTTCCCTTGAAATTGTTTTTCTTGAAATGAGCAAAACAATAAGTTTTGATCTCGCATACATATCCAAAACAGTAAAAACATAATGGGGTTTTTCACTGTTTTCTCATGACTCCAAAGACCGATTGAGCTTAAACAGTCGTAAGTTTGTTACTTCATACGTATACATATATTGGGTCATGATAAAGAGCAGATACATGTACTTGTCTGTGGCAATTACCAATGTTATGTGCTTTAAAGCCCTGGAAAGTACACAACTATTTCGGTAACCTAAGTATTAGAATTTATTTTTACATATATATGTATGAGGAAAGAAATGGATATCATACTGCGTACGTGTTGTAGGACATGAAAGTTTAAAATTGTAATCCACACTTATTATGTATTCATGTCGTACATGGAACTTCCTTTTTGGTGAATGGCATGGCAATCTTCCCTTCGTTGGTGAAGGACATGGCATTGTATGAACATGGGCTAACATTAAAGACAACTCTACTTAATCAGGGCATGATCAGTGTTACCCTTCAACTGTCCTCTGTCATTTATGACTTTAAAGCAAAACAAATCTCTGATACCATTCTAAATAAAGCATGTTCTAAATCCGCCTCGCTTAGAAGAATGGGTGCTCTCTATATCATGATGCAATGAGTGTTTTATAAGCAATGCGGTAATGCTTGACAGCCTTACTTATAAGTGACGGTGGGTCAGTGGTTCGTCCAATCGGGTGCCAGGGTGCTCACAAGGATTTGTTGTCTTTAAAATGATTAGAAAAGTCACTGGATTCATCACATGCCTTAGGTCCAGTGTGGGCCAAGGATGGGTTTGGAGCCAGCCTGTTTGAGGAAAAATGTAACAGCTTTCTCCGCTAACACTTGGCCGCTGGCCCACATGCCAGTTACAACACCTGAGGACCAGTCAGTCTTCACTCTAAGTACATGTGCATGTAGTTCGGCTGGCTAGTTCAGTGTTGAAAAGCATCCCTTTTTAACCCTAAAGAACCCAAGTCCTACAATATCCTCATTGCCAAAGTGCAGGATTGTGAAGGATTTGGGCTATTAGGGATCTGCAACACAGGAGGATTTCGAAGGCTTTGGGCTAAAATGAGTTTTTGTTAGGGTAGGATTTCGCAGGACTTGCGCTACCGGGCTGTTTTTACATAGGAGGATTTTGAAGGTTTTATGTATTATGCAGCTTAGCCAAAATAGGATTCTGAAGGTTTTGGGCTTTTTTGACATTTTTTGACTCCCTAACTTCTGTCTCAAAAGGATTTTGAAGGATTGGGCTAATATGTATACTTACAATAAGTTGAAGGATATTGAAGGATTTGGGCACTTTAGGTTTATTACCACTTTAATCCGAAGGATATTGAAGGATTTGGGCAGTATGTTTACCCAAGGGTCTAGTCTGTTAGGGTTAATATAACGTAATGGACTAGTGGAAAAGCTCATGGACTAGTGAAATGACAAGCTAACTGGTCCTGCAGGCCAGTCACTGAAAAAGTTAAAAGGGCCAAACCCTGTGTAAGTTTCTGCAGATTGTGAGAAGGCACCAAGGCAATGAACGAGAACACAGTCTGTCCCACCCATGTAGCAGACTTGCGATTCGTTTTCTTGGGAAGGCACTGATCACACATTAGTTAGTATCTAGCCCTGGTAAGAATACCAACAACAAAGTTGTAGATCACATCTGTTGGAAATGTCTAATGCACTAATTGTACTTAATATTTTTTAGAGGCTCATACCAATCAGATTTTAGTGGGGGACCAGTCACAAACAGTGGCCACATTGCATTCTGGCTGGTAACCTGCTTCTGCTAAACACAAAAGTTCTGTGCTCAGCAAACTTGTTTGCAGTTTGCACTGATGGGCCAGATAAAGCGTGCTCGTTTTTCATGTCATGTAAGCACAAACATTTTCTCCTTGATTAAGACTACAAATCTAGTAAGCAAAAATGTCCAATCTGCATGTCCATTTATAAGAGGGAGACCACCTGCCTCGGAGTAGTTAAAAATATGATGTCACACAACCCGACAGGAGAACTTAAGACATCCACTCAGCGGGGTCCTTCAAGGGTGTGCCGGTGTTTGTCTTGGTTGCCATGCCGACGGGAAACATCCGCGAGACGCGATTATGCGTAATCTCATGAAAAGCATCGGGTCGTCAGTCGGAGGAGGGGGGGGGGGGGGGACTCCGAGTGGAAATCTTCAGCAATTTGAATAGATGGAAGATGAGTCACCCCTTTGGAATCTTAATGAAAGAGGTGACTGATCATACGCATAAATACATGTACGATCATTAAATGAATTGATGTTAACAGCCAACAGGGCCCTGGTCATTTTATTGCAACCGGCAGTAACGGTGTACCGTTTATTGCTTCCCATAATATAAATATTGTTCTGTTGTTGATAACTTGACTGGATCCGTATAAATTTGAATGACTCATATTTTGCAGAATGCCACTTTGTTTTAATTAGGTACGTTGATTCTTAATTTATTATTAGTGAATGCGATACATAATACAGAAATATGTGCTGGTACGTGTGCACATATGTAGGAAATGTACTGTAAACTTGTATTACAATGTTACATACATGTATATTGTACTCGCCGAGCATGCAACTAAACCTCAGAAAACCTTTGTCAAATCAACTTTCCTGTTCATTGTGCATAGCGGACATTTTTTACTTATTTTGGAGTGTACTGTTCGTGTACATTTTGTGTAGATGAATTAATTTGGTCAATGCTGATTCATGAGCCCTGTCTAAAATTGTGCAGTGTGCAATAGACCTTTCTGCTGTTGATAAACAAACCGCGCTGGTTGGCATGGACGTCGAGTGTTAGCAAAACATTCAATCATGTCAACGGATGTTGTGACCAAAATCAACATTTCTGCAACTTTTCAATTTGAAAAAAAAATACATCCCATGATTGGTCGCCTTGTTTCCAACAATTTCGACACTATTTTTGAATATTTGTGTAACATTGTTACAAACTGTGGCTATCTGGTTTTGCTTTGCATTTATGGCTTTCCATAGTTTGCTAACCTTGGTTGGCGAAAAACTCGGGCTGTGACTTTGCAATAGAAAGGTCCATAGTAAGTGTCTGCTGTATGCTGATAATGATGGTTGAAAACCCCACATTCAGTGAGTTGCTTGTAAACACGTAATGTGGAGGTTGAATGAAAAGCAGCTTACCGTGGAACTTTTGGCCTTATATAAAAAGTCTACAATGCGCTCATTATTGGCACTGGGCAGGGAGACTTCACAACAGCCTGCTTCACAAAACATACAGGTGTCATAGAAGTTGATACATTAGTGCTGCACTCAATACATTACTGCATATTGTACAACCACAGATTCATGACACTGGCTGTCATTTCATACGTTACAATGTACAATTAGGTAACATGCACTACAAATACAATTTTTGTAAAAAATACATCAAGAATACAGTATGCCAATTTTATAATCTTAGTATTAATACTATTTTTATGTTTTGTACAGTTGGGTAACAATTTTAAATATTTAAAAATTTGAATTGAAAATTGAATTTGCCCCATGAATTAAACAGAGTTGTTTTCTCTTTGAACCGGTGAGTGTGGTGGAATATTGAGCCAACTACATCACTTGCACATGATACAAATGTAGCACATAAACATTCCATGTCATGTCATGCGTGCACTATACACTAAATGAAAGTAAATATATTCACAGTGTTTACATTGGTAATCGGCCAATTTTATTTTTCTTCACTGAAATCCACTCAGCCATGGGCATGTTTACTTTAGTTTTCAAATTTTTTTTGTTCTTGCCAGCAAGACTTCGCCCGGAAATTTCATCAGCAAATAACCATTTAAGTTTTATTTGACTTGTGTATTTGGTTTATTGGGATATTTCTCATTGTGATGGAGATTTGGTTTTTGTTGTTGGTCCTGTAGAGGAAGCCTGGATTTTGTTTTTGGGGGTAATAAACATTAACCCTAAAGAACCCAAGTCCTACAATATCCTCATTGCCAAAGTGCAGGATTGTGAAGGATTTGGGCTATTAGGGATCTGCAACACAGGAGGATTTCGAAGGCTTTGGGCTAAAATGAGTTTTTGTTAGGGTAGGATTTCGCAGGACTTGCGCTACCGGGCTGTTTTTACATAGGAGGATTTTGAAGGTTTTATGTATTATGCAGCTTAGCCAAAATAGGATTCTGAAGGTTTTGGGCTTTTTTGACATTTTTTGACTCCCTAACTTCTGTCTCAAAAGGATTTTGAAGGATTGGGCTAATATGTATACTTACAATAAGTTGAAGGATATTGAAGGATTTGGGCACTTTAGGTTTATTACCACTTTAATCCGAAGGATATTGAAGGATTTGGGCAGTATGTTTACCCAAGGGTTTAGTCTGTTAGGGTTAATCTTGATAGTTGTGCGGGTGGTTTTCGAGGAATGGAAAACACTTCACATTCGTATTTTTAATAATTTTACGTGCCCACCCACGGTTATTATTTTTCGGGACGTTTTGGAGACAAATATAATGACAAACAATGTTGGCAGTCCATACTTATATGCCACATTTATGTAACAACGGGACAAAGGCCTGGAATCGGTTGTTACACAATAATCCTTGGAAAGGGATTTTACAAGGCAAGTTTTCCAGTACCTGTTGTTGCTCTTTGTACGGGTGAAACGAACCGTATCACATGAGGTTCCTGCCTGTGCACAATGGTAAGTCTGGGTGGAGAAAAATGTCAGCTCTGTCTGGCTGTCAGCAAAAAATCTTGAGTTGTTTCGGGCGTTAAAAATTGTCCACCATAAGTCTGTCAAAAAATGTTTTGCATTTAAACACGTTATCAGGCGTGAAATGGTTTAAAATAAGACAGCAAACTTTTATTGAACTCACAGTGCACCATATTTTGCTTTTTTGTGTTTTTATGACCTGTTTAAACACCAAAAGAACTTCATCCCCACTTCCAGTATCCTATGTACGTGTACATGTACATGAGCATGAAACATTTTCCTCCATGGTAAGGACTCCCAATTAATGGAAACCAGAAACTAATCGGTTCGGTGGTTTGTTTCCCTTCCTTTTACCTCAGTGGACCCCGGTTCGAATCCCACCTCAGACCGGAGCCTTGCATACGTGGAATTAGTTTTTAGTCCCTACCTTTCCTATGGATACATCCTGTTAGATGTGCAATAAAATAAATAATGTTTGGTTAAAAATTCTTCTTTTATTTAAAGGAACATTACAGAATTGGTAAGAATTTTTTTGTAAAATATACTTTTTGATCACAGGTTTACATTAAAATTACATGGTCTAATGATGATGATAGTAGAAAACATCCCTTAAAATATTTCTGCCTGAAATGCCATATTTGATGAGAAATGAATAAACTAATTTTCGGATTGGAGTTTATCGCTCAGTGAGCGTTTTATTCATTTGTTGAATCTATACGATTTCATGCAAATGTGTAATCGGTTTTTGACTATTTTCTCGTGAACCAGATGGCCAATCGATCTCAAACTTCTACAGGTTTGTCAGTTAATGTATATGGTGGATTACATAAAGTGCTTACACTGCCAGCAACTGTTTTGTTAGCAAAACCAATTCTGTAATGTTCCTTTAAATTCCAACTGAGCTGTTAAATGTAATTAAATTTACACACATACGATGTAAATTTTACTTGCAGTGTACATGTGTACAGTACGGATGTGCTCTGTGTGTGTGCACATTTGATATAATTGCTGATTGGTTTCTACGGTGGTACAAGTACACATACTGTAATGTTCTTGTTCGTTTGCCAGACGTGACCACACATGACATCGGCTGTTCCCTCCGTACCACCGGGCTCTCCTGTTTTATCATAAAAAAAACACAATGTAAGTAATGCCAGTGTGCCCTAACGACTGTTGCCATGCACGGTACATGTTGTTATTATTGCGCTTGAACCACCCACACATTATCATGATCGTTGAACTTGGACTGAATTCCAGCCAGGACCCCTTGACAATGTATTCAGGGAACTTGAGTGTGACTGGAACTTGAAAATGTGCTGGAATTTGCTGCGCAGTCATAAAAGCGATTTTTATCTGGTAGTAGAAATATTTTATTAGATTTGCAGAGAAGTGTTTTGAACATTGATTCAAATTGGTATGTGAAGGAACAATTGTGACGATACATGTACGTTTACAGGACCTGTGTGTATTTTTTCAACTTTAGTTTGCCATGGTGTTGTTTGCGTTGAACTTGTTCCTGCAATGTACATCAAAAGTTTTCATTTGAAATTTTGCAGATGACTTAAAAATAACACAATTTGCTGTTCTTTGTTTTGTTCACATATCATCATTTAAAGGCAAAGTTTACCTTTGGTTTTTTGGAACCTTTGGATTGTTTTAAATCTATACAAGAAAAAAACAACCATGTGAAACCATTTTAAAAGGTGATAATGTTTTTGAGATATCCCCGAAAATCTGGAGATGTCTACTCAGGAAGAATAATCCATCATTGGAATACACAATCTGAGAAATGTTTCATGCAGCGACAATTCTCAGATTGAAATTTGTTTGAATCCCTTTCTCTTAAACGACATTCCTTAGAAGGGAATCGTTTCTCAAAATGTTATACATTATCAACAGCTGCAGTGCTCCTTACCAAGTAAGTTTTTTATGGTATTGATTTTTTGAGTAAATACGGAAGGTATACCCTCCCTTTAAATTAATAGTTTTAACTTTTAAGAAGCGTCTGACTAGATTTGCTCATTTGCAGTTTATCACAATGAATTTATAGAATGATTCAACCTGAATGAGTAGGACATGTGAAGTGTTATTCATTGATTCCATGGCATCTCTCTTCAAAAGGAGCATACCGTCCTGAAGAGCCTCTTTCACTTTTGACATTTGGCTGTTAACTCTTTCAAATGCCGTCCGGTCGCTAGCGCCCGGTTAAAATCCCTGCAGAGTTATGTTTTTTTGAAAACTATTTGTGTATTCTGTATTTAACTGTTGGTAGTAGATGAATGTTATCATATTTTTTTTTTTAAACCAGGGCCCCATTTCATAGAGCTGCTTAAGTTGAAAAGATTGCTTAACAATTGTCTGCTAAGCAGAAATAGTAGTTTGGCTGGTAACCTTATTCTGGTATGGATACTTTTGTTGTGCTTGGCTACTTTTTGCACTTAAGCAGCTCTATGAAATTGAGCCCAGTTCTGAACCGTCCCTTCATTTAACCTGCATAGAACATGTCAACGTTACAGCAACGGATTCGAATACACAGCGAAAGCTAACAAGTATCTGTATGCTCTCCAAACCATTTTTACGTCCCCTGGATCTGGATGGTTCCCCGGCCAACCGTCCCCCTACATATGTCATAATGAAAATAAAACCCATGGACGGACCCCCTTGTACACAGAGGATGTGTACCCATTACCTGCCCACATAATAACAAACAAAACTTTCGATGTGTATTCTGCTGGGTTTGCAAGACACACACACCGTGTGGAGTATAAATCCAAACTGTAAGCAGATTAGTTAAGAAGCTCAAGCTCTCACTGTCAAAAGGAACTGCCTTCCTTTTCTTGGAGATCTGGGAAAGAACCATTTAAGCCTTAATAGATTGAATCAACCAAGTACGAGTGATTATTAGGAAGATCTTGACGGTACAATGACTTTGTAAGGGGAAGTGCCATCATTGGTTGCTGGAAATGTATTTTGCATTCTGTCCGGCTTAGCATTTGAGTAACAGCTGTTAAAGGTAACCACTGGGGGTTTCGTCAAAGGCATCAAAGTATTCACAAACTCTTATAGAGTCTATTTTCTGGTTTTGACGGATTTGAAGCTCTTAAAACTTAGCCAACTTTGCCGGAGGAAGGGAGAAGTGACTATGTATGGCCATGTTCAGACGGCGTACTAAAGTTAGACCCGAACCGGTTTAACTTTACAAGCAGAGGGGGGCCGGTCGTAAAAATGAAACTACGTTGCATTCAGACAGCTCGAAGTAAAACCCGATACGGTTTATTTTCGGTTTTAAGAGGTCAGAAAGCACCCTGACCCAACATCCGCTACATTTACATAAACAAGCGTACGTACAAAAGATGGGCGCTTTCACAATTTATGGCATGTTACGCATCCTGGGTCACACGTCATGGATCATCGGTCACCGGTGAGGATTTAAAAACTGGATGTGGTTAACTTTATTCTGTCCACACACCGTGCTAAAAGACAAACCCAAAGTGATTTAGCGTTAAAACCACCCTCGCCGTCCGATTGATCTCATTCGAGTTCAACTCGATTCGGTTAAGTTTTAAGAGCGTTCAGACACACAAAGTTAAACCCGAATGAGTTAAAACTGCCTTTAAAAAAACGACTTTAGTGCTGTGTCTGAACGACCTCTATATCATGGAGGAAGGAGTCTAATGGTTTCTAAGTTCATCACATGCTGAGAGACTTTGATGAAAGGTTCCTACATGTAGCCTTCCGCCTGAACGCCTCGGAGTTTGGTGCTCTGACGTACGTGTTGTATGTACAGTACACAGATCTGCTTTTGAAAAAGAGTACGGCGATTACTTACTGTTGAATGGAACCTCCCCGAGAATTTACCAATAAATATTGAACAATTATGGACAACAATGGAGAAAAAATAGTTTCACTGCCCATGCCTGAAATTGGAGTTCAGAGAGCGGTAAAGCAGCACTGGTGCAGAGATTATCCCTAGGCTGGCCCCAGGCTGGCCCTGGGGAAAACAATTTAATTCTGTTGGTTGCTTTCTTCAGGCTGTTTAAAAAAAAAGTGCTGTAAGGTGGATCGTTGGGTTCTTAGGTACTTTTGGGTTCTTAATAGCGCTTTATCACACCCCTAGGGACATATCAAAGCGCTCATATCAGGATAAGCAGAGCTATGTTGTGAATTATATTATGAGACCCATTGATGTAGCACCTTCTAATGGTTAACAAGGTGCTGCGGCACATTCAGCAGCCACTGCCAGAAAGACCGGGTCAAACCCCTTCACTCCGCGATAAGTGTAACTGGGTTCTTTTACATGTGTTACGCAACACATGGGACTTACGGCCCATCCGAAGGACGAAGCAATAATGGTTAAGTGTCTTGCTTTAAGGACACAATTGTCAAGACAAGTACCCGACTCTGTAGCCGTACTCTGCTAATCAGAAACACCAGAGCTTGAGTCCTGTGCGCTTGGCCACTACATGCCAAGCTATTCTTAAATTGGTCGACTCTTCCTTTGTACGAACATGTGATGGTAGGTTTGAACGTGAGAAATCCCTATATCTCATTAAACATAAAAGTTTTTTTGTTATATTTTAACAATTCTGATTTTGTATGGACCTGAGTTTTGTGTACCACCTTGCCAGTAAAATCAATAATTTACACTGATTGTTACCGATTGTAAGTAGTGCTTCTGGTTACCAGTTGGTTGTGCATGTATCACTTAAAAATTTCCTTACAGAAACATTGTGCATTGAAGACTTACTAACCGCTAATTGCTTCCTGAAAGGTGGTCAAATTAAATCAGTGCTTTAGAGTGAAATGTCACAATCCCCTAACAAACACAGCGGAGAGAAACTTTGAAAGGCAGTGCTAGCTGCACTTTTTTTTTGAGCGGGCCGTGATGAATGCTATGCGTCCGCTCCTCTTGAATTCTGCAGCGTCGTCGGTCGGTGTGTGTGTGGGGGGGGGATGTATAACTGCCCTGGCAAGCATGTACACACGTAACTTCCCCAATGATTGAATACCCATTCCCACGGGATGGGTACAGTCCTCCTGTGAGTTTCATTCATGCCACGCAATCGCCTGACAGACTCCGAGACGTTTCCCCCATGTCTTCCCCAATTGCACGGGTCGAGACCCCTCGGCTCCTTAATTCAAATTTCCAGCCTCAGATTGGGGGCCAATTTGGCTAATTTCCGGGACCTGTGATTTTTTTTCTAAAGACCTTTTTTTGTTACCCCCTTTTTTTTTATGTGTGTGTGTGTTACAAAATTGTTCATTTTAGTTCCCTCACTGGATTGTCAAGGTTGGCATTCAGAGAAAGGGACCTGTGGGAGATGAATATCGTTAGAAAATGGTCATCAATTATTATTTATGGCTTTCGAACTGACCAAGGACAGACGAAACGGAACTTTCAGTTACCAGAGTGATTAGTTGCTCAGTAAATCCTGGAGGAGATTTTGTTTAATTTAATTTTTTTTAAAGAAATGACCTATTAAGCAGAGTCTCTTCAAATTCGAGGCACTAAATTTATCAGCTGTTTAAGAGATGTTCTATCTTGTGAAACTGGTTGGGACAGCAGATCAATTTGATTGTAAATGTAAATTAAATAATTAATACTCTTCGTGAAGGCTTGCTTAAAAAAAATAAATAAATAAAAAAATAAACATGTTTACTGTACACCTGTGAAGCAAAAACGCAGACATTTAAAAACAAAAAAATTAAAACAAACAAACATGTAAGATTCAAAACAGTTTAGCTCATTTTTACAGATGAGGTGAATGCTTCAGCATGACTTAATGATGCTAAGTTTGACTTTGCACTTTCCCTCCCACCAGAGGGATGAATTGCACTATTATTGCAAGTCATGAAAAAAAGTCACATTCATGTATGTAATTGGATGAGATGAGGCACCCCCCTTAAAAAATACATTCCCTGCTGTTTTCTGTCAGATACGGAGGGTCCTCCGAATAAAGTTATAACAAAAAAACATTAAAAAAAACCCAACAAACTTGGGATATTCTTTTTAACACCAAGTATCAAAACATAACACTCCCAACCACTTATATACCAGCTGTTCCGTCTCCCAGAAAGAACTCGAAATCACTGTCTCTGCAGGGTGCTCCAAACTCTGTGACCTCTCTCCAGACCTTTTGCCAAAAAGATCACCCTAGATTAGAGTGGAGGCAACTGGTATGATCCCCTGCATTGTTTTTTCGCAAACTAAATCGGCAATCGGTTTTGTTTTTCGTTTTGTTTTTTTTCCCAATTTTTTTTTAACTCACTGGAAATCCAGGAGTTTATGTTTCTGTGGTGTTCTTGATTCAACTGTACATTGTACGCATACCACGGCTCAGACGAATGTTGTCTACATTTTTTTTATTTTTTTATCAACTTCAAAATTGGGGCAATCCTAATTCATGTACATGACAATGGAACTATGTGTGTCAACAGGTAAGGGCTCGTTGACCTCACCCAGAGGGGACTTTGATGCGTGGGAACAAAAATTTACAATTGGAGGAGACGGAGGATTGCGACGGTTAAAATGAGGCTCTTCTACAATGAATTAACGGGAGGGTATGCAGGGTTTGCCCTTAACTTTTTCATTGACTGGCCAGCAGGACAATTTTAGCTTGTCATTTCACTAGTCCGTCACCTTTTTCACTAGTCCATATTTCAAATGAAATAGAGGGATGCTTTTTAATACTGGACTAGCCAGCAGGACCACTTGGAGAAAATTTTGACTGGTCCTCGGGTGTTTTAACCGGCGTTTGGCCAGTGGACCACTGTTGAGGGGAGAACGCTGGTATACCGTTGGTAATTACTCCAAAAATGAATGACCATAAAAGCACTGCAGCTGTTGATAGTGTATAACATGTTGAGAAACGGTTCCCTTCAAAGGACTGTGGTTTTAGAGAAAAAGGATTCAAAACATTTCAATCTGTTTCTCAGATTGTGTTTATTCCAACTACGGATTATTCTTCCTGCTTGGACATAACTGCTCCAGATTTCTCAGCGATATCTCAAAAACGCTACCACCATTTGAAATGAAATTTTCACAGGTTAGTTTTATTGTATCTACATGTATATCTACATTATAGAGGATTATTAAAAATAATAATAATAATAGTGGCTTCTTATATAGCGCTCATATCCTTCACTCAGTAACGCTCAAGGGCGCTTCAACAGTCAGTATTTTCCTGCAAGGTATATATGTGGAGCTACAATGTACTTTTTGAAGTTTGAGACCTATTCCTTTACATACATGTAGCACAATGTAATGGTTTACAACGTGCTGTGGCCAATAAAACAATCGAACGATTCCAAATACCAAAGGTGTACTTTGCCTTTAAGATTACAACTTGTCTAAGTGCCTCGGATTTTAAGAGATACTCAGTCAGGTGATTTTTGAAAGAGAATTTAAATTTTCTGCTTTTCAATCAGTCTGCCGGCCAACCAACATGAGAAATGTTCAACAAATTATGCGAACGTATGTTCGTGTAGGCAGTTCCATTTGAGCAACAACAATGGAAAAAAGTTTTGTTTTGTCAGGGACATTGTGAACATTTGTGAATTATTTTGATTGTTGCTATGGAAATTCACAACAGTGATTTAGGGGTCTTCACATGCTATTTGCTTGATTGTATCAGACGGAATTATTTGTCTGGATGGTTGGAAGTCGTTTGGACTTTTTTAATCAGTGGACTTTTAGATTGAAACTATATACAATTTTTGTTTCTAGCTGACCACCAATCCTGTACTTTGTTTTGTAAGTCAACATGTATGAATAATGTGTACACCATCAGGCCTGGAAGTACACGGAGGTCACGGAGGTCACGGAGGTCATGGAGGTCACTGAGGTCATGATGGCATCCGTTGCCCCTGGTCTTTGCCTTGGTGCCTCCTGAAGACGATCAGAGCATACTGATCGAAACGTTGAGTCGTTAACTACCGGTTCTTTTCAGAACCAACAGTTACTCAAAAGAGATTTTTTAACATGTTGTTACCGCAAACCTCTCTTAGTTGGTGTCTTTTGAAAAGTTTCCCATAGACTTTAAGGTTTTCCAAATGGAAGTGCCCTCTGCAAAATGAAAAGGACCTTGCCCCTCTTCAAAGTTGAAAAATTCCAGGCCTGCGCCATAAATGCATAGTTTCTCCTATTTAGACAGAGACAGGTACTATTCCATTTTAAGGGGCCAGGGGCTTGTGAAGGTGCCAATGGGGCCCCCCCTGTACACACAATGTCCAACAAAGTGAAGTCGAAAAAGTGGTCGTTTTGTTCGCCGCAAATGGTCTGTGCAGCCATGCTCAACTTGGCAGTGTTGTACATGTATAGGAATTCCTGGCTCACAATGGTGCTGGAAGAAAAAAGAGAAAGTGCAAAGTACATGTGTATATAAGAGAAAAAATAGTCAGGTCCATGGAATAAACACTCTATTGAACCCCTGCTCATTTCTCGTTTCAGTGTAAACAATTCCGTCGTTTCCCCCCCCCCTTGATATTTTTGCGCACGACTTTTTAATGGTGATGTCTATCACCACCATATTTTGTGACTTTTCCTAAGCATTGTAATAATTGTTTTGTTTTGTTTTATCTGAAAGGCGGGTCCATTTTATTAACGTTAGTTTAGGTACATTGAAAGTCTTTGAAAGTGAACTGCATGAAAAAGGGGAGAGTGAAGTTTATGTATCACATGACAATTTCAAGTGCATTATTGCGGCCGTATTGGGGTTTGGGGGTTTCTGTGTGTGGAAACAAGTTGCAACTCCATGTATACCAGGGATGTGAAATTTCAGACATTTATCTGAACTCAGACTTTTGTTGTGGTCTGCCTGATGAAAGAAGTAGCCATTATTTTGTTCAGATGTGAAGAAATCCTGCTCTTTAATCTGGCTTCTCCAGTGCCGAGGATGCTGGTACCAGAAGCTCCTTGAAATCTATAACTCTTTGGCTCGATTTCACAAAGCACTCTTAAGATGAATTTGTCAGTATCGCCATGGTGATTTGTATTGTGACATCACACATTGCCGTAGCAACTAAGATTGATTCACAGTTGGGATCAATCTTAACTCTGTGTGAAATCGCAGCCCAGGGGCTATCAAAAAGGTCGTTGTTTCAACACACCTCCTAAGATGTTTAGATCGTTGTTTCAGACGTTTTTGTCAGCCATGTGACTCTCACCCCTGGCACATGTACAGTGACATTTCTATCAAGGTCAATATTTTGAACATGGGCCCTTTTCGAATCCACGGCTTCGGCTCCGGATTGGGCTTCAGGCCCAGCTTTCTTGTCTGAAGCCCTGACCGCAAAGCATGCGTAAGTTAAAATAATTGAGGGAGCCTAGCTAGCCTGAGCCGATTTTGGAGCCGAAGCCGTGAATTTGAAAAAGGGCCAGTGTTTCTCACTCTTTAGACCAAGTATGGATAAAAACATGATGTATGATCATCACAGTGCCTCCTGCAGATTCTTTATGGCCAGAGGTGGCGACCATATTTGATTTTGTTTTCCCCAACTATTTGTAAAAAAAAACCACCAAATAGCGCCCTAACGGTTATCTGTAAATGTAAAAAAAAGTAGTTTTTCTAATTTTAAAACTATATGGTCTATGAGACATTAAAAACAAACTTGGTGGAAAACCATGTTTTTTTGTTTCTGTTTTCACTGTTAAAAATCCCTTAAAAAGTTAGCCTCCAAGTGGCATTTTTAATTATTTAAAAAAAAATTCTTTACCAACCATGTAGATTTTGGTTCGAGGATTATTGTGGAAAGTTTCATAAAAAAAATCAGCCACGAAAGGAACTTTGGAAAATGACATCTACAATGTATGAGCGGGCTTGCAATCTATCCCACCGTACAACTTAGGCACATGTACTGAGGGTAACAAATCATGCTGCATCACCCTGTCGTTAAAATAATAATGAGCGCTCAGAAATGCCCGACGGGTGTAGGTAAAGTGCTTTAGATAAAAGTGCCATACAAGAACTGCGTATTCTTATTATGATTACTACAAAACAACGTGATTAGCTCTCAGTCTCGCTGTCATTTAATGGATGAGAATTCAAGTGGTGTACTTTTCACACATGAAGGTTTTTGTTTTTTTTAAGTTCACATGGGTGCCCATGAAAGGAAACTTTGCACTTGGAAAAAACCTTGGCGCTTGTCAGCCCCGGCTATCCATAGTGCATCCCAACCCCCAGCTTCGGTTTGCCTTATTATTAGAGTTGACAAGTTAGGGCAAAACGAGAGTTGTGGTTCAGTTATTTTATTCTGAAGGTATTATTGTCAACTGCTCGGTTAATGCATCGGTCCCATGATCTGCTACAACAAACACGCACTATACATTGCCATTCAAGGCTCTTTCGTTGTTATACTTTAGGGGTAAGTTTTTTTTTTAAAGAAAGCAATTTTTTTATATATGAAACAGACGGGCAACCTATAGGTCCGTGGCATGGTTTTTTGTGTGGATGGTTGTGATTTGATTTTTATTATTCAACAAACAAATAAATACATATTGTTTAGAAGCCATCTTGAACCCGGTCGTACTTCATTCAAAAGCGAATGGAAGGTGATTTTTTTGGGGGGATGCAACAATCAGTACGTGTTTTTCAATTGTATCTTGAGACAAATCGCTTCGCTTTCGCAATACCCCTGAAGTGTGAACCGGGCTTTACGGGCGACTTGCGTTTCAAGTGTTCTAACTTTTTCTACGCTGCCAAGTGGTTCACCGACCAATCGCGATAGAGCTCCCACATTCCCCTCACTGTATTTACGCAAACCTCATAGTTGTGTATTAACCCAAAATTGAGCGGTTTTGCCTGTAAAAATGATGGCCGACTTTACACTGTGTGACATCAAGTGGGAACTGTCTATACTGTACCGTTTTTTTCCTTTTCGTGTGACTATTTGGGATACTAATGTTGATATTTTATGAATTTTTGTTAGATTGTAAGACGGTCCAAAAACTCCTTTTAAAAATAAGTGTTTAGGAGGTGTTCATGTATGTATTGTACACTACACATGTACAGATATAATGTATAGTGTACATTGTGTGGTGTACTTACAGTGTCTCGAGCTAATTATGACTAATGGAATTTTGAAAGCACATATTTCTGAAAACCGCATACTTCCGATCATGCTGCGTTTGGGCTGCAGTCTAAACTCACTTAATGACCCAACGTCATAAAATTCACTTGTTGATTTGCTGCTCACCCATGCCTGGGAACTCTTGCACGCTGTTCCACAGTTGGAAAAACCCCCGCTGTACATTGTACTTGTATATACCAGTGTTATCCAAACACCACAGCCCTGAATCACAAAAGCCACCATTCAACCTTGGAAAAGGACCTGACAAAAAAAACTATTTATACGCATTTATTTATTTTACGTATGGTGTCTAGGGGTTGCTGTATTGTTATCCAAACATGCAAACTTATAAATTCTCATAACCTTTTTTTTCCCTCCTCTACTGCAAAGAGTTTGGCAAGTATGTGTGCCCTGCCAGGAGGATTGACGTGTTTTTATGAGAAGCGGTTTTTGTTTATAAATTTCTGAAGGGGTCATCTAAGTTTAGTAATCTGGGTTCCGTCGTTCCTGTTACAGTATGAGGATCTAGGCCATTGGATTGAACCCGTACATGGTAGTTTTTTTAAAAACAAGAATTTGTCCGTGATGTTGTTTCTGCATGAGTCACCAGCTTGACAGTCAGGCCATGGCCGAATTGGCGGCTACGGCTTAGGCCTACAGCTGGGATCGGTGCGTCACCATGCGTTGAAGTATAGGACGTCCATAGCCGTAGCCATAGCTGTAGCCGCCGATTCGGATGCAGCCTTTGTTTCATTTTCAATTTCTGTAACGATGAATTTGCCTAGAATGAAAACCAACTTTGTGGAATGTGTAATGTAGAAACAAAAAATGTAGTTTTATGATAATGTAGCAACTATGAAAAAAAACAAAAAAAAAAACCAGAATTTATCACTACAGCCTATGTCCCATCCGAAGGACGAAGCAATAATGGTTAAGTGTCTTGCTTAATAGGGACACAAAATGTGTCAAAACCGGGACTCGAACCCACCCTCTGCTGATCAGAAACACCAGAGGGTTGAGTCCCTGTGCTCTTAACCACTTGGCCACGACATGCCAGTAATGTAATGATTTAATGTTTTTGCCCACGCCTTTACATGTACATTGCAGTGGTGGTGGAAGGCACAAACTAGAGCCATGAAATGGTTCCTGGTATTGAAATGTTACGAATGACAGCCGTGTTTCACTGTCTTAGCCTCATCTGAGCTTGGGGGCTATGGCTACGGCTAGACCACCACGTCAACATGTGTTGAAGCATCTAGGCATCCCTTAAGCAACAGCAACAGATGCCGTCTTAACTTTCATGATTGAACATTTCACAATGTGCTCATTTTCTTTGTGGTTTTGTTCAGTACCCCTAGTGTTGAATTATCGTGTTGCCCTGCAACTCGTGTTTGTATAGTTTTTTCTCTGACCGTCTATGGGAAATCCTCAAGTGTAACAACAGGTACTCGAAGAGAGGGGCCAGGAGCGGGTCTGTGTCTCTACGGCAGAGTGTTGATTTACAGTTGGCAGTCTGGTTCCTGACCAGGGAAATGGGCGTAATTATATATCGTTCATAGATTTATGCAATCTGGGGTTTAACACATTGTAAGCTAACTGTATCAGTTCAATTTAAAAACAATATACATATTTCTTCTGGTTTTTTTTGTAGTTCAAGGGTACACACTTTCGGTTGACACTTCCTTTTCCCGTTAAAGACTCAGTTCAGTTGCATTTCCCCTCGCTCATTTGCAAACAAATTGCTCTTTGTTTTGAAACAATTTACCCGATGGAAAACACTAGCTCTGATTCAGTGAGTGTTGATTACCCTTGATTAACATGAGGTAATGGCAAGTGAAATAAGAGCCAAATGAGACTGGAAACACATATTTGAATTTTGTACTCTACAGTTGGGCTTTAGTACTTCATGGAGGGCAATGTAAGCAATCGTCTGCATGCCCTTAGACTTGACTCAAGTCTGACTTTTTGTCTACTTGCTGAGAAAAAAATTAAAATAAATGGCATGTTATTGGCCTCGAACTAACCCACGGCACCCACAGCAATTGCTGTGGTGCCTGTGTGCTTTTGCTGTGGTGTCCTTTGCAAAGTTCCAATACAAATTTACATTTTCCTCATAGAAGTGCCCCTTACCAGAGGAAAACTGCCGTGCCCCTTCAAGAGCGAAGTTCAAGGCCGATTCAGAAGAATGTCAAAACCGGCCACGTTTTGACAGTGGGTAACCAAGCCGCATCTCTGGCTCTAGCCAAATCTGAGAAATGATTCGTGCATGAATCATTTCTCAGATTCAAATGTTTTTTGGGTGAAAATTGATCCACACCATATTTCCTTAAAGGGAATCCTTTCTTAAAATATCTATATCAACATAAATGGTTTATACAAAATAGTTTATACTATCAACAGCAGCAGTGGTTCTCACCAAGTTAGTTTTTATGGGGGCTACATTTCTGGAGTGGTTACCAAACTATGACCCCTTCTTTTAAAGGAACATTACAGAATTGGTAAGAAAAAACTTGTAAAATATACTTTTTGATCACAGATTTACATAAAACTTACACGGTCTAATGATGATGATAGTAGAAAACATCCCTTGAAATATTTCTGTCTGAAATGCCATAATTTTCGATTGGAGTTTATCGCTCAGTGAGCGTTTTATTCGTTTGTTGAATCTATACGATTTCATGCAAATGTGTAATCGGTTTTTTCACTATTTTCTCGTGACCCAGATGGCCGATCGATCCAAACTTCTACAGGTTTGTCAGTTTATGTATATGGTGGATTACATAAAGTGCTTACACTGCCAGCAACTGTTTTGTTTATAGCAAAAACCAATTCTGTAATGTTCCTTTAAGGGGTGCATCTACTCTGTGAAACAGGCCACCAACTTGCTTTCATAAGTCAATTAGGGAAATCTTACACATGATACCCCTAGGACTCCAATGTAGACACCTTACCAGCACCATACAGGTTGCAAGTTCACTTGAACACGCCTAAACAGGAATTAATTAATCGAGTATCAATTAACACATGTTTTTGAACTATTAGGGAAAAAGTGCTCCCAACCTACATTGTAGATGACAAATCACTTCCAATAGCCTATGTATGCATGTCGGGGACCATTCTAATAAATGCAAGGGCAAAAAATCGTACAGCTGTTGCAGATCATTTACATGCATTTGAAGTATCATGAAAAACACCGCACATCAATCCTCACGTTTTTTTTTTCAACAATTACAAAAATGCAGTATTAAATTAAAAATTAACTAAGCAGTTCGTACTAGGAAGGGGAGAGATTACACAGCGTTTTTTTTAGCGGACCGATTGCAAGCAGCAGAGATTCGAGTGAAGAATCTTCACCTCCCCGGTTGCAAATTTAACATCTATGAAATTGTTTGCGGTGCCCGCTGATGAAATATATAGGATTGGAACTGCCCCGGACTACCGGGCAATCTTGGTGGTCTAGTTGATCTGACATCTTGCTCTAGAGTGGCAAGGTCCTCGGTTCGAATCCCACCCGAGTAATATGCCTGTGGATTTTTTTGGAGTATACAGTGCTTTACACACAATAATCTTCATTGTGCTCTTAACTTACATCGCTTCATGTCATGATCCAATTTTGTAGAGATGTCATCGGAGAACGCAGCCAATATTGGTAATTGTCAGAGACCAGTATCCGCACTTTGTGCGACGCAACGTTTAATAACAAACTTGTAAAAGTTTAAGTTCAATCGGTCATTGGAGCCACTGGAGTTCATTGGAAAAACCCATCACTGTTGTCATTAAAGATCGGATTGCGGGCTCGCATGTTCAAACTACATGTAGTTGTTTTACTCATTTCTCAAAAACTGTAACTGTAGCATTTCAGAAACAAATATTTTGTGGAAATGTTTGCCAGCATGACCATCTTTAGTTATAGTGCGTAAATCTGTGAACATTTTGTAAGTTCAATGAAATGGGGCAAGGGTAAGGGTCTGAACTTAAGCATCAGTGAGCTTTCAGATTGAAACCAACGATTGTTTAATTATTATTGTAATGTACTAATCCTGTATTTTTTTTATTATTTCAAATTCCGCATCAAATTCATTCACTCATTCGTCACAAAAATGAATACAACAGAAACTACATGTAGTATAATAAAAACATCAGAGTGTGGAACATAACAATCCTGTGTGAAAAACCCTACATTAAAGGAACATTACAGAATTGGTTTTTGCTAACAAAACAGTTGCTGGTAGCGTAAGCACTTTATGTAATCCACCATATACATAAACTGACAAACCTGTAGAAGTTTGAGATCGATCTGCCATCTGGGTCACAAGAAAATAGTGAAAAACTGACTACACATTTGCATGAAATCATATAGATTCAACAAATGAATAAAACGCTCACTGAGCGATAAACTCCAATCGGAAAATTAGTTTATTCATTTCTCATCAAATATGGCATTTCAGACAGAAATATTTCAAGGGATGTTTTCTACTATCATCATCATTAGACCGTGTAAGTTTTATGTAAATCTGTGATCAAAAAGTACATTTTACAAGTTTTTTTCTTACCAGTTCTGTAATGTTCCTTTAAGATGGTCTTTAAATACCAGGGGAATTTTTTAATCTAGGCGCAATTTCATAGAGCTGCCTTTCCACTATAAATGTAGTGTATACAAGGAAACTAACACGGGACAATTTTATTTCAAAAGGTGGTAGCATGTTTAAGATATCGCCAAAAAACTGGAGCGGTTTTGTTCACACAGGGGAAGAATAATCCGTAATTAGAGAACAAACGTTTCATGTATTAAACGCTTCTCAGATTGAAGTTTGTTTGAACCCCTTTCTTTAAAACCACATTCCTTGGAAGGGGATTGTTTCTCAAAATGTTATAAATTATCAACAGCTGCGGTGCTTCTTACCAAGTAAGTTTTTATGGTAATTATATTTTTGAGTAAATATATATTGTTTTGGAGGTATACCTTCCCTTTAAGCACAAAACTAGCTACATTTAAGCACAACACAATTATGCCCACCAGAAAAAGGTTGCCAGCTTAAAGATCATTTCACATGTAGCATATTTGTCTAGTATCCTGCTTATTGTTGCTTAGCAGAACTGTTAAGCAATATTTCCTGCTTAAGCAGCTCTAAGAAATTGGTCCCTTGAGACGTGACTGTAGGAGCTTTAAGTGGGAAACCTTTTAACTTTTTTGACAAACGACTTTTGGTTGCATCTTGGCGTGGTCTCAGCTAGTCAGTTGTCAAGGGTGATTAAGGTGATCCTGAAATACATGTAAAAAAAAAAAAACATTAGTTGAGTTTGTTTGAATAGTTACAGGTTTGGTTTTTCAAAAAAGCTGACTGGATTGTCGGAGCATCTTCCTGAATCCCTTATGTAGACCATTATCATGCTGTCACCATCTTGGTCATGTTCCTTGTATCCGATAGCAGTAATGAACGATAACATTCGTAGTTACAAAAAGGAACCAGACTATTTTTTCCTTCCAGCCGCCACCATCTTGGTCATGTTCCTCGTATCCAATAACAGTAATGAAGGATAACATTTGTCATTACAAAAAAGGAACCAGATGATTTTTTTCCTTCCAGCCGCCACCATCTTGGTCATGTTCCTCGTATCCAATATGGTAATGAATGATAACATTCGTAGTTACATAAAGGAACCAGACTAATTTCTTCTTCCAGCCTCGGTTTGGTTACATTGATTCCAGCGGAGAGAATCAAGATGGCCGCACCATGTTGAAGGTCTATGTTGAGTTGATTTTGAAGGCACACAGGGAGTGATATTGAAACCATCAGTGTGATGTGGTCACCCATCCCCATGTGGGACTCGATCAAAATGAACATGATTTGACTTCCTTCCTACCAATTTGCCGTACTAATATGATCCAATGCCTCTTGCTCTTCTCAGAGTTTTTTTCTTCTTCTACTTTTGTTGAACTCAACATTGCTGAAAAGGGTTGCAGTCGACTTTCCCAAAAGATGTTTTGATTAGCATTAAGAAGTTGTTGATTATCTTTGAATCAGACATTTTTTTATATCAACGAAGGGATACACTTGCGTGGGGGTGCATGTACAGACACTGGTTGAGCACAGAAAATTGGAACATACTGTAGTACAGATGTGGCAGAAACGGGCTACCAGTCAAAAAATGCCTCGTTGTGCAGAAATGTGTGTGCCTCCTTTTCGGGTATAATCCCTTTTAGGTTTTGACTGATAAGCACTTACTTTTTTCTGATCTGTTTTCTGTGCAAACATTCAAATTACATACAAAATAGAAACGGGCAACCAGCCGCAATGCATTGAAAATTGCTTGTGCAAAATGTCCTTGAACCCCCCCTCCCCCACCTTGAAAGAAAAACACATCAAATATCACGGTTAGGGGGGAGGAGGGGGGGTGGTGATGATGATGAGTGGAAAACAGAGAACTCCGGGGAATAGGAGTGAAAAACAAAACCCAACTTAACATCTCCAGCTCTTGATGATTTATCATGTGTGTATTGTCACATTCTGTGCACTCAATTCACATGCTTTGAAACATTTATACACATGTACATGTAGGTGCCACATGATGTACCCGGCTGACCACTGCCAAAAATCGGTGCAATATGGACACAAACCTCAATATAAACCTTTTTTCTTTTTTTTTTCCCCCCTTTTTATTTCCCCCTTTTTATTTTAGGCTGAGTGTTTACAGGTTTTTTTGTTTTGTTTTGTTTGTGAGTGTCTTGATTACTGAAACTATTTAGTGCTTAGAAGCCGTTGTCATGAGTCGAGTGGTGTTTTTTTCCCGGCTGTATTTGACTTGCAAATGATATAAATGTATTATGAAGACAGGCTTAAGACTTGCAGCTGGCATGTTGTTGCGTAACTTGCAGACGATGATTTTGCAATATGGTGTTATCTTGTGACAAGTCTGGCACTGGTGGCGGCAGTTACATGCCCCTATAAGATTCTACTCAAATAGCACAAGTTGTTCATCCCATGTTATTTTTTGACAAGGTTTAAGACATTGTCTGACTCTTTTTGAAAAAAAAAAATTTGAAGAAAAAGTGAAGTTTACAAATTGAAATTACAACTATTGGTGTCTGTGCAAAACAGGGAAATCTGTATTTTTTCCCAGTTTATTTGGGAGTGGTTGTGTTTTTGTGGCACTTCAGGGTTTTACTTAAACTTTTTAGCCAGAGGGACCAGTTAGCTTGCCTTTTCACTTTTCAGCCAGCTTTCTTTGCTGGTCTGTATTTTGTTTTTTTTTGACACTGAAAAAGCCAGCCGGACCACTTTGTTAGAGTGAATTTTGACTGGTCCTCGGGTGGTTGTTTAACTGGTGTTCGGCCATCAGACCACTGTCATAGGGAGAACGCTGGCTGTACAAAACAAAAGTTTTGAGTTAATTTTAGAAGTTGATGTTATTATTCTGAATGATTAGTATTCAGGTCAATGACCAGGCATTAACTCTGCTCACTTGAAGAAGATTTCTGACCCTGGCAGGAGTCTCTGATTTACCTGAATCACTTAAGTGGCAGGGACGACTGCCATCCCAACCAACTGTGCATGCAGGATCTTCCCTCGGTTTGAGCTTCACAAACCATAAAAATCACCCAACTCATAGCATCTGTGTTTATGCAAAAATTTAACTTCCACTCAACCTTATACCCACACAACCATCGCATCACTAACATAGGAAAAAAAAAACATCCCTCAGAGAACTTATCGTAAAGTCCTAACGTGGTTTTGATGAGGAGGTAGATTTTTTTCACCGAAGTATGATCGTCTAGGAAAATATTGATTTGTAAGGGGAATCGTTCAGGAGGTATGTAGCCAAAGGTTACGACAACTTATGTGGCAGACTTTGAAAATGTGGACTAGTCCATTCTGAAATGACAGGGGTGATAACAGTAATGAATTTGTTACCTTCTTCTCTGATCCGTGAAACTCAATTAAGTCAATATCCCATCCCACGGGGAAAGGGGGGATGGAGGCAACCGTTAAATGATTTTTTTTCCTTTTTTTTTTTATCGCATTTCATCTGGCAACGCTGCCCCTGATTGGAGGAAGTTAAGAGGAAGGAGGCTGTCTGATCGTGACATACTTGCCATGGATCAAGACATGGGATGCTAGACTAATCAGCGTTTTCCAGCGTAACGTCAGCAAATATCGCATGTCGCGGCCACGCTGACAGAGAGAGTCTTTCCCCTCTGTCACACTTACCCCCTCATTGACTTGTCTCTCTCTCTCCCCATCTCTCTCTCTCTCTCTCTATCTCTCTCTCTCTCTTCTCCAGAATGTTATTTTCCATTCCGTGCTAAGATTCACATGTTTTCTACAAAGCTGGGATGACATCAACTTTTGTCTCTCAGCGACTTTTCCCTGAATAACAAGGTCGTAGATAGGTTGTCAAAACAGCTGCAAAAAAACTAGAACTGTGTTAAATTTCTCGTGGAAATAATAGTTTGTTTAAAGTTTTTTACTTTTCCAGTTTATCAAAAAGGAGAAAGTGTTTTTAGATTGTGCAATAAAGACCCAACTTGCGTGACCTTTTTTTTTGGGGGGGGGGTATTAAAGCCAAGTTTCTTCCAGTTGGATCAATTTTTTTTAGACGTTTTTTTTTTGGGGGGGGAAGGGAAAGTGATGTGGCCCCTTTAAAGGGAAATTGCATAATTAATTTTTGTAGAATATATTTTTTCCCACCCTCTGGTTTTTAATGAACAACACCTTGTACAAAAAAGCTGATTTTTTTTTTGCTAACCCTGTACTTGTCTTTAGTGTGATCAGCATTGTTTTTTTCTTGTCAAATTCAGAGAAAGGGAAGAAGGTGTCTATATCATTCTATATTTACATGTTAGTACGAAGCTTTTACAATGTTTGGGGGAGTGATATAAAACAATAATTGGATGAACCTGCTTCTCTAATCCTCTGCCAGACAGAGGGATTTATTTATAATCTTGTTTTGGTGGTGGTGTGTGGGAGGGGGGGGTCCCTTTAAAAGCCTGACTAATCTGTTTGGTGTGAAAGTGGTTGTAAGGCCATGTCCGAATTGGCGGCTACGGCTACGGCTACGGCTAGATTTCCGCATCATCATGCGTGGAAGTATAGGATGTCCTTAGCAACACCCTTAGCAACAGTCGTAGCCGTATCCGTAGCCGCCAATTCGGATACGGCCTTAGATCCAAAACATTCAGTGTAGTTATTCTTCAGCAAGTGTTGTCATCAGTAAGTTATGCAGGAAAAGCAAACAAAAAATTTTGCTTGCACTGAGTTGTCAATACCGGAAATAAAACTTGTTGACTTCTGTATTTTAAAGGGACATTTTTTAACAGTGTTTTCTTGATAACGGTGTGCGTGTACAGACGGTGTGTAAACTTTGCCACCCCTATGAGAGTAGGTGGCGGCAGACTTGCCAGGTAAATCAATTGTTTCCCAGAAGTGTGCGCATGTTCAGAACTGCCTAATCCATGGGAGTTTACCTGGTGTGTCTGCTGCCCTCTGGTGTTCCAACGTCTCTTATTGTGCTCGGTCAAGAGAGAGGGCGGTTGCAGGCTGAAGCCTGGTTCGCGCTTCACACGAATGGAAATGGGAGGTGAAATTACACGACTTGTACAACCAGTGTGAACTGTTTTTCCATTTGTGACGCAATTGTAAGAATTCACATGAAGTATGAATCAGGCTTAAGGTTCAGTCATGCCACAGACATTCAAAAGGTCATATCAACCCTTTCTGTTTTAGACTCAAGTGTCTCTGAAGAGAGAAAGAGTTGAGAGAGTTTTTTTTTTTTAAATAATGTTGTTTTGAAGAGTTAAAAACAAAAGCACTTAAATTACGAGTCATCACAGTTTGGGAAATAAACAATGGGCACAGAGATGATGGACTTTTACAGACATGCTTGCAATTTATTGTCCTTGGAAGTTGTCGTGTTAGCCCAGCCTTTTTTTATGCTATAGATGCTGGTTCGAATCCAGTTTTGGTCGGAACTCAACATGGTCATTGCTTTTCCGGGATTGATCCCATATTAGGGTACCGTCCAATTCTGGGTATTTCTTTCTACATCTTAGCAGTCAACGCTTGTCACATGTCTTCAGTTTTACGAGCCCCTTCAATGAAAGTTTCCCTCCCGTTAGAATGTATATTCCCTAGTGGCAATAGCGCCACTGCCTGGATGTCTATTCATAGACTAATTTTCTAGGTCGTGTAGAGGTCAGTGACCTCCGTCATTGAGGTCAATCAGTGATTGAAGATAATTTAGGGTCGGGGGGGGGGGGGGGGGGGGAAGTGCCGAGTGACTGACGGGACACGCTGTTCAACTCAAATTTTCCGTTTTCCCCCCGGGGAGAAGTTACCTGACGGGTGAGCATCACATCATACCGCTTCACGTTGTATCCGTCTGATAAGAAATTTTTTGCTGTATAAATATTTTTTTTCGGAGGGGAAATGGGAAAATATTTTGTGAAGGTTTTGTGGGAATTTGCAATTTGTTGAACAGTGCTGATCGGGGGCTGGTAAAAAAAAATAATAATAATAATAATAATAATAACGATTAAGCAAAATTGTGGAAATTAATTTTGTGGTACAATACGGCAGCTGGACACAAACAATTTATTTTACGCTTTTTTTGTTTTATTTTTTTGCCTGAAGGCATTCTCTTCTTTCACTCACCAAGCTCTTCTCCTACTCAATTGTATTGTATCAAGTACATTGAAAAAGCTAGACATAAGTTTTAGATTAGACTCATTTTGGACAAAGAATGTTTTTTGTAAACTAAGCAGGCAAAAAATTAGAGTTGTAGCTTGAGCAAACGCAAGAACTGTTATAGAACCAAAAGTAGTGAAATGGACCAGTTTAATAGAGTTAAATTCAAAGCCATCTGCAGGCCTGAGACTTTGTTATTGTGAGCACATGGCAATTTAACTTAATTAAAGTTGTTATACAGGATTGGTAGAGCTGACAAAATAGTCGCAGACAGTGTTTGTGTTTTTGTGTGATCGACCATGTGCATTTACATGATATAACAAACCTGTGAAAATTTCGGGCTGAATCCATTGTGTGCGAGTCAGGAGAAAATAGCGAAAAACCAGGCGCAATTTCCAGCATGTAAACACATTGTCCTTAATTTTGGTTGTAACAACCCGAATCAGCTGTTGTTTTGTTTTTGGGAGGTTTTCAGATACAGTTTTCTCTAATATGACTTCATTTCAAATGGAAATATTGTTATACAGGATTGGTAGAGCTGACAAAATAGTCGCAGACAGTGTTTGTGTTTTTGTGTGATCGACCATGTGCATTTACATGATATAACAAACCTGTGAAAATTTCGGGCTGAATCCATTGTGTGCGAGTCAGGAGAAAATAGCGAAAAACCAGGCGCAATTTCCAGCATGTAAACACATTGTCCTTAATTTTGGTTGTAACAACCCGAATCAGCTGTTGTTTTGTTTTTGGGAGGTTTTCAGATACAGTTTTCTCTAATATGACTTCATTTCAAATGGAAATATTGTTATACAGGATTGGTAGAGCTGACAAAATAGTCGCAGACAGTGTTTGTGTTTTTGTGTGATCGACCATGTGCATTTACATGAAATAACAAACCATCAAAAGTTTGGGCTTAATCCATTGTGTTTTCTCTAATATGACTTCATTTCAAACGGAAATATTTCAAAGAAAAAAAGTGGTTCTTGTATGAACTTCATAATGAGTGAGCTTTTAGACTAAAATTTAACAATGGTGTTTTTTGATCCCAACCAATCCTGTATAATACCTTTAATAGGCACCTCTATGATGAACAAATAAACTTCTACTGGAACATTTCAAGGGGCACCAAGGCAATGAATGACCAGGGGTCGTGGAGGCCATTGCCGCCAAGCCGATCAAGTCTGTGTTCGAATCTCAGTCTGCTTCATCTTCAAGTTTTTTGCACATTGAGGAAGACATGGAAGTATAATTGCTTCTTACGACCTCCAAAAATGTACAGTTATAGTACTGTAGTGAGATTGATCAGCTAAATGTACACGTATTCCTAATATGCTTAAGGGATTAACAAATAATTTCAGGAATATCTTTCCTGTGATGAGAAAGGATAGCAGTGGGAGATGTGTGAAGCTTTATCCTGAAAATCAATCATCTTCAATATGGCTCTCTTTTTTATCATTGCAGTATATCCCTTACAAGATTATAAACTGGCTTGAGGAAGATATCACAGTCTGAGTGAAGGCCTCCACACCAGGATAGTTTGAATGAGAAGGAGACGGCGCCCTCACAAGGCCAACCATGGGTAAGTCTCATCACTGACTCGATCAACCGCTAATCTTTCCCCGGTAGGATCTATCGGGAGACTACTCTCCGGATTATTGCACTGGGATAATCCAGTATTTAAAATGCACAGAAGGTATATCCTTAGGTAAAAACGATCTGAAAAGGCTTCTTCCATCTTTTTCGCTTAAGCCCGTGGATTGCTCGGTTCTGATGAGCACAGTTGTATTCAAACCGAAGGGCAGATGTTGTTTGCTTTTGTTCAACTTAATGAAGTAGTTAGTCCTTGGCGTGGAGCCTGACTGTGTTGAACGGTGTGCAAGATTTCCCAGGTTCGGGTGTTAAGTTTCAGTGTCATACAATGTGTAGTTGGATTCTGATTGATTTTGCAAGGAGTTAGATTAAGTGAATGTGTTAAGCACATGTACATGTATGCCGAAGTTGTATACCTGTTCGTCCCCAATTAGGCCTACCCAAGGTGTACATTATCCAAATAATAGTGTAGCCAAAATGTGTTTACAATATAATGTGCTCTAAAGCAAACAGGCCGGTGAGTCCACGTATACTTTTTTCGATGTCATCTGCATTCTTACATCATCTCAGGCCACAACAGGTGCCTTACATTGCCTCTCCCTAACCAACATTCACAGTTTGGGAAAAACATCCCCAAATTTACATGTGTCCTGTTCCGTTACCCCCGGTGTCTTGCGCCCCCCCCCCCCCCAGCACTGGTTCTGTCATATCCACCTTGTTAACGAGGGGCATCCTTGCTACTGTCATCCTAGGGCTGTTTTCTTGGCCACCTTCAGGAAGCAGAAGGGGGACGTGTAACACGCAAGAAAATTGTTTTTTAGGGTCCCCCTTTGTGTTTTTTAATTTCATTATTGGAGAGCCATGAGATGGGTCGGCTCTGTTTGGCAGTTATGACAGTGTCTGTGATGTTGTGATGTTGCTTTACACTTTGAAGATCAAGGAGGTGTCACTTGCGTGACTTTGTAATGCACAATTGGAAGACAGCATTGACGTCCTCTTCAATGCGAAAAAGACAATCGGAAGAGCTTAAGTTTGATGATTGGAAAGGATGGATGAATTGACTGAAGTACAAACTATTACCCCCCCCCCCCAAAAAAAAAAACCCTCTACATTGTGCTCTTTATGTACACATTGTTTTCGTTTTACACACGTGTACATTATTTTACATCCCAATTGTTGACATGCGTGGTCTGAACATTGAAAGAGACGGTGTATTTGACCCAGTTCACCCCACCGTCATCATCGCAATCATCTCAAAGGAGGGGTCAGTGTCCCCCACGTGTTATACAGTGTAATGCGCACCCTAGGTGACACGGCATTTACACGTTTACCATCATTTTTATGGTGCAATTTTGACTCCCAGAAGGGATCTGTTGCTTTATTGGGGGGAAAAAACACCCAAGCCCTGTCCTCTGCCTTGCACACTCTGAACCCCCCCCTCCCCCATGAGTAAACCTACTCTGTCACTTACCTGACTCTGGTTATCCATCGTGAAATTAGCCACCTCGGCAAAAGAGCACTGGTCCCAATTTGTTAACGTCTTGCCTTTCATAAGGTTTGAATTATCTGGTACATGGCCCGCCAATTACCCTCTTATCCCCGGGGGAGATTTTTCACCATTTAGGGTCATCAATCAGTGAATTTTATCAACAATGGTGTATATTTTTTTTCTTCTTCTATTTTTTTTTTCTCTCTCTCTTGCCGTGACTCACTCTGCGTGCAGATTTTGGTTGGATAAACTATTGAAATGCAATTAACGTCTGTTGATGAGTCCAGAATCTAATTTCCTTTTTGAAAAAAAAGAGTTAAGGAAATTAATTATTTTGGAGGTGTCAGATCTGCCTCGAAAAACACACCACCACGGAGACCCCCCCCCCCCATTCTAAAAGCACCCCAATTTGGTGACACTTGACGTGGTACACATCTCTTGATGATTAATTGGGGGCAAAGTGTGGAAGCACAAATCTCTTGTCAACAAATTAATTAAGCTTTTTAACCTGCTTCTGAGTGTTTTTCAAAAATGGACAATTCAAATTTTTTTTTTTTTTTTCGGGGGGCGGGTGAATCTGATAGTGACCTACTTGTGGCATGCTTGAGGCAACAACTTAATAACCACTTGACATTGGTGTTGGGAAAATCTTCACCTTGCTCTTGCACGGTATTATTTTTCGGAACTCTTTCGAGCTTCCGGAGAATTTTTGGTGTTAAGAATATCACTGTCACAATAAAAAAACCTTGACTAAATAAAAGTAGAGACAACATAAAAACTCACCGGAATTGTTTGTTCTGTTCCAAGAAACTATGGAATGTCTTCCCATGAACAGGCCTGAACCTTGGCCGCTAGCTAGCCATGGCTGACGCTGCAATCTCGGACTAATCTCTCATATATGCCCCCCAAAAAATACAATGGCAGCAGCCTGATCGCTCTCTCTCGTAATCCTCTAGGGTTAACTGACCACAACCAAAAGAGGTCACTCTGAAGTTGTTCCCAGTTAATTTACCCTTCAAATGTGAAGCCTCACTAATCATAAAGTTCATACCAGTTCCAAAACCACCAGAATTATTCCCGTATGAAATGCTGTCCGAATTTACCAGAAACCCCTTGTGTTTTCACTAAAAACTTTCTCAACAAGAAGACACTGTATTCAATTGAAACTTTCGCAGGTGACTTTTATTGTATCTTTGTTTACGATTTTACCTAAATCAGCACTACGTTGATAAAGAAACAAGCGATGACCCTTACCCTTTTTAAAGAAAATACAATTTACCCATCAGAGTATCAATATCTGAGGCGTATTTTGGGTGGCACTGACCCATTCACCTCACATGGTCCAGACTGTCTCTTGATTGCAACCCCATGGATGTTACTGGATCCTGACCAGGGCCGATAAGGGAAGAGGAGTGAGCTGCTTAAGGTAAACTGTGCCCGCCGGCAGGCAAGAAACAGATGCAGAGAAATCACCCCCAATAACAGGACAAGAGTGATTCGGGGGTATTTTTTTTTGGGGGGGGGAAGATATGTATGAAACACCTGGGGGCCTAAGGACAGAAGTATACTCAGGAGGAATTTGTTTGCAAATTGTACATGTACGTACCCAGTAGACACAGGTGCAAAAAACAGTTTACTTTAGTTTTTAGTTTTTTACACAAAATCTGTAACTTGCCCAATATACTAATTATGATAACACCAGAGACTCATATAGCGCACATAACTACCAATAAGGTACTCAAGGCGCTTAAACAAAGAGAAACATTTAAGGCGGGTTTTTGAGAATTTTGAACTATGAGTTTGATTTACGTAGCACTTTAAAAGGGTTTACAAGGTGCTGCGGCGCATCCAGCAGCCACTGCCAGAAACACTGGGGTTACCATATACCAAATAGGTTACAACAGGTTACCAGCCCAAAATACCATTTCACATGTACAGTTTGTAACTGGTTTCCTGCTAAAGCAGCTATAGTGAAATTGGCCCCTGTACACCGACCACACTGAGCATTCATGAATACGAGTGGATGTGTGAACGGTGCAGGGAACGATGTCACCAAGTATACTTGACTGAACTCTAATAATTGCGTAGCAGATGTGGATATTTGAAAAGCAACTGGTACATTTTGACAGATGACTTCCTTTTTTTTGGCCGTCTTTTTTACTCTGCTTGGCATGGGCTATGTTTGCTCATTCTTAGTTTAAAAAGTTTGTATTTAAGTTACCTCGAATGCTGGAGTATTCTGATGGATGTGAGAATGGTCCCCACCGTATGAACTGGATTGTTTGGATGAACATTCAAAATAGAGAAAATTATCAATTAAGTTCTTCGCGTGATGTTTTTTTTTTTTGAGTGATGAATCAACTGATATCTGTTTAGGGAACTTTCACAGGAATTTTCACAGGAACTTCACCTGAATACCCATGGGCAATGCCATCATTTAAAGTAATGGAACTGAACTCTCTGAGCTTCCAGGTGAAGAACCTTTTGCTTTCAAAATACCACCTGTAGCAAATTGTAGAAATCCGCTGCAACCTTGGCAGTCGAATGGATTTCAAATGGTTGGTCAACTCACTGGAAAATGTGGCCAAGAGTCACTGACAGTAGGAGGGTTAAACCCCGGTTTGTAAGTGGGAACCTGAGAGGTCTGAGACAGTATAGGGGTCAGATTAACTGGGGACTAACCGCTTAGCGCTAATTTAAGCAGCTTTGGGTTGTATTCTTGAGTTGAGAAAGTTTTGAGGAAAGGTGTCCAGTACAATGTATGCCCGATGCACAGGGAACATAGCGTTGCAAACCACCAAGTTTTATAAATTTGAGTCTCAATTCATGCAGGAATTTCATCCTTGAAAGGGCAAGGCCATTTTCATTTTGTAAAGATATTTTCAAACGAAGAACACTTAAGTTTATGGGACACTTTTAAGTGGGGCACCAAGGTCATACCAGGGCAAAAGAGAAATTTCATCCTTGAGAGGGCAAGGCCATTTTTATTTTGTAAAGATGTTTTGAAATCGGAAAATACTAGAGTTTATGGGACACTTTTGAGCGGGGCACCAAGGCCAGTACCTGGGCAAGAGAGAACTTTGCTGCCCCCCTTCCCCTCCCCCGTGGCCTCTGTGTTAATCCATGCCTGATGTACTTGTGAACTTTGAAGTGACTTCTCACTGATCACATTCTCTGTAATGTGATGTTGGATCCTGTCTCTGGAAAGTATCACACCGTAAATAGATTTTGCCGAGTACAACTACATTCTCTACACATAAACCTGTTTCATATTCCATGATGTAGGGCCCCATGGTACTAACACAACATGCAACAGTCTAACGAGCCAGCGGGTGGCTGTTTCGTGTCATCTGTTAATAGTCCATCTACAAACATGACACCAAATATTATTAATTGGCAATCTTTGACCTGTTGTGTTTGCCCATGAAACGGCCACAGACAAAAATAGTTTTGGGTACTCATGTACGTATGTGCGAGCGCAGTCCTCAAGCATTAAACCAAACTTGTGGGGGTTGGTGGTTTTTTAAATGATTTACTAGCTCTGAAAAAATATTGTACGTCTGGTATCGCAGACTTTTTGTAAATTTTTGTAAATGTCTTTGATGTGTTGGGGGGGGGGGGAGGGGTTATAAAGTATGCACCTAGTTTAAAGGAACATTACAGAATTGGTTTTTGCTAACAAAACCGTTGCTGGAGTGTAAGCACTTTATGTAATCCACCGTATACATAAACTGACAAACCTGTAGAAGTTTGAGATCGATCGGCCATCTGTGTCACGAGAAAATAGTGAAAAACCGATTACGCATTATTTGCATGAAATCATATAGATTCAACAAATGAATAAAACGCTCACTGAGCGATAAACTCCAATCGGAAAATTAGTTTATTCATTTCTCATCAAATATGGCATTTCAGACAGAAATATTTCAAGGGATGTTTTCTACTATCATCATCATTAGACCGTGTAAGTTTTATGTAAATCTGTGATCAAAAAGTATATTTCACAATTTTTGTTCTTACCAATTCTGTAATGTTCCCTTTTAAACGGTGTTCATTTTTCCTGTTGTGCTGAAACAAAAATTTCAAATTCTTTGATGATATTTGTTGACTTTCTCTGCCAGTCCAAAAGGTCAAATTCAATTCTATTTTGAGTCGAATAATGTCAATATTCAGGAATGAACTAAAAATTCCTGTCCAAAAACTGTACAGATCTATATAATTTGAAATGTGACATCATCGGACATTTTGGGATTTTGACAGACAATGCACTTGAAGGGTATCAAATAAAATGGGATTTTTACACTGAATTTAACGTGGGTTGGAGATTTGAAATTTTCATCCCATTTTTCTAAGGACCCTACCTATTGTAGAATGAGTGCATCACAAAAGCAACTTTGTACCTGGGAGCGAGCCCTTCTTTGATGAATTTCAAACACTGGCCAGCAGGAACAGTTTACTTGAATTTCAATAGTCCCCCATCAACGTTCACTGGTCCCGATAAATTCAGATTTTCCTTTCAACAGTACAGCCACTTGTATGGGACCGCAACTGAATAGGAATGAAGTAGCCAGCCACTGGCCAGACCACTTAGAATTTGGACCAGTCCTTCAGGTGTTTTGAGTGGCATTTTAGCAAGCGGACCACCGCTATACTTTTCCAAAATTCTTGAACAGATTTCTCAACCTCCAGTGGAGTGTCGTGGCCGTGGATCAAGAGCACCGAACTCAAGCTCTGGGCCCAATTTCATAAAGCTGCTTAAGCCGAAAATATTGCTTAACAATTGTCTGCTAAGCAGAAATGAGCAGGATACAAGTAACACATAGTACATGGGACATGGTATTTTGGCTGGTAACCTTATTCCTGTAAACATAATTTTGTTGTGCTTAGCTACTTTTTGTGCTTAAAAGCAGCTCTATGAAATTGGGGCCCGGTGTTTCTGATCAGCAGAGTGTGGTTTCGAGTCCCAGTTGTGACACTTTTGTCCTTAAGCAAGACACTTAAACATTATTTGCTCTGTCCTTCGGATGGGACGTAAAGCCGTAGGTCCCGTGTGTTGTATTAAAAAACTATCATCAATGCACGTAAACGACCCCAGTACACACTTATCGCTAAGAGAAGGGGTTCGCCTTGGTGTGTCTGGCAGTGCGTTTGTCTTAATTCATTGAAGGCTGCACTCAAAAGGAAGAAGAAGACGTAGACCACAAAACTTGTGAGGTGAAGTCCAGTTTATCCGGTAGGGGAAAAAACAAACTCAGGAAGTGAAGAAAAATGTCCGAAGGCCTGTCCATAACAAGACTTTCTTTTTGAAAGGCACTGGGTCTTTACTCATTTCCTTGTGTCTTACTCCATAAATTATCCTTCCTTCAATGGGTGCCTCTGCTGTTTGCGATAGGAGCAAAGTTCCACCGAGGATATTTTTTGTTTTACTTGACTGAAAACTTGCCCACATCTCGGGGGAGTAATTAGTGCATTGATTAGTGTGATGGAAGGGCTTGATGTTGTTTATGTGTGAATGAAGAACGCATTCGTGGAGGTAATTTGGTTAAGACGAGAGGGGTCATTGGTGGCGACCTGGTTTCATTTTGCCATTTGTGACTTCGAGAGCTGGCTTGGTTTGATGTCCAGTCGGTAAAAGTACCAGTCTATGAGATTTACTGTACAGAGAGTATCTTCCGTTGAAAATGTTTTTTCCATCGAATAAACAACCAGTTGCTGTTGGGTAAGTTTTTTTTTGCGGTCGCACGTATTCAAAGTGATATTGAACTCATTACGGTTATTTTTTAACTTAGAATGTAAACAAAAAACAACCAACCGCAGATTCAGAAAAGTTTGGAAGTAAATAAAGCATTCAAATGAAATGAGTGGATCTGTGAAATGACAGCTGATTGGGATTCATTGTTAAAGGATGTGGTCAACGGTGGTAAGATTGAAAATATTATTGTTCACAGATGTGCACATAACTTACACGGTTTAAACACAGCCATGGCAGAAAGCTTTCAGAAAATATTTTTGCCTGACATGCTGTATAGATTTTGAGAAGTGAGCACAAGTACAAGTTTTTATATTGCAAGTCCAAAATTTGATGTTTGAAAACGTTTAAGGAGTTTTGTTTTCCCACTATTTTCTTGTGACTCCGATGACCGATTGAGCTTTAAGCTTTCACAGGTTTATTTCGTCTGAATTCCCCCCCCCCCAATCAATCAATGAAAGTATGTCAATAAATTTGAGAGATTCCCAATTTCGTTTGTGAATGCTGCGGACAGAGATGCGGTTGGTACCCGCTGTCACCTCGCTACTAAAACGTGGATTGATTTGATGTTCTTTATTTTTGCTTTTTTCTCAACAAGTAGACACTGTATTTAGCTGAAACTTTCACTGGTGACTTTTATTGTATCTTTCTTGAAAATTTTGCTCATAAATCAGCATTTACGATGACAAAAAGTGGTTGCATTTACCTTAAATGCGGTTGGATTGGCAACATTGACGAGTTGCCATTTGTGTCCCCTCACCACAAAAACCTAGACAGAGTTGCAGTTTTTGATTTTTGTTGTTTATGTGGGTAACCCTCTTCAATAACAACCCCCCTCCCCTTCCCCTGTGAGGTGATCAATATTACTCCTTTGGGATAATCCCATGCGAGGTGGTTAAGAGGCCCAATCACAACCGAGTGCATGAGAAGGGAAGAAAGCATTTCGTGCAGGAATTGCAAAGTACACAAACACACAACAGAATGATGATGGATTCAGCTTTCCGGCGATACCAATAGTTTGTAATCAAGACACCACAAACAGACTGTGTGGCCTCATTTTGTAAACTGTGTGAGGGTGTTTTACCGACTTCACTCTCTAACTCATGCTACTTTGGGCCTTGACTCTTCTCAAACATTGCCCCAGATATTTTAAAAATAATTTGTTTATCGTGAACTGATTAGATTTTTTTTTCAAAAGAAACTACATCAGATGAATACTCAAAGATTACAAAGGTATCAAAGTGTGGTGATCCCCAACATGAAATTTACTCGCTAGGCTGTTTACAGGAAATGTAGAGTTGCGACTTTGTCCGGGTTGGGTGATGCCAGGTCACATTGGATGTGATTGATGTACAAGAAGCGGTAGCTGATACTACTATAATCAACACCTCAGTGCGCCCTTTTTTGCTTTGGCAAGCCTGCAAGTTTTCAGCTGATTGCCGCCTTTTTCCCCCCGCTTCTTTTTCACATCTTCTTCAGTGCCATAGTTGGGTGTGCTAGGCAGCTTCCTCTTCACCCCCCCCCCTTCCCCCAAAATAAGAACACAAAGTTGTATGCCAGTAGTTATACAAAACACTGTTGAAAGTTCTCTTTAAAAGTTTAAAATGTCTGCTAACAAAGATTGTTAGATCGGGCCCAAGTTGGGCCTTAAAATACCCACTGGATCACTGGCCAGAGTAAAGTATTGTAAGCACTTGGCCCTTAGCCTCACAACCAAACAAGTTCTGCAGTCTAGTGTTTTTCCAAACATATTTTTCAGATTCATGCGTAATGAAGTTTTTCAGGTTCAAACCTCCTCTTTAAAACCCGGCAAATATCACAAGAGACAGAAATTAGTTGGTGTCGTGAAACTGTTTGTGGTCCGGTAAAATATCCGAGCGACAAGACATGCAGTCAAGTGGAGATTATCTTGAAGTTCACCCCCTGTTGTTAAAGAGTCGACCCTACTGCATTCACGGTACTTGATCGACTGCAGTATCCAACAATAGCGGAAGTTCAAACGGTCACATATCTAACTCCCACACAGTCACAGTCACAGGTACAGAGTGATACTGCACTTTAAACCTACCACACTGTAGCCTGCCGCTGAGCAAATAGATAAGGGTATGTCCGAAGTGGCGGCTTGCGGCTGAGAGTGTTGCCGAGGGCAGCCTAGGTGCTTCATCGTTTGTATGTAAGCGTGGTGACACAGCTGTAGCCGCTAGTTCAGAAACATCACCGGACAAAGAAACACAATGAAGGGGACAACTTTGCAGCCGTCATGATGGCAGTGTGGCTGATGGTTGTAGTTTTCTTGGAAGTACCTGAAACCAATCCAAAAGTGTTTCAACCTGTGAGCGGACATGCAGGCTTATACTAAAAAAAAAACTTGAGTGGATTATTACTGATTTATTTATTTTTTATTACCCACATAATTTCATCAAATAATTGATATAGTAACTTTTTTTTAGTGTATACGGTTGATCACACAAAACGTGACACTGTCTGCAACTATTTTGTCAGCTCTACCAATCCTGTACAATCCTTTTTATTGGTCTAACCACAACCAAGGGAGTCTGTGGTACAATGCAATTCCTATGTGGGTAGTCTGGCCACAGATGAGCTGAGTAACAATAAGCCTTTTGTACACCACCTGATCAAAGACATTGACTCCCCCCCCCCAATCCTATAATGGAATAGTCTCTTACAAGTGTCCCACCATCACCATTCATTCCCCTTGCTAGGGAACCAGTGGTCAGGTGGTAAGGTTCTGAGATTGTTGGTGGTTGACTTTCAGTCTCCTGATCTCTGTCAGTCTTTACAGATTCTAATAAGTAGCGCTGTAGGATAATACTGTTCATCAGCTGAGATTGCTCCTTTCAATTAGAAGATTGGGCCCGGGCATGAGCTGGGAACGTGTGAAGCTCATGGAAACTATATCTCCATCAGTGCATATCTAGAAAGGGAAGAAGGGGGGGCGTCTTTAGTCGAGGGTTGTTGTACGGATGCATCTGACTTGGGTGGTGCTATACCGGCCTCCGCTCTCCGCCCTCCGCCGAAGCAGCAAGACCCAGCTGTTCGGGACCCTCTTGAGGAGTGGCCTTCGGAGTTTACGATGATGTTTGGGCCTCATGGTCGGACCTAGCAGTAAGGGTAATAACCTCGGCATGATATGGGAGAACCATTGGCATGTTGCTCTGTGATCGAGGAATTTTATCAATGGATTTGCGGCCAGATTTTGCTCTGAAAGGAAAGTCTGGAATTTTATCGGGGACCGACTGGGAAGGCGATCCGCTTGACTCGGAAGGAATTTGTAAGTGGTTCTTTATCAAAGTCCATGTGGAATTGAAGATTAGAAATAAGAAAATTCCAAAAAGAAGTTGTACCACTGCTTAGAATATTATAGTAGAACGTGTTTTCAAAGCTGAAACTTGCACGGGTTGGTTTTCGAAAAGTATTTCGAGCCTGGAAATACACAGAGGCAACAGAGGCCATGGTGTCTGTTGCCCTGGTCTTGGCCTTGATGCCCCTTCAAAAGTTTCCTTTACACTCCAAGATTTTCCAGTAGAAGTGCCCTTTGCAAAATGAAAATGGCCTCCCCCCAAAAAAAAGAAAAGAAAAAAAAAAAAAAAAAAAAAAAAGAGAGATAAAATTCAAGTCCTCGTAATGTGTGTCGAGCAGGCATTATATTCTGCCTACTTTAGTCTGATTTCCGATTTTGTCGGCCCTCAGAAAAGTCAGCAAAATGGTTATTAAATAGCAATGAAGCGATATGTACATGTATGCCAGCTCTGGTCGTACTTTGTCCTATTTTTTTCCTGAGGGCCAAATATTATGCCTGTTGTAAAGGATCATTGGTTTAAACTATGCATTAGTACAGATATTTATTATGAAAATATCTTCTTCTTTTCATAATAAGCATGATTACCTATTGTTAGGACTTGTCAAAGGATATTTTTTCGCCAATTTACCTTGTGGGAACAGTAGGATTGGAATGTCTCCAAAAGCCAGCCCAGTGTTTCCCATTGGGGCGCCGAACAATCAAAATGTCCATGCACATGTACTTCATAAAACCCAGCTCCACTGTTCCAGCGAGGTTGTAGGTGTATTTACAACAAATAAATAAACGGTTGTCCCCAAAATGCTGTATGGAGGATGCATAAAGTGAAAAAAATTAATCCGGGATTTATATTTTGTAAGTGGGGCGTGTGAAGACTCATTCAGGGGTGATGGTGCCGGCCTTCAGGTGTACATGTTCCCGTTTAAATTAGGCTAGAGGCCCGGCTTAGTCAAAGACACTTAAACCACGGCCTCCCTCCATGGCTCCATGTAGGCCTGATACCTTTCGGAATGAGCAGATGCTTTAGGGGGGATCGAAGTGGGTCCCAACCCTATTGAGTTTTAAATGTGCAAAAACAAGCATCCTTGTCCAGAGTTTTAATTTTGTTTCGATGGTAATTTTCACAAATTATTTTGTATCATGCCAAATTTGAAACTGTGTTTGTGACAAATTGCTAGAGGTGTTTTGATTTTCAAGAATTGTGTATAAATAGAATTTTTTAAGAAGATATGCTTTAGTCGTCGTTTGAGTTGTCTCGTTTTTGGGGTATGTGCGAGACCTGCACAGTCAGTTGCCTCTGGAGGGCAATTGCAGATGCTCCTTCAGAGAGGTATCCATGCCCACGTTCATTGCCTTGGTGTCCCTTTAAATGTTCCCATCAAAAATGTTCATCGTTGAAGTGCCTCCTTATCAAGGATGATCTTGTAAAAAACAACAAAAAAAAAAACAACCAGCTGTTCATTTACAACATGAAAAAGGTGGCAAAGAACTTGGGCTCTTCAAATTCATCCCAGGAAGTGTAGGAAAGAATTTCATTTCCTAAAGATTAAATGGAATTTATCACATTTACGTGAACAAATTAAAACAAAACAGTGGCAAGCAAGTTTCACTTTTGAACCGTCTCAGTGAAGTCGGTAAATTACAGGACGGCCACTGAAGTGCTGTAAAGTTTGGCCGAGTTCCAATCGGCTACAGTTAGCATCTAGTACAGGTCATGTCCTGATTTAGCAATGTGTCCTCATTTCCTACGTCCCGTACACATTTTACTATCATTTCTAAGATAAAGCAAACTTTCCACATTATGTGGGTTTTTTTTCCTTCACTTTTTGGTCGTTGTTGATTTTGTACTTCCGAAACTAACATTGCAACTGATTGGAGAAAGTCATTTTCTTGACGATTATTCTTGGCGATTATGGGTGGATATACATGTTACTGGTACTGCCTGTTACCAAGTGAAGTTTCAGTTGGATTTTATAAAATGGGAACCAGTTTTACTTTCCCTTTGGCATGTAAGAGAAAGGTTGCACAGTTTGAATTTCTTCCACAAACTTTTTACGCAGTCCTCGGGGAAGCTTTGAATACTTCGCGAAAAAATCTGTATCAAATTTTGACTGAGTTGAGGAGCTTTTAAGCTTCATAGCTAAACCATGTTTACCAAGTGATTGGAGTCATGAGCTTTAGTGTTTTGATTCTAAAGAGTCAGCGTTTGTGAGTGTCAGTCAAAAAGTGCCTCACATGGAATTGGGATTACCAACTTGGCCACCTCCCCCTCCCTCCCCCCACCCCGGTTGGCATAGTGGTATCTTTCCTCACCTTCCACCTCTGGGGAACCTGGTTCGAATCCCACTGGGGCAATGTGTGGATTGGGTTTTTCAGTCCCCAACTGATTGCGTGGGTTTTCCCCTGGAATAAATTCTCTGGGGTTTTCCTCCCACATCCCAAAACTGTAACTTCCTTCTTTGTCTTCTCTCCGTGGAGTTCGTGGCTAGTGTAGTGATTGAGTTCCTTTTTTTCTGAGAGTCCTTGGCTTCACAACCAGAATTAATAAATGAAATTCATGCTGGGTTCTCTCCTTTCTCAGGTTTTCACTTGTACAGCAATTTTCCACACAGAAATTGAGCAAGTTCCTTAAGCCTTTCAAATGAGTGCATCCCTTTACCTGGGATTTGAGGTAGAAAATTGACAGGAATGCGACCAAAATAGCCCATGTTTTTAAAACGAAAGGAGATTTACCATGCTTTTAAACACAGAGCTTATGATTTAAGAGTTTCTGTTTTGAAGTCCCAGCTTAACCGGGTGGTGATCTTTGACTTCTCCGGGTGGGTGCCTGTGCCAGCTTCGCAAAAAAACTTGGAAACAAAATCTCAGAAAACCCAGTCTTCTGGGGGTGTGTGGTATGTCTGGTATGTGTTTTGTTAAAATGTTGCCCACATTTAATGTTGTTGTCAACAAAGAGTTACCAGGGCGACAAGTTTTAATATCAGACAATCAACCGGATGCCACAGACCATGTTTCTTGGACTTCGATTCCAGATAACTTGCGAAGACAAAGTCTCCACACAACACAGATAGTCTTTGCTGCGTGTAGTTTGCCATTGTGCCGATGTGGATCAGCTGGTCCTTGCGTCAAAGCAACAAGGTCAAAACTCATTATTTTGAATAATTTATTACATGAGCATTGGATCTTACTCATATTGCTCTTGCAGAGAGCTCATATCTTACACTTGTGCAAAGATAAGAACTTGTTGCAGTTGGGGAAAAGCGGATGCGACAAGGTTGTGTCGCTGACAGTCAGTAAGATGAAATAGAATTGCACCAAACAGGGCCCAATTTCCCAGAGCAGCTTCAGCACAAACAGGAACTAAGCAAACAACATTTTTGTGTACCAGCATACATGGTTACCAGCCAAAGATACCATGTGACACATTCCATCTGTGACTGGTTTCCTGCTTATTTTTTGCTCGGCAGTAAGTTGTGAAGCAAAAGTGTCTTGAAAATCGGGCTCGGATGGGTTGCTTTGAGAACCAGGGCCCAGTTTCATAAAGCTACTTAAAGCAGAAAAATATTGCTTTAAAAATGAAATTCCTGCTGAGCACAAAACGGCAGGAAACCAGCCGTAAGTGATACATATGACATGGTGTTGTGACCGGTCACCTGTGTCTGGTAAGCACAATTGTTCTGTGCTGACGTAGCTCTATGAAGTTAGGCCCAGCTGGAGAGACCTTTCTGTGGGGCTCCTGAAGAAAGTTGTGATCCTGGGTGAAGAGTGTTGCTGTTTACAGAGTCTCCTCCACCAACCCCTTCAAGTGGTTCGTTGTGGGTAACAATGGTAACGTCATTGTACTTATCAAGCAAGATGGAGATTGGCCGGGTACTTAGCCTGAGGAAATGATAATAATGTGGACAAAAGGACTAATGGAGTTGCAGTCCAAACCAGAAAAGAATTCCATTCATGATGAAGAGCAAGATGTACCAGCCGTGCTTTTTGTTATTCATGTGTTCTGGTTTTAGTCAACCTTCCTTTCAAACAGTGAGGCACACAGAGTTTCTTCATCCTGGTTTTGGGCTGAATGTTGACTGTTTAGAATAGTTGAGAGCAGAGGTTTTGTTGATTTCTTTAGAATTTGGCAACCCATAAATACCAGGCTGGCTGGGTCTTCCCTGGCGTGACGAAGGGTGCTAAATATAGATGCTCAGCTGACAGCGTATATAAAATGCATTGTATGGCAAACATAACAACAAAATCTGAAATGAATGTAAAATGTTGCACCCAAAGGGCTATTGAGCATGATTCCTCAACATTGTGATCACATTGTTGTGAACTCATTTTACATTTTGGCTAGAAGCTTCTGTCTGGGATTCGTTTATCCAGTTTGCCAGGGAGGTCTGTTCTTCGAACACGTTGCTTTAAAAGTGGATTCCTGCATCGCCGTTCAATTTCTGTTGCCGTAGGGCTGAAGAAGTTAGGGTTCGGGCATCTACGTTTGTTTTACCCTAAACGGTTAATTGGAGCTTGTGACTTCTAAGAGATGTCAAGATCGCGGGGAAGTTTCATTTGGCTGTTGTCGGATCGAGCTGCTGCTCAATACAGTCTCCTCAGAAAAACAAAGTGGACCAGTGGTCCAGAAACCTCTTCAACAGGTGAGTGAATGATTAATGGAGATAGCAGCTGAGAAGCCGAGTTGCGAAGGATGTGGCTACAACGTGTTCGAGGAGCAGGCATGCGAGGGCGCCTTTGGGCAGCCGGAGATCGAAAAAGTGTTTGATATTTCCGCAGGGAGGAAAACCGGAGGGCATGGTGAGAAAAACTTTTGTGGCACAGGAGAGAACCAACGCACATAATAACCTTAGCTGGGTTTCAAACTGGGGTCACATTGGTGAGAGGTGAGCGCTTTACGCACTAGCCACCCATGCCACCCATTATAGCAGGGGTGGGGGAGGGGGTATCTGACTCCCAAAATGACGCAACCAAGAAATCATGTATAAGCATCAAGTACATTGGGTCATTAGTGTACCTTCATTACTTTGTTGTCATTGAGTTGGGGTTGTACATTAGTTTCAGATAAATGTGTCTTTCGAGAATTTAAAATTAGCTGTTGCAAACTGCTTCCCAACAAAAGGACCTTTGGTATAAATGCAACAAAAAAAATTGTTAATGGCCTGACGCTTCGACCATAGCAAAGTCTTTCTGAAAGGTTAAAAGTGTTTGGTTTTTGTGACTGTGCGGTTAGGGTCAGTGTACTGTCAGTGAGTCTGAGTACAGATTCACTCAACGTTTTTTCTCAGCGAGTTGGGTGCATTTTTTTTTTTAAACTACAACTGCAAGAAGAAGTACTGACAATTCACCTCCGTTTAGAGCGAATTGTATTATGAATTTGCAATAGTTTCCTTTGTGTGTTGTAAACGGCAGAATCAGGAAGTATGTGGCGAGTGTCCACGCTACGACAATTCAGCTCAAAGTTACATGCAATATGCAAGTCAAGTCTTGTGCGTACATGTACAGTTAGATGTTTCTTTCCGTCGCACATTAAAGCAGTGTCAGTGGGAAGCCATGGTTTTATTTATTAATGTTTATTTATTTTATTTATATTTCTTGTTTATCCTCGGGGATTTTTTTTTTATTGAGACACCGTTGGTGTCCAGCAATTATGAACATTCTTTAATTCCCCAAAACGTTCAAAATACTTGCGAGATTCACATGGTCTATGGAAATCATGAAACCAGGCCTGGAATTACACGAAGGCCACGGAGGCCATGGCCTCTGTTGCCCCTGGTCTTGGCCTTGGTGCCCCTTCCAAAGTTTCCCATAGACTTTAAGTTTTTTCCAATGGAAGTGCCCTTTGCATATAATGAAACTGGCCTTGCCCTCTCAAAGATGAAATTCCAGGCCAGTGAAACCATAAAATCCTGTATGTTTGGTTATACGTATGTGGACTAAAGGATAGTATTCGATAAGTTATGGGGAAAAAAAAGTTACTTGGTTGGAGCCAACTCTGTACTTAACATTTGTATAACATCTATAAACCATCCCGCAACCTTCGATCTGGAAATATATATCTTCTTCAAGAAGTAAAATCTCACGGCACCTGGGGGGACAGATCATTCTCCGTTGCATCACCACATCTCTGGAATCAGCTACCTCTTCACATTCAAACCTCAAACACTATTCACTCCTTCGAAAAAGTCTCTGAAAACACACCTCATGTCAAAAGCATTCTAGTTCTTCTTAACTGAATTTTCTAAGGTTCTTTCCCCCCCTTTTTTTTCTCTTTTCATTGTTACAGCGCCTTGAGCACCTTTGGTGGATACATGTATGTGTGCTTTTTAAGACTTTGTTATTATGATAATTTGTACAGGTCCCAGCGTTCTCCCTGGCCAAAAAGTAGTTAAAACACCCGCCCCTAATTAATATGAAATTATGGATGAGTGACAAACCTGACCGACCAGTGAATTGACATGCAAACGGGTCCTTCTGCTGAAGAAGTTAAGGTCAAACTCTGATTCTTTACTGGCGTGTAGCTTGGGAACCTTTCGGATTCAAGAAGCTTCACAAGTTTTAAAAGTTCATCAAGAAATATAGAATTAGGAAGGATTCATCTGCAAAATCATGTGTGATGGTCATCCAGTGGATGCCACCCGTTTTAATATTCATATTCAAACTCGGCATCTAAATATTCCTCATTCTGTTTTTTTTCTTTCTTTTCCCTCTCTCTGTCCTTTATCCCATTTACAGCGGACAAGGGTAAAGAAGAAGTGATTCAGGAAATCACAAGTGAGCTGGTTCAAGCCTTGAAGGGGTCCAGTACCAGACATAAACCAGTCAAGAGCAGCAGCACACAAACCGTAAGTACACACACTAAATGTTGTTCTTCAAATTTAACTTTATTCTGCCCAAGACAGTAAAAAAAAGCAAAAGGACGTAACTACATTAACTACTAAACGTGTGGGTACAACCATGTATGAATCTCTTGCGGGAGGAGTGTTGGCTCTGAGGAAAGTGCCATTGTGGTCTTGACGTTTCGAACAGTATACTCTGCTCGTGTGCAGGAGAATGCTGGACTGCTGATGACGAGCAGAGTAGGTGTGTAGGTAGGGCTAGGCGGGAAGGATAACAGCAATGTTCATTCGCATCTGTATAAGACCTGTCGCAGAAAAGTTCAACCCCTTGGTGACATGTTCAGGGATGGATCCTCCAAACTTTCAGAACTGGCCACAATGTCAGTCAGCTGCAAAGCACAACAAAAGTGCAGACAAACCATGTTACCAGCCGAGATATGGTTTGGTATCTATCTTTGTGTGATTGGTTTTCCTGCTAAATTTTGTTGATTGGTGTTTTCTGGGTTTTGGGGGGAAAGCTTTGTAAAGCTTTTGTGTGTAGGCCTACATGTATATGCTATTTTGTGCACTTTTTTGTGGTGTTGCCCTAGTTGGTAATAAAAATGTTGCCCTAGTTGCCTTATCTAGTATTAATAAAGTTTTTTGAATTGAATTGAAAGTTGGTACCGGATATCTTCTCTACACGGTAATCATTTTAACAAAGGTTTGAAAAACTCTCTTTTACAAAAAAGGTGCTGAATTTCTTGCACATCCCAGATAGGTATTTTTCTCCCCCTGGTCTTTTATAATCAAGGACAAATCAAGCTGAGTTGTTCCTTTGTGTCCTAAATACCTGTTCCCTCTCAAGCTCTTACTGTAAATCTCACTCTCAGGGATATGTCTGCCTCCACAGTTAACCTCAATTGATCTCTAGAATGACCGACCCCCTAGTGGGGATTTTTTTATTTTTATTTATTCATTTTTGTTGTCTTCTTTTGGACATGCACTGCTTATGGCCTTACAAAGGTGTCAGACAGTGCTGTTTTTTGTTGAAAATAGTGTGCATTCTTGTGGGTAATCTTGTTCTTCTTGACTTCACATCATTATCCGGGGTGACATATTATGACATAAGGGTTTCCAAGTCAGATGCTGAATTGATAGGGTTGGTTTGCTAATTTAACAATAGGGCCGTGCCAATTATGCGTATTCAAGCATTATTCCTAGCCTGGGGTTTTTCTCGCACATTGCTCCTAACCCCCCCATCAGGGTCCCTCGACATACCCTGCCAAATACAACAGAATGCAACACAGTTGAAATGAGAACCATGCCAATTGCAACAAAGTGCAGCGAGGGATTTTGTTGCATTGTGCAGGCATGTTGACTTGTGTTTAGGACTGAGCAATAGTGTTTGCCCTGCAAAATGCAACAGTGTGCACATAAGTGTAGTGCTGACTTGGCCAAAAATGCAACAAATTCCATCAAGGTATGAATTTGAGTTGACTGCCAAATACAACAAAATGCAACACCAATATGAAGTCACTTGACTGTTAAATGCAACAAATTCAGTCAAAGAATGACATCTCAGTTGACTGTTACCATTTGGTGCATATTGTTGCATTTAGCATGGTTAGGGTTGATGAGCACAACATTGGTAAGGTTGGACAGGGGAAACATTTGGTAAGGGGGAAATGTCCACAGATTTGCACGTACAAGTAATTTACATGGGATAAAGATGGTCATGGTGGAAAACTTCCCTTAAAAATAGTTTCACCTGAAATGCTTAAGTTTTAGAGAAATGAGTATTCATGTAACTATTGGTTTTTTTTTATCTGCCTCGTCCAAAACTCGAAAGTTATGTGCAAATCTTATAACATTTATTTGTTCAACCTTCCAATGTTGTGCACACCCTTCACAAAGGAAAAGTACTCGTAAAGACAACTGGTATAAAATGCAAATTTTATGAACTCTTGACGTAACAAAAATTGAGTCAGACCACCGTGCACACGATGTCATTGATTGTATCCTTATCTAATTTCATGATATTTTCAAATCCATACCAATCAAATCAAGCGATTTATGAAACCCTTGCACGTCCCTCCATTGTGAGTTTCTTAACCAAGGTCTTTGACCACAGGTCTGTCAGGTAATCTCCAGCCAGTCAATGCTAATCAAGTCAATTGCAATTTTCCTTCTCAACGCTCGACTACTATACATAATGATAGTTCATGTGCATGCATTATACATGTAGCATGATAGATTGTTTTTTCTTAACTAGGTATGTTGTACAAAATAATGAATGGTTATGGGTGCAGTGGTGAGAGTATTTTCATGTGTTGAAAAGATGGAATGTTCCATTCAACGAGGCAAGGCAGAATGGAACGTTCCATCTCTCAACGAATGAAAATGTTATTTTTGTTGCACGAATGCAAAACATTCATTATTTATTTATAAACGTCTAAGTAGAACTTTGTCATTTAGATATTTGGCTGTAGGAGATATTTGGCTCTGACAGTAGATATTTTGCTATAGGAGATATTTGGCCCTAGTAGATATTTGTCTGGAGTAGATATATGTCTGTACTAGTTTTTGGCTGCAGTGAATACTTGGCTATAGTGGATATTTGGCTATTTTTAGTGGATATTTGGCTATTTTTAGTGGTTATTTGGCTTTAGTGGATATTTGGCTACAGTAGATATTTGGCTATAGTAGATAGTTGGCTAGTAGAAATTTGGCTATAGTAGATATTTGGCTATAGGGCCATTGCATTTTTTTCCTTTGGAAAAATGAAGTAGATTTTAAACAAGCAATGGCAGCCATTTTGAAAATTTAGAAAATGTATGTGCGCCAAGTTCCATGCTTGTATCATCAAAGGCACAATCCCATTATCTGCCGTACTATCTGAAACATTTGACATTAGTATTGTTAGTATTAGAAGTATAGAAAGTAACATTCTTAGCCAACTGGAGTGCTATAAAAAGACATAATAGTAATATCAGTGGCTAAATATACCTCAAGGGAGCTGTCTTGTGACTATTATTATTTTATTTTTTCCCTTCTTCAAATTGCGGAGTCATGTTTTATGTTAAGTAATTCCCAGGAATGGTTGGGGGGAGATCACTGTTTTGTACGAGGTGGTTCTTCACAATACAGTATGATGAACACAGTGTATGTGTGGCTTCTTCCAGGGGGCACCCAATGGTAATTCTTTAGTTATCATCTGCTTTTAATCACAATAACATGCTTTGAAGAAAAACATGCCGGTTGCAAAATTATATAATCTTTTCTTTTGCCGTAAAATTTTTTGACTGGTTGACTGATTGTGAAATAATCCAGCTTTTTTTTCCCAGTCGGTGGCATGCAGTTACAAAATAAGCGCCTTACAATTGGAACACCTATACCTCATCTTCTTAGAGGGGATTTTATGTTTGTTCCTACTGAGGACAAGCCCAAACAGGAGGGTCCACAGGCCTGTGGGGACTGTTTGTCGAGCACACACTGCTTAGAAGATGCCGCTCTTTGTTGGCCTGACTTAATGGCTCAGCTCTTGGATGTGCAGTATGGCTGTGCAAACAGCGAGACAACTTGTCCGATAGACAGTTTATTGCACAAGCTCTCTCAAAACCCTGACGAAACTGTTATCTTTGTAGATTGAGGGGGATATCCTTGATCGAGGTCTTAGCAACTGGTGAATTTATGGTCTGATGTGGTGTTGTTGTTACTGTGTTTTTTCGTCAGCTCTTTGCTGGAGTCGTCTGTACACTCTGCTTGGAATTTGTGAAGTTTCTTACGCAATCTAAGTATGAGAGGTCCTTTCACTCAGCTCTATGGTCAAAAAGTCAATTATGTCATGCACAAGGCAGGGGCTGGTTGTACGACTTTACATATAAGTGATACAAGTGCAACTGCATAATGTGTATGTACCGAAATAATAGTACCACAGGTGCCCGACTGTATCAGGCTTTATTGGTTTTTATTGTTGGTGATTATAATGTATGTACACACACACAGACATGATTGTCGACCCTGTAAATCAAAGTCTTGTTTGGAAGCTTGCTTTTGTCGGCGGCGGCATCCCCATTGTTTTGGGGAAGCGAGGACGTCATCACTCTGTCAAAACATGTGGATCCCTCTTGTTAAAGTCCTCAGTTTCAACTGGTAGACACCCGCACACATGTTTGTCAATTCTGTATTCAAGAACTTCTACATGTTCTCCCTTTGTTTGGACTTATATTATATATATATATTTTTTTTCCCCGCGATGTCCCCGTTGGTGTGAACATGAAAGCGAAGTGAGGATGATCTTGATCCAGCCATGATATTCCTCCTACTTTCAATCTGAATTTCTGATTTTTTGGGGCCCTCAGAAAAGTCTGCAAAACGGTTACCCTAAATAGCCTTAAAGGCACTGGACACTATTGGTAATTACTCAAAATAATTGTTAGCATAAAAACTTACTTGGTAATGAGCAATGGAGAGCTGATGATAGTATAAAACATTGTGAGAAATGGCTCCCTCTGAAGTAACGTAGTTTTTGAGAAAGAAGTAATTTCTCAGTAAAATATTTGAATTTTTTTTGAGACCTCAAGCGTGAGGTCTCAAAATCAAGCATCTGAAAGCACACAACTTTGTGTGACAAAGGTGTTTTTTCTTCCATTATTATCTCGCAGAAGACTGGTCTTTGACAATTACCAAAGAATTCCAGTGTCTTTAAGAGTCTATAAAAGCCAATACTATGCATGTATTTACGTTGTAGGCCAGCCAGCCCTTGTACTCAAATCATATATTTTTTTTTCCCCAACTCTTTTTCAAGGGCCAACTATCACGCCTGTTGGTTTTGTCGTAAAACCTGGTTTCCTGTGCCTAACAATTTCTGCTCGATAATCTTTCTAATGTTGCTTTTATTCTGTTAAATTTGATCGCTTTATCGAGATTTCCTGTTACATCCAGAGTTAACTTGCCATGGTATAAATTGGGGGTTTTGTCTACCATTGTTGCTTTTTTGAGACTTTATCATTTGCGGGGGAGGGGGCAGGGGGAGGGTAATGGTTGCTTGCTCTTGTTTTGCAATGCCATGAGAAGTCAATCGCTAGCAGTGAATGTTGTTCAGCCTCTTCTCAATCAACTCTATCCATCAAATTCTGAAGAGAGACAAACCGATCAATGAAACCAATGTTTAATTTTCATTCAAGCTCTTTACCTCTTCTTCTTTTTCTTCTTTTTTTTTGGGGGGGGGGGTCTCTATTGTTTGTGGAGAACTCCCCCCTGTGGTCCTGAGTCCCCCCTCTGGTCCCAATCGGATCACCCAGTGATTGACTCTTCCACTGCTTCGTAGTAAACACTCTGGCTCGGAGTATTGTTCCAGGCCCCTCCATAAAATTCCTAGCAAGCTCTGAAGGGCATCCAGTATGCCTTTCTCTCTGATCAATAAAGTAAACTTCCTGTGAACTGTCAGGTACACAGGTTCATTGAATGAAGAAGTGTCTACATTATTATACGCAAAGTGGCATTTAGATCTTAAATACAGAACAGCAAGGAATACAGATGAATAGCTTTTACATGACGTGAGTCTTGGTTCTAGACGTACTCTGTGTACATTAGGTACTGTTTACATTTAAAAGTGGGGGAAAAATGTTCACTGGTGCTTTTTCTTCAAATTGGTGTCCCTAGTGACTTTCTGGTGTAATTTTATTCATCACCATCTTGTCAAGCGCGTCAAGGGATGTGAAGCCCCATATACTACACCCATTAAGGTCGTTCAGACACAGTACCAAAGTCGGTTTTAAGGCAGTTTTAACTCATTCGGGTTTAATTTATTTGTGTCTGAACGCTCTTAAAACTTAACCAAATCGGATTTGAACTCGAATGATTAAAATCGGTCGGCGAGGGTGGTATAACGCTAAACCATTTCGGAGTTATCTTTTAGTACGGTGTGTGGACAGAATAAAGGTAACCACATCTTATTTTAACTCCTCTCTGGTGACTGGTGATCCAGAACATGTTGCGTAACATACCATAAACTGTGAAAGCGCGCGTCTTTTGTACACGCTTGTTTATGTAAGTGCAGGGTTTTATGTAAACGCAGCGGATGTTGCTGTGTTGGGTCACAGTGCTATTTGACCTCTTAAAACCGAAGATAAACCGTATCGGGTTTAACTTCGAGCTGTCTGAACGCAAGGTAGTTTTATTTTTACGACCACTCCCCGCTGCTCGTAAAGTTAAACCAGTTCGGGTCTAACTTTAGTACGCTGTCTGAACATGGCCATTGATTAATACAAACTTCTTTTTTTTTAACAATTCCTGTCACATTCGATTGAAGTGCGTTTTGTGGATACCTAAAAACTCAGTGGTCTAGGAAACGGTGTTGCGATGTCAGTCAACACTAGTGAAATCCAACGATTTTCATTTCATTTTGTTTGTAATGTTGAATGTTGTTTTTTTCATGGTAACAGATGCGGTTCATTTGCAAATAGCATTCACATTTTTAACCCTCCTACTCTCAGTGACTCTTGGCAACATTTTCCAGTGAGTTGACCAACCATTTGAACCATTCGACTGCCAAGGCTGTGTACGGTGGCACAACTGTGCACAGAACTAACTGTGTACTGTGTACATGCATTCCCTCATGGTATCATATCGCAGGCTGGCATAGTTTATCTATCATTCAAAACCACAGTGAATGGTATTGAATGGTCAGACAGCACGAGGGTTAATCGCATTTTGAGTGAGACCAATCTTATCGGTTTAATACCATCCCTTAAAAAAAAAGTCCTCAAGAATAATTCTAAATACAGAAGTTCCTCTGTTTTGCCTTTCACTCAGGCAGCCCCCCCCCCCCCCCCATCCAAGCCTTCGGAGCAGAGTTTCCACGTACTTGTCGGTAAGCTAAATTGGAGGAAGCGTCTCAGTTCACACGGGATCCAGCTATCAGGACGTTTGGAAAAATTCGCTAGAGACCCTGAGCAATTAAGCTCTTCCTTCCCCCTGTGTGCTCCAGCGCTCCCCAAACCTCAGCCACTCAGGAACTCGGCAGAACCACACGTTAAACCTCTGTCACTGAAGTTCGCCAGCACTGATACAAAGTTAGTTAAGCTGTGCGGGCTGTGTGAATCCGTGGTATACTCTGATCTACTTTCTGCTTTGTGGCTTTGTTGACGTTTTTTTTCTTTTCCCCCCTTTCTTTTGGGGTCCCCCGTTTTTTTTCTTTCTCGGATCGTCATTGAGGATCTTCTACTATTGTTCTCACTTCCAGCTGATCAATCTTGGCTGAGGAAATTTTTCTACAGGATCACGTCAAGACGCTGTAAGTGCCCAATCCTTCAGTGGCAAGTTTGTTCCACGATGAACTTTCGGCGCCCCACCTGGACATGTTTTTCCACTTTGCCCTCCCCTCGTTTAGGAAACTTTCCCCCCCCCCCACCACAGCTGTTTCTCGGTGGAGCGCGTATTAAAGCCTAGCATCAGTCTCGGGGTCTTTGTCACATGATTGATGGCTCTATATCTTAACTCGTTATATTTTCCTTTCCTTTCACAGAATGAGGTACGAGTCAAGTTTGAGTATCAAGGGGAGAGGAGGTATGTATTGGCGTATTGACTGAATGATTTTTCTAAGACGTATATCTCTGTATTGATTATGAAAAAGATTCTCTTGAAGAGATTCTTGACTTGATGTGATACTTGTATAAACAGTACTACTACTGCACGTTGTTGTTTTCCAAGTTTCCATAGACCACTTTTTTTTTCTAACTCCAGCCATCAAACTGTATTTCCTTTTCAGAAGACCAAGTGTTAGCATTTTTTTTTTTTTTTATTGAGTAGCAGGTGTGCATGTACTTATCGTTTATTTTGGACGGACTCGCTGCAGTCAATATGTTTGCTTCTGCAGTGTGCATGTGTGATGGCCAGCCAGGTCTTACCTTTTTAGCTTACATAAACGGAGCGAAGTGAGTCTATCAATTTGTCAGTTTGGAAATTGCTCGGTGATAAAAGAGTAGTAGAGAAGAATGGCTTGGTCTTTTTTGTTGTTGTTTTTTAAAAACGTTCTCGGGTACCAGGGCCTATTGTTATGGCTCTGCTTGCCTTTTTAGTGCTTACGTTATGCGTGTTTCACAGGTTAGAAGGGATCTGCTGCCTGTTCGTGTGTGTACTCCACGTTGCTAGCCATTCATCGCTTACACAGCTAGCGCAGAATTTCAGCGCTTGCCCTGTAAGCGAAGAATGGTGATTGCAAGTGCAGAATTTTGGCGGTAAGCAGGGCCCTTCAATTGGACCCAGTTGGCGTGTGTTTGTTGTTCATTTTTAGTTTGTTAGGGTTGGCAATTGGCCTCTTCTTACACCCTGAGCAACCTGCATGCACAACAGGGCCAAACTTAACAGTTACACAATGCAACATTGGTTTGAACGGTCGGAGTAATGGGTGTAACGTGTGTAACTATTCTGCGTGTGGCGTTAGCGTAGCCGCTCTGCCAATGCGATCTGCCCATTTACTGGATGCCGGTTGACAGGTGCCGACGACGAGGTGACCAATTATCAAACCACGGCGACCAAGTGCCTTTAAGAGAGTCCAGCAACAACAAGGATGTTTTTGGAGACATCAAACCTGCCTCATACCCCCCCCCCCCCCCCCCCCCCGCTTCTCCCTACAATGAATAACTTCTCCTGTCTTTGTTTTTCTACCTCGTCTCTTACATCCACCAGGATATTGCAAGTTCCCCGACCCCTGAACTATAATGACCTACTGACTAAAGCCAGGACAGCCTATGGAGTGCCAGTAGACATGCACTACACAACGAACGATGTCAACTCAAATGTGAGTGCCAGGGTCCAACACGGTGCCCTCTTTCTCTAAAAAGTTTTGTTTAGGTTTGGGGTTTTGGGGTGTGTTTTTTTTTCTTTTCCCCGAACCACAATTCCTTATTAACTTATTACGGAATATTTCGAAAGAAGAGATGACCACAAAAGACTGACAATCATTTCGTAAATTTAAAGATGGAAGGAATAACTTTGCCATATTGATAGTATTTTAAACTTTTTTTATAAAATCTCCCCCAAATCTGCAAAAGTGTTGAAATAGACTGGAAACTAAGTCCGCTTTACATTTATTTTATTTTTTTCATTACTGATGTTCCCACATATGCACTCGAAGGACTGTGCAAGTCTCGCTTGTATTCTAATGTCTGGAAACCTTTCAGACAAGTTATGTGTGAAGAAAGCAAACTTGCACTTTGACGTTTCCAAATTTTTGGACAAGCGCAAGAGCTGCTCAGTCTCTGTTTGTGATGTGGTACGGTCTGAATCAGGGAACGATTGCGTCCAGCGTGTTCGCTTCGCAAAACATTTGGACTGAATCTGGTTTGTGAACACTGATTGCTTATATTTTATTTGGCAAGTGAAAATGTTCGAGTAGCGACTGATACTTTTTGTGTAGCATTTCGCTGTGCTATACAAGTGAAATCTTTCACTGCTGGTATGTACTTCTTGCAAATTTATTATTGCATGGTTGACATTAACAGAAAGGAACCAAAAAAAGGAAATGATATTGCTTTTAAAGGCAAAGCTTACCTTTGAGTATTGGAACCGTTCGATTACTTTAATCTGATACAAATGTATATACAATAAAACTAACCTGTGAAAAATTCATTTCAAAATCTGGAGCGGTTATGTCCACGCAGGAAGAATAATCCGCCATTGGAATACACAATCCGAGAAACGTTTCATGCATGAGACATTTCTTCTCAGATTAAAACGTTTTTGAATCCCTCTCTCTAAAACCACATCTCTTAGAAGGGATTTGTTTCTCAATATGTTATACACTATGAACAGCTGCAGTGCTTTTGACCAAGTAAGTTATTATGGTCGTTAATTTTTGGAGCAATTACCAAAGGTACACCCCCTCCTTTAAAATTTTCTTCTCGAAAGCTAAACAGTTTAAGGAGTAAACTGCACGGCCGCAATCTTAAACAAGTGTTTTGCTGTACTTTTAAAACATTCACATCTACTGTAAGTGTGATTTTTCTGAATTTAAATGTCAAGAATTTAATAACAATTGTTTTTTGTTTTCCCTCCCCCTTTTGTGTCGTTTCGTGGTACCAGATTGTTGTACCAATCAAGAGCCAGACAAACCTTAACCAGGCCGTGGCGTTAATGGATCACAACCCCAACGCGAAGAGCCTCCGTGTCTATCTCACGCCTTTACAATCGGGTACTAGCACAGCGACAACACCAACGCCGTCGGCGACAACGGGAACGAAGACAGGGTTACCAGCCGCTGGCCTGGGTCATTCTCAATCGGCTGGGTCCATCACGTACCACGATAGCATTACAGGTGGTGGTGGTGGCGATCTTTATGATACCGCTGTAAGTAGAGATACAGAATTCCCTATTACGGAATTTCCTTCTTTCTTTTTTCCCCCCGAATTTCTGTTGCTTTTTGAAATAACTTCGGCTTGAACAAAGAAAAATTGACTGGAGCGGGATTTGAACCTGCAACCTTCCGGATTAACAAGCTGACACTCTACAAACTGAGCCATCTAGCCCTGAATGTTGCCGGACTCCATATTTTGACGATATCTTTGTTCGGGGGTGCCAGTCAGTAGCCACTCAACCTGTAGCCCCCTAACTGCCTTATAGGCAGCACAGGGATCACCTTAAGGGGATGTGACTTTTTATAATAACGACGTATGTAAAGGAATAATACCTTTTGTGATTGTTTGGTATCTAAGTCCAGACAAGTGTTCAAAGTGCAGCTTGGTTATCTTTTCCCCCTGTTTTGATCTTCACGCTTTTTGGTTCACTTTTGGTTCACCCCCTCCCAACAGATTCGCAGCGACTCTACGCACAAGCCTGCAACACAACGGTCACAATCCATTCCGCAGTCACAGTCTCAGCCGAAGCTGCCGAGCCAATCCAAGCGACATTCCACCCCGGTCGAGATGCCGACGCGCGACACCCCCTCCCCACCCCCCGGCTACATCCCCACGGAGTCCATGCAGAACATCATGAGAGACTCAACGTACGGGGAGGGCCGGTTTATCCCCGAACCAGAAACAGAGGTAGGTCTGAGATAATAATAATAATAATGTTACTTGTACTGCGCATTCTCCATATGACAAATTATCAAATGCTCCTTACAATAAGACAAATTCAAATTCCAAGAAACTACATACATGTACGTATAAGAAAAGAACAAAACGATAGCAAACAAGCGTAAACAAAAGTTTAAAACAAAATCTTAAAAGCACACCCTCAAGAAAAGTATTTAAAAAAATAAAAAGTGAAGCTGGACCAGCCAGGGACTAAAAACATTGAGGTATTAGCACAAACAATAAACAGTGGTGAGTTAAACCTACTAAACTAGTAGAAATTACTTGATTAAAACAGTTTCGAACTTAAACCTACTAGTAGAAATAACTTAGTTAAGACAAACATACCTTAAAAGCTTTCTTAAAAAAGTATGTATTAAGATAGCTTTTGAATCCCTCAATTGTTTTTTGCTGTCTGATCAGGAGTGAAAGTTCATTCCAGAGTTTAGGACCAGCTACCTCAAAAGCTCTATCACCTATACCATTCGTTGTCTTAGGACAAAAAACTTTAGTAGTAAACTCACGGGTATGGCCGTCTCTTTTGGGCGAAGTGTTGGCTCTGAGAAGTGATTTGTAGCCGCAAGTTTACTACTACTGTCTTTCTTATGATCCACAACCATGCAAAGCTTCAAGCATCACTTTAGGTGTAGGATGTTCATCTTAAAATAGTTGAGACATCCCGTGCGTACAAGTGTGAATACAATGGATTCCTCAAAAGGGGCCAGCCTAATTCCCTGCCAGCCTCATTATGGCGATGTGTCACTGTGCGGGAAGAAGTAACAGCTGCTTTGAGTTTAACCACCCCCCCCCCCCAATCACCTCTCGGAATAGACAGACAGGCACAGTGTACATAGTTAATCTCTTCCACTGTGATCGCAATCATGCTTCTGGGTACCAGACAGTGAGAAATGTGTAGAATGTTAATGATATGACTGTGGGACCTACGCAGGTTCCTTAACAATCCCCCCCCCCCTTTTTTTTCCTTCTTTTTCTTTACTGAATAATTGGTCGGCAAACCAATCCCGAGCGATGCATCACATTCCTAAGTTTAATCTGGGCTCATTAATCAGTGACTCGACGGGTTCGTAATCCCCCCACCAGCGTTCCTTTCCGATAAACTAATTTGGTGGCGCGGGCAAAACAGGAAAGATGTTGCAGCAGATATGGGGCCGGCAAAAAAAAGTGCAAATGAGGGGAAGGCTCAACGCAAGCCCGACCCATCTCCATAAAGATGTTTTCAATTGTTCAGATTAAGGGGGTGTCTTCTCCGAATCCACTTCAGATTAATCATTTGCCATCGATAAGAGAAAAATCTCCGAACCCACTTGCGGAGGGGGAGGTATCACTTCCAAGCGCAATTAAGGGGCCTACGTCATATTTAGTCGTTTGGCCGGCAAAGTTGGCAGTGACTCTTTCCTGACAGCCTTGCAGATGTCGGAGTTTCTTATTTTTCTCAAACCGTGAAGTCCCGAACACACAGCCTAGCGGTGATGCAGTAGATAAGAAGTGAAAACACAGCCAATTTAAAGGGAGGGTACGGCGGTGGTTTAAAGATCAGTACATTTTGGGGTGCCAGTTTCAGGATGCCTTAAAACTTAGCTCCTCGGCCAGCCCAACAAAAGTGCATGTAGGTGCTTTTGAGAAAATGTACAATTTCGGCTTTTTGTTTTTAAATCATTACTGGGTTGTTTTTTTTTGCGTTTTAAACCAAACTAAAGTAAATTTATGTACAATTTTTCTCATTTCTATAATTTTTAAAATTTTATTTACCAGAAATGAGTTCTCTGTTCTCCAAATTAACCAACAGTTAACATCCAGTAAATTTGACAACACACAAGCAAACAATTTTATTGTCCGCCTGTTTGTGTTGAAATTTATATCGAGCCATCTTGTCTAATTCAAAAGGTGAACTTTTCTGAACAATTAAGAGGCTAACCAAACAACCTAAGAGATTAAAAGAGATCAACAGACTCCCTGTTAAACCAATGTTACAGTTTTCCTTCAAGGCTTAGGAGCTCACAGTCCTGAAATGCCACCCTGAAGCATAGATCCCCCCCCCCTCCACCTTTAAAAAAAGTTGATTCTTCACTCAGATTTGGGTCCCCCCCTATAATTGGTTCTCTTCCTCGGATGCCGGCTGAATGCACTTGGATATTATTAAAACCCATGTTTATGTCGCATCTGTCCAATTTGGAAATTAACGATAGTTCCGAGCAGGAATTAAAACGTCTCCACCAGTTAACGTTCCAAACGCCGAGCCTTAATTTTTTTCATCCCATCTCCTGTTTCCATAGCAACAAGATCACGGGATCATCAACAGTCCCAACGGCAGCCATCAGTCACTAGATAAGCAATATTACAGCGGCAGTCAGTCGTTAGGAAGGTAGGTGGACGTGTAGCCTAGTTGTCTAAATAACAATGGTTTAGGAATGGTGCCAATTTTGTTGAAATTTTTTTTTGGTTTAATATAAAGCAAAAATAATAATAATAAATTGTTTTAAGTAAGCCCAGAAGTTTGTGTAAAGACAGTGTATTTTGTAAACAAGGCTTAATCACTTTTTTTCAAGCCTAATTGGCATATTTACATGTACAAATTGCAGGTTGATTGGTTTTTGTAACCTAAAATGATGCCTAAAGTGCATTTGTCAAGATTTGTTTGTTTCATACACTCTAAACAATTTTTTTGCAAGCTCACTTTCCGATTATACTTGTTATCCACCTGAACTGTCAAATTTACTTTGCGTGGCTCTTGTTTTGATTGGTTCATTTCCTCTAACACTCTGTGTGGAAATGTCTTTGGAAACCCTTGAAATTCACATACACGCAACAACCCCGGGGTAAATTTACCAGAAAAGGTTGGCTGTGTTACTGGTTAGTAAAAAAAAACCCGCAGCAATAAATATGCTTAAAAACAGTGTGTTAAAGGTAGGGTCATGGATTGTTTTTTTTGTCAGTGTAGTGCTGATACTCAGGCAAAGTTATCAGGAAAGATGCAATACAAGTCACATGTGGAAGTTTCAGCTGAAAACAGTGTCTACTTGCTGAGAAAAAACAGCACGAAAAAAAAACTGTCATGGTATTTTCTCTTGAACGCCGAATCCATCCATATTTAGCGAGGTGACAGTGAGTACCAGCTGTATCTCTGGCCGCAGCATTCGCGAATGGACACCGACCCTTTAGAAATCTGAGAAATGTTTCAGGCATGAATCGTTCCTCAGATTCAAATGTGTTTTGGGTGAGAAAAATTATCCAAACCATATTAACTTTGGTGGGAACCCTTTCTCAAAGTGGTTAATTATCAACAGGTGCAAGTGCTTCTCACCAAGTAAGTTTTTATGGTCATCAATATTGGAGTATTTACCAATCTATGACCCTACCTTTAAAATGTGCCACAGCAGTATTTCATGACTTACTTTTAAAGTTTTTTTTTATTATGGACTCCTTGCGCCAATGTCACTTGAGGCTACCGAGTACCACGCTCTCCATTTTGGGATTCAAATTGCTTGTCAAAATTATGGCAAGCACATAAACGTTGTATTGCCTAAAATGCGTCTTTAATTGTGTAGCATCTAGGGATATTGACTCCCAACAAGATTTTTTGTGAAGATTGTGTAAGTCGAACTGGGTCAATAGTTTACATAATTTTTCTGCGACTGGTATCCTGTTCGTCCTGGCACACAACTATCTGGTATCAGTGAGAAGGTCGGTTGGAAACCAGCTTTTTTATCTCGGATCAACAGGATTGACTAATTAACACATTAATTTGGCTAATTATAGATGTTGATTAGGTGTACGTCTGGTGGGAAGGGTGGATTGTTGTTTTAAGGAGGGGGTAAGGAAGCTTCTCCTAAATCTTGACAGATTTTATCTGACTCTCTCTCTCTCTCCCTCTTTCTCTCTCACACAGTAATAGTGGAAGAATGTTCAGAACACAAAGTACAAATAGCTGCGAGGAGTACACAAGTAAGTTGGCTCGTAGACACCGGCTTCGCGGTCGGTTTAAAGGTGTCATGCAGGATTGGTAGAGCTGCTGGTTTGATCGGCAGCATATTGCGCCACAGCACCTTGTAAACCATTACATGGTGCTGTAAATAAATAGGCCTCATACCTCGAAAACGTAGCTCCACATACCTTGCAGGGAAAAAATACTGAGCGCTTTGATACGCCCATTGGGATGTGATAAAGCGCTATATAAGAACCAAGAATCAAGTATATGAGAGCTGACAAAATAGTGGCAGACAGCGTTCATGTTCTGTGTGATCAACCATACATATGAAACAACAAAGCTGTCGGATTTGGGTTTAATCCGCAGTGTGAGTCGGGAGATAATAGTGAAAGACCAGGCACAATTTTCAGCATGTGAACAGATTGCCCTTGGTTTTGGATGTAACAACTGACATCGGCTGTTGCATGTTTTTTGTTAGTTTTCAGATAACAGTTTTCTTGAGTATGACTTTATTTCAGAGGGAAGTATTTCACAGAAAAATTGGTTCTAGTAGGAACTTCATAATCAGTAAGCTGTCGGACTAAATTAGACATTGATGTTTTTTAGCCTTACCAATCCTGTATAATACCTTCGAGGTCCTTTTTTCTCTCAAACTATAGTTCTTATTCATATTTAATTCATAGATTGAATGAGGATACAAGGTGTGTGTGGTTATTTTTATTTTTATGTTGGGGGCGTTTTTTTTACCCTACATTGATGTGTAACGAGCACTGTGTACTCAGTGCTTTCCCGATTTCTTTGGACAAAGAATCCACTGGTATACCACTCGGCTTGGGATTCGAACCCACGACCTTTGCCATTCTAGAGTAGATGTTGTACCACTAAACATTATTTTTTAATGTAACGGTAGAAAGTTGGGCAACAAAAGTATAACAGTAGACAATTTGAACCATTCTTCTATGTAGCTTTTCATGAAGTATTGGTTGAATAGAGTAGAGGACACTTGTGACACTTGTGTCCTTGAGCAAGATGCTTCACCATAATTGCTTCTCTTCACCCAGGAGTATACATGGGTACCTTGCAGGGGTAGATGTTGATTTTGTGTTCGGAGCGCTATGGCAGCCCATGCTTTATTCTCCCCAGGGAGCTGAGAAAGATTACAGGAATGTTATTGGCCCAATGACCAGGCCACTAATGTAAAGCGCATTGATACGTTATGGAAAATGCGCCATATAATATTATTATTATTGTTATTAACATTGATTCTACATCTCATTAGTATAGCACTAGTTACTTGAAATTGAAAACTCTCTGATTTCACTTGGTGATGTCAATTTGTGAATTGTTTTTTCCTGCGTAGATTCACAATATACGGAGAGGTCAGGAAAAGGTGGAACATTCCCAACGCGGTATAGCATGAAGAATACACAGAACGAGTACGATGACGGTAAGTTCTGCGTCACACGTTGACGACTTCATCGGCGTGTTGTAGCCGAGTGGTCTAGTTGTGGGTTCAAATCCCGGTCATGACCCTTGTGCCCTTGAGCAAGGCACTTAGCCATAATTGCCTCGTAAAAAGTTGGGAAGGCAGTGCATCCTGCTCTACCAGCCAGGCTCCCAGTGGACGATACCCATGCCGACATCCGTACGGACTGTGAAGGGGGTAACCCTGTTTCAGCCCCAGGAGTAGGTGGCAACGTGCCCCTGGTGTCAGTTGAGAACATAATGTAGGGACTTGAAAACACTATGTGGACTTACACACGTCCACACAGTACACAGTAATTTTTACAGTGTGAAGGAATATGATTTTCCCTAAGTGTAAAGAACAAAGGAATGCCTCGGAGTGACTGCAACGCAGAGCTGTGTGTGTTTCTGCTATATGGAACAACGTTCTTCTGGAGAGCGGGAAATGACCTGTCGGATTAAATTCCTTATTGGGATATTTCTCAGGACTGGTTTTGATTAGGCTACTTGGAGCCATATGTTGTGCCAGAGCCCGAATGGTTTCCGCACTGTGGATTCAAATACCGCTGTGGCTGAATAATAGCACATGCTGGATTCAAATTCCAGCGAGCTCAGCCTAGTTGACAATCTGTGGTCCCCCCCCCCCCCCTCAGTGTCCAGAATGCCCTCCAGTTAAAAAAAATCCTGGGGATAACCCTAAAACTGCTTGAAGGCTTTTTTTTATTAACCGAATCATACTTTACTCCTGGAAGCTTCTTTAGTATGTTTTACTCAAGTATATTTTCTCCTCTCTCTCTCTCTCTCTCTCCGACAGGACGTAAGACATTCCCAAGTCGGTCACGGAGACCCCAGCTCAGCCCTTCCATGATGCACCGGGACGACTACAGCCCGCACGGCAGCGAGCACTCCCTCAGCAAGAGCAGCAGCAGCAGCGGGATCGGCGCCGACTACGACACCATCGACAGCCGGAGGAGGCGGGACAGCGAGCTGGAGCACTCCATCAAGTCGCTGCAGGAGATGAGCATCAAGGAGGGTGCCAAATGTGAGACAATGATGTGTATGTGTCATTCTGGTTTGGGGAAAAATCTAAACCCTGGCTTTTGATGTCGGTAGCGTTCAGAAATCATGTCTGGTCTTGTCAGTACCCTCGTAATCATTTATCCATCAGTTGAAAGATTCTGATTTGAAATTCAAAAGTTTGCACCTCCCGATATTGACAGGATTGTCAGGGTTAAAGTTACTCTGGATGTTCTGTTTTGTGGTTGTGTGTTTGTTCAGTCGGTTTGCCCTGTGTCCGGCATCCGGCTCCTTGCCAATTTAAGTGAATTGCAATTTCGTGCATGCTAAATAAAACCCAGCTTTAAGCTGTGACCGGAAACCGCAGAACTGTTATGTCGGTTGCCAATTTTGTTCTGAGTATAACACTTTAAAACCTCAGCTGCATTGCGAAGTTCATTCAGTAAACACCCGCAAAGCTATCGGAATGAAACGTCACATTTTGATTGATTTCTGGGATGGGTTCTGCAAACCAAACTCGTCATGCTTGGCATGTTGCGTTCTGGTGTTGGCTACCGCGTTGAGCTGAACTTTCAAGTAATAAACCACAAGTGAAACTGACTGGGTAGATTTTAAACAGTTTTGGGTTGAACAAAGAAAAAATTGACTAGAGCGGGATTTGAACCAATTAACGTGCTGGCGCTCTACCAACTGAGCTATCTAGCCATAGTTGAACTTTCGTTTAGAGTTCTAGAACTCGGGGAGTTGAGATTCTGTCGAAGAAAAAAGTTCTTCGTTCAAGTTGGTGGCTAATCCTCCTGATAGAAAATTCTGACTCGCTGAAGACCAATCATGATTGAAAAGAACTGTTTGTCACATCAGAGTGATTCCTTCACTACATGCATACAACTCTGCATGCACATGTACAACAAGAAGTAACTATAAATAGTAAACTTGCGGGCACAACCATGTTTCAATCTCTAGGGAGGAGTGGTAGCTCTGAGAAGAGCCGTTGTGGTCTTCACAATGGCTCTTCTCAGAGCCAACCCTCCTCCCCCAAAAAAGTTAGATAGGTGGTTGTACCCGCAAGTTTACTTGTTATGGTTACTTTTTTTTATATGCAAAGCTTCAAACATCACTTGCATGTATAACATTTTGTATCTTTCTTCTCATCTAACTATAGTTTGTGATTTGTTGTTAACTTTTTAACGCTGTTTGATGTGTTGTTTGAGCATGTATTAAAGGAACATTACAGAATTGGTTTTTTCTAACAAAACAGTTGCTGGCAGTGTAAGCACTTTATGTAATCCACCATATACATAAACTAACAAACCTGTAGAAGTTTGAGATCGATTAGCCATCTGGGTCACGAGAAAATAGTGAAAAACCGATTACACATTTGCATGAAATCATATAGGTTCAACAAATGAATAAAACGCTCACTGAGCGATAAACTCCAATCGGAAAATTAGTTTATTCATTTCTCATCAAATATGGCATTTCAGACATAAATATTTCAAGGGATGTTTTCTACTATCATCATCATTTGACCGTGTAAGTTTGATGTAAATCTGTGATCAAAAGTATATTTTACAATTACCAGTTCTGTAATGTTCCTTTAAATAAGAAGCCACATTTGGCATCACAAGTAATTCCTGAAAGTAAAATCTTGTCTAATTTTTTTCATGGACACTTTTTTCTTCAGTTTGGTCCACAATGACACTCTGGTGAAGTAAACAATTATGTAACTGCCTTTTTGTGTTGGTTTTGATTTGAGCGGGTAAAATTCCAAATGGGATTGGATACTTTTTGTTGAGATGGGATTAGGCGATTTTGGTTGCAATAAAAAAACATTTGAATGAAATCTTTACATAGCGCTTTAGCTTCTCCTTCCAAAGCATTGAGAATTTGTTGTTTGAAGTCCTTGGTGTTGAGGTATATCGTTGACACTCCCATCTTCTTTTCATACTATAGCTCCCAGAGCGCCGGTCAACTGGCGGAAGGGCAAGATTCTTGGTCAAGGGGCATTCGGGGTCGTTTACCTTTGCTACGACGCCGACACAGGGAGGGAGTTGGCAGTGAAACAGGTGCCGACAGACACTTCAAATTGTGAAGCGAGAAAGGTGAGTCTACCATAATGTCCCTCCCCCCCCCCCCCCCCCCCCCCCCCCGATCAAGGGCAAAGTTTTCTCTGACTAGATGCATGAATCCGAGCAACTGTTACTGGGTAGGCAGTTCCAGACGCTCATTTTTACCTCGATCTACCTCAATTTGAAAAGGAATGGTCGAGTTCTAGTGAGTAATTTCGTACTCGCCTCTGTTACTGGATAGGCAGTTCCATACCCTTGCGACAAGCGCTCATTTTTTTACCTCAATCTATCTCAGTTTGAAAAGGAATGGTCGAGTTCTAGTGAGTAATTTGGTACTCTCTTTCCCTTTCCCTCGCTTCGTGTTTTTGTTACCGTCTGCAGGAAGTAAAAGCCCTGAAATCTGAGATAGAATTACTGAGGAATCTTCACCACGACAGAATAGTGCAGTACTTTGGTTGCTCAGAAGATAAGCAGGTCTTATCGATATTCATGGAGCTGATGCCGGGGGTGAGTACATGAACCATCCAAAATGCTTTCTCGTTACGAACTTCCATTTTAAGCAGAAAATGCCGTTTGGCAGATTTATATCGGCAGGATTTAGCCGAGCATCGGTCACAGCCTATGTGTGTCAAATGGTGTTTCGCCCGGTGACGTGTGTTTGGGCTGCACGCATTAGGCAGGCAAAAGCAGGCATTTGTTTGTGTAAAACGTTTATCGAAAAATCATTAAAGATACATTTTTACGATAGAAACTGATAGTTCTAGTTATACCTTGGGTCTTTGTAAAACATTTGTATAAGGCAAGTCAGTTATCTATACCCTCTTACGTACATGTACAATTTCCTCACAGAATGAGTTTGGTGCATTTTTTAAGGGCTTTTTGTATCATTGGAGCTAGTTTGTGTGTAGTGCATGGGCTAACAGTGGACTATGGGTGATTTGCAATACAGTGCGCCCTCTACAGAGTGCACAGGATAGGAAATGGTTGTGGGTTCGAATCCCGCCTGAGTAATTTAACGTGCCTGTGGATTTCTTGCACAGGATTCTGGGAAAAAATATACTTAATTAAACAGTGATTAACACACCTTGGTGTATGGGTAAAAACACAGCTAATAATATTAGGCCTCGTTACAAAAATATTGTCAGAAATGTTTCTTCAAATACTAGGTTTAGAAAAGATTTGCCGTATTCATGTATTAAACCAAAGGTAGCTCACCCACCCTCACCAACTTGGCAATCTTTTTCATTCGAAAAACAGTCATCAAATACTTATTTTTTTGTCATTGTCCAGATTACTCAGACCAGGACAATCCTCATTTGCAGAGGGGGGGGGGGAGAGTCTTTTGTTGATGCCATTGAGATGTTAAGTTGGTCCAGTTGGTTTAATCTCTTTAAGCAGAAATTTAACTGTAAGCTGAGCACAATGGATTGTCTTGTGAGCTTGGTGACTGTACAGTGTTAGGAGAGATTGCTGTATTGCTTCATTACACTTAACCCTCTTATCTATACCAAAGCGCCCCCCCCCCCCAAAAAAAAAGGGTCGGCCCATGTAGGGCTTCGCTCAGTTGTCCTTTACTAAGTATTTCTTCTGTCAAGTAATGAACCACAAGGGAAACTGAGTATTTCTTCTGTCCGTTAATCGCAGGGCTCGGTGAAAGATGAGCTGAGGAGTTACGGTGCGCTCACAGAGAACGTCGTGAGGAAATACACTCGGCAGATCCTTGAAGGTGTTGCCTATCTTCACATCAGCCATATTGTACATAGAGATATTAAAGGTAAACTACTCGGTCCTTGAGTGTTGGAAACAAACTCACCTAAATCCAGATCGTGATTTTTGTTTTTTGAGGGGTCCAATTTCATCAAGCTATTTAAGCAGAAAATGTTTGCTTAACGAATTTACAAAGAAGGAAAAAAACCTACAGGGCACCAGTCACAGCGGTTTGAATTTGCATTGCATTTTGGCTGGTAACCCCATTTCTGTGATAAGCAATATTGTATGTTTAGCAGCATTACGAAATTGGCCCCAGTTTTGAAGTGCGGTGACAAATTTGATATCTGCCCTAGTCTAGTGTGGATAATTGTTTCTGCACAATTACCACAATATCTGCAACATGTAAACATTTAATTTTCTGATATCATTTTCTTGTTTGTTTTTGCCAGTTTCAGGGATTTTTTTTTTGTGTGTGTGTGTGTTCTTAAGAGTACCGTTCTTATTTTGGTTATATTTTCCCAAATATGAAACTTATTTTGGTTGATAGAATTCCCCAATAATAATCTTAAAGTGTCCTTTTCAGTCAGAACATTTGCATATTAAGTTTTGCGATGCACACTGTTGATTTGTTGTGTTCATTCTTTGTTTCACATTTATACTGGTTTACCTGCTGTTGCTGTCATAAAGACAAGTGTGCGTTCGTTTTTGACAACAATAGTGTCCGAAAGTCTCCCACTTTTGCCCTTGTTGTTTTTTGTTTTTTTAAGATTATTGATACTGAGTTGTATTATTATATAGTGCAGTTATAAATGTATGTATATATTTATGCATTTTTATTAATTTGTTTATTTTTGGTGTCCTTGGTAGAGTTTTGTTTGGTTTTGTTTGTCAAATATTTTAATTGATTCAATTTTGTTATAACCCTTTCTAATGTATCACTGTATAGTGCAATTCAACCTATCGGTTGCCCATTCTTTCATGTTTTTACTTGTATGAAATAACCTAATAATAATAATAATAATAATAAGAACAATAATTTACAGCAAGTATGCATATGTTTAAGAGAACGATTGGTCTAACCACTGCCGATGAGCATCAGTTTGTTTCTTTTAAAAAAAAAATAAACGTTTTAATCTCTTTCTTTTTGTGGCACCAGGTGCAAATATCCTGAGGGCAGGCTCAGGGAATGTGAAGCTGGCCGATTTTGGCGCATCCCGGCGGTTACAGACGATAGCGAGTTACGTCACTGGGATCAAATCGGTAACGGGTACACCCTACTGGATGAGTCCTGAAGTCATAAACGGAGTAGGGTACGGCAGGAAGGCCGATGTATGGTGAGTTGATAGCTGTCGTCTTTTTGGGTCGTTTGGATTTTTGAATCATCATTGGAGACCTTTGTTGGCAGTATTTAAAACCAAATGTTAGTTTTTGAAAATTCGCTTTTGAAAATCAAACTTACAAATTTTTTGAAAAATTGTATTTTTTTTTCTTGCAGGAGTGTTGGCTGCACAGTCGTGGAGATGCTGACGACGAAACCGCCGTGGGCCGACTACGAGGCGATGGCCGCCATCTTCAAAATTGCAACGCAACCCACAATTCCTCAGCTCCCCAGCACCGTCTCGGACATCTCCCGCGAGTTCCTGAGACTCACGTTAATCAGAGACGCCCAGGAGAGGCCCTGGGCTCACGAATTGCTCCGGCACGACTTTGTGAACAATTTCTCCGTCGACTAAAAAAAAATAAAATACAAAGACACCCTTCACACCACCCCCCCCCCCCCTCCACTGGAGTCAGTCAAAGGAGAGCGAGCGACAGGTTTTGACAGTAGTTGTGTGGAATCAGTTGACTCAATAATTTTTTTTCAGAGCCCTGGTGTTGTGCTTCCTTGGAACTAGCCAAACTTTTACATCCACACATCTTACTGTTTTTGGAGATTTTGTGACGTCAGACGTTTATACATTCCTGACTTTGACCTCGGGCCGTTTCAGCCTTTTGATTTGTATTTGAAAAGTACTGTGAGGAGGAGATGGGAAACTCAAAAACTTGGATATATATTTTATTTTTCTCTCTCTCTTCAATTGCAATGGGAATTTTCTTTGCAAATAATTTTTTTCTGCGAGTGTCGTCACTGCAGTGTAGCTTTACAGGCATAGTGAGTGATTGCATCTACTAGTTGTTGTCTGCCTCTAACCAGCTAAACACGGTCTACCAGCTAAAATTTATGCTTCAGTGGATTACATCCAGACGTGTATCCAGTTTGTTTGTCACCGGTATCCAGTCTGTAATGGCAAAGTGTGAAAGCAACACCGGTTTACAGCAGTATCACCTGGTGGCCACCAACAGTGATAACAGATGCTGGATACCAGTATCAGCAATTACATCACCACAGGGACTGAAAATGGACACAATTTCACCGTACCAGTTTTGCAAGTCTGCTTCGTACATAAAGATTTTTGGGGTTCTTAGTCATACATTGTTTTCAACATTTGAAGGAAACAAAACCGTGCACTTTCACGGGTCACATTTAAAAAAATACCATTGCCCAACTTCATAGAGCTGCTTAAGCAGAAAAATACTGCTTAAACAATTTCTGCTTAGCAAAAATAAGCAGGATACCAGCCACAGATAGTACATGAGAGATGGTATTTTGGCTGGTAACCTTATTTTGGTGAGCATAATTTTGTTGTGCTTAGCTACTTGTTGTGCTGAAGCAACTCTATGAAATTGGGCCCTTCAAGACCTACAGACCTTTATCATGCTGCCACCACCATCTTGGTCATTTTCCTTGTATCCGATCACATTAATGAATGCTGATATTCAGTGAACAAAAAGGAACCAGACTATTTGCCATTTCAGCCTCGGTTTGGTTACATTGATTTGAATGGGAGAGAAATCAAGATGGCCGCACCATGATAAATGTCTATTACTAGTAGACTTGGGGTACAACCAGTGTGTGTAAATCTCGTTTTGGGAGGTATGTTGGCTCTGGAAAGAGTTGTTTGTTTTGGTCTCAACACTTTGAACATTATGCTCTGCTCGTCTTCAGGAGATCTGTGTCGTCTCAGTGTTAACGACACAAAGACTGCATCATACCAAGAAAATAGATCTTGTTTGGATTTTTGTTTGTAAGATGCAAGACGACAAATTCCACCAGTGAGGTTACAACCATCTTTGACATACCGGGGTCACGTTTTCACTGTTTCTTTTGGCAATATGAAACCCAACTAACCAGCTAAAAAAAATATGCTCTTCACAACAATTAGATTTAGCACATTCAACAATGAAATGAAACCGGCTGAGTTTTCCCTTAACGCCTGCAATCAGGCACCTAAACCATATTCAACCAATCACAGGGCTTTAAAAAACTTCCCTCCCAAATTTGATTGGTTAATTTTTTTTTTTTTTTTAGGGGCAAGAGTAAATTTCGTTGTGAAATTTTAAAAAAACAACGGATGGAATTCCATGTACATTTATAGTTGTTCCTATTCAGGAATTATTGAGGTGAATCAAAATTGTACAGTTTTGTTTCTTTTGTATAAATGTTGTAAAAATAGCGATACCTCAGTTGGTGCAGGATTCTCGGCCGTGACGATGTGAACGATCACGTTTTCACGTTCACAACGAGAATGTTGTCTTGTAAATAAATCTAATGCATTATTATTTTTGTTTTTCGATCGTGATTTAGACAATACTAAAGGTTCCTATATATAGAAATGCATGGAACTGTCTCATCGAATTTATCAGAATGGTTATAATATATTATTATTATTATATATAAAATTTCTAGCACAAACGTTAATCTGTATATTGATTTTATTTACAAAGTGAATTCTTTTTTGTTGTTATTTTTTTTAATTTTTACAATTGACATATCCATAAGTGCCTCGTTCATAAGACGAGATTGTGTAGGGTGAATGGTGTATACATACAGTGGTTAAAACAGTTGTTTTGTACAGTCATTTAAAAAAAAGACAATATTTGTTTAGAAAGTTAACATTTCTGCAGTGCTTGGACGATTGAAAGGGTTTTCCATGGTAACCTGTTCTTTTACCACCCCACCCCCTGTCCCTCTTATGTTGTCGGTGCGAGAGTGCACGGCAATGGCCGTGGCAAGAACCAAACTGTGTCCATCACATCGGGCAGACAATTTTGGCGACCCAGAAAAATTACACTGAAGAGTCGATTATGGAGTTATTTGTGACGCAACTCTACGGGGTCATTGTTGATGAGGTCAAGAAATCACTGCTACTGGCAACCGTTCAGATTCTTGTGTCAATGCCATAGGACGTCGAATTCACATTTCGTCAACACATTGACTGCTGTAATGTACAAGTACATGTAACTGTGGGTATACTCTTGTAGCAAGTTTATCGGATTCTACCAACTACATGCAACTGCCTCTATGCCCCCTGGTCTTCACCTCCATGCCCCCTGGTCTTCACCTCCATGCCCCCTGGTCTTCACCTCCATGCCCCCTGGTCTTCGCCTCCACGCCTCCTGGTCTTCACCTCCATGACCCCTGGTCTTCACTTCCATGCCCCCTGGTCTTCACCTCCATGCCCCCTGGTCTTCGCCTCGTAGCCCCTTGTAGAGGTGCCCTTTACCGCGGTTAAAAAGTGCCTTGCCCTTTGCCCTTTGCCCTTTACACACAAGAGCCAAGTATGAGGTAGTCTTGATTGGCATTCGCTTTCTTTAAATGTAGTCGCAGGTACAACATGAATTACTGGAGAAGAGATATCTGTATCAAACAAACGTCTGGACCAAAGTTCTGGTCAAGATGCCTAGACTTGCCCAGTCCCTTTGAGCCAGTCGATGTTGCGCCCTTTACCGGTGACTAATACGAAAACTAGCGTCGCCAAACAAGACTTAGTATGAGACTGCAGCTTTGAGTATATGCCCTATAAATCACCTTTGATTGCTCTATGCACTGAGCCTGCTGGCAACCCAAAATGACAATTTCATAGACTTGCTCGGCACAAAATTGAGCTTGGTGTCCAGCCAAAGTGCAATGTTATGCGCACTATTTGTGACTGGTCGCCTGGTTGTTTTTCCGTTTAAGATTTTTCTGCTTAAGCAGCTTCATGAAATGGCCCATGGGATTGACACTGATAAGAGTTCAAACATTTGTTATAGTAAGGCGGAACACGCAGACTTAGGTATTTTTTTTAAATGTACACATGGCAGTCACTCCGAAATGGAGGGCTTTTTTTGTTGTTGCGTTACCATTTCTTTGCTTTACATCTAGGGCCCAATGTCATAGAGCTGCTCAAGCACAAGAAGTAGCTAAGCACAACAAAATCAAGCTTACCAGAGTAAGCTTACCAGGCAAAACACCATTTCACATGTACCATTATGTGATTGGTATCCTGCTCATATTTGCTTAGCAGAAAATTGTTAAGCGCTATTTGCAGCTTGAGCAGCTCTATGAAATCGGGTCCAGAAAAAGTATACCCCCCCCCTTCCCCTTGTGCAGAATGTTGAATATTGGCCCTGTGACCATGAACTTATGGAGCCCTTTCACTTCTTGAAAGATGTGTACCATTTTTTTATTTTCCGAATCACATGAATTTATTTAACAGCTTTTGGTACTCCATATTATTTTTTTCCACTTGCCTTTTCACCAACAAAAAAATTGTGGGTAAAAACCCTTTGTTTTCTCATCTGTTTTCTTCAAGTCTGATGCAAGTTTGTAATGTAATGCAATTTCAGTCGGTAAACAGAACTTCAACGTTCTTATCCTGTGTAAACCATTCCTAATACTTTGGCATCTACTTAACAGTATATGTGGACAAAATTAGCACTTGGCCTTTTTTTTTCACTCTGAGATAGCAAAATACTTCCTTAATTTTCTTGTGAACTCAAAAATCTATAGCAAACTTTGAAGTATGCAGTTTTGTTTCTTAACCTATTCAAAGATGATGCAATGTCGCTTAAAAAAAGAGCTTGTTTTCTCTTCTTCTTTTTTTCAATGATAACCCTCTACGGACCAATCTAGTTCAACAATGCCCGACAGTAAATCTCTACTTTTAATTCAGACAATCTTAGACAGAGGTCTGTTTGAAATATTTTGTGTGATAGATATCGTGGAAAGGCTTAGATATGGTGTAGTGATAAACTATTTTTGATACTTTGTAAACGATATTCCACGCAAACAAAAAAAGACCAAAGATATTTTCTGAATCTTTGGCTTCACCCTACCTAGAGTTCCAGCAACCATTTAAAAACGAAAAAATTATTTTTTTATGAAGTTGTCATGGCCTCCGACCAAGACTTTGAAATAATGGATTGAGTCTTAGCTGTGGAAATGGGAAAGCTGAAATATGCCACACCATCTAAAAATAGGGATGCGAGTGAGTGAAGATATCAGATTTGGCTGCCTTCGGGTTCTGTTTCTGTGGCCTCAAAAACAATCTACATCCAATGAATTCAATAACCAACAGAAATATAAGGAAGAGGGGAGTGCTTCTATTTAAGACGCCCCCCCCTATGGTATCCCACTGATTATGTTATCAATAGAGAGGTTTTGCAAGCGTACGGATACAGATATGATAACCGTATCCGTTCATGTTGGATGCGCATCAGATTTTGCTTCGCAATCAAAGAGTTATGTGTCGGGCCTAGGCCAGATTATGCATAGGTTTTTGCGTTGACAAATCCGTATCCCTAGACTTGCGAAACCTCTCTGATTTTACCTTTGATGTAATACCGACTAAGGCAAACAAATCCTGTGTAATGACTTTTTTTTTTTAAAGAAGACTTTGTGGCTTTTTGTATAACAACTTCACATTACAAAATACAGAATGCATTGTCTGTATATTTAATAATCATGTATTTCTTCATCTTTTTTATAAGAAAAAAAAAAAGCCAAATAAATGATAAAAATAATAAAAGATTACATAAATAGTAAGAGTCTGGCTTGTGTGTGTTGGTGTGAAATGGGCAGTGTGTGTGTGAAGTGCAGAAAGAAAACGAATGCACAATCTTCGACTGATGAAACAATGGGATCACCAGAAGTGACTACCACCTGACTACTATCAACCAATCCGTGGGCATGAAACTACCTGTGTAGAGAAGATGATGAAGAAATGTTCAGTTTTAGATGTGGGAAGAAAACCCTGTATTAGGGAGAGCCAATGAGATGCACTCGAGGTTGATAAAGCGCTATACAAGAACCTAGATATTATTGTCCCCTTCTTTTAAAGGTACAGTCATAGATTGGTTTTTCTTAACAAAATGCTGATTTATAGGCTATAATTAATTATAAAGGAAATATAAAAGTCACAAGTGAAAGGTTCAGCAGAATGCAGTGTCTACTTAATGAGAAAACAGCAAAAAACTGTCACAGTATCTTCACAAGAATGTTGAATCCATCCACATTTAGCGAGGTGACAGCGGGTACCAACCACATCACTGGCCGCAGCATTCGCGAACGGACACCAAACCCTCACAAATCTGAGAAACAAGTCATGCATGAATTGTTTCTCGGATTCAAATGTTTTTGGGTGAAAATTTGTCCAAACCCTATTACTTCCAAGGGAAGCCTTTCTCATAATAGTTTATACTATCGACAGCTGCAGTGCTTCTTACCACGTAAGTTTTTTATGGCTTTAAATTTTTGGAGTATTCACCAATCTAAGACCCTAGCTTTAACTCACAACCAAATTAACATTAAAAAGCAAACACTGAGGAAGAAAATCAACAGCAAAGGACTGTGTTCATATGTTTGTAATTTATTCATCCGAAACCCATTGTTATGCAAGGCTCCTAACATAACATTAAAAGACCCCCAGTCAACGGCGCTAAGCATTTTTGATAAGCAATTTAACAGCCAAAATGCTAAAGGATTCTTATTTTCTACTGAAATAAATATGTTAAGAAAATAATTTATAAATGCTAAGCTACTTTTGCAAATAGACCTGTGGAAGATGCAAATAATGGTAACCTTTTGAGTGTTGTTCTCACATTTTTAAATGCTCATTTTGGTCAAGCTGATTAGACAGACTTTGGAAGCGTCCAAAGTGTGCATACTTTCAGATTTGTTTTCAAAAAATCATTATCCAGGCTGACCATTGCTTTCAACTTTTTTTTAAGAGCACCATTAAAATATTTTTCAAAGTAAACAACCGCACTTTTTTCACACTTTCAAATCTACCAAGTGATAATTTGGTTAAATTAAAAAAGCAATTTCTAGCAGTTTTGCAAACCATTTTCAAGGTGAAGCCATTTTTTGTCCTCATCCATTCAAGTCAAAGAGACTAAAATGAGGTTGGAAGGGACAGTGAGAGTCAGAGATGACAAAAAGCTCTGAAACTAGAAACCAAATATACTAGAGGCAGGTCGAAATGATGGCAATTTCACCTATTGGTGACCCCAGAGCTCGATTTGAAAAACCACAGAGATTCATCTTAAGATGAGTTGTCAATATCACCATAGTGATTTGTATTGTGACATCACACTTTGCTTAGCAGTTAAGATTGATACACATCTTTAAGATCAAACACAGCTCTTTGTGAAATTGAGCCCCACAGGTCATAGATTCCAAGGAGGTTCCTTGGAACAGTATCCTCAGTGCAGGAGAAGTAGATCAATGAATTTATTTATTTGATTTTTTTCACCGGGCAACCATTCCAAAAGTCTGAATTTAGATTAAGGTTAGAAATTTCTCATCCCCCGGAAATACTTGGGTTCATTAACAATAATTGTAAATGTACTTTTTTACCACATTCTTCACCAAGTTGTAATTACATATTTTCTTTTTAGAGTATTTACCATTTTCAGTGAGTATATTCCCACCACGATACTGCAAAGCTAAATAGATTATATTCCCACAATGCAAAATTACAAAAACAATTTTTTTATTTTTTATACTAGGCCTACTGTTATTGCGTACAGTGGTTGGTTTAAAAATGGCTACTGAAAGACCATAATAATATGTCGGTAAGACAATACATACTAATGCAAATCAGAACTGGGACAAACTTTTTCAGGTTCCCTGTATGCCACAGTGATAATAATAGTTCTATTTCCCATTTCCAAGAAGGGAACCTGACTATTTTACCATCCAGGGTTGTTCCTGATTTGGTTAATAAAGCAAGGAAGTAGAGCAAGATGGTCAGAGGTTAGAGGTCAGAGCATGGCTGCTGCATGGAGCTTCAATTTTCACTCTGTACTTAAGGTTACCATTCTCTGCTTTGAAGGTAAAAACAAAACATTTGCCTTCCCCCCCCCCCTGTACAACCTATTGGCACCTACTAAAACATTAATAGGTAGCCCTGGTTGGACTCCTCTGTTGCTTACAACAGACACTGAGTCCCACCAGGGCAAAATAATACTTGTATATTGAGTTTCTACTGTTTGTTCGTTACTGTAACTTAAGTAGCACTTCCTTCCTTGATGCTGTCACTGTGTTGATCAATGTAATTGTAAGTACATTTTGTTTTGTTTTGCTCTCAGTAAGAACAGTATCATCATGCAAGAAGATCACAACAAATTACTGAAAATATTTCCTTGATCCCTTGCTATAAAATGTAAATGGATTGTACCAAATTGAAACAAATCTCTTACGTTCTGGCAACATTGGCTCAAAACAACCCCATAACATGTACAAAATTAAGCCTAACTTCTACACATTTAGCAAGAAGGAATGCAAAATGACCCACAGTATTTACTTAAGATTACTTGTTTAAAGCAATCATGATTATCACATTAAATTATTTGGGGTTGAACAACGAAAAACTGACCGGAGCAGGATTTGAACCTGCGACCTCCGGGTTAACGTGCCGGTGGCTCTCTACAAATTGAGCTGTCTAGCCCTAGTGTTGGCAGTCTGCCTATGTTACCCAGTCAGTTTCCTTTGTGGTTTATTACTTCATATTAAATTGTTACGAAGAAAAAACGTTTAAAATGTTTACAATTACCCTACACCTAAAAATCCACTTAAAGGAACGTTACAGAATTGTTAAGACAAAAACTTGTAAAATATACTTTTTGATCACAGATTTGCATAAAACTTACACGGTCTAATGATGATGATAGTAGAAAACATCCCTTGACATATTTCTGTCTGAAATACCATATTTGATGAGAAATGAATAAACTAATTTTCCGATTGGAGTTTATCGCTCAGTGAGCGTTTGATTCATTTTCTGAATCTATATGATTTCATGCAAATGAGTAACCGGTTTTTCACTATTTTCTCGTGACCCAGATGGCCGATCATTCTCAAATTTCTACAGGTTTGTCAGCTTATGTATATGGTGGATTACATAAAGTGCTTACACTGCCAGCAACTGTTTTGTTAGCAAAAACTAATTCTGTAATGTTCCTTTAAATACACCACATCATTGGTGATTTCAAATATTACTTGAGCTGCATAAATGGTATAACTGCCGAAAGGAAAATGGCCAAGTCAAAATATACAATAAATGATGGAATATTTTAAACAAAAATAAAAACAAATTTTCAAATAATTACTGTTAATTACATAAAGTCATTTACAGGATTTATACAGACAAAAAGATGGAATGCCAGAGAATATATATGGACAAATAAAATTTCTGATATCAAATAAATCTTATTTGTTTATGTTTAAAGGGTTAACTTTAAACTTTCAAACTTTTCAACTGTTAGACAATCTAAAGAATGTTCCCTTTAATGGTCTGGAATTACCACCAAGAGCAAGCCTAAGCCCAAGGCCACGGTTGCTCTGGACCCAATTTTATGGCTCTACTTACCGTTGGTAAACAATCAACGCTTACGGAACCGTGGAATTTTGCACTTACGTCAAACGTATTTCACAAGCTAGTGGGCAATTCTCGCTTGTGAGAGTGCGTACTCCACGTTTAACTAGGCATTCTTCGCTTACCTCGCAAGCACAGAATTCGGCAGTAAGCAGAGCCATCCATTTGGGTGCCGATCTCGGTTCTGTTCTGCAGAATGAAAGTGGAAGTGTATTTTGACTTTTAGAGAAGTTTCTGATTCAAAGCTCCAGGGGTGAGGATCATTGCTGACACTAAGGCCTGAAACTTGGATCCAAATTTTAGGAGGTACTATGAATTGATGGTATTTCCACCTTTTGACAACCCCTGGGGTTATAGACTCTGAGGAATTTCTGGGAACAGTATCCTCAGCACTAGAGAAATAGATCAAAGAGCATGACTTTATAATTTTAGAGAAAATAACATCCGATTTTCTTCATCGTGGAAACTCAAATGGAAAGTCTAAGATTTCTCATCCCTGGGCTCAAGGTGAAGGGCAGAAAGACAGATTTATTCTTCTTTAATTCTAAACAAAGACATTTAATGGCTTTGATTGCATTCAATTTATAAATCATTTTAAACTCTTATTTTAAGAGGACCTCTACAGATAATATTTACAGTAAAAACTGAGCTGTTGTACAACTTTTAAAGAGCTTGGCCTTCAACTGTTTACACAAAAGATACTTCAGTTTTTCATTTTCCATAATCATATTTCAGAAATATATAATCATCTAAGCTCTACGCAAAATAAATATTTCAGGCAAAAATACAAAGGATTAAATGATTATATTGTATTAATAAGTTAAAAATTTGTTGGCGTTTCAATTCCACCAAAGGCTTGCGACAAATGAGTTGAAAACGGAGAGCTTAAAATACAGCATGTGAACTTTGAAAAAGAAAAAGTCAAAAAACTAAAATGAACTTTCACTCTCTGCTTGGGTTTAGCCAGACTAAACACAATTCTACAAGAAAAGACCTTTTAAAGCGTACAGGACTTTGTAAAAAGAAACATATCTCTCCATTATTATTGTTTCCCCTTTTTGTAAGCAAATTGACAACAACATATTCACGGCTGCAAAAAAAGAGCATAGCTCAGATATAATTATATCAAACAGGAAAAGAAAAACGCACCTGAAGCAAGAGTTCAATATGTAGCCTTAGGCAAAATAATCAGAAAAATAAATAAGGCAAATAAAAAAACATGTTTAGCGTCCTGCCTTTTAAAAAAAAAAGGAGGAGGTGGGCCTTTTTTTAAATTTCTTTTTTTTAATGGCCATCCGACACATTTTAAAGTAAACAGCCAGGTTTTTTTTCAAGAAGGTTGCCCGCCTTTTTCTTTGTGTTTTTTTGGTGTGCTCAAGTCAAAACTAACGATGTTATGTGTTTAAGAATTGTTTTCGTCAGAGATCATAAAAATTGTTATTAATTGTTTTTAAGGAGGTTGCCTCTAAAAAGGAGGCGGGCGAGGATGCTAAACATAATTTTTTTTATTTGGCCTTATGTAGCAGGATAGGGGCCAAACCAATCTTATTTGTGCAAGATTGCGGCACAGACAGATGTCGCTGTTACAAAACACTGTTACAAAACAAACATTTGCCTAATTAACATAACAAATGTCAAAGTCAACTGCATGAACATGATTTCCGTGTACAGTGTTTGCATTGGAACTTCAACGAAACCGTACACATACATGTACTGCCAGACTATTGCATGAAATTCACTGTGAAAAAAACATATATAATATTAACATTATTAACCTTTGTCACTAACATAACAAATAACAAGTCCAGTAGAAGTCCCTAGTTAAAAAGTACAATTCTGTGTAGATTGACCTTCAACATAACAAAGCATAGATTGCAATCGGGGTTCCGCCCACAGTGTGCTTGGTGCTGGGAAACCCGCCCGGCACTCAGGATTCCCAAACCACCATCGGCAGAATTTTCTCTGTTTCCGACCGCCACACATTTCCCAAATTTTTAAATAAAACATGCAGTTTCCTTTCAAAGGTTTTCCATGAAATGTAAAATGGCATTTTTACCCCCCCCCCCCAAAAAAAGGGTTTCCAAAGCCATATACTTTGAGTACTTCTTTGGTTTGAGTCTATTTTTTATGATCTACTGTGTAACCGATCCATAGATTCCAGTGAAACATTTTTCCGGCACTCAAGGAAATACTGGGCAGAATCCTGTTTTTTTTAAAACACAAACGAACAGTTGTTTGCATACTGCGTCGCTGATGGACGTGAGATAATGTCAGGATCCCGACAATAATTCATTGTTAGTTTTTGATTAATTACCTTTTATCATTGCTAAATTTTCTTTGCACAATAAGATCTATCTTGTCTGTATATGTTTTATTTCAAATTTACACACTATTGTAAGTTTTTATGTAAACACGTTAATACTAGTCCTTTAAACTACAGTTGTGTAATGTTGTGTTGAATAATTAACCAATGAGTGCGAGAATGAATGAATGAACGAATGAGGGAATGAACGAATGAATAAAGGGATGAAGGGATGAATGAATGAATGAATGAATGAACGAACAAACATAGTAGCCACAAAACTATGGAAACAATAACTGGTTGGCTTCCTTTTTAAATAAAATGTTGTATCTTAGTTTAAGTTGAGGGAGAACATGAGACAGGTACCCCCATCAGAGGTCAGTATCAAAGATGGAAGTCAAAATGCAATAGTTATAATAAGCAAGAAATATTGAGTTGTGCATTAAAAACAAAAATAAATAGGGGTCCGGGGTCCCCCGTTTGTCTTGCTGTTTTTTGGAAATGGCAGCAGATTGCACCTTATCACCTTGACAATGTGCTATACATGCATTGACCCCCTCGCAGGCAAGCAGAAAATATTGCTTACAAATTGTCTGCTAAGCAGGAAATGAGCAAGACACCAGTCACAAATTGTGCACGCGACATGGTGTTTCGGCTGGTAACCTTAATCTGGTAAGCATAATTTTGTTGTGCTTAGCTACTTTTTGTGCTTAAGCGGCTCTATGAAATTGGGCCAAGGTCAGCTGCGTAAATGTCGCCTCCCCTTGAATGCGCACTACACTGTACAACACAATCAGAATTGTGCATCCAAAAATTATTGTGACGATGTCGCCCGGCGAATTGGGTCATTAATAAATGGCTCTCATAATTCAAACATAGCTCTGTGACAAGCTGTAAAAAAAAATAATAACCATTTTGTGGTGTTTCATGGCCCGAGTGGTCTACTGCATCCGACTGAAGTTCTGTTGTGGGAATCATCAGAGTGTGGGTTCGAATCCCGATCATGACATTTGTGTCCTCTTGAGTAAGGCACTTAACCATAAATGCTTCTCTTAGCCCAGGTGAATAAATGAGAACCTGAGAGGGCCGAGAGAGTTTTTGTTTTGTTTGATTAACCCCAAGCGGCTTGGGACTGTATGCTCACTGGGGAGTTGAGGAATGGTCTAGAAGTATGCCTGACGAACAGGGTTAATAATGTTGTAACAGCGCCTTCATCTAGCTACTAAGATATGTCCGCTTTCTCAAGAACCAATCATCATTATTATTATTATCATTTTCAGGACGAACCTTAAACAAAACTGACCGCAGGGCTCAAATTTTACACTGGACTGCTGGCCCGAGGCCAGTGATTTTAGCATCGGGCCAGTAAACTCATGTCCGGACAAGACCGACGGTCTTGTGTTTGTGTTCAAATGTTGACTTTCAGTCTGATAAATACAATTCTGTTGATTATCAAAGACCACTTACCCATAGTATACAAATGAGATAAATCTCCTCTTAGTGCTTTTGTCAAATTCAAACAGTTCAATTATTAAACTGTGTAGGCATTTTTTCTTCTTACTTCAATTCTGCTCTTGTACTCAAAATCGGGTTCAGTAAAATGTTTTGAGCTACAACTTACAAGCCCTGCGGTCTTGTGGGTTTTTCCCCAAAAATCTAGCCCTAATTCAGACCACTGATGACCTTGTGGCGTTGACGACGGGGCGTTCCTAATTCATCGGATCCCTGTAATCATAGCTCTGTTGGGTCAGGAAGGTGGACGCAGTGGACCCTGTGCTCACGTGGGGCCTGCTGGGGAACAATACGCTGTTGTAGGCCGGGCACGGGCGTATGGCACCGTTATTACAGGCGGCACAGGCGTGGATGTTCCCGGTGAACGTACGATTGCCGCGCCGGGTAACTCCTATCGAATCGGGTTCAGGCAGGACCTACGGAAAAAAATAATCAGTAGAATAAACAGACGGAGAAAGCGAGGGGGAAAGTTGACAATACAACCTGTTAAAGAGAAGAAGATGTTTTTCTGTTTACGATACAACCGACAGTGTTGTAGTTCTCAAGACCGTTTTCGGTAATCGAGACGGATCTTGAGACTCAATTTGTTGAGGTCTCAAGATCCAATTTATTGAGGTCTCCGCTGTTTCCGGGTCCTGATGTTGAAGACTTTGTCTGGCAGCAAAGGTCTTAGGTCCTGTGTTGAGATCTTTCAAGAAGACCTCGATTTCATAATCGGCCCCTGTAATTGGAATTTTTTTTAAATTATTGCTCACTCCTGGTGTTTACTTACCATAGTCTGGCATCCATAGCAGACGGAAGTGACTCCGTACTGGGCTCGTCCCCAGAAGACATTTTTGCACTGTTGACACGAAAATTTCCCCCAGCCATACATCTGCTCAGTCGGCACTGGATCGTAGCGAACGTGGCAGTGATTACACCTAACAGTACAGAGGTAAAAGCTGTACAGCATCTAAAGGAATTTACACCATTTTGCCTTCTACTCTGGCTCAGGCTAATTCAATTCAACAATTCAATAGAACATTTATTTCCACATTTGCACATGGAGCCATCGTCCTGAAAGCCGAAGCTTGTGATGGATGTGCCCGTTACAACAATACAAAACAAAAACAAGATGTACAACACTAATTGTAGAATTAGGAAATAGTAATAGTAATGTAATTAAATATACAACAGTTTGGGGTTGAACAAAGAAAAATTGGCTAGAGCGGGATTTGAACCAACGACCTCCGGATTAACGTACCGGCGCTCTACCAACTGAGCCATCTAGTCCTATGTTGGCGGTCTCCCTATTTTGTCAATATCTTTGTTCGGGGGTGCCAGTCAGAAGCCATTCAACCGTTAACTGCCGTGTAGCCAGGGATCACACCCAAGTTTAGGATACAACCTGGGAAGCAGCAGCCAAGGGATCACCCTGAGGGGATGCGACTTTTTTAATTTAAAAGTCAAGTAATGAACCACAAGGGAAACTGTAAATATACAACACTTAAACAAAGTAGGCAGAGAGACAAACAACTGCAATTACAACAGACCACTTCCACCGTTTTGAAGGCCCCGAGAAGGTGAGCAGCTTCATGGCTCTGCTTACCGCAAGCAACAAATTTGGGTTTGCAGAAGCAGGGAAATCCGCGCTTACGTTAGGCGTATTTCAGCAGGGATTTTGTGCTTTTGCGCGTGCCTACTACGACTTCCTTCAGCCAATGTTAATTTTACTGTATGGGGGACTCAAACACAAAATCCCCGATTGACAGCGGCCTTCATAAATCCAAAGTGCATGTCACAAAGACTCTGTCACAACTAGACTGCAGAGCTATTCAAGTACAATCAATGCTCCTGTGTAAAATCCACAACTCCTTCTCTTCTTGAGCCGGGGGAATTTTTTAATGTTTCAGCAGATTTTCTTGAGGTATTTAAAAAGTCTGCAAGAAAGAATGATAACAAGCCAAGAAGTAGACCTCAAGTCTCATTCCCTGGAATTACACGAAGGCCATGGCCTATTTTGACCTGGTCTTGGCCTTGGTGCCCCTCTAAATCTTCCCCAAAATTGGGGTTTGCGGAAGCAGGGAATTCCGCGCTTACGTTATGCGTATTTCACGGGTTAGCAGGGGTTTTGTGCTTTTGCGCGTGCGTACTACGCGTTACTAGGCAATCTTTGCTTGCGCGGAAATTCAGCGCTTGTCCTGAAAGCAAAGAGTGATGATCGCAAGCGCAGAATTCGGCGGTAAGCAGAGCCATGAAATCGGGCCCCAACTCTGACCATACACCGTTTACCGGTAGATAGAATATAAATCAACACCAACCTTGACACAGGCTTGTAGACAAAGACCTTACGCCACCAGACGTTCTGGCAGGGCTGGCAAGCGAACTGTCTTTGTTTGGTCGTGGCTTGGTTATGGAGGCGTAGATTGTCCAGGGTCAGGGCGACCACATTCTGTGGTAGGGTTGCACGATCTTGCTGGCGTTCCTATCTCCAAGGAAAGAGTTCCAGGGTTAGCGTTTGAAACAGACCTGGTAAGCATTTTTTTCAAACATTATTTTCGTAAACCTTGGATTTCTGCATACATTGCTTTGGCATAGTGATCAAAAACAAAAATGCACAGACTTTAAAGGGGGGGGGGCCCAACATTCGAATACCATGAGACTTGCATAGTCTGTAGAAAAATTGTATTCTTGAAGACTTACTCCTCCAGAATCCATTAAAATCACCAAGCAGGTTGTGCTTGATTTGGTGAGACTCAATTCTGCCCTGACACATTCGTCTTGCTTGGCATAATAAGGCAAGGTTTGTCAATGACAACCAGTTTTTGTGTTGAAAGAGGGGCTCCAATGTCAAATTCAGTTTTGTGATCCACACAAAAAGGGTAACAAATTACAAGTCTCAGACCTCACGTTAAAACGGTGTAAAATGCCGTTCTGTGTTTGATACCCTTCAAGTGAAATTTTTGTCAAAATCCCAAAATGTTTGCCTCAATGCCCCTAGTCTTTGCCTCAGTGCCCTTTAAAATGCTCCAAAACAAACTGGTATATCTTTCCATAAGGTGCCCTTTACTTCAGGAAACATTACCTTGCCCTTACAGGAACATCTTGGGCAAGATAATCCCCACCCCCGACCTACTCCCTTCCCCACTTTTCCATTTTATGGAAACACAAACTACACAAACCTTTGTGAGTCGTCTCTCAAGAATACCAATCGCAATCTCAATACCATCCATCTGGCCCTGGATGATAAATCTTACAGTCCTGTTGGCCTGCATGTCGTGTTGCACGGTGACCGAGTTCTTGGACTCATTTCGTATTGCTTTGCATATTGCTGCAATCTGCAACAGTTGGACCAAACAGGAGAAGCATGTGAACACTGAAAAGCAGTCAGGGTTGTCACTATAGTCCCAGTGAGCTAAGTCTCAACTACGTATTAAGTTCCCGAATGAAGCCCCCGAGTTTATACAGATAAGGAAAGGCCGTGTCCGAATTGGCGGCTAAGGCTACGACTCCGGCTGGATCGCCGTGTCATCATGCGTTGAAGTACAGCACATCCATAGCAACACCCTTATAGCAAGTGTAGCCGTAGCCACCCAATTTGGATCCGGCCCGAGTTTTAAAGTCTTCATTGGCAAGTCCTAGGTCCTCAGCGTATGAACCTGAGGCATTGACTGAATGAAGTCACTTATGGCTATGGCTATGGCTTTTGGCTATATGCCATACAGTCATAGCCACATCCAAAGGCCATAGGAAGCTACCAAGTCTTATAGTCAAGCTCGGTTCGTACATTAAGCTATAGTGGGTGTGTAAGGAACGCTACTTCCCATTTTGAGATGCAAAAAAAACTTTGCTTCACATTGTGTGAAATGTGAACCCATGTGGCAGGAGATTCTGTGTGTCCCCCCCCCCCATGTACAGCAAAAAGTGTTGAAATTTCCTTTGGTGGTACCATCTCTTGATTTCAAATTCCTTCAGCCAATGTTAATTTACTGTATAGGGAACTCACACACAAAATCCCTGATTGACAGCGGCCTTCATTAAGGGCAAGTCATATCAGTCTTGACATCCAGAGAGCATGTCACAAAGACTCTGTCACAACTAGACTGCAGAGCTATTCAAGTAAGCTGTATTTAAGATAAATGCTGCAAGCCATGCTCCTGTGAAAAAAATCCACAGCCCCCTTCATAAAATTCCTCAACCCTGGAAAAATTTCCAACCCCAGGGAAAATTTCAACATCCCTTGGAAATTTGCAATTCACAGTTTTCCCCCGGCTCCTTCCCCCTCCCCACCCACCCCCTCCCCACCTTAGACTCACTTGCTTATCTACTTGGTCCGGAGGGATATTGGAATGTTTATCCAGCAGCTTTTCTTGAGGTATGTAAAAAGTCTGCAAGAAAGAAAATGAGTCTGATGATAAAAACAAACAAAAGAAGTAGGCCCTCAAGTCTCATTCAGGGCCACTACAGAGAGGCCTGGAATTACACGAAGGCCATGGCCTATGTTGACCTGGTCTTGGCCTTGGTGCCCCTTCGAATCTTCCCCATGATAGACTTGAAGATTTTCACAACAAAAAGTGCCTTTTGTAAAATGAATATGGCCTTGCCCTCCCACAGATGAAACTCCACGCCCGTGTACAGATCTAGTTCCCAAGAAATACAACCCCAGGACAAACCTTGGGAATTGTAGCCCCAACTGCCACCCCATGCTCGTCGCACACTTGAGACGCAATTTTTTTCCTGGGGAAATTTAACACACTAACCACAGGGTCCTTTGCTTTTAAACCCCACTCCCAAGCAGGAGTTTGCCAGGGGTAGCAATTTTCAAAAGTGTGTATCAAGGTCAGCCAAGTTTTTTTTCCCAAGGAATTTTCCAGTGTGAATCTTAAAGGAACATTACAGAATTGTTTTTTGCTAACAAAACAGTTGCTGCCAGTGTAAGCACTTTATGTAATCCACCATATACATAAACTGACAAACCTGTAGACGTTTGAGATCGATCGGCCATCTGGCACACAGAAATATTTCAAGGGATGTTTTCTACTACCATCATCATTAGACCGTGTAAGTTTTATGTAAATCTGTGATCAAAAAGTATATTTTACAAGTTTTTTTCTTACCAATTCTGTAATGTTCCTTTAAAGATGCGGGTTTAAGATTTGAAATTGAAAGCAGTCACCTACTTGCCAAAACTGCTCTCACAGAGGTTCCCCCAATTCCAGGCATTGCAACCATCAACAGACCCCATTTTGTTATAATTAGTGGTTCAATGATAGTTCATTTTATATAAACAGCTGAACACACAGTGAAATATTGATTTTGCCTGCCTAGTGAAAAAAAAAAACCAGCAGTACTAGTACATGAAGTACATGTAGTTCTATCATTATATTTTAAAAGAGCTTTTAAATACACTAAAATATGTGAGTTAACAATTAGGCCAAGTAACAAAAGTAACATGTTTCTCGTCCCTGCCCGCCTCCTTTTTGGCCGCCGCCTCCTTTTTTGTACTATTTACTATTTTATAAAAAAAGGGGGAAAAAGGGGGGGGGAAGAGAAAAAACAAAGAGGAAAAATTTTCCTCAAGAATTTGTCTATATTTTTTTTCACCTTAAAGGAACATTACAGAATTGGTAATTGTAAATATACTTTTGATCACAGATTTACATAAAACTTACACGTTCTAATGATGATGATAGTAGAAAACATCCCCTTGAAATATTTCTGTCTGAAATGCCATATTTAATGGAGTCGCTCAGTGAGCGTTTTATTGGTTTGTTGAATCTATATGATTTCATGCAATTATGTATAATCGGTTTTTCACTATTTTCTCGTGACCCGGATGGCCGATCGATCTCAAACTTCTACAGGTTTGTCAGTTTATGTACATGTATATGGTGGATTACATAAGGGGCTTACACTGCCAGCAACTGTTTTGTTAGCAAAAACCAATTCTGTAATGTTCCTTTAAGTATTCTTTATTTAAACATCGCATGCGAAGAGTATTGAGAATGAGCAACAGATCAGTGTATGAGCCCGGCATCTAGACTATTCTACCTCAATCGTGATGTTCGCGATATAAATAACATTGAACACATGTACATTTCACTGTTTTTGAATGTTGTAACTTGCTCAGCAAGTGGACTAAAATGATACAAATCATTTGTTTTGTCATACATTGCACCAGTATACCTGGCCAGCCATATTTAGCATGGCGGCCATCTTGGATAAAATAGCAAAAAAATTGGAAATAGTAAATAGTAACGCCCTGCCTCCTCCTCTTTTTGAAAAAGTTAGGACGAGAAACATGTTACTTTTTTTACTTGGCCTTACAGATATTATAAGCTCATTTCAAATATCAATTTTTTCAAATTCCAGGAAAGATTTTTTTCACGGGGGTGGGGGGGGGGGCATTGCTTTCCAGTTAGGGCGAAAGGAGGGCAGGGGCCATGTTTTTCCTTTTATGTGGGTGCTACATCTGTTTGTTTTTTGTGGTGGGCGCCTGAAAATTGTTGGGGCATGACCCCAGAGGCCCCTCCCCCGCCCCTTTAGTGCAGTACCAACTTTAGTTTTATATGTATGGGCCTACCCTCCCCCATTATTGCATTAACCCCATAAATAGTGCCAGTGTGCCCCCATAAATACACCCCCACCCCCATACCCAGTTTAACCTTGACCTCTCTCTACTAAGCAGTCTAATAATTTAATATCCCATGACGTTTTGGAGTGGTAAAGAATAATCCGCTACTGTGTCCACATCCACCATACGGAGGGTGTAGACAGTGGATTAACCGGTTGTTCATTTGTAATTGCAGTGTGCTACCACTAATTAAAAATCTATAGAATACGCATCACGCAATTGTTACTATACTAATTAACCCTGCCGTGCCTAACTTACTGTTCCTAACAATTAATTACACACAAACTTTTATATAATTTCAACTGAAGTGTAAAATAAAACAAACTGTTCGTGAGGCGTGAGCTCATCGTGCTCGAGAAATCGAATTCATTTGTTTACTTTAGTGTGATTGTGACATATTGTGTGTCTGATGCCAAGCCTTACCCGTTGCATATCGTCGCCCATGATGTTCGCTTCAAGGCTCCAACAATGGGAGCCGGCCAGACAAAACACACCCGGCAGATCAGCAGCAGTGTGGCAGCATGCAGCAGAAACGTGGTGTTTTGACTGGCAAAAAGAACAACCCCTATAATAAACAATAATAAAAATAGAATACTATCGTCCGGTTTTTTTTCTGGTGTCAAGAGAGGGCGCTGTGCAGATGGATCCCATGCACTCGTGCAGATCAGCCATGACCGTGACACGTGTTGTTGTTGTTTTGGTTTTGTTTAGTGGGTTTTTTTTCGGGGGGGGGGGGCTTAACAAAAACTTGAGTCGTCGGGCCCGACTGATAAATCGTAATATCAATATTTCCGTCACAAGTGTCTTGCTCCGGATATCTTCTCAACAATTTGTTTCTTAAATCCCGATCTCGAAACTTCTCTTACCTAATAAGGCAGAGAATAAGCAGGGCTAACACAGGGCCTAACACTGGTAGTGTAGACCTACGTCGAATCATAGAGTAAGGACAACCGGCTGTCAAGAAAGCTGAGCATATTGCTTAGATTTCTTGCTCAGTTTTCTTGACAGTTCATTCAGCCTAGGCTAGGACTAGTACGTAGCTTATGAACTTACATCATGATGGGTGGGGGTTTACCTAAATAACAAACGTTAATTTACATTACAACGCGTGATTTTCAATCAACTTCACATAATTTATTTGAGGTAGTTATGTTTTAGTGAAAACAGCTGTGAACGGTTCGTGTTTTGTCAGGGAAGTTGAGTATAGTAGCGTTCGTCGGGCTTATTTCGAGTGCGGCAATCGAAATAGCTACCGTTGATTCGTGTACAATGTTTGCCTCGGTTCGTACAGCCGCGGTAACATGGATTTGAGGGTGGATATTGGGGTTCAGTCATTGTTTCACTTCAGCAAAGCCCGGACATTGAGGACTGACCACAGCACCACATCAAATAGGCCTAGGCCTAGTGTACTATTAGAATTGAAGTTTAAGCGTTTAGTTCTATACAACACTCGCACTTCAGTGTGAAATATGAGAGAGGCTGTGTCGTCTGCTGGGCACAGGCGCAAATTCAGCTAGTCGGACGGTATGGATGTATGCTGGGCCCAGTTTCCTGCTTAGCAAAAAAAGTGCAGGATACCAAATCAAAAATGGTACATGTTACATGGCATTTTGGCTGGTAACCTTAATCTGGTAAGCATAATGTTGCTGTTCTTAGCTACTTTTTGTGCTTAAGCAGCTCCATGAAATTGGGCCCTGCATGGTCTTCCTTCATGGGTGAGTATTATTGGCATCGATATCCTGTGTAAGGATGTCATTGAAATTTCCACAGTATAGTTTGTGTATTGTTCCTGTACGGTATACAGCGGAAACGGGGAGACAATGTCCTTTCGTCCACAGTACCGAGAACTGGGTGACTGTACTTCAACTCAAAGTCATCTTTCCACGATTTATCCATTACCCAATAAGGACTCCTTTAAAAAAAAAAAAAAAAAAAAAAAAAGCTGTCATCTCTAGACATAATGTGTCTAAATTGATGAGAATGCCTGTATGCTTGCCCTTACTTAACTTGTAACTACAACCAACGGCTTGTGCCATGCATAATTATTCTTCAGAGTGGCCTGTACTCTCATTATAGAGTTCCTTGCTCTACATGCTCTCACCTTATAGCTTCTTCCGATATGCCCTCTTGAAGACGTGTTGAGCATAAGCCTACCCTTACCCACAAACGTTACATTTATCCAGAACTTAGTAATATCTAAATTGCAAGTTAGTCTTGTATTAGCAATTTTTACGGTTGGTAACATGCGACCATTAATGAGAGAAGTGCTTTTGGTTACAAGGCCATCATTTTATACCACACGGCACATCACTTCCTATTGCCTGGTACTCGGTTTTCCTCTTGCCGGATCCCGGATGGACTGAACTGAATGATGTGACAGGGCACATTGAAGCAGACTGGCTGACTGGGAATAGGAACAACTCTATACCCCCTTCCCTCTCGCCCACCCAGGCCATACCCCCACCACCACCTTCTCGGACAATCGGCGATATGAGAAGAAAAAACACCCAGCTGTGTGATTTGCTTTGCTTTAACGAGCTGGTTGATTTCAAAATTCAAACTAGTGGGGTTTCTAAAGGGCACCAATTTGCCTGTGTACAAGTTTCTGTAGAAGTATGTTAAGCAAGGTTTGCCGTATTTCAAACTTGCTTGTAATGTATACCATAATGTGTATAGCTACAAAGGTTGTTAAACGCAGACGAATTACAAGTAAAATGTTATAAACTCTGCTTTGTAGAAGAGCATCGAGTACAAGGTAAAATACAGTATAAACAAATGGTTGAACTCTGACAGTTTTATGATGACACTATCATGCCCCATTATCGTGATGGATGAAGATGACGTCAACAGTTGATAATGTTTTGATTTATGGCAAAATGATTTGTATAGTGTGGATTAGTCTGGTATAGCCACGGGGCACCTGTGTGCGGGGAACTGTTAATTGTAATGGTTCCAAGTCAGCCGGAATTGGTTCCATGGTGACTAACTGGTATTCATGCAAACTACTGGATTACCGGAAATCACCATGCACGCCAATATTTCTGGATTACTAAGCTGTGTCAGAGGTATTGCTTGGAAGACTTCCAATGAGTGATACCATGATATAAAAAAGGCATATGATCGATTGTGTAATGGTCCACAGAAAGGCTACTATACAGATCCTGTCACTCGTCGAATCATGAGAGTTTTTATCGTAGAACAGCCATCTTGTTTTCGTCTCCCATTCCAAGACGTCGTAACTAAACCGAGCGGCTGGAAGGACATTACAGTCCGAAGGCCGTCTCCGAATTAGCGGCTACAGCTACTATCGACTACGGCTAGATTTCCGCATCATCATGGCATTGACGTAAAGTTCGTCCTTGGCAACACCTTTAGCAACAGTCGTAGCCGTACCTGTAGCCGCCAATTGGGATATTCGACTCTTTTGTTTAACGAGGCGCAATATTCATAGAGCTATTCTTTCCTCTATTTTCCATTATGTGTTAACTCCTCCTGGCTGGTCTAGGGGTCCCCCTCCTATTTTGTGTCATATCTAGGGCCACGTCACACTTCCAAGCAATCTCTATCCAAGACCAAACATTCACATACCATGTTCCATTGCCAGGAAGATAGTACACACACACAATGTATGACGTACTCCTGCAGTGTTCCTTTTGCATGCAGTGCAGTTGGTTGCCTTAAAAGTTGCCCGTAAAAATTACCCTGTGTGACATCGCCAAGACTGGTTGTCTATCAGTTGATGTTAGCTACTGTTCTTGTTTACTCATTTTGTTTGTTTATTTTTTTGTTTGATAGTGCTTGAAGAGCAAGCAGGGTATCAGTAATTTTTTCAGTCCTGCAGAAGCAGCACTTTATTCGCTGTGTCTTTATTTCTGTTGTTTTGGGGGTCTTTTGCATATTTGTTTTGAGTGTTCATTCATTGCCAAGTGATTTCTGTCATTAAATGTAGGCCTATATGTACATTTCAAATAATATTTGTATGTTGTTTCTATCGTGCACATAATAAATGGAATGAAATTCAATTGAAATGAAAGTTTTTACTTTTGCAGACAGGCAAGACTAAGATAGCACCCTTATAGGGCATGTTGAAAATGTTTTTGCATCTTCAAATTCAAAACAGATATAAAGATGTAGAGTTTGCCCAAACAAAATCGGTTTGTAAAGTTCACAGGGCCGATATTGTCATTATACAGTGAGGTGTGCTAAAGATGCACTGCCCGATTTTCGCCAAAAGAATGGTTTTTCTCTCTGAACGAATTTTGACAGATTATGCCTTTTGCAACATTTTTGTAACAAGCATTTAAAAAAAATAGTTTTATAAATATTTTGTTATGGCTGATGGAAGTGAACTAATGTCTAAATCCTGATTATAGTTCCTTTCAATTTTTTAATCAACACCACTTATCATTGTAGGATTTGTTTTCGTGTATAATACCTTATTAAGCCAACGATTAACTTTCCAGATCTCGGTAGAAAACTCCAACGACGACGTCATTAATCATTGTGTTTACACTCCTACACCACGTCCTGGTAAGGACGAGTCACTTAGTCAGCGACGCAGCCGCAATAGTCCGAACCATGACGTCATTAAACGGACACCGGTTTTGACATTGTATTTTACACAATTCGAAACCCGTGGGTTTCGCTACCAAGCAAAAAGTATTTAAGGGAACAATTTTTCATGCGAGACTATTACAACTATCTGCGGTGCATGCGATCAACATTACTTGAAGAGACTGCATTGATACTTACTGTATACAATATTCACATAGTTATATATATATTAATTTACGAAATGAAGTTTAGCTGGGCGGCGACCGCTTGGCTGGTTGCAGTTGTTGTTTTGGCGGGAAACGCAAGCTCGTTGTCTATTGTATCGGTAAGTTTCTTCTTGTCATCGCATTAGAAATATGTTTATGCACATTTTATGCCGAGTCCACAATAAGTTACAAAGACAGACGTTAAATCATCATATCATTTCCGTCAACTGACAGTTTTAGCTGAGATAAGTTCATCTTAGGCGCAACCACGTCCAAAGAAGTTGGCTGGTAGCAATTCGCATATACACTTTAAATTTAAACACTGTATAGAAGAGCTACAATTAGATGGAAAGCATTTTTTTAAAGTGTTCTTTTTGAAGCTATTCTATTTTCAATATATTCTGAATGATTGTCAATCAAATCTGAAAGATTCTTCAGAGATGTTCGATCAATCGCTTGGTTGTTTCATTGTTAATTGTTGTCAAACGAAATAATTGTGTCTAGGCTAAAGATACATAACTTTGTAGGCCAACAATCTTGGACATCTTGTCTTTTTTGTGTGTGTCTTTTTTGGCTTCCCGCCTTTTTGGGGATGGGTCATGAATTCCCGCTTCATTTGGCTATTCTTCAATGTACATTAATTTAGTCATTAGCTCAAGTTAACTATGGTACGAATTGTTCGTGACAAACAACGCGAATTTACAGCTCAATAAAACTGTTAACATTTATTGTACGGAAATGCTGACACGAAAATAACCGTTGCATTTTGAAGCAATAATTACGGTACTTAAAAAGGCAAAGTACAGAATTGGCCTTTATAAAAAAAAAAATAAAAAAAAACTATTTTATGTTTCAATCTGAAAGCTCACTGCTAAAGTCGAGAAAATAGACCCTACTTTTCATAATGCTTATTTCGAATGCTGCAAAAGAAATACGCCCAATATGAATTCGTGCACAAAATCCCCGACATATCGTAGACTATTTTTGTTTTGCGAAGCAAAAATAAGCAGGACACAGTCACAGATTGCAGGCATGTGACATGTTATTTTGGCTGGTAACTTTATTCTGGTAAGCATTATTTGGTTTATGGGTTTTGAAGCATTGCAACACCATGTGTATAAATATCTACTTATTTGGTTGTGCTCAGCTACTTTTGTGCTAAGCCTCTCAATGAAGTTGGACACGTGTTGATTGTACGTCGGCGTTTTTATAAAAACAAATATTTAAAAAATTGACAGACGTAGATCAGGCCTTTTTATTCTATAAAAAAATCAAAAACAACATGAACAACAACAACAAATGTATCTCTCTCATGAAGATAAGCACTTTACGCTTTACGTTAATGGGCCACACCAGCTAAAAAATATAATGTATGTTTGTAGCGGTCTCCTTCTCTCATTACGTAGATTATTATGATATCATGTTGAAACAATGTTTTCTGCTATGTCAATTTTTCTATTTATAAAGTATGTCATCCTAGTGTGGTTATAATTAGCTATACGCATCATTAAGACAGTATAAATCTTTTAAGGAAGTCCGATAGAGAGAAAGACACGCCTAGATCGCGTAAAATAAATGTGCATTCACAAACTACCGCCACAAACACTAAAACAAAAACAACAGGGAGCCTCGGGTAAGAAAATGTCCATTGTTCTGAAAATGATTCCACGGCAACCCACACAGTTGTGAAAAAAGAAGAAAAGAAAAAGAAAGAAAAAAACAACCAAATGGGAGGAACATGATTGTCCACGGTATCCATTTCAACAAACAAGATAATTGAAAACGGGTCATGGGTCACGGTCGTCCATCTTGTAAGGTACAACTAGGTACTTGTCCTATTTAACCAACAAAAGTCGTTTTGAAAATAACATTTCAGAGAATCCATACACAATGTAGTGACTTCATAGTTTGGCAGTATGCCAGCCAGGCTTGCCCGGTTCGGTGTATTTTGAGTCACCAGATGGTAATTGAAGATCAATGAACTATGTCACACAGGCAAATTCTGCATCCACTGTGGTGGGGTTAGGAATTTTTTTCTATATTACCCCCCCCCCCCTCCCTCCGCTGAATGTCCATACTAAGAGTTTTGCAATGCAGCAATAAAGGATGTTAGGATGGATCGATAGTTGCATTCTCTGAATCTAGGCCTACGACCCAGGGGGTGTGTGTGTGTGGGGGGGGGGGGGTATCTGCCCTCCCAAAATTCGGGCAGTGGGGAACCATTCGGGCACAAGAAGAAGAAGAAAGACGGACAAAGTAAGCTTTTTACCCAGTATTAGAAAGTGGTATACGTGTGTTGTTTTCTGTGTATATCGGGCAAATCAACCTCTCTGCCCAAGAGCCCCCCATGCGCCCACGTTCTGAAAGTAATTTTTACATGTGCTTCTTCTTCAAAATGAAAAAACATACAAAAACACTTTCGCATATGCAACGGAGAATGCACAAAGTACAATGTAACCTGCAAAGTTGTTTGTACATGGCTGATGGACGTAAGATAATGACAGGATCCGGACAATAATTCATTTTTAGCTTTCAATTAACTAAGACTTATCATCGGCGGATTTGTTCGTGCAATATTTTAAATAAAAGTTTGTAACTTTCTCAAATCTACAAGAAAAACTATCTAAATTCTAAATCTAAATTTTCGGGTCAAATTAGTCTAAAATCGGACCTAGCATCTTTGACGCGAAGAAAATGTATATATGTTAAAAATATAATAAATAAGATTGAACACAAATTTAAAAGAAAAAGGACGCCGAAACATTATCTCAACGCAAACTTTTCCTGAATCAGATCCGACCAACTTGTAAAAGAAAACGAAGACGTGAATTCATGAAAAATATAAATGCAAGTAAAGATTTCAAAACATGTGAATTGACACTGCAATTGCGAACTTGACTGTTAATTGTTCTTCCTTCCTTTCGTCACAATGCAGGACGAGAATGATCTCACTCATAATGAAATAAGAAGCTATTTTGGAGGAGTGGTCTCAGGGTCACGAAAAGGTAAATGAAACTTCATCAATGAGTGCATATTAAAGGAACATTACAGAATTGGTTTTTGCTAACAAAACAGTTGCTGGCAGTGTAAGCACTTTATGTAATCCACCATATACATAAACTGACAAACCTGTCGAAGTTTGAGATCGATCGGCCATCCGGGTCACGAGAAAATAGTGAAAAACCGATTACACATTTGCATGAAATCATATAGGTTCAACAAATGAATAAAACGCTCACTGAGCGATAAACTCCAATCGGAGAATTAGTTTGTTCATTTCTCATCAACTATGGCGTTTCAGACAGTAATATTTCAAGGGATGTTTTCTACTATCATCATCATTATACCGTGTAAGTTTTATGTAAATCTGTGATTAAAACTATATTTTACAATTACCAATTCTGTAATGTTCCTTTAAACAGGATTGGTAGAGCTGACAAAATAGTTCTGTGCATGTGATCAACCAAATACATGGAATAAATAACAAACCTGTGAAAACTTGGGCTTAATCCGGTTTGTGAGTCAGGAGAAAATAGTGAAAAACCATGCACGGTTTTCAGCATGTAAACACATTGCCCTTAATTTTGGTTGTAACAACCGAAGTCAGCTGTTGTTTTGTTTTTTGGTGGGTTTTCAGATACAGTTTTCTCGAATTTGACTTCATTTCAGAGGGAAATATTTCACAGAAAAACTAGTTTCATCCTTATCAATCCTGTATAACACCTTTGCGACAATAATAACTTTATTGGCTTTAGACATCCTGTGTTTTGACATCCCTCATTGTGTCACCGTGCGTGAAACTTTAACAAAAAATGGCGGGAAAACTTAGAACAGTTCTTGGAGTTGATCAGTAGTGAATGATTTGAAGACATTTAAATTCACTGCTTTTCTCCATTTCTGGTTGAACACTAAACACTTTGCTGAAATGAAGCTCTGAAAATTAATCAATTTGGAAAATTGGCACAGAGCATTCTAAAGTTGTCATTAAACAGCTTTTACAAATTTTCCTTAGCTACGAACCCGCCATTTCTATTATAGAATACTGTATACAAAAGCAGGTAGAGGTAAGTCTACACGCATGATGCAAGGTGCAATACCCCACCGACTTTGTTAAATGCTTTTCGAAAACAATACCCCAAAACACACACCCCCCCCACACAAAAAAAAACACACACAATAAAGGTAAATTTATTCTTTTACTGTAGGACACAACTATGACATTGTTGACATATGGGATCAACCGGACTCTGATGAAACGGACAAACTCCCACTTCGTGCGGCTCCCCATAACAATCAGCACGACGTTCACTTCACGGCCTTCCGGGAAAAGTTTCACCTTCGCCTCCACAAGAACGACTGGCTCGTCCGGGATGGGTTGCAGATGGAGACCCTCGGACGGAACGGGACTGTGGTGGACAGCAAGGCGGTACGGGGCGACTGCCACTACTTCGGCAAGATGGTGTCTCACAACAGCTCATCCATTGCACTCAGTAAATGCAATGGTTTGGTAAGTAGTTCATTTTCGGTTCAGGTTGCTTCTCGGCGGACGAATCAGTATGTTTAGATGGATCTATCATGAAGAAGAATGAACTTTTGTCTGCGTGGACATATGCGTTTTCCAGATGGAAAACAACATTCTAGAATTCCATGATTTGTTTACTTTAATTCTTGTAAATGTTTCTGGGATTGTAAAGCGAGTTCACTTATAAAAAGCAGATATACTTTAGCTCTTTTCGGTCTTCGCGCAGTTTGTTCGGAATGATGCATGTTTGAAGTACGAGAACTGGCCTCAAAATAAGTATGTGACACTGGCCTATGTTTAATTGATTGACATGTAATTTAATTCATGATTTGGTATTCCAGACTGGAATGTTCAGTTACGACCAACACGACCTCTTGTTAAGCCACTACGCAACGACCACGCGGAACAATATAGACGAAGAAGAAGAGATGCGGTCGACCCTCACATCGTGTACAGGCGTTCTGTGGATGACGATAGTGAAGCGGCAGCCAGGTTCTGTAGCCCTCCGCCACGTAAGTTACATTTTGTATGATATAAACTATTATCAACACCAAATCGGGATTACATTTTAGTATTCATTCCAGTGAAAATAGTGCACTAAAAAAAATCATCGTTTTGGCCCGGGGTCTAGCTTAGATTCCGTCAGTTTTAAAAAAAATGTACGTTTTTGTTTGGGGTTCAAATCATGAAGTAGTCAGACATCTCCTGAGAAAAATTCTAAATTGTTTTCAAAACAATTTTTGGCAGAAAGGTTTGGGTTTCTTTTACCATGGTTTAAAACTCTAAATGGTTGTTTACTTGTGTATGGGCAACGATTTTTTAAATTGTACAATTATTTTAATTCATTGTTCTATGAAAATAGCGGAGAGAGACCCCGAGACAGGTTTGACCGTAGAGGAAGAAATGATTGCTGCCCTCGACGGCAAGATATTGCCATCTTCACTTCAATCTGGCCAGAAATTCATGGAGTTGATGGTGACCGTGGACAACGAAATGCGCAAATATCACGCAGACGACGATCTGGACACATACGTCACTAGTATTTTGAATATTGTGAGTTTCGTCACAACAAATTCGTCAATATTTTGTGTATTTAGTTGTTTCTAATTCCTAAAACTGTAATTTGTGTTAGGCAAGTGTTGACAACAGTGTCCTCTGCACAGTCGCTGGCGAACCCTGCACTTGGCACTTTCTTGACCTCTTAAGGTTTGGGGGGGGGGGTGGTCCCCGAAGAGGAGAGGGCACTGGGGCGCGGTTACTGAGCTCAGCCATTTGCTTTGTTTTCCAAGCATTTGTTTGTACTATTAGCCATCACCTTCTGGGTCATACATTTTTTTATTGCGGAAATAATTCATGAATAAAAGTCAAAGTTCCCAAAAGTCAATGTTTTTCAATATCTGTGTGAACAACTTTTTTTTCAAATTGGTTGATTGGTTTTCAAGAAAAGTCATTTAAGGGTGTCTTTAACATCAATGCTGTTTGTTTGTTTGTTTGCTGGGGTGTTGGGGTGTTGGGGTGTTTGTTTGTTTGTTTGGTTTTTTTTTCGGTGGGGGGGGGGGATAGAAATCATAATTTCTTCCCAACAAAATTTAATGTAGTATTTTGGTTCTTTACATCTGTTGCTCGAATATGGGGCATGGTGGTACCCCATCCCCTATTATGTCTTCATTGAGTGCTTGGAATCTCTTGGATTTTAGGCCAATAGGAAAACAGTGTTTTAAAGTATGGAAACATTGGGGGTGGGGTCGGTCTGCCCCGCCCATATTGGATATGGTATAGTAATTTGATATGACTCTAGATCCTGTATATAGATAAATGAATAACTTTGATATCTAAGTTGATATTTTCCCGTTGTTGTTGATGTCACGCCTGAATGATTTTACCTACAGGTTGCTCGGCGATTTGTTGATCCAAGCCTTGATGCAAACATTCATCTCCATCTGGTGAAATTTTACGTTCTTGAGAGCGATGAAGTAGGAACGGTAAACAAGTTTAAAAACATTTGAATAATAGTTTAGCTTTATAACAAAGATTTTGATTAGGTTTCATTAAAAAAAAATAGAATAATAATAGTAATAATAATATACAATTTTTAGTCTAATTTTTATTTAATTTTATTTTTTTATTTATTTGTTTAAATTGTATTATTGGGTTTTTTAAATTGTTTTAATTTATTTGTTTAAATCATGTTTTTATTTCTTGTTTTAAAGTTTAATTTTAAATACATTTTTATTATTTTGTGGCATGTCGTGGCCGAGTGGTCAAGTGCACCGGACTCGAGCTCCCGTGTTTTCTGACCAGCGGAGTGTGGGTTCGAGTCCCGCTCTTGACACTTGTGTCCATGAGCAACCTTTAATGCTACCCCTCCGGATGGGACGTAAAGTAGTTGGTCCCATATGTTTTATAATTCACGTGATAAGAACCCAGTACACTTATTGTTAAGAGAAGGGGTTCGCCACGGTGCTTTCATGGTATGGTTGGCTGCAGATTGGGCCACAGCACCTTGTAAAACCCTTACATGGTGCTATGTAAATAAATGAGTCTATATTTTTTTAACACATAGTTCCGCATACCTCATAGAAAAACTAATGACTGCTTTGAGATGCCCTCAGGTGTGATATAGCACTATGAAAGAACTGAGTATTATTAACATATTTTTATTTCATGATAGGCATCGGATCAGTTTCCAGCAGACTTTACTTTCACTGTCACCAACAACGGCCATGAACTCCTGGATGACTTTTGTCAGTGGCAAGGAAGAAGGAACACAGTTAATGATGCTGACCCTGAGCATTGGGATAATGCTATCCTCTTAACCAGGTACGGTTTAGTAAGTTAGTTAACTAAGAGACCAAAAGAACTCACTCCGCGGTAGTGCAGTTAATTACGAGAAGTCCCTCCCATCCACTAAGCGAAAGTAGTAGTCCCGGCCGATTTTACTACCTCCCGCCCAGTTAGTAGTTAATAAGCAGGACAGTTCTTTTCAGAACTGAGAAGTCTCCCAAATTCCGAAAATCTACTCCACAGTAGTAGAACAAATAGCAAGACAAGTTCTCTAAAGAACAAAATCTACACAGCAAAGTAGATACATACACATGGTGTTACCGCAAACCGAATATACATTTACACCTCACCATGCAATGCCTCAAGAACCATATTAGTTAACTTAGTTTCAACTTGGTACATTTGTTAGTCCTTTTATGTAACCATTACTTGCTTTTTTTTAAACCATTTTTAATGTACAGATATGACCTCATCAACCCAACGGATGGTTCCACTTCACTTCTGGGCAGGGCGCCAGTTGGAGGCACTTGCCACCATAACCGACAGTGTTCAATCAATGAGGATGATGGGCTGGGATCAGCTTTGACCATTGCACACGAGACTGGCCATACGTGAGTGTTCTTAAAATGTCACCTCACCCACCCATCCCTCCTAAAAAAAATCAAATATCAAACAATGGTTTAATGCACAATTGTTATATTAATGATCTTTCTGCAGTACAGACAAGTCCATTAAAATATGGATTGCCGTATCATTGTGATTGAAGTAAAAGACGTCCTTAACAACACCATTAGCAACAGTCGTAGCCGTAGCTGTAGCCACCAAATCTGATACGACCTACAATAAGATGGAAACCATATTTTGTAGAAAGAAGTAATTTTGTAAATCTAGTTCTTATCCAGGAGAACCTTGAAACCAAAGTCAAACCTCTCCCTCTTTTTGAAAAAGTCCATCCCAAGTTTCACAAAGATTATTAACTGCTTGCAGATGCATTTTCATCAACCTTTGTTTAAATTTGGCTGAACATATTTTTTTGTTTTGTTAGACTGAACTTGAATCACGACAGCTCATATGGGTGTCCGGATAGCGTCAACATCATGTCAGCAATCAGGTCATCAGGAGAGAGTGCCTTCTCTTGGTCAATGTGTAGCCAAACCAACATCCAGAAATTCTTAAGGTAAGTACGATAAGAAAATGGCAAACAACCCTCAGCCCACTTTTGGCCATTTTTATACCATTTTTAGTTCCCACATGAAAATGTTTTTTTTTTCTAAGAAGAGACTAAAGGATAAGAACTTTCTCCAGTTTATTTCTTGTATGCATCTTAAGTATAGACCAAGTCATATTTAGAATCAAGATTCAGATTGAATCTTGAATCTGAATCTTGAATCTAATCTTTGAATCTGAATCTTGAATCTGGATCTTGAATCTGAATCTTGAATCTGAATCTTGAATCTAATTCTTGAATCTGGATCTTGAATCTGGATCTTGAATCTGGATCTTGAATCTGGATCTTGAATCTGGATCTTGAATCTGGATCTTGAACCTGGATCTTGAATCTTGAATCTGGATCTTGAATCTGAATCTTGAATCTGAATCTTGAATCTGGATCTTGAATCTGGATCTTGAATCTTCAATTTTTTTATATTTTTTTACAATTACTAATTATGCATATAGTATGACCTTTCAGTTATTTAAAAATAAAGAAAGATTTTCCAAAGGTCGAAAATTGGCTTGATCAGGAGTTGTTGATGTCGATTTCTACCCATTATATTAATGAAAGTGTTTCCCCTTTATCTTTCAGGAATCCAGTGAGTAGCTGTTTGAACGATGAGCCAGCAGGTAGTCCCGTATCCACCAATCAGCTTCCAGGTACCACCTACAGCTATGCGGACCAGTGTAGATTTACCTTTGACAATGACAAATTCATATTCCCAGTGAACGGAAAGGTACATCATCAAAAACAACTTTAGATCTTACCTTCCATTTAAACTTTTTCTTTAGAGTGCATCCTTTTTCTTAAAAAACTTTATAGACTGTCCAAGTCGTGCTCATATTCAACAATTTGGCAACTGTAAAATGGCAGCAATATTTTGTTTCCTTAATTACACTCATAAAGTGCTGAATAGTCCTGTGGAGTTGAGGTTTGAGTTTTAACTTTTGAGTTTTCAGGAATGCTTAGGGCCAAAGAAAAAGAGAGACCTATTTGGTTTGAAAATGCACATATTCACATTCTTATCATTTGTTTTAAATCAAGGCGTGTGGGACCAAAATGGTCCCAAACTGTTTTAATATGCACACTTGTACAGCCTGTTCCAAAGATTTGTGTGCAAACTTCTGCTTGGTTGTTTCCTTCCTCCATGGTTGTATGGTGTGTGTTCTGAACTGTAGAGGATGGGAAATACTATTACTGTTCCAAAAGGAAAAAATTATATATTTGTCCTTTATATGACGATTGTTTAACAGGTTGTGTGCTCAGTGCTGGTATGTGCAGATGCAAACAGGGCATGGAAATCATCAGGGACTCCAGTAATGGAAGGAACAGAATGTGGGACTGATAAGGTAAGTCTATGGTTTTAAGGAAGGAGGAATATTATGGTGTACCTTACTTTCCTTCCCTCTGTTCACCTCCTGCTTCTTCTGTCTGCATACTCCTTTCTGTTCAATCCTTTTCCATCTGACTGCTTCTGTCACTCACAAGTATGTGTGCAGGGCTCAAATTTGTGGGGAAAATCCACTGGACCACAGGGCTTTGCCTTTTAACTTGACATTTTTACTGGACCAAAATCAAATGAGGGAAAATTTTGAACAGTTTAACATAAAAACTGTTTTGATTTGAACAAGCATTAAGACAAGGTTTATCAAATTTGGAAGTGTGCTTCGATGCTCAACAGAATTGAAATTATGTATGTGTGCTGTGTTGTCATAGCTGTTCAGAGAGACCCTGCCAGGGTCCAAACATCAATTTGAGCTGTTTTCATCAGATGAGATTTTTTATTTGGGTTTATCGTCTCTTATTGCAGTGGTGTATTGACGGGGAGTGTGTCAAGAGGGTGGCTCTACGTGGAGCAGTGAACGGTCAGTGGTCAGCCTGGGAAGCCACATTCAAACCATGCTCGCGAACCTGCGGTGGAGGCATAAGGCTAAGGAAGATTCGCTACTGCAACAACCCGAGGTAAGACCAAAACAGGATCCATGTGCCCGATTTGGCAGGAATTTTTTCCCTCCTGGTTGCAGGAATTTTCTCGAATGACATAAACTAATACCAACAACAAGGAAAGACTTGAACTAAAATAAAAGTTGTCATAGGTATTATTATATTGTTGATTGTGTATTATAATAGAAAATGCATGCAGAAATTAAAAAATTTAAAGCACATTTTTATAAAAGTCTTTTTGCAGTTTCTGATGTTTCTTTTGCTAAAAATGTCATTTGTCATTGTCATTCTCCACAGACCATCCAATGGTGGAAGGAGCTGGAAGGAAACAGTGAAGACTTTGAAGTCTGTGAAAACCAGGTAGGCCCCTAAAACTGTCTCTCACAATTGACTAGAGCGGGGACTTTAACCTGTGACCTCCGGATTAACTTGCCAGAGAATGCAGATTCAAGTCCTGTTGTAGTCAATTTTTCTTTTGTCACAGGCTCAAGTCCCTCTTTAGTAAATTTTCCTTTGTTCAACCCCAAATTATTAACAAATTTACCTTGTGGTTTATTACTTGATATTTATTTTATTTCGATAGAATTTTAGCAAAAAGAGTTTAGTTAAAAATGTGGGCAAAGGTGTGTAAAGGAAGTTGGAATTGTTAAGCAGGGAGTTATAGACATAAGTTTTGATGGTATTTCTGGAGGATAGCAGTGGTATGAATATTGTTATCAGTGAGGTTTCAAATTGAAATTATTCAGGGTTTTTTCAGGGCTTTTTGGAACATTATGTGGCATATTTTGATCGCAGCAAGCAAAACAAGCAACAATGCATGGTTTTGAGGCTCTTCAAATACTAGTTTCTCGACTTTTGATAGTACTTCAAAAATAATTATTTCTCTGGATGACTGGTATACAAACTTTACAATCAGTGAAGTTTCAGATTGAAACGGATGTTTCGGGGTTTGTTTTTTGACGTTACCAAAATCTGTACTTCATCTGTAAGGCTGAAAGACGTTCCAATGACCACGGAGCTACTTTTTCATTTATAATTTTTTATTTTTTTTTTGGCATACAGCCATGTGAAACATCCCAAGATGAGTTCAGAGATGAACAATGTCAAGCAACGAGCAACACGCCATTGAATGGAGTCTACTACAACTGGGTGGCAGGATGCACAACTGGTCTGACAGGTAAATTGAGCTCAAACAAAAGTTACTATTAAATTGTTGTGTAATTATTTCATTCAGCACTCTGTGTTGAAGGAAATTGTTTGCATTTGAATTTGATGAAATTGCTTTGAGGATTGTTGAAGTAAGCTCGGTTTCCGTTTACAGAAAGTTAGGCTTCCACCGTCTGTGGATTTGGGGTATGGCACCCGACTCGGGTTATGGTAAAACACTTGCAGAATGAGTCCCAGGTTGCTTGTTTTTTATCCTGCATGACTCGGAAAGCGTTTTTAGAGTGAAATGTTGTATTAATTAGTCGCTACGGCTGTGACTATTGCTAAGGGTGTTGCTAAGGACATCCTATACTTCAACGCATGATGATGCGGTGATCCAGCCATAGCTGTAGCCGTAGTCGCCAATTCGGACACGGCCATACCCAAATACTATTAAGAAGTTCATTGCAATAGGATGTTGTAGCGTGTCGTGGCCGAGCGGTTAGAGCATCGGACTCAAGTTCTGGTGGCTGAGTCAACGGGGTGTGGGTTTGAATCCCGGTCATGACACTTAGTGTCCTTGAGCAAGACACTTAACTTTAATTGCTTCTCATCACCCAGGGGTAAATGGGTACCTGTTAGGGCAGAGATGGTTCTTGTGATTGATTTAGCTCAGTGGGCTACATATTTGGCAGCACAGGCTGTATCCTCCCAAGGGAGCTGAGATGGTTAAAGGAATGAAATAAATGGCCCTAGTGACCAGGGGTAATAATGTTGAAGCGCCATGAGCGTCACTGAGTGACGGATTTGAGCGCTATATTAGAAGCCACTATTATTATTTATAAACATTCTCTTGCACAGGGGATGTGCTGTGCGAGCATAAATGCCTGAGCGACAACAGAATAATCAACGGCAGAGAGCCCTTCCAGTTCATCGATGGGACACGATGCTGGCACGGTGAGGAAGCAGATGCCGATAAACTTGAGATGTGCCTCGGAGGAACCTGCAGGGTAAATATAATCATGGAATCTGAACTCATGCCGCTCATCGCCGGGCGGGCTCTGTATTCTAGCAGCTCTAGAAAGTAGAAAGTCAAGGCAGTGCCTGTGGATTTTTATTTTTTCGCAGGACTCATAAAACACTGAGTATATTTTCATACAATTTTTGCTATTCACCCCTTTTTTACAATGCAAAGCGCACTTACATGCACCTATCCTGTTGGCCATTGTGGAGTCGATAAGAACACTGGACTCGAGCTCTGGTGTTTCTGACCGCAGAGTGTGGGTTTGAGTCCCAGTCTCTGCACTTGTGTCCCTAAGTATTAATCAGTAACTTGGTTTACTAAAGTGAACTTTGTTTTCTTTGTGTGTTGCTTGTAGACTTTTGGTTGTGACGGGCAAGAAGGTTCGGATGCTGTCTATGACAACTGTGGCTGGTGCAACGGTGACGGGTCCAAATGCACCCTCGTCTCCGATAGATTCACAGGTGGTGATAGCGTGGGTGAGAACCAACTCCATTTCCTTGAGTTTTGGGACTAGATTTGGCAGTAGACCTTCATGAGGGTGTGGCCATCTGCGTGGGCCCAGTTTCATAGAGCCACAAAAGTTCAAAAAGTAGCTAAGCACAAACAGATGTGCTACCAGAATAAGGTTACCAACCAAAGTACCGCATCATATGTACATGTACCATCTGTTGCCAGATGTTGGGCAGCAGGTCTATGGATCACAGTGATTTGTATAACTGTCCCTGGCCCATCTGGTAGTTCTGCCTTTTTTTATTGTGCATTTTATATGGCTAATTAAAAAATCTTAATAATAATGTATGTATTAGATGTTTAAAATATTTAGATTCTGTTATTTCTATTCATTTTGTATTATTGTTTTGTTAGATATCACATTTGTTATTATGTTTATTAATTCATTTGTTGTACATTTTGTGTTGTTAATTATTAATATATTATCGATGTTTGAATGTCTCTTTCTTTGCAGGTTTCAATCATGTTTTGACTTTGCCTTCTGGTTCAACACGAGTGCAGCTCTCCAATGTCAACAGCCATTTCTCCTACATGGGTGAGGAATCTCTAACTTGATATTGTTTAATAAATGATTGATTTTTAGCTAACCTCCTATTTACAACAGGCCAACTTTCTTTTTCTTACAAATCATTTAAGCATAGAAAAAAAGTGACCTATTGGTAATTATCGGAAAAGAGCAGAAAGCTCACTGATTAGCAAGTTCCTACCATTACCAATCCTCCCAAAAATGTTTCAGTCTGAAACACTTTCAACATCCCAGTTCATACTTCATGCGAAAGCGAGTGCTAAGCGAATTTATGGTGACACAATAATCGGTAAGCAAAGTTTTTTCCAATTATGACACAAGAAAATTTGCTTCGCTTTTGCTTTCGGATGAAGTATGAACTGGGCTTAAGTCGGAAAATAAAATAACATCCAATACCCCGATATCACCATAAACATTGACCAAAGTAAAAGAGCAGACCATCTAGAGCCCGACAGATTGCCTACAAGAACCACAGTTTCTGTCCAGGAGACTATCCTGGCCAACACAGAAATATTTTGAAGAAAAAAAACATGATTAAAATTTGTGTTGGAAAATTTTGTTTGCCCTCCAGCTTTGAAATACGACGGCGAGTACGTCGTAGAAGGCAATGGTAGATACGCTCCGTCCAGTGGCCGGTACAGCGCAGGGAACGCAGTGGTTATCTACACAAGGAGGAACGGAATGGAGGAGATGACCATCGCCGGACCGACGAACGGAGAAATTGTCGTAGAGGCTTATCTGCTCCTAGACCCCAACGTGAACTACGCTGGTGGAGTGAGCGCCAGGCCAGATATACCCTACCAGTATTACGCTCCAAGTGGAGAGCAGGAATCATACAAGTAAGTTGTTATAATTTACCTTGATATATTTTTAACAGTTTAATTTTCTTTTTTTGGGGGGGGGGGTTGAGCGAAGAAAAATTGACTAAAACTGGCAACCCTTGACCGAAGATACTGACAAAATAGGGAGACCGCCAGCCTTAGGACTAGATTGCTCAGTTGGTGATTTGTATGTGACATCACACTTTGCTAAGCAATTATGGTTGTGGTTGATTACTCGTTCTTTGTTTGACCCTAAATCAATGAAGATTTGATTTGCACTTGAGATCAATTTGAGCTCTTTGTGAAATCAAACCTTGAATTCCAGCTTTATTTATTAAACCTCATGTGAAATGCTTAAAGCATTCACTGATTTTTTTAATTCAATGCAACAGAACAAAATATTTTTCAGTGTCACTCTTACAAGTGACGCAAGGAGTTCCAGCTTTATTTGGAGCTTTTTATGAAATTCTAAAAGTGGTCACTTATTTTTTTAAATTAAGAATAATATAAAATTATGCAGCAGATAACTAGAGGACGAGATATAAATTATTTTTTATTGTGAGGGGACAACTATTATTTTGAGTATGAAACATGTAATAATCAAATATACCAAATCCCTTCACAGGAAAACAACTTTCACACCACTTTCACTGGGTTCGAATCCCACCCGAGGTGCCTGTGGAATTTTTACGACACAAGTTTGAAGCACTGAGTTGCTTCTCACACATCGGTGTCTGGCAAAACATTTCGTTTGACTTTCTCTTTGTAGTACAATGTTTTATTTTGTTTTCTCCACCCAGATGGACGACTTCATCTTTCGGTCAGTGCTCAAGGACCTGTGGTGGGGGGAGGCAGACTCGATCTGTGAACTGTCGCCGCCTGACTGCGGACGGGAGAGAGGTGACAGTCGAGAAGAGTCTCTGCGCTCAGCCCAAGCCACGTACACGACAACCCTGCAACGTAGACGCATGTCCGGTTGAGATACCCGCACAGTGGAAGACTAGTGAATGGTTCCCTGTAAGTAAACCGGTGGAATTTTCTGAAGCAATTTGGATCACATCTTTTTTTCTGAAAAAATTCTATGTACGGTATATATATACATTTGTAGCTGATATTTCCTTCAAACATGTACTTATCTCATGTAGTTTTTAACGCAAACATCCTCAAATACACCTTAGAACTACTCTTGGTTTTGCCTGAGTTGGTAAATATATTCAGTGCTACACAGGCAAAGCATGCCATACTAGGACTTGACCCAATTCACCTGATGCCATCATCACAATAATCTTGGTTGCGCCATTTTGGGAGTCAATGGTAGTCAATGCGGCCTACGGTGTAGTGCAGCGTTTACAGGCTTACCTTTTAGTGCAATTTGACTCCCAAAGTGGTGAGCATGGTAGACAATAGGAACCAGACAAACCCACTCTGCACGAACGACTGGTTGAAAGCAGCGCAGAAATATTTTGATAAAGTTCCTTGCAAAACTCACTAGGTTTTGGGTAAACGTTCTTTAATTGTAATTTTTTTTTTTAATTCACAAACTGACACGGTTCAGTGTATTGAAGAAACAATACTACTGTATATTCTCTTGAGAATGGTTTCCATGACCTTTCCAAATTAGAATTTTTTGTTTTCATTCATTAACTCATCGTTACATATTAAAAACAAGAAATTTGAATTTTTAACGCTGACTGCCATGAGTTGTATTCCTGCAACTTGTGAAAAGCGACTTGAAAAACTGTCCACTTTTTTCTGTACAATGTGAACATTTGTAACAAAACTTTTACTGTCAGTTTTTTTTCGATAGAACCAAAAGACGCAAATTAAATTTGTTTTGCTTCTCAAGACTGTTTTCATTTTTCTCATTTTTTTCTTCTTCTTCTTCACAACATGTCTTCAACTTGGACTACTTTTTTCATTGCAGTGTTCTGTAACTTGTGGCCAAGGAACTCGGGTCAGGATTACAAGCTGCGTACGGGACGGCATCGAGGCCCCAGGGATGTGCGATGATTCCACCAAACCAACGCTACAGGAGTCTTGCATCGTGAAGGATTGCCCCCAATAGGTATGCCTCCCGGTATAACAACCTCTCCCCGTAACACAGAGGGCGATGATGCACTGGCCGGGGTGACTCTCCGCCCTTCGGCCAATGCGGCGGCCAGCCTTCTTCACCTAGATAGCATTATTATCACTGTCGCTCTCGTTTCTACATTCTTGATTATTTGAGGACTTCCAAAAACTCATTTGGTCACAACGAATTCTGTGGGCTTTCAAGTTATAAATGATAATTTATTGAAAAGCTGGTTTTGAGCTGTCATTGCAAGAAACTGAGTAATATTTATTTGATAAGAATGAAATTTTGTATTTATTTATTTAATGATATGCTATTTTGACTGGGGAAGTTTATCTGGGGGAGCTGAAGGTTTCTCAAGGATCCGCGTATCCTAGCTATTTATTCTTTGGGAGTAACGCCACCTATATGGTCAAATATTCAAATGCAAAAAATGTCAATGGAAAAAGATGCCAAATGTTGCAACGCTAAACAACCAATAAACAAAACTGTAAAAGTTCTTTGGCGTGTTGTGGTCGAGCGGTTAAAAGCACCGGACTCAAGCTTTGGTGTTTCTAATCAGCAGAGTGTGGGTTCCAGCGATTAAGTTCACTTATGAGGAATCCTTGGCTTCATTACCAGAAATATATGATAATTATAATAAAATAAATTATTTATAAAGTAAAACAAAAATATTAACAACAAACTGTATTTCCGAGTATGAATGTTGTTTATCGTTGAGTTATTGCTCTGCCGGTTCTGTTGAGAATCACACCACAACTCTGCAAACCTTACTGGAATAATATTGTTCCCGTTCACTTGAATTTATTCTAATAAATGTGTTTGTGAGAAGCAACAGCTATATTGTCTCTGATAAAAGTAGTATCTGTTGGGCTTATAAAGGGAAAGTACCAGTACATGATTAGTTTTTGGAAAAAGTAAACTAATTCTCTTTGTCCAGTTTTCAATAATTATGCCATCCCAAAAGTCTGCGAAAACTCCATTCAAGTAAGATCATGTTTGAGTGAAAACACAAAAATATAGTTTACTGTTTATCCACCAGTTTTGTGTCCAATCAGTTTGGCTTTATTTGGATTGAAATAAGCAGTGGTGATTTTGGGCTTTCAAGATGTAATTTTCTCAGACAGTGTTTCAGCCAGAAATATTATTTCTCTGGAGGATTGTTACTGGCATGAACTTTGCATTCAGATTGAAGCTAATGAACAAAAAGTGTCAATGATTACAAATCCTGCGTTTTGTCTTTAGGTAAAGGATTAGGACACTGTTGCTTTAACAAATTTTATGCAAATTGTCATCAAAAACCTTCAATAATTGAACTAGAATTACATTACTAATCAGGGGAGGATTGGTGCTGAGGGGGAGGGGTGGGGCTGAGAGTCATTGTTAGGGGGCAGGAAGGTCAGTAATGTTCAGTGTGCCGTTTTACCATTCCTCAACCATCACAGCTCTCCATGAGAAGTTGCAATACCTAAAGTATCATAAAATGTCAAAATGAAAATAAATTCAAAAGGTGTAATCGATAAAAAACAGCAAAGAGCAGAAGCGACATTTTGGCTTTAGAATGAACTGGGTCTATGCACTGTGAATAATATGCCTGGAAAAAACACAAAACTAGGCTGTAGCTGAATTCATGTGACCCTGTAAAAAAGAAGAAAAAAAACAGTTTCAATAAATTGTTGCTGATTCGATTGAAAATAACTCAACATTCTCAAGGATTTTCCAGTAACTACTTTGTGATTTGATGTAAAAGAAGTAGAGCATTTACAGACATTTGCTCGGGAGGGTTGACTCACTTTTAAGTCTGGTTTTTGAAGATTATGACTTTTCCCAGAGACAATTTTACATTGTCTTACCCCTCCCCTTATTTTCCTCCCCTCACCCTACCCCTTCCCCTTCACCCCTCCCTGCCTCTCCCCCTCCATCCTTCACATTGATCAGCTGAGCAAATCTTTCAGCCAAATCTGTTGACTAGTTCCCCAACCTGATAGTGGTAAACTGTACTTACAACATCTTGTCGTCTTCCGTTTACACGCGCACACAAAAAAGCACAAGAATCCCAGAGAGCATTGATGGCTATGTGTGATGGGGGAACTGTGTGCTGTCTTATGCAAAAGCTTTGTAAACATTAATTCATAGCGAAACATTTCTTTGTTAAAGGAACATTACAGAATTGGTTTTTGCTAACAAAACAGTTGCTGACAGTGTAAGCACTTTATGTAATCCACCATATACATAAATTGACAAACCTGTAGAAGGTTGAGATCGATCGGCCATCTGGGTCACGAGAAAATAGTGAAAAACCGATTCCACATTTGCATGAAATCATATAGATTCAACAGATGAATAAAACGCTCACTGAGCGATAAACTCCAATCGGAAAATTAGTTTGTTCATTTCTCATCAAATATGGCATTTCAGACATAAATATATAGTTCAAGGGATGTTTTCTACTATCATCATCATTAGACCGTGTAAGTTGTATGTAAATGTTATGACAATGTTACTAAACAGCAACTCACCGTGATCAAGATTCAACTTCAACATTGACACAAACATGACTTTCAAATATTTTTTATCAACCCTTAACTTTTTCCTGCTAAAGTTGTGTTTCACCATGCACACACCGATGTGTTTTAATTAAACACTGTAGACTTAGTACTTTCTCAAGTCCGGTGGAAAAAAACATTACACGTTGCGGGATATTGTTCTAAATATTGATGTGAAACATTCTTTTCTTAACAGATCAAGACTGCAACGGCCTGTCTGTGAAAACTTCAGGTATCATCAACACGCTCGGCAGAACAACTGCAAAAACAGCCTGTACCCAGATCATTGCAGTGGCCCCAGGGAAATATATCAAACTGAAAATCGTACAACTTTCTGTCGACTGCAGCAAAGGTAAGTTACTTACATTTTGAGTTTGTTTTGGGGACGAATTTACTTTTAAAGGAACATTACAGAATTGGTTTTTAAAGTGTTATTGTTATACAACTTATAGAGCTATTTTTAATCATAAAAAACCATTTTATAAAACGCCACGCTAAGCTTTAAAATGTACTTATTTGTTGCGACACCTTTAATTTATTTGTCTAACATTACTTCATAGACATAAACTCATTGTTGATTTATCCTTTGTTTTTTGTTTTTTGTTTTTTTTACAGAGAGTTTTATTTTGAAGTTTGGAGAGAGCGAGCAGAGACTCTGCGGACGTATCACCGATCGTCTGATCACCGTACAAACTAACGTTCTCAGTATTGAGCACACCCTCATGGCCGCCAGTGTATTCGGGGGTTACCATCTCACGTACAGCTTGACAGATGCAACCACCCTGCCTAATCGTGAGTATCATTTACATCTTCATCGTCAGTTTCTAGTTCAGGCTTTTTGCAGGACAGAAATGTTCATCTGGTGACACGTTTTGATGAAAAAATAAAAAGGCAACTTTTAAATATCACACTGTAGCTTGGATATAGTCATCATAATTGCAAAAGTAAACCAATTAAATAGGGATAGCAATTGTAATAGTGATAAGGCTACCCTGTCTAAAGAAATAATTACATTTTTTGTTGTTGCCATATTTCATACCAACGATAAATCTGTTACATGACATTTCCCCCAAACAGCTTGTGACCAGGTGTTGACGAAAGCAAAAACTTCCATCCGGAGTCCGAATTGGCCCAATCCCTACGGAGCAAACCAAATGTGTACAACCACCATCGTTGCCGCGCCGGGGAAGACGATCAAACTCAGGTTTAGAAAGTTCGTCTTGGATGGCGAAGAGCCCTCGTGCTCGACTGATTATGTTTCGGTAAGAAATTCAAATTGTTTCGTTCAGAAGACCTTCATTGTAATAATTATATTGTGGCATGTCGTGGCCGAGCGGTCAAGCACACTGGACTCAAGCTTTGGTGTTTCTGATCGGCAGAGTGTGGGTTTGGAGTCCCGATCTTGACACTTGTGTCCTTAAAGCAAGACACTTATCCATTGATGCTTCGTCCTTCGGATGGGACATGAAGCCGTATAGGTCCTTTGCATTGTGTAATGCATGTAACATATCCCAGTTACACTTATCACTAGTAAGAGAAGGGGTTTGCAGCGGTGTTTCTAGCCAGTGGCTGCTGAATGCGCCACAGCACCTTGTAAACATCTGTGTGCTACATAAATTGGTCTCATGATTCAAAAATTTCAAAAAACCTGTCTTAAAAATGTTTCTCTTTGTTCAAGCGCCTTGAGTACCTTATTGGTAGATACATGCGCTATACAAAACTGCGGCATTTATTGTTATTTTTTTTTGCATCTCAAACTTGTGGTGCTTAACCATTTAGATATCATTCATTTATGTACATAAGAGTATGTCCATTCATTGCTAATACTTTTGATTTTTTGACATTTTTTCCTGTCAAAATGTCCAGAAAACTTCTGAACAGTAATTTTGTTTTGTTTTAGAAGGGATGAAAACTATGTTAACATGGGAAACATTGGAAAATGTCAATTCAGGACGTGACCTTCACTTTGACCTTTTTTTGGTTTAGGAGTGGTAATTATAGGTCAAACCTTGTGACCGTTTGCGGCAGCTTTAGGCATTTTGGCACTATTCATTTAATGCAACTTTGTCATCTTCAAAATCATCACTCAATACATGTACACCTTTGCGCACAAGTCTTATGTATTTATGTTTCCCAAATTACTTCCTTAACTCATAAAAAAGTTTCAATTCTTTCTATTCTTTCTATTCTTTCAATTCTTGCATTTCTTTCTATTCTTTCACAAACAGATCACTGACTCAGCCAACCTACAGCGTAAAACTGTATACTGCGGGACCAAGAAGGTTTTCAATTACCGCTCCAAAAGTAACATCATTACTGTGGCGTTCAGGTCAGACGCAAATACTCAACTTAAAGGATTCAGAGCTAGTGTACTCCATCTAAACTGAAACGCTTCTTAGTTGATTTGCTTTTCAAGCTTTTGTGGCTTTAGATAATGGCTTGGGCGTACTGTTGACGGTCGGTTTCAAGGCCCAAAAGTTAATTATTCAGATAATATTAATTGATGTATTTATCTGCTTAAAAATATATTGATTTATTTATTCAGTGTTTCCGTTCTGCAAACTGGAATATTTATATAAATATTTATCTTGTGAATAAGGCCTATTGTATCGAATATATTTATATTTCTGTTAATCACCTTAAAAGTTTAAAAGCATGATTGTTATAATCAGATGCCACTCAATCCCCTTTAGTAAATATCTTTCTTAAGAAAAAATTACAATTCTACAAATTTGTAATTTTTTCGTTTGTTGATATAGTTTTGTATTCATGTTCAAGGGCCATATCTTAGGCTGTTTAGATTTGCATGGCACCTAATCTCTTACCCATGATTAAGGTTGCGACGTTGTGAAAATAAAGGTTGGTTTTACCGACTTATTAATTTTACCCTCTTTGTTTTCTTTAAGCAGAATATGAAGTAAAACATTAGTCTAATGCAACGTTTTGAGAGTTACATCAATTCAAATTTGTGGTTTGCTATCATATTTCTGGATTTATTTATAAAATAATAAGTTTATTTTGAGAATCATATGAATACATTTTCTGTATAATTATATTTAATTCGATGTGATATGATTATCATTTCCCTACGACTGCTATATAGCACACTTGAATATATATATATATATAATATTTGAAACAAAGTACTTTTTGGAATCATTAAAGAGGTGTATATTGTATACATGGAATATAATTCTATAAATTTGTAAAGTTTGCTTTGTTCTAAGTAGGCCTACAAGTTAGTATACAATTCGACCAATTCGATGTTAGTTGTAAAGAGACCCTTTCTTTGGAGTTCTAGTTACATTATAATGTCTCTTTCAGATTGCTCGTTTTTCTTCTTCCTCTTTTTTTTACCCATCATGTTTTTACAGTGGCGTCGGGTCCTCCACATTAAAACTATTCAATGTTCTCCCAATGCTTTCGGACAGTCATCACTATAAAACAGAGGTGTTGGATGCACCTCTCCTAGTAGCGTCTCTAAAAACTGTGTTTCGATGAAAAGTATAAACATTATGATAAAGTTAAACTTCAGGCAAACTTCACATAATTGCTTAATACCCAACGACAGAGGGCGCTAAAGTTCAGTTCAGTTCTGTTCAGTTCTTAAGTATTTTTTCCCACACCGTGGAAGTTATACAATGGATATGAGCAAACATACAGTACAAAAGAGTTACCACATGAAGGTTAGAGAGCACTAACAATACATAAAGTAATAGTAAATAGAAATACGAGGCAGACTATATAAATGCATGTGGAAGGAGGCTATGTCAAAAAGCAGTGCGTGTCTATATGAAAGGCCCACAGCAGGAAAGTACAATAAGCAAACATAGTGAACAGTTTTACGTAGCGTTTATGTTTGTAAACAGTTAGGACAAGCACAAAAAACATATAGGCCTATGCAAGTCATTTCCATAGTCTAGGTTAAACCCAAGATTCAGTTAAATTACTTACAAGTATTTACTCAACAAAGAGTCCCTAGATTTATGTTCGAATGATATTAAAGTGGAAGCACTTTTAAGAGTAACATTTAGTGAATACCACAACCTCTAGGCACTTCATGATTGATTGTTCTAAAAGAAAGTGTCGCACGGACAAAGGATTGATGGAATTCACTACAATGCCCTGTAAGATGACCGTGGACATCTTGTGTTTTGTAAATAAAGAACAATATAGAATAAGGCAGATTACTTTGCAGAGTACTTAACGCCCAGAGCAGAATCTGTCTCAAAGGCTAAATCATTTAGCCTTCGAGAAAGACTCTACTAGGATGAAAACGTCAGCCCACTAACTATTTTTGCAAATTATTAATATTAACCATTGTGCGAACTTGTATTTTTTACCAAACAATAACAGTTCGTGCCGTTCCAGGGAACTTTCATCTTTGAGCGGTACGGAAGATATAAACTATAATGATTAAATTCAATTCGTCAATTCGACATTTGTTTCCACATTGAAGAAAATCAAACAAACACAGGACAAATATTTTAAATCAAAGACAGCCAGGAACAAATTGGAAAAAACGAATTCTCGAAGTTGGAGCAAACCAGTATAGGATTATTTTGCAGCAGCCTAAAAAGATTATTGTTTTTTTCTCGGTCTCCATAAGGTACCGAATAAAATGAACACGCACAAACTACTAGGAAATGTTGTAATGCATAACTTTGACGTCGGAATGGAATCCAACAGGTTGACTTATTATGGCAGACGCCTTTCCATAGTTCTATTGTTCTAACTGAAACTAAATCGATCCAGCTTTGATCATAATTCAATAGTATTTTGTCAGCAATTATTAAGGGTAAAATGTGGGAGCTCACTGATTATAAAATAATTCAGAGAGGTCAATCATGATGAAACGGCATGAAGAGCCAACCTGGCATATTGCAACCCATGTGAACGCCGGCAGCCGCCAGTTGCGGCCACAGGCTCATGTTATAAAACAATACTCGATAAAAAGATGCAAGGGCCACTAGATGGCTGTCAGATAAAAATGTTCTCAACCCATGTCAAAGAAGTAAAACAAATCCCCTGGCACTAGCGGGCTTTCGTACAAAACTGTACTAAAGGGGTTCTTAAACAATAACAACTCCCAGGTCCCACGCGCCCCATCCTTGGTAAAACAGCCCAACTCGAAAATTTAGGTTTTTGAAATAAGATCACTTCTGGGTAAGTTGAGGGCCCTTTTTTTCATTTTTGAAAGTTTCAAAGACGTACATGGTTTGAATATAACATGTCCTATATCTTGGCCTCTTATTACACTTTCGTCCCATTTTTTATGGCAAAACAGCTTATCTCTGTTTGAGTCATGTACATTTTATCTTTTCGTGGGAAGGGCTGCACAGGGCCTAACCCATTTTCGAGACTGGGTGTGACCCGTAAAGTTGGGTTTAAAAAAAAATGTGATTGTAACTCAGATTCTGCGTTATTTTGACATAATAGACTCCGGGTCATTCCGGGACATTCCGGGTCAGGATCCCGGTCAATTCTGATCCGGAAGTTTTTTAGACTGCGGGCGCTATAAATCCACCTGTGGCATCAGGCGCACAATGACTAGAAATGGAGACTAAGCAAGTCTACTCACACGGTCGAATGAGCTCAAAGGGCGCACTTATTGTTGCTTCGTTCATCACCGGTGCTTCGTGATATACTCAGCCGTGTGTCATTGTTATGGAAATTTCAATACACCCCTTTCCCTTTTCACGGTGTCCCATTCAGGCCTAGTGTTGGCTGAATGACGATGACTAACTCTTTCGGTACCTGTAAACACATACCCATACCTTTCCCTCTATCCCGTTCACGCTTTGACGCACTCGGGTCAATTTTTGGGTGTATTCAAACGATTCTAACATGTCCAACTGCCCGCACCCGTACCCATAACCGAGTACACGACCAACGTCATATTTTCGATGATTGTTATTTCTGGTTTATTGCTTTGTAATGAACTTCGACTACGCCTAGTCGAGCGTCTGATTAGGCTTGCATTTGGGTGTGGTATACAAATGCCATCTTACGTGCAGTCGTCGACTACGTTGAAGTAAATTATATACATCTACTACCGGAGAAAGAGTACCATCGGCAAGTTCGTTCTCACGTGTTTTAACCCTGGACGGCACTATCCCAAAGATTTAACAACTCTTCTGCCTGTGAACTTGGGGGAACTTTCCGCAAAACTTTGGGTTTCACCGTTTTCTCAACGCCGTTTGGACCGTAACCATCTCTGGTGAACTCAATTTGATTCGACCGTGTAGTTTGCCTGTTTGTAAACGAGTATAGAAAGGGTGTTGTGGATATTACTCGGGCGAGATGGCTCGCCATCGCAGCGGAGCCACCGGGCACTGTCTCCTGCCCACCCTTGTATTTCTCATGGCCATCGCCACGGTAAGAAAAAATAGCTATTTGATTTGGGTAAAAGATGTCAAGTCTGACAAAAATTATACCTTATTTACCAATTAATAATAAATTGTGGTTGGATACATACGCAGCCTCTTTCTTACCACGATTGGTAAGAAATTTATAGACAAACATTCACTTCAACACTGTTTACTTTACGTCACATTGGAAGCTGTCATGATCAGTTCTTGATGATCGGCTTCAATGAAAAATACTACTGTATTCTGATGTTACATAATTTATTAAAAAATGTGTTACATTACGTCATTCGGTTATGGGGGCAAAATAAACAAAACAAAAGAGGAGACAATGATGACTAAATCTAATCGAGATATTTAAAATCCTGCAAGGCCCTTCATACAGTAGATTTTCCGTCCTCCATCATCGGATTCTGAAGTTAACAAAAGTATAAGTTGGAAAGTCCCTTAGCCGTTTAGCAAGTTATTCTAATCCGCATTCGGGTACACAAGTTTGTTGTAAAATAAAATAAAATCGTATTCCAATTACTAATTACAAATCAATGACAATTAACAGTTAAAAACTGTTTAAAGACTCGATAAAGGAACCAGCAATTGCAATAAAGGGGCATGCCAGCCCAACTTCTTGACATCAAATGTACCATTCGGTTTCTTTATGCGGCCCTTTTCACATCTATGAGAATATTGATAGATAGCCATCTGAGAAAACTATCAACACCACACAAAAAATACCTTGACAGTTTTAAATGGAAGGTATACGTTTGGTCACTCTATTCTAAAAATTAATGGCAATAAAAACTTACTTGTTTAGAAGCACAGCAGCTTTCGATAGTATAAAGCAATTTGAGAATCATTTTACTTCGGAGTAATGTGGTTATGGAAAAATATATCAGTTTTTATCAGAACAAATTTGAATCTGAGAAGCGTTTCTGTTAGAAACGTTTCTCAGATTGTGTATTCCAATTGCGGATTATTCTTCCTGCGTGGATTTTCGGCAATATCTCGAAAAACGCTACCACTTTTTAAAATTATATTTTCACAGGTTTTTTTTGTATATGTCTACATTTATATAGGATTAAAACAATCGAACATTTCAAAAAACAGAAGGTAAACTTTGCCTATAAATGTTACTTGAAAACTTCTATGAGGGTTCGGTCTGTAAAAAGCCAAAGTTTGGTGTAACTCAAAAACGAGCCATAGAAAATTATATAAAACATTTCAGGTGTGGGGAAAATGACGCATCAAACCACCAGCTTTTCCATCAATAAAGGTCAAAATGATAATTTAATCATGGGTGGCAAAGATACTATAGAGAAAAAGTGGTGGTCGAATACAGCGTCCCCCCTTCAGGTGGCTTTATGATTAGTTAAATTCTAACGAACTGATCTGTTTTGAAGCGTCGATTTTAGACCCTCAGTTCTGGAAAAAAGGTGTGGGCATATTATCTGTAAAACCACCACCTATTACTGATCGATGACAAACTTGAAAAATCATCTGTAGGCTATCTGTTCCTACTTTATTTATGTTTTTTTTTTTTAAAAGGCTCATATAGTAAAGAGGGTCGATTGTGAAACTATTATTATCAGCTTCATTTTGCAATTTGCGATATATATTTTAAAAAAAAAACTAGTGAAGATATTGTTCCATATAAGAAAAAGGTATTCTCTACGTTGAAAATAGTTGAACTCTTATAGAAAACAAATGAATACCTTTTATTGTTTTTTCGTTTTTGAGTTTTTAAAAAGGCTCTTTTACACAACTAACTTAATGCAATTGTCAACAACTCAATAAGCTCAATATTGGTGTATATTACATCATGTTTTAGGTGAGGAGTGAATTGTTTTGGGTTACTTGAGGATTGAATTGTTTTGGGTTACTTGAGGAATGAATTGTTTTGGGTTACTTGAGAGTTGAATTGTTTTGGGTTACTTGAGGATTGAATTGTTTTGGGTTACTTGAGGATTGAATTGTTTTGGGTTACTTGAGAATTGAATTGTTTTGGGTTACTTGAGGATTGAATTGTTTTGGGTTACTTGAGGAATGAATTGTTTTGGGTTACTTGAGGATTGAATTGTTTTGGGTTACTTGAGGATTGAATTGTTTTGGGTTATCTTGAGGATTGAATTGTTTTGTTATCTCCGTGATCTCGGCGCTTGATCGATATGTTTAATATGGACACCATATTTAATCTCACAGTTACATAGCAGGGCATACAACATGTTTATTCATCAAGTCATACTCAAGTTGTATATTATGGCAGATTATAATTTTTGAGGGAAAAACGCAAAATGATGAAGCCAAATTCTGTAGGGAAAAAAACCCGTTGTGTCATAGGACACGGTTTTTAAATTTTTATGGTTCACGTATAAAGCAAAATTAAACGAGATCGTTTCGACTTTCTGTTAGTATTTCAAGCTTTTGACAACACCTAACAACAAAAGAAAGCCCAACAATGAAATGAGTGTAAAATTTTGGGAAAATGTTTGCTTGCAAAGTAGGACCACAGACCCGCCTTGCTGTCGAATTCTTCCTCATACTCGAATGAACACAATAACAAGCATTCACGTTTGACGAGTCTCACAATATTATTCTACTTGTGGCCTGATTTTAAATGACTTATTTTTTGTTTTGTATTTTTTTGTCCTAAAGGGAATGTTTTATTCAATCTGAAAACAACTTCTCAATTTAAATAAGAAAAACTAGTTAAGAAACCATGGCAATGCAAAACAACTTAAGCGATATAACACTTTTAAAGGCAAGATACTTTTGGTAATTGTCAATCCTCAGTTGGTGTATCCCAACATGTACATAAAATAACAAACCTGTGAAAATTTCAATTGATGCCTGAGAAAGGCTTCATGCCTGAAGCCTCTCAGATTCAAATATTTCAGTGAGAAATTACCTTTTCTCAAAAACTACATTACTTAAGAGGGAGTTGTTTCTCACGATGTTTTATACTATCAGCAGTTCTCAGGTGCTCCTTACCAATTAAGTTTTTTTTTATGGTAATGTATTTCTTGAGTAATTACCAAAAGTAGAGTCAAATTGAGATTGCACCGAAAAGGATAGCCTCGTTGTAAACGTAGGTCTAGATTCAGAACATTCCTTTAACAAATTTCTTTGTGCAATTCGTTCGCGATCTTTTCCCATTGCTTGCCCAAGTTCTGTGAAAAAAATTCCACAGGCATGTTACTCGGGTGGGATTCGAACCCACGACTTTTGCCATTCCAGAGCAGATGTCTTACCAACTAGACCACCGAGATTATAGGATTGGTAACCTATGAATGATTTTCAAACCAATGACGGAAACTGTGGCCGCTTATTCATCACGTAGTAGGTTGGTTGTCCCATTGTGAGTATAGGATGTAAATAGTTTCACTCTTTGAAAAGTTAACAATGTAGGCCTACTTTCATAAATAGTTGCTGAAAAAAACCCCCAAAACACTAAATTATCAAATCAATCAACTTTCAGCTCACATTTTCAGCAATCGGTATAGCTTTCATTCCTCTCTTTTCGTTCGATGGAATTCACACGCATTGTAATCACCCAGTCAAGGTCGAATGAACATGCCGAAATATTTTCACCACGTCATAATATGTATATTGTTAAATGTAAATATGCATTCTATAGTGTATATAACGACAATAGAAAATATAAGTCTATTAAGAACAGAAACCAACCCACGGTTAAACTGTGTGGAGCCGGTGTGAATATATTTTCCGGTTATGGCCCCCAATTCAACCTCTGAAGGTGATATGAAATCGGGGTGGATTATAGTGGTTGGACTGATGCAAAGGGGGAGCTGAGTTTTTAGGGCCGCCCTAAGCCAACCCAGCCCAGTGGGGTCCACAGCCTGCACGTGCCTCGTTTCATAATATGGAATTCTTTTTGTGAAGGATTTTTGTGTTAGGTTAAAAGTGTACAGATTAAAATGTGCTGATTAAAATGAATTCTTCGATTTAAAATGACTGCTCCGGCCCTGCATGCATTCAGCAGTCAAGAGGAGTTATTCAATTTCAGCAGTTTAGCAAACCATTGACGGTCATCTTTCAGATTAATTAGGTCGCATCAACTATTTAATTGTGTAAAAAAGCCACAACACTGAAGAGCCTCGTCAACCATTCAATTTCATCAATTGTAAATATGGTCCAGTACCGCTACGGTACAAACTTGAAAACTGAAAAGTGGTGGAAATAAGTATAGTCTTGAATGTCTACGAGTGAAATAGAATGACAACCGTGAACCTGAATCAGACTAGACTAAAATCATGTGTGCAAGAAAACGCAAATTGATGCCATAATTAGATCGGAAGAAATCCTGGTTTGATCGATGCGCGAAGTTTTCTTATTTTGTTTTTTTCGGAATTTGACCGGGAAAACCTATTGTTCATATCTAATTATTTACTTTACTTTATTAATTCTTTTTTTAGTGGGGGATTAGGGGTAGGTCCTATTTTTTGTTTGTTTTACATGTTTCTTGTTGTGTGTATGTGTTAGGCCTTAGAGTATCAATTAGTAATACTATCGGTCTACAACCGGGCTTTGAAATTCAATTCAAATTTTTCTCTCACTAAATTGTGAAACGAGCGAAAGTATATTTAATTTTGTTGGCGTTCATTTCAGGCTTATTTCAATTACGTCAATCAAAATAAGCAACGGAGATTTTAATTGGCCAGAAGTGCCCCCCTAGAAAAAAAATGGTACACCCCCTGGTGCCCACCTAAAATTGTACCCTATAGTTTCGGCACTGAATATACAGAAAAGAGCGAGGGGGGCCGGAAAATTTGAACTTGTAGAAGACAACTAAGCCTACAAATAAATCTAATGGAATAATTATATTAACAAGCTATTCCTTGAAGATGCCTCTCTCTTTCTTAACGGCATAAAAAAAACTCGTGAAATGTTTAATCAAAAAATTAAATAAAAGCTAATTTTATCTTTTTTTTTCGTCAAATTAAATACTTGCTATTTACCGAGTAGGCTAAGTGAACGTGGTCTGTGTCAAAAAGTTTGATAGGACGTATGGCAGGGCACCCAGACGACGAAAACGGAGATCATATACATGTACAGTTTGGACAAGTACACCTGTCTTCCTCCCAGACTGCTTCAAAACTTTTAGGGAGACCGGTTGCGCTTCTCACGGTCAGAAATGTGCTCTTTTTCTGTGTAGTAATTTCCAACTATCTTGATTTGTATTTATTTTGTGTCGTTTTTCTAGAGGTCGTCACAAGCGCAAACAACGCTAGATGGTAAGTGACAATTCGTCATTGATTTAAATATAATCACGATGTTCGGAATCGGATCTCGGGATGTTTTTCGACCAGTGGTGTAAATGATTTCTATAAATCGACGAAGACGGTCTGCAGGAGGGCCGGGAGACCTGAGTTCCTTATGACAGTAGAACTAGTATTAGTAATAAGTAAAAACATACAGTGTACTCCTAGAACTATGAGATTAGTTCGGCAATCGTCTCAACGAGGAGACGGTAGCGGAACGAACCTCTCATAAAAGATCGATAGTTGCAGTATAGGACTGTACGTCTCGTACTACAGTTAATAGTACTAGTACTAGTAGTAGTAGTCAGTACTACTGAGTATTGTCTGTGACTGTGAGTGTGGGGCTCTAGCCCGGGTTGAACTGTCTGTGTCTTTTTTGTTATTTTGATGATTTTCCCGTGAAGGGAACTCGGCAAACTGCCACAAACATCAGGCTGGCAACAGCCAATCTCTCTCATATATATAAAAACTTTGGTTTACTGTCCATAATTATGAGATGCACAAATCAAGAAATTGTGATTGGGTATTTATGATGACAATTCTTTTTTCTGGTCATAACGTGAAGTCAGTGGTTAGCTTGATAGGATTTGAACCCACAACCTTTTGATTGACATCGACAATGCAAAGAAAGAGTCCAACCTGGGTTAGTCGAGTGTATGCGCAGTCAGAAGTTCTCATAGAATTCATACTAGCTATTTCCACTACCAGTAGTAGTGCCTCGTTACAATAATCGTAACCCTTGTTCCTCCAAATGGTTGTTGACTGGATAAGTTACAATAATCACAGCTACATGTTACTATATAAAAACAGGTTACGGGAATTCCAGCAAAAAATTGAGTGTCACATACATTTCAAGGAAGGGCCATAGATTGGTACGTACTCCACAAATGAATGACCACAACAACTTACTGAAGCACTGCAGCTGTTGATAATATAAACTATTTTGAGAAAGGATTCCCTTCAAAGTGATATGGTTTTTGATAGGTTTTCACCCCAAAACAGTTGAATCTCAGAAACGATTCATGCATGAATCGCTTCTCAGATTTCTGAGGGTAGTGTCTGTTTGCGAATGCTGCGGCCAGAGATGCGGTTGGTACCCACTATCACCTCAGTATTGACTTGTATGGATTTGATGTTTGCGTGAAAAGACTGTAACAGTGTTTTGCTGTTTTCTCAGCACGTGGTCACTGTATTCAGCTGAAACTTTCACATGTGACTTTTATTGTATCTTTTAATTTTTTTTGCCTATAAATCAGCATTACATTGACAGAAACCAATCTTTGACCCTACTTTTTTAAATGCAAATTGCAAGTTGTTAATTTTTTCCTGTCTTTTTCAGTGGCGAGTTTTGCTGTTACAATCACTGATGGGGAGGTTACCCAGGAAGGATCCCAGCATTCCTTCGAGTTCAACGCGGTCATCACCCTACAAGGAGCCACTGCGGCCGACCAAATGGGAGTCATGGACCGATGGGGATTGACGGTTACCGTCGGAAACGTGTCCAGCACCTGTCTGGCTTCCACTGCGCTGACCCTCACACCCGCCCAGTCTGGCGTTGCGATCGCAGCCGGCGGCTCAGGCACGATCGAGGACGTGGTCACGGGGAACTTGGACCTCTCGACGTGCCTGTGTTCATCAGTCGATGAGCTGAAAGTCACACTATCGTCTCCGTCCGCAGTGTATACTGTATCTGGTGTAACCGAAGCTACTGCGGCTATTTCATGTCGAGGTATGGTTTGAGCTTCTTATTTTTTTTATTCCTTTTTTTCAATGAGATATTGCCTAACTCACTTCAAGGTGAGGGCTACACTTAACTGATTTGGGCTGTTGACCCAAATCAACTGACACCAGGGGCACGTTGCCACCTGGGCTGAAACAGGGTTAACCCCTTCACAGTCCGTAGAGGATGTAGGCATGGGTATCATCCACTAGGAGCCTGGCCAGTAGAGCAGAATGCACTACCTTCCCAACTTTTTACAGAGCAATTATGGTTAAGTGCCTTGCTCAAGGGCACATGTGTCATGACTGGGATTCTAACCCACACTGTGCTGCTGACAACACCAGAGCTTGGGTATGGTGAACTAGACCACTCGGCCACGACACACCACATTTTGTTAGTTTCTATTATTTCCTCCAGTCATGAGAAACTAGGGCCTCCGAGCTCAAAACTGTCTGAAAGAAGTATAGAACAAAGGGAGAAAGAAATTCAAGAAATAATCCACATCGTCTCCGAACCTGTAGTTTTTTGTGTGTTTGTGGTGATGCACAAGAGTCGTGTAAACTTCCTGAGTTGCAACATCTGGGAGGCACATTGGCCGGGTCCAGAAGACAGGAGAGCTCAGGCCAGCAAAGCCATTCTCAGGAATTGTGATTTTCTTCAAATCTCAACTCTGGAATGTTGAGTGCTTTAATGTCAATTGTGTAAACACTGAACAGTACACTCTCCCATCTGTTAACTGTTATGGCACACTCGCATGTCTTTTTAACCTGTCTGGAAATATAGGATGACAAGCACTTTGAAACACCCACAGATAAAGCACTATATAAAAAAATATAGTTATTATTACTATTATAGATACAATGACTTGGAGATAGGTGATACTTCCCTAGTTGTCCCAATTGTTGAAAAGAAAAAAATACCTGTTTGATATACTTAAAAAAAAAAAAAATATGAGCAAAATTAAAACAGGGAAGTTTGATGATAGCAACACCTAGCTCCAAGTTGAAATTAAATGAGCAGTAAGAAACGAAAATCTGTCTCTCTGGGTGTACTTAAAGGTCTTCTTGGCACCTCTTTAACAACGCTGACTGGCGGCTCATCGTTGGTCGAGAACGCCAACGGGCAGACTGTGACTCTGACTGTGGTCGGCAACAGCGAAACCCAAGGGCGCAGTATCCAGGGCGGGACCAGCTACTGGTCCGCCGAGGTCTTCCTGGCCATGGGCACCGTCAACGCCTACACACAGATCGGTACGCGTGTGCCGGCGACGCTGCCCTCTGCCATGGCTAATCAAGGGTGGTCCTCCGGGGGCACCCTGACGCTGACCGACATCAGCGCCGTGCTGGATCTGGACGGGCTAGGGAGCTGCGATGACATTCAGCTCGTCTGCGTGTCGTTGCTGAGGAATCCTTCATCAAGTCTGATGTTCACGATTGAAGGGGGCAGTATAACCTCATGTGCACCGGTGTCATGCGTAGGTAAGTGTGTTTTCCCATTCCTGCACTACACACTGTACACCTCATAACCTAGTACTTTTGACTGCTGCTTTAGATAAGGAAATATATGTAGTTGTAACTGATTTTGCATCCTGTGTGCCCATGTGATGGCTGGTGCTGCATATCCCAAAGGAGTTGAGATAGGACTGCTTCGTGATAACCTGCTTTGCACATTCCGTCTTTGCTCGTAGGTGTATTGATAAATCAGGTGATTCCATCGTTCACCATGGCAACCATGATAGACAGGGAGAGCAGAACGACTTCGGCATCACCGTGACCCTCAGAGCTGACCCCACCAAAGCCTCTGTGTCCGGTAAGTCGGCATCATTTTTTGTTTTTTTCATTCGAACCTTGGCTCCCTGAAGGTGATTTTACCAGGATCATTCCTCCACGCTAACAAAACCAACCCGAGTGGTTAAACTTGACATCAAGTCTGGCGGACTCTGATTATAGGAGTAATGTAACGCTCAGGATATTGGGTGTGTTAATGACAATCGGACGGAAAGAAGATAACAGAAACGTTCTTTAAGTTGGCTGTATCAGGAAATAATTTGTTTTTTTATCCCTGGGCTGGTACTTTTAGAAAACAAGTAGTCGAGAGAGAACCAACATTTGGAAGTTGAGGACATTATATAGGGGAGGGGAAAAGTTTGGTCACTGACTGGATGATGGTGGTGGTCAGTGCATGGTCCATGGAGGTATCGGGAGTGATTTACAGGGCTTGAGTGAATGGGAAAGGAGGAGGAGGGAAGCTTGATGATTTGAGATTAATTGGGTTTGGGTTGGAAGGAGGCTGCTTTTCTGGGAGTTTTAAATGATAAAACAAACACCGGTAATGACAGTTGGATTTAGGGCTCACTGTATGTCTGATCCCATTGTAAAGCATGATGAGCTTACGAGTGCAATCGGGGTAGTGGTTTTTTGTTTGGGGGGGGGGCAGGGAAAGTTCACGCCCTACCCCAAAATCCCATCTGATCTGTTCGGGACGTGACCAGTTTTAAGATAATGAAATATCTGCTTCTTGGCGAGTTCAAGAAAAGCTCCCTTTATGTGGTAGACATTTTTATTCATGTCACGGCCTCTAGGTGATAGATCTATGCTGTGATTTTAATCACTAAACTAATTTACATAAATGAAAATTAGGTGTAATCTGTTGGACAATTTGAAACGGGGGGGGGGGGGAATGTAGTAAAATTAAATCAAACTTAAAAGCAGAATTGTTGGCATTGTGCCCTTGCGCCAATTTCAAGATTGGAAAAAGTTTGTTGAATAGAATTGAGGACCTGTCCCCATACAGTATCAAGTATGTTGAATTGCCAATTAGTATTTTGATGAATTTTGAATTGCCATGTTGATTCTGCTATTAAAAAACAAACACCTTGTCAGGCCTTGAACTTCGCTCTTGAAGGGGCACGGCAGTTTTTCCTCTGGTAAGGGGCACTTCTATGAGGAAAATGTAAATTTGTATTGGAACTTTGCAAAGGGCACCACAGCAAAAGCACACAGGCACCACGGCAATTGCTGTGGGTGCTGTGGGTTAATTTGAGGCCTGCCTTGTGCTAAAGAGTATTTTTGTGGCAATCGGCTTTGCCCTTGCTGTGATGTGACGAGTTCCAATCTTTCTCCTTTATTTTTTTTTCCGCACCGTAGGAAGTGCACTGTGGTCAGCGTCTGCGTTTGGGAATGCCGACTCCAACTGCATGAACCCTAAACAGGTACCAGCCACGGTATCACTCACAAACAATGCTGCAGACTACGGCCTGGACACCGGGGGACAGTCTGTCTGGCCAGTGGTAAGTTTGTCCAAGTTCTACACTTCAATCTACGCCTTTATGAAATTCCCTGCTAACCCGTGAAGTAAGCGCGGAATTCCCTGCTTCCCGTAAGCGCCGATTCTTTGCCTACGGTCAGCAGAACTATGAAATTGGGCCCTGATATGAAAGACTTGCAAAGTCGTATTGTTTTAAAAATGTGTGTAAACAGTCCAAAATTTGCAGTGTAGTGTACTTACAATTTTCATTTTGTACCATTCCAGATATCTGTGTCATTAAACATGATGGGTGCGGGGTGCAATGATGTCATGTACTTGTGCCTTGAGGTCAAGAAGGGGGCCAATCCCACGCCCCCGTTCTCGCTTTCATTCAGTCCGTCGTTCGCCAAATACGGTGCTTTGCAGATGGAATGTGAGGGTAAGTATTAACCTTAATTGGGAGCTTAGGGTATCCGCGTGTCTTCTAAATAGTCTTTTGTGTTAAATTGTTGGGTTTTGCAGTGAAGGCCATACCGACCATTGCCAACCAAGTTTGGGCGAAACTCACAGCTGTGACTTTGCAGAAAGAAAAATCCGCAGTGACGAAGGGTTCTTCCCCCAGATGGAGCATGGCGCTGGCGGAGCTAGGGCAGATATCTCGTTTTTGAGATACAGTGTTTGTTCATTTTTCAGCTTGCCTGTCGCATAATGTTTTTTTTTTTTTTTTTTTTCTTCTTTGAACTTATCCGATGCATTCTTTTTAGCGCTGACTAATTTGGGATAATTGATCTTTTCAGGATTGATGGTAGCTAGCGGTATGCTGAACGTCAACTCAGTCACCCAGCTGGCGGCATTCGCAGCAAACCACAACGTACAATTTGACGCTACGTTCACCTCCGCTGCCAGTAGTGGGGGCGTCTCGGGGAGAGACCTGTGGGACCTGACGGCCTTCCCGGCAGAGAATGCTAACGGCTCGGGCCGCATGGGAACTGTGTCTGCCGTCACACTACAACCCTGTAAGTTGATTGTGTGTGGCTCATGTGAACAGAGATTAAAGCTACAGATAATCGTCCATAAAGGCTTATCAAGAAAATCTGAAAATCTGTGGAAAATATATCGAGGCACTTGAGGGCAAAGTTCAGAACAAGAGACTTCAAGGTCCCAAAGTTTAGAGCTGACGCACTTAAGTTTCATACTGTCACACGCAAGTTTGAAACTTGCGTGAGCCAAATATATGAGACCTACCAACTTAAATTGGGCCGCGATTTTTGCACGCTCCACGCAATCATCTGATGGTGCCCCTCTTTTGATTCACTTTTCGCAGGCCATGTTTAAACACTCTTCACCGTGTTTATATCTCACGTTTAAACATGGCCACGTGATCTCCTCTCGACCAATCAGAATGGATAAACTGTCCCAGGTACATATGATTGGTGGATCTCACTAGAGCCAAATGGTTTCAAATGTTGAGTGTAGCACACAGTCTTTGTTTATGAACCCTAACGTGTGTCAGCTTACCTGCCATTCAAAAACCATGACGGGAACTAACGCTGTACACAGTTACTTCACACTTCAAAACCATAGTAGTGAATGGTTTCAAATGGTGCATCAACTCATTCAAAAAAGGTACCAAAACTAGGAGGGTTGAAGACCACCCTGTTTCCCTCCAAAATAGTGCTGTTCAACATTTGTATGCACCAGTTTATTTATAACTGGCAGCATATGTCAACTTTTTGTTTCTCTGATAACAGTGAGGACGGCATTTTGAGACTTTGGACAGCAGAACGTAGTTGGTTAGATGTTTAACGATGCAAGCAAAAAAGCAGACGCAAGCAAAAAAGAATCACACCACCAGTGTTTATGAGCTCTTGACGTTATCACTCAACGTTCTAATCACGATTCGTTTTCACAAAAAGATGCTTTGTGCGGACACTTCCTGTTTTTCAACCCCTATTCTAAAATTAAAAAAAAACATTGGTGTTTTTGGTTTTCCCCTACACAGCTCAGTTGAACATGCCCTTTGCTGGCTCGGGTGGCATACTTTCTCTGACGGGACTAACGGCCGTGCTCCAGCTGGAGGCCGATGCCTGCTCAACCTACAACTACTTGTGCACCAGACTGAGTAAGAATTCTGCAGCCGTCCCCGACTTCAACATGAGCCCGCTGGTGCTGCTGAGCTGCTCTGCTATGCTGTCCTGCAAAAGTAAGGGCAACTAGTTCAATTTGGTTTGTTAGTGACCCCACCCTTGATGTATCTGTAAAACTCACAAAAAAATACATATTGGTCTTCCTGTAACTAACAGCAGGGAGCAAGTTGGGATGGGTGACTGGAGTCAACTAGATTTAACCATAGTTGATCTAGATGTCAGCGGAACGCTGCGTGGTTTGACCAGCCAGTCCGACCGCTGAATTTTGATTTAGTTGGTAGCATCCACTGAATTTTGATTTAGTTGATAGCGTCCACTAAATTTTGATTTAGTTGATAGCATCCACTGAATTTTGATTTAGTTGATAGCATCCACTGATTTTTTCTTCTTTTTCATTTGAACAGACGTCACTCTGATGAGCACTACAGCCTCTCCATCCACCGGCGCCTCCCCTAACGGTCTGCCGCTGTACGAAGGCAAAGGTAGTCAAGTGATTTACTTTGATGCTACTCTAGAATCGGATGTGACTGGCGGGAGCGTCCCCAGTGGAACCGACCACTGGCAGTTCACGATATCGCCAGGTGCTGTGGTTGCTGCCCTCACCCAGCCACAAAAGGACTCCCCTCTCACGGCCGGTACTCCGCTCACGATTACCAGGATCATGGTAAGTAAAAGTGGCTACGGGGTTTTGAGAAAGTAGTACATATACACGATTCCAAATCTGTGGTGAAAAAAATGTAATTGTTGCATTCATACCAGTGCCAGTCCTCCAGAGAAATATTTTCATCTGAAATACTATCGGGAACCAGCAGTTAAAGGCCGTAGGATGAACGTGCCGGCGCTAACATTATTGTAATCTTGTGGTAAAAATAGCTGCAAAATCAAGAGCAAGAACCCTCCTGAACTCGCATTTAAAAAGAACAATTACAACTTAAAAATTTAACGAAAATTTCAATATTTTTTCCTGTTCTGTGATTAACTTTAATTGATTGTTTATTCGGCAGGCCACTTTGGATCTGACCAATCAACGCTGTGAATCCTTTGGTCAGGTGTGTGCTGAGGTGATGCGGAGCTCTGACGATACCCTCGGTTTCGAGCTCGAGTCTGGTGCCGCTCAAAACACAGGATGTTTCACGCCGACGTGTGCAGGTTTGTTTATGTCCCGGACATTAGGCTACTTTTGGGAGAAATTTACACGCGTCAGCGCAAGGAAGTCGTAACCCGGTTTAGTTAAAAGGTCATGTCTTGTTCAATTGCAAAAAAAATCGCACTTGACCTTGTGCAGACCTGGTGGTATTGCACACCGATACGACCCTGTGCAGACAGGGTACATCGCACACCGATACAACCCTGTGCAGACAGGGTCGTATCGCACAACGATACATTCAAAGATACGACCTTCAACCTTGTTGGTTTACCAAAAAATTGCATTGCATTTTCAAAAAAGTACACACACAAAAATCAGAGAAGCACAACACAATTGCGCTCACCAGAAATAGGTTACCAGTGGCTGGATTCCTGCTAATTTGTTTTGCTATGGAGACACGTGTTAAGATTGTATGAAATTGGGGGATGACATTTTGTACTGTTGTACTTTGAAAAATTACTTTCTCGGCATCCATTGGTTGGCGTTCATCTACGTCGGTTCATCAGTGTCAGTTTGTTTTCTTAACTTGAGGAGCTCAGATGATCACCAAAGGAAAAACTTTTGCTTTCAAAGGTTACTTTAAAGCAAAGTCCTTCCGCAAAATACTTCTAAGAAAATGCTAGTAAAGCAAGATACAAACCAAGTAAAATAATGAGTTACCCTCGCGGCCACCAAATAAGCCTTGGTTTACCTTTGCATTACATTAAAGTCGGGTACCTCACCAAACCAGAACAAGTTTGTAACATCTCTATACAATCGTAACTTTTTTTTCTACCCATGACCCATGCCCCTTTCCGATTGTGAAACCACAATTATCTTCTCGGTGTACTCAAAGCGGGGTCACCCCTTGACGGTGCTCTCTTTGGGAAATTGCAAAAAGTCTCATTACAAACGTCTCAAGAGACTTTTATCTTGAAGTTGTATAATTCTAGTTTCTTTTGCATAAATTGAAGATACTTTTTTAGCTTTTAACAGGAAAATTTTTCACTCCAAACCTTCTGCATCATAGAGCAAACACTTGTTAAAAATGTCTAACAATTTTTGGGTGTGTGTTTTTTTTTCCTAGGTGTGAAGATCACCGCCCTGGTCATCAACAATGGTGTCACAAACTTCGCTCTGACAGAGGGAGCCCAAGGACATATGCTAACTTTCTCCCTCACCGCAACAGTCGATGCCAACTTTGGCAGCGTGCGGGTACCGGCCAACTCTGGGATATCTTCGTCTATCTGTCCGAGGACCAGCAACAGGATTTGACAGTGTCGTCCCTGGCTTCTCTGACTGGCTGGGAGACCCAAGGTACCATACCATTGAGTTACATGCATTCTCTCTTTGGAACTCCTTGCCTGGTGCATGTTTCCCTCCTGTCCTACAATCTAGACTGTTTTAAGAGGGGATATCAATTCCTACCTTTAGCTCCCCTGAGTTCTTTTTATCTTAAATATTTTCTTCTTGTAGACCCTAACCAAGAGTGGTCTTAAGCCTTTTATGTGAACAAAACAACATTACAAGATGTACAAACCTTATGCACATGCTGCATGCAGACGATCGAAAGTACAAGCTGACAAATTACATCACCTCGGACCAATTTCGTAGCACAGATATATGGAAGGCTTACGTCACTGCATGTTTATCCGATAGAATGATTGTATCCCATGAAATCATTGGGCCTGTAGACCGGGTACCTGTCTTTTCATCATTGCGGATAAAGACAGGGGAAACCAGTCTAGATCTCACCTTGTTTGCCGATATAGCCTGCCCGATATGGGGCAGAGGGTCTCCCCCCCCACCCAATGTTCCCATACTATAACACACTATTTTCCTCTTGTATAGAACTCCCCCCCCCTAAAATTGATTGGCAGCATATTGCGCCACTGCACCTTGTAAACCATTACATTGTGCTATATGTATAGGTCTCATACTTCAAAACGTAGCTCCAAATACATGGCAGGTAAAAATACTGAGCGCCTTGTATCCTTTGACAAAAGGCGCTATATAAATACAGTTATTATTATTATTATTAAAATCCTCAAAAGAATTCCTGAGATTCCAGGCACACAATGAAGACACAATAGGAGGGGGGGGGGGTATACCCTCTGCCCCATATCGAGCACCAATTGTTTGCCGAAGGTCAAACAAAATGACAAAGTTGAGCGTTTCTTTCTTGACTCCGTTTTGTTCAGATTTGATTGCCGGAACACAGGGAACTTTCAACAACGTCCAAGTGTCCCTCAACCTGGACTCGACGTGTGCGAAAATGCAGTTTCTGTGCGTTGAGCTGCGCAGTGCAACTGGCAAACCTTCAAGCTCGACCCGGCATCCAACGTCTTGAAGACCTGTAAACCAGTCTCGGGGTGCAGCGGTAAGTCTTTTTTTTTTTTTTTTTTCAAATTTATTTTTTTCTTCTCCACCACCCTGTACCCTCCTTGGGGGTACGTCTAAACTTATGTTCTTAATTTTTTAAAGAATGTCGGTAATAAATTGTTGCATTGGATTTTTTAAATGTTTGTGTGAAGTCGGGTGTGTGTCCTCTATAAACTTGGACCACTGTCCTGGACTAAAATTGTTTTCAATATTAAATAAAGGGGTTTTTATAATAGTTTCTTGTAAACTTAGTGGTGTGATTGAGTCTACCAACCAATTTATAAACCAATTCTCATTGTACTTTATTAAATACAGGTGTAGTCATTACAGACACAGCAGTGACAATCACCAGCGGGGGTCCAGTTATTGAGGGTGTAGCCTCCAACGCCCCAACAGTGGGCGTGTCGGCGACCTTCGCGGCCGCCAGTGCCAACGTCACCGGTTCCAACTTCTGGAACGTGACTGTATACGGGAGTACCAGCGAGCTCGGCAGCGGCGACCGAATCTCTCTGCAGACCTCGGTGACGAGCGGGATCCCGGCTGCTCTGGCCACGGTCGATTTCGACCCCATCACCTGGAGCATAGACATGGCCGGCAGACTGTGCAGCGAGGTCACGCACGTTTGCGTCCAGGTGGAGAAGAGTTCCGATGCGCCGTTTTCCCTCATACCCACAAGCTCTCTTAAGTGCGCACCGCTACAGTGCGAGGGTAAGCGAACGGTTCTCTAGTGGGAGTATAGGGTCGTCCTCTCGTGCTGCATAATGAAACTGCTCCAGAGCTGACGACATTCAGCCCTCCTGCTGGCAATTCTTGTAAAAGTTATGCCTCTGGCACTACAGCTTGATTGAATGGTTGTCAATCCAGCACATGGGTGGTCGTTCGAGAGGGTCTATAAAAAAATAGTACCCATATGATTTATCCTGGGTGCTGACACCGGGCGAAACATGTCTTTATAAATTGTTGTCTTCGAGTAGCAAAAGAAAAAAAACACTTTCCTGCTAAAACATGGCGGTCACAAGTTAGGTGGGTGAAGAGAAGCAATTATAAGTTAAGTGTCATGCCCAAGGACACAAGTGTCATGCCCAAGGACACAAGTGTCATGCCCAAGGACACAAGTGTCATGACCGGGATTCCAACCCACACCCCTAATGACCTAACCATCAGAACTTGAGTCCATAACAGTGCACAAGACAGCTCAGCCTCGACACACCACTTTTTCACAGTACATGTACATCAACTCCATGTGTATCCACGCCATGTACATTATTTAGAAGCAGGAATAGAAGCTTAGCAAATTTTGCCTACTGGGCAAACAAAACATTTGTGAGGTACCAATTTTTAATAAGAACGTCTACACGTATCTAGTAAGGTTTGTGGTCACACTGAAAATAATCTCTCTGTGAGTTGTGGTGTTGAAAAGAATCGGTGGCTTAACAACTCAAAATTTTCATCTCCCCCCCCCAAAAAAAAAATGATCTAAGAAGATGAACTGATTGTATTGATTGATTGCAAGCCCGGATCATACTTCATGTGATTGCGAATCGATAAATTTGATGTCACAACTCTCGCGAAAAACATTTGCTGCAAATGTAGCGTTGTGACTTCATGACTTCACAGGTTTCTTTTCAGATCCACCGCAACTCACAGAGAGAGACGGTCAAATTTAACAAGGTTTACACCCAGTTCTTATTGTCTTCTTCCCCCCCCCCTGCATTAGGAGTTGTCATCACGAGCGAGGATTTCGCTTTGAGTAGCAACATCATCTACGAAGCTAGTGACATGAAGGAACTGACAGCAACGGCAATATCGGCAAACGCTGAGGGGAATGGCGCATCCATACCAGGTACCATGCTCTGTCATTTTAGAAAAGCTTTAGGCCGTGTCTGAATTGGTGGCTAGAGCTTACGGCTACGGCTGGATCGTCCCGCCATCGTACATTAAAGAATAGGACGTCCTCATCAACCCCCCCATAGCAACAGTCGTAGCCGTAGCTGTAGCCACAAATTCGGATACGGCCTTACGAACCCCAACACTGAGAGAGATAACTTGACCCGAAAACTCCTTTCATAACTGAGACTGAACTTTATAATCAAGTCAGATTTGATTTAATAGTTCACCCCAAAATTAATTTCCTTTAAATTCTAATGAGTGTTTTTTTTTTTTTTTTTTTTACGACTCCCTAGATTCGGCGGCAATGAACATTTGGGAACTCACGCTGTTCCTGAATTCAGCTGCCAACGGGAACGGCACAACATTCGCGTCCGCTTCTCCGACTAACCCCAATCAGGCCGACAGAAACCAGGGGGTGAACTCCACCAAACCCTTGGTGTTCAAGGACTACACCTTCTCCCTGACGACCACCAATCTGCGATGTGGTGCCGCCCTCTATGTTTGCCTGGAGATATCAGAGAGTCCCTTGGCTTCGAAGAATTACAGCATCGCCTTCCCTCCTAGTCCAGCTTGCAAGGAAATCACTTGCAAAGGTACGTATCTTTTGAGTTATTTTGTATGATTTGGATAACGGGCGACTCTTCATTGAATTCCTCACCATAGGACTATAGGGCAGGGCTCAAAGTTAACACTTGCCCACTCAATACACAAGATCTTTGGCGCTTTTAGAGACCTATCGTTTCTGTATAACCATCACCATACGCCCAGACATTGCTAAATCTTGTTGATTTTTTGGGCCCCAGTATTTTTAGAAAAAAAAGTCTGAAAAAATTATTAAGAAACAAAAAACACATGGTTCTGATTTGGAATTATACATATCTTTGTGTACATGGGAAACATTGGAAAAAAATGTCAATTCAGTCCGATACCTATTCTTGGACCCTCTTGTTTGAGCGCGAAAGTAGCTCAAATCCTGCGGCCGTTTTCTGGCAGCGACCGGCATTTTGGTACAGGCCGCCAGTGGCTGCTATGGGCTCTGAAAAGTTCTGAAGGGTTGAATAAACATGGCAAGTGATTGTGCATTGCAGGAGCCACCTTTGTGTCAGCCAGTGTAACGGCGCCTCTCACCACCGGGCTTATCGAGAATGAGCCGGCCCATCCCGTGGTCCTTTCCTTCATGGCGGTCACAGCCACCGACACCGCCACCCTGCAAACGGGCGCCGACTTTTGGATCCTGAAGGTCTTCGCCAGCAAGACGGCCGACGCGAGTGGTGAGCGCTATGGCGAGCGCAACGCCGAGATCACCACGAACACACCCCTGATTGCGGACAGCACCGTGCAGTTCCTCGATGTTGAAGAGACGCTCGATCTGAATGGCTTTGTGTGCCCAGGGGTCAGAGGTTACCTGTGTGCGGAGCTTCAACGTGACCCTGCATCACTCCCGCCGTTTACTATTCAAGGTTCACCGAATCCTCTTGTTGCATGCCTGGAAGTTGAATGTCAAGGTAAACCCTCATAAAATGGCATTCTTTTCGGAGTGTTAAAATGTATCAGATTTACAAACCTTTAAAGGCAGAGTACACGTTTGGTAATTGGAGCCTACTGATTGTGTTAATCCTATATAAAAGTAGGTACATACAATAAAACTAACCTGCGAAAATTCACTTGAGATATTACCAAAAAAACCAGAGCGAAAAGGACGAAAACTCTATTCTTGTTGGAGATACATCCACCCCTAGGTTTTTTACCAAGCCCGATATGTGGCAGAGGGTGTTCCTCCCCCCGCCCCCACACCAAACAAATGATCCCATATTTTAACCCACTCTTGTACAGAAGAACCCACCCACCCCCTTTAAAATCCTCTAAAGAATTCCTGAGATTCCCATAACACAATGAAGACACAATAGGAGGAGGGGGTACACAATGCTACATATTGAGCATCAAGTACTAGGTTTACTACAACCCCCCCCCCCCAAAAAAAAAAAAAAGACAAAAAAAAAAACAAAAAAAAAAACACACACACACACACACACACACAAAATTAAAAAAAATTAATACAAAATAAAATAAATAAAAATATATAAATAATCATTTCTTTTCTCCATTTTTTTAAGTGTCTTTCTGCGACATTCAAATATTTTTTTTAGAGTTTTTAAGAATTTGTGTATTGATGTTAGTTCTCCTGTTTTCCTTTTTTCTTTTTCTCTCTCTCTGTATGTAGGTGTTTTGATTAACAATATTGCCTTGTCGGGTCTACCGCCGGCGATCATTGAGAGAGGAACGGCACCAGTGACCTTGACCGCGACGGTTGCTGTCGGGGGTGCGGATGCCTCCGGAACCATGCTCTGGGAGATGTCTGCTTCATTACTTGATGGCACCGTAAGAATTAGACCGACATTTTGGGTCGACTATTTATTGAGCTATATTTAAATGTTTGCTTATTTGTTTGTAAGGGGTGTTGGCGACTTTGGGTGTTTGTTTGTTTGTGGGGGTGTTTGTTTGTTCTTGGGGGTGTTTGTTTGTTTGTGGGGGTGTTTGTTTGTTCGTTGGGGGTGTTTGTTTGTTTGTGGGGGTGTTTGTTTGTTTGTTTGTTTATTACTGCTGAGTTCGGGGTGTTTGTTACTGCTGGATCTCGCTACTGATGAGTGGGATTGGTATCCGCTACTCAGCTGAGTAGGACTGCTGCGGAGTCTCACTTTCTCACTTTCACTGAGTGGGATTGGGATCGCACTTTCACTGAGTGGGATTGGGATCTCACTTTCACTGAGTGGGATCTCACTTTCACTGAGTGGGATCGGGATCTCACTTTCACCGAGTGGGATTGGGATCTCCCCATCACTGAGTTTGTTTTTTGTTTTCTACAATACAGACACTGCTGTCCACAGGTGCGGTCGACCTCGGCCAACAGGCCAACAATGATGTCGTCAACGGACAGCCGATCACATTCAGTGATGTAACATTGCCCTTTGACCTCTCCCGACTGGTTTGCCCAAGTAACGGCACCGTCACACTCTGCATTAACCTGTCTCGAGCTGGAGGGTCCAATGTTAATTTCACTGTGACAGGAGCTACACAGCAGTGCACCGATGTACCTTGCAAAGGTAACGCCTAATTTTTATCTGGAGTCCTCGGCCCAATGTCATAACGCTGTAAAGCAGAATCTCTCAATTAAAGGCAGTGGACACTTTTGGTATTTACTCAAGAAATACATTACCATAAAAACTTACTTGGTAAAGAGCACCTGAGAGCTGCTGATAGTATAAAACATTGTGAGAAACGACTCCCTCTGAAGTAATGTAGTTTTTGAGAGAGAGGTCATTTCTCACTGAAATATTTGAATCTGAAAAAGGCTTGAAGCTAATTTTTAAGGCATCTGAAAGCACACAATCCTGTCCAACATGGGTGTTTTATTCTTTCATTATTTTCTTGCAACTTTGATGACCAATTGAGCCCAAATTTTCACAGGTCTGTTATTTTATGCACATGTTGGGATACACCAAATGAGGATACTAGTCTTTGACAAATTACCAAAAAAATATCATGCCTTTAAGCAATGCAAAAATTAGAAGGGAACCAGTCACAAGCGTGCACATTTAAAGGAATTTCGGCTGGTAACCTGCGTCAACTAAGTAAGATCAGTGACCGTTCACATTACTTCCCTGCTACTGATATCTGACCTCCCAGAATCCATCTGGAAATGATCCCATGGTAACGACCTTTGATATACCCTTGACGGCTCCCAGTGACAGTGACCTCTATTTGCCTGCCCTCTGTCCGTAGGTGTTGTGATTGTCCAGAGCTCTGCTACTGCAACCAGCGGTGACCTGAAGGAGGGGCGAGAAAGCAATCCTGTGGTTCTGGATCTCTCCTTTACCTCGAGCCCGACGGGTGCCAGTGTCAGTGGTATCACACTGTGGTCTGTAACTGTCTTCGGCAACAGTGAAGAAAACGGCCAAGGTAAGTAATAATAATAATAATAATAACGGACATTTATATTGCGCAATGCCTATATGAATATACTCTACTGCGCATCACAATTATTACCCCTGGTCACTGGGCCATTAGTTTCATTCCTTAAACCATCTCAGTTCCCTGGGGAGTATACAGCCTGTGCTACAAATATGCGCTACTAAGCTAAATCAATCACAAGAACCATCTCTGCCCTCACAGGTACCCATTTTACCCCTGGGTGGAGAGAAGAAATTATAGTTAAGTGTCTTGCTCAGGGACACAAGTGTCACGACCGGGAATTGAACCCACACTCTGCTGAACACAAACACCAGAGCTTGAGTTCGGTGTTCTTAACCGCTTGGCCACAACACCCTATTAAAGTAGAGGAGACTCTCAAAGTATGCAGAGAACGGTCTGTTCTTTTTTTTTTCATCGGCTCGAAGGCATGTGAATAATCTAGGGGCCCTCGAGCGCCCGCTTCTGATTTAGTGATTTCTGCGGTAGATTTTGTGTTTCTTCACCCTGATCCAAATGAACCTTTAAAACTTTCAACCATGAGCTTTGAATCGTTTGCTTGTGAAGAAATTAATCACGTTAACTTGACGGGTGTCTCAGAAATGATGATGACAATCTAATGTTAGTATTTGGGTTTTTCAACTCTGTTCTGTGTACTCGTTGCTTTCACTTTCAATTCGTTGCGACAGTGCCAAAAACATCGTATCTCAATTTTGCAACAACATCGTAAAACACTTGAAAAAATTCTCCCAGCAACAACTTCGTATCTCAGCGCACACTTGTTTTTTGTTTACAAGCGGGTAATTTTAAGCGAGATAAGATATTTTGACACTTTCAAACTTGCGCGTAATGTAAGTGCAGTTTTAGGAGATACAACGTTTTTTACACTTGATACAATGTTTTTACACTTGATACAATGTTTTTACACTTGATACAACAAATTATTCACAGGTTAACTGAGTAGCCTGTGAATTTAAGGATTTGGGAAGTACTGAGTATACAGAAGTTTTTCACACATCATGGTGTAGGGTTAAAACCACATCAATATTCTTCAACCCTGATTGCAATTTTTACATCAAATTTTTCTGTCCATCACAATTTGTTTCCCCCCCCCCACAGGCGACCGAATGTCAGAGGTAATGGCCACGCTACAGGGCAATGATGTGAGTTTCCCGTTGTCCAACGGCAGCTCCGTGGAGTTCAACAGCGTGATGGCGACCCTGAACCTCACCCCCTATCTGGTCTGCGAGGAGGTGCGCTGGGTGTGTGCTGAGCTGAAGAAGCAGGTGACGTCCAGTGTGGACTTCTCTCTGATGTCCAAGAGCAATGCTCACATCGCATGCACTAACCTCAACTGTCAAGGTAGGCGCCTTGCAAAAAACCTCGTGAATTTGTTAAAATTTTATTATTTATCAGGGGGCATCTCAAAAGTCACAGGCACGGTCTAGGCGCGAAGGGGACAGTTCCCTAGGCATATGCCCCGCAATGCAGTGGACCTCCAGAATGTTCTGCTGGACCGCGACAGTGTGCTCAACTGCGGAAACATTTCCTTCACAAGTGAATATGCGCCTTGGCATTTTTAACGCTCTCTTCAACGGGTCAAACGGACTGGTCTATGTTCATCCGCTGGAATACTTAACAGATCCAATTAGAATGTTCCTACCGCTCACACTTTTGCGATGCTGCCCAAGTCTTATTCACGAGATTTCCATCTCAAAAGTCAAATCAAATCAAATCAAATCAAATCAGAAGGCCCACTCAGGGTAAGGGCAACAAGGAAGCTATAGACAAATTTAAGGGGGGTGAGGAGATGTCTGTTCACATATCTCTTGAATTGGAATAGATTGTAACGTTGTATCAGTGCCAAAACGTTGTATCTCCTAATATTACGTCACATGCAAGTTTTAAAATCGTCATAATGTTGTATCTCGCTATAGACAGTGCAGGAGTACGAAGGAAAAAAAGTTTGCAGATATTTTTATCGTACTGGCTTTTTTGGAAGAGACACAGTTAAGGGATGAGTAGATGTGACAAAAAGGTGTGCTCCGAGTAGACGTTCATGGCGTATGTCACATTCACCATTTATTTATTTGACATTATGCTGTGGGTAAGGGGGAGGGGAGGTGTTTGTGCAACTATTGTGTACGATAATTGTTATCGTTTTTTCCTATAACATCTTGCATTTTAGAAATTTAATAGCTGCTTATTTTTACGCTGAGGGGTACTTTAACTTCTGTGTTGTGTCGTAGTTTTTAATTACTGGCTGGTCCATTTTTTATGGTTTAATGTTTTAAATCATCTTTTAATGCTCTTTGTTTAATTCCTCCTCTTGTTTTGGTGCTGTTTTAATTTGTACAGCGCCTTGGGGTCCAGTCATGGATGTAAGGCACTTTATAAGCATAATCTATTATTATTATTATTATTTCACATCTTGATTTCTGCTGACATTTCTAAACAACTTAAAGCAAGTTCATCAAATATCGACATGCTCAGATTTTGATTATATTATTTGGATCTGTTTATTCATTGTGTTTGAAAGTTTTTGATTAGAATTTTTGATCTCCTGATCGTGATTGAGACATTGATCTTTTTGTCTGATTTTGATCACAGTCTTGACATTGTCGGAGTTTGATCCCCATGTCAAATCTGTTCACTGCAATTATGACTTTGGCTGGTTTGGATTCTTAACGAGGTCGCAACCATTCTGGCTATGATGAAATGTTTGACCTTCTTGAGTAAACACTGTGTTATGATTTGTGACTCGAACAGGGGTCCAGATTACTAGTACAACGCTGTCGCTAAACAATGCAAATAGTATGTTCGAGGAAGATTCTGGAAGCACTGCTCTAAGTTTGCCCCAGATTACACTCACAAGTGCACCGGGCTCGTCTCAACTTCAACCACCTGATAATTACTTCAAGGTGCGTCTCTTCGGCAGCCCGGTGGCTGGTACGTCACAGACCGAAGTTGCACAAACTCTCGTTGATACAAGTAATCAAAATGTTCAACTTTTGCAAGGTATGGTTTGATTTTTTGTTCCCCCCAGTAAACGACAAGCGTAAAACGAGCAGTCCCCAAACGATCATTGAAAAGGACATTCAGGCCTTTTTTGTTTTTAATTTCCTTCCAGATGGGCTTTGCAACTGAGCACCACCAAATAAAAACGCCCTCTGTTGTCAGTCGCCATACTAATTTCAGAATCACTCTTCTTGGTCACAGTGCTAGTCGCTGTTGAGGGTCCCTAATTGGTTTCGTGACCAGAAAGATATACTTATAATGAGATTTACTATTATACCGTTAAAAAGGTTCAACAACACAATTTTGTGTACATACAAAATCTCTTGAACCTCCCATTGACAGCCCATCCCTTTCATTTTAATTTCAGGTGACCAACTGATTTACACTTCGGTGCCAGCAACCCTCAACTTAACCGGGGTCTTCTGCACAGACCTCAATTATCTCTGTGTCCAAGTTTCCCGCGGGGTCAGTTCGCCGTTCAAGTTCAAGTGGAGGGAGTGCCGAATGAAAACAGCCTCATCGGATGCTCCGAAGTGACGTGTAAAGGTAAACAATTATTATTTTGTTTTACTGGCTCAGTGGTTTTATGCCCTGCCTTTCACCCCAGTGGACCCCCCCCCCCCCACCCTCCCTCTCCGTTTTGAATCCCTCTCCGGAGTCTTGCATGTGGATTGGTTTTTCGCAGTCCCTACCTGACCACATGGGTATTTCCATTAATCATCTTTTCCTCCCATCATCTTAAAAAACTTACATTTCTTCAGTCTCTTCTCTACACAAGTATTTTTCAGGTCTTAGGGTCACAGTGGTAGTCACTTTTGAGGGTCGCTTGCTTTCATGACCGGAAAGAAATAAAAAAGAATGACACCACAATCTTACTCAATTTGTTTTCTATATTTATCTCCTTTTTAAAGATTTAATATTATGGGTATGCGTTCTACATAAATTGGTACATATCCAATATTTAAAGTACAAAGCTCATTGTTTAAAGGAACATTACAGAATTGGTTTTTGCTAACAAAACAGTTGCTGGCAGTGTAAGGACTTTATGTAATCCACCATATACATAAACTGACAAACCTGTAGAAGTTTGAGATCGATCGGCCATCTGGGTCACGAGAAAATAGTGAAAAACCGATTACACATTTGCATGAAATCATATAGATTTTTAAAAAATGAATAAAACGCTCACTGAGCGATAAACTCCTATCGGAAAGTTAGTTTATTCATTTCTCATCAAATATGGCATTTCAGACAGATATATTTCAAGGGATGTTTTCTGCTATCATCATCATTAGACCGTGTAAGTTTTATGTAAATCTGTGATCAAAAAGGTTATTTTACAAGTTTTTTTCTTACCAATTCTGTATCGTTCCTTTAAGTTTTTTTTTGGTGTATGAAAGTAGCATGCTTTGAATCATGATATGAATTGTTCAATTTGTCTCTTCGATGAAGAACAAAAGGTACTCAATTATTTCACAGTATGTATCAGGTTTTTGTAAAAAAATAATTGTTTACATTTTTTTTGTTCAAGGTCTTCGTGTTACCAGTGGGACCTTCGGTGTAACCTCTGACCTGCTAGAGGGCGTACATGTCTTCAGCTTGTCTGTCCATGTGACATTCAATACCAGTGATACTGGTGCCAGTGTCCGTGCCGGTGGGTCCAACCTCTTCAGATTGGAGGTAGGTACAGATATTTAAAAAAAAAAAAAAAAAAAAACCCAAGAGATGTATTCGTATGTTGCAGCAGAAGCAGAAGAAAAGAGAAGCATTTTAAGCGCAACAGGATATGATAGTTTATGAGATTTGGTTGTGCCAAAAAAAAGAACTCAATTTGTCATCGTTGAAGATGGGCATTGCAATTATTTCATTGCAATCTGCGTTTTTTTCCGTTTACAGGCATTTGTCGCGTCCAACGCCACGGGCATTCCCGATCCAAAAACTCCAAGCCAGGTCGTGGTTCTCCCCAGCGGCTCCGAGAGTCAGCCAGTCGCGGCCGGCGGTACGATAGACTTTGTCAACGCCATCGCCATGCTGGACACGACCGCCTGGACGTGCCAGATGGAGAACTTCATCTGCATCCGCCTGGTGAAAGACCCAGCGGCCACCGTGAACTACAAACTGGAAGGCTGGGTAGACACCGCCAACGGTATCGGATATGAGGATGACGCAAATCTACTCACATGTCAACCAATCAACTGTCAAGGTATATACCTTTAAATGCATGGATTATAGCATCTTTTTTGTACTATTTCAACATGCGATGTCTTTATGTCTATATTGCCAAGATTTTTGTTTCCACCACCCAAAACAAAAAATGACCGGCACGATTCCACAAAGCATTAAAATTCATACCGGCCAGTGAATCAATCTCCATTGCTAAGTGAAAATGATGTCACAATACAAATCACCACTGGGTTGTAGACAACTCATCTTTAGGATCAATCTTGAGGCTTTGTGAAATTTTAGACCGGGGCTGATTTCACAAAGCGCTAAGATTCATCTTTGTATTGTGACATCACACTTTGCTTTAGTAAATTCAGAGTGATTCGAAGTTAAGATCAATCTTAGCTCTTTGTGAAATCAAGCCCTTGGCTTGTTTTCATGGCAGTATCTAAGGTCAGAGAAAGAAGGCCTGGAATCAGTTGAGGAACTCCTTGAAGACCATTAGGAGTAGATTTGTTCTTTGCATTTAAAACTTTGAAGTGATTTTGACCCAACCCTAACCGTCCCTAACCCATCAAACTTCAACAGAATGTTTTGTTTAATTCTGCTTGACTGAGGACTGCACCGATAAACTGAGTATGCTTTACATGGGATCAGGCGTACCACCATAATCAGAGCTCAACAAGGTGTTTGATTTTGTTAGAGTAAGGAAAGATTCTGGTAAATCACCCAGCAAACCAATACAAATGCATTAGATATGTGTGCGTGTAGTTTATTGTTTGTTTTTTTCTTTTAAAGGTAGGGTAAACTTTTGGTAATTGTCAAAGATCAGTATCCTCACGTGGTGTATCCCAACATATGCATAAAAGGTCAAATCTGTGAAAATTTGGGCTCAATTGGTCATCGAAGATGCGAGAAAATAATAATAAAATAAAAAATAACACCCTTGTTGCATAGAAGTGAGTGCTTTCAGATGCCTGAGAAAGGCGCCTCAGATTCAGATTTAAGCGAGGTCACCAACACCCAGTTTTGTGTTTGTTTATACCACAGGTGTCAATATCACAGACGTGGCCATACAGACCGGCGGTCGGACACTGTCGTTCCAGGAAAGAGACGGAGAGACCAGTTTCACCGTCGACGTGGCCGTTTCAGCGGCCGCGGACACCGGGAGCGTCGTCGGCACCGGCCTGTGGAATGTCACCTTCGCCCTGAACAACCAGACGGACGGGAACGGCGACACATTTGAGACGCTGTCCGTGGCCGCCCTCTCCGCGGAGAACTCAGGCAGTGGGGTGGCGGCGGGATCAACGACTAACCTGACCGGTGTCGCCGTGACCATGCCGGCGGTCGCCGACATCCTCTGTTCCCTCGCCAGCCCCTTCTACCTCTGCGTCAAGGTGGAGAAGGCGGACGGAAGTGTACCGGATTTCACCATCAGGACGATTGACTGGCAGTGCGTCCCGGTCACTTGTTATCGTAAGTTCGGTCGTACAGACATGAAGTAATGCTAACTTGGTAGAGTCTCAGAAGTTTTAAGGGAGCTCATTAGTTTTGTGAACACCCTGTTCTTGTATTACTTCAGTAGATACACCTGGTGATACATTTACATATTTTCAGAAACTGAGAGACAACTTTTGTGTTGTTTTCCTCAAAAAAGCAAGGGTTGAGAAATTTCAGACGTTCGTCTGAATTCGGACTTTTTAAAAGTCTGCCTCATAAACAATAAAAGCTGTTTGTTTTTTTACAAATAGAATTAAGTTGTGCTCTTTGAACTACTTCTCTAGCACTGAAGACACTGTTCCTAAAAGCTTTTTGGAATCCAGGGATTATCATTTTAATATCCCTCCGAGGATCTGGATCCCAGTTTCAGACTTTTTGTCAGAAATTACTCTCACCCTTGCAAAAAAGTCGCCCAAGCTTATCTTCAAATTTCTCAAACTGAGCAGACTGGAATGCTAGGATTTTGTTGTTGAAATCAAAAAGTCTCTCTCACCCTTGCAAAAAGTCGCCCAAGCTTGTCTTCAAATTTCTCAAAATGTAGCTGTGATTTTGTTGTTGAAATAAAAAAGTTTCTTTTTTTATAGAAATCACTTTGCTCTCTATCTAATTAATTTTTTTCTCATTTCTTGACCCCAGCTGTCATCATCACCGACATCCAGTTTGAAGCTTTCTTGCCGACCTACATCTTGGAGAATGTGGACAACTACCTTCACGTTGACCTGTACGTCACCACAGACCTCAACTCGGCTGACATCGCCGGCACGGGCCTGTGGAACTCTCCGTCCTTCCAGATTAGAGATAGCACCAACGCCGTGACACCACTGAACGCCACTGGAACTTACTGGACCGCCGACGAGGAGAACAAACGTTAGTATTCTTTTCTGTTAACCAAAAAATGTTTTCAAGTAATGCAAAAGTTCAGTACAGTTCAGAAAACTTTTTAATAGTGATTTCTTTTAGAACCGGTACTGAAAGTCTCTTGAGAAGTCTAAAATTCTGCCTTGTTTAAGAAAATCTTTACCAAATCGTCGTACAATGGGCTGACATGCTCGAAAACCCTGACAAAAACCTTGGCGGATTTCTATAAACTTGATACTCTCTTGGTGAAATTGTTGAAAACAATTTGAAATAATTCCCCCTTCCTCCAACTCCCCTTCCGAAAAAAAGGAAAGATATTTTTATTTTAACATGAAACCTTTCATTTTGCTTTACCACAGGCTTGCCATTTTACAAACCATTCTACTGTTGTTTACTGTCACATTTCTTGATGCCAGGTCAAGATTTCCATCTTTGGTGCTATGGCTCGTTTCAATAATTTGAAAGTTCACTTCACATTAAAAAATGGGAACATTTCATTTGACCCCCCAAAGCTACAAAAAGGCTGACTTGCCATCTGCACATTTTAACTATAAATATTTGACTATAATCTGTGTGTATTTTGTGATACATTTTCATCTAAAAAATAGTTAGTTTCACACAGAAAGTTTGCTGGATTACTCAAGAAGCAAACAGAATTCTTAAACTGGTGATGTTTTTTTATACCCGGAGTTAATAGTAACTAAAACATTGACAGTGGTGTTATCTAATTAGTTGTTTTCTTGTCCCACAGCCTTGACTGCCAATCAGACAGTGCTCTTCAAGAACATCTTCCCTGTTCAAATCACACCGTCGGGAGTGTTGTGCGACAATCTGGACGAGCTCTGTCTCACCTTCGAGAAAGGGAACGAGCCCGTTCCTCAGTTCGACTTGAACTTCACGACACCGAACGACGTCTGCATCCCTGTTACATGCAAGGGTAAGTGAGATGAGGTCTACATTGGAGTGTTGTGGCCGAGCAGGTCATAGATTGTTTTTTTTTGTCAACGTGATTCATAGGCAAGATTATATAGAAAGATACAATAAAAAGTCACCTGTGAAAGTTTCAGCTGAATGCAGTGTCTACTTGCTGAGAAAAAAAGTGAAAAAAACACTGTCATGGTATTTTCACGAGAACGTCAAATCCATCCACGTTTAATAGCAAGGTGACAGCGGGTACCAACCCTCAGAAATCTGATCTCGGATTCAAATGTGTTTGGGTGAACAATTAATTAAACCATATTACTTCGAAGAAAATCCTTTTTTCTCAAAATAGTTTATACTATCAACAGCTGCAGTGCTTCTCACCAGATAAGTTTTGAGGTCATTAATTTTTTTGGAGTATTTACCAATCTATGACCCTACCTCTAAGGTGGTAAATGTTGGTTGCATTTATTCTCCCCCCCCCCCCCCCCGCAAACTCAATTATTAGCAATCCTCATCTGATATTTATGGCATTTGAAATGTTTACTTCCCCAGGTGTTGAAATTGTGTCTACGATGATCACAAATATCACCGAAGGTAGCCCCGTGAAGGAGCGGTCAGACTCTGTCCTCGTCCTGCTCTCCATGATGTCAGTATCAGCTGGGGACGCGGCAAGCATCAACGGCCAAGACCTTTGGGCAGTCTCCTTCTATTACACTCCCCACGCCAACGGCGATGAAGACCCAACCATCGGCAAGGAGACTTTTCCTCTCAGCCCAGGAAACATCAACGCTCCGCTGATTGCTGGACAGAATTTGGTGTTGACAAATTTGGGGACAACTGTCGACCTGTCTAATCTAGTTTGTCCAGCTGTAAGTTGTCAGAGTATGATACCGTCTAGAACAAAGTGATGTTATAAATTTGTTGTGTCAGTGCAAAAAGTGCATCTCCTAAAATATCACTTAACGTGAGTTTGAAATGGACAAAACGTGGTGTCTCGCTCAAAATAGCCCGGATGTACGCACAAAACAAGTATGCGCCGAGATACGACAACTTTGCACGGAGTATTTTCAAGTGTGAGATACAACGCTTTTGCCAAATTGAGTTACAATGTTTTTGCAAAACTGAGATACAACGTTTTTGCAAAACTTAGATACAACGTTTCTGCAAAACTGAGTTATGATGTTTTTTTGCAAAATCGAGATGCGACGTTTTTGCACTGACACTGGGATTTAGTGCTTTCTCTCCTTATTTAAATTCATTCCATTCTTGTACTCTCACCTTTGGGTCTTCTCAGGAAGTACAAAACAAGTACGCGCCGAGTTATGACATAATTTGCACAGAGTATTTCAAGTTTTTGCCAAATTGAGATACGATGTTTTTGCAAAACTGAGATACAACGTTTTTTTGCACTGACACAACTTATTAATTCTCCAGTAGGGCTTGCCCTTAATACCAGCCCGGTGTACGGTGTCGAGTAAAAACAGCTATGGGCAAGTAGACACCACATCCTAGCTTGCCCTGTGTACTACTAAAAACTGTGCAACCTACTCGTTCATAGCGCTCACATTTCTTTCTTTTCAGATGTGAATAATAATTTTTTTTAAATGTGCTAATTTGTTTTTGAGACGATTTTGTTGTTTGAATGTAACTTCATTGGACCATTAAAGTGGTTGTGATCCCTACCACTTTTTAAAAAAGATACATTTATGAAAATACATGTTTAAAATCAGGGCTACTAAAACTTCCTGGGGGGCAAGCCAAATGCTTTGTTTAGGCCGGTGGGCTACTTTACGATAAAAAGCTTAAACGCCAGTCATCACAACAACAACAAGATTCTGAACTGAATTTGAACTTTATGATTTTTTTTTCTGCAGGGAGGTCTTTGGCTGTGTGCTCGCCTCCAACGTCATGCAAATCCCAATCCTCTCTTCACCTTGTCGGCAAAGAACGGGGATGATTCTGTCTTTGTTGGCTGTCAGAGTGTCACATGCAGAGGTAATTAAAAAAAACACAACTGTCTTTTAGATTTCCGGACAGGGGCAAAAGTAAATCTGCGACACTGTTGAGATTTGAGCGCTAGTTCCTTTACAGACCTATCCCCAAGTGTGTTATTATTAAACTCTAATAAGTCAACCACAAGGGGAAACTGACTGGGTAAGTGTTGGATTAATTTTGGGTTGAACAAAGAAAAATGGACTGGAGCGGGACTTGAACATAAGACCTCTGGATTAGCGTGCCGGCGCTCTACCAGCTGAGCTATCTAGCCCTATGCATGGCAGTCTCCCTATTTTGTCAATATCTTTGTTCAGGGGTGCCAGTCAGAAGCCATACAACCAGGGATCGCACCCAAGTTTGCGATACAACCTGCGAAGCGGCAGCAGAGGGATTGCCTCATTTGATATGGGATGTAGAATCACTACATTTTTTCTGTGATAACTAACAGTCAACACTCAAGGACTGTCTAACATTTTTTTGGACACCCTAAATAGTTTAAAGAAGTCCCGAAGCAAAATATTTACCTACAACGGCTTCTCGCAACCCAGTGCTTTTCGGGAGCTTCATACTCCAAAGGAGTTGAGATGATTTTTAAGGGGGGGGGGGGGGGGTTGGGGCCAGGGCCCAATTTCACAGAGCTGCTTAAGATATTGCTTCATGTGCAGGGTACCTGTCAAAATGGTACATGTTAGATGGTATTTTGGCTGGTAACCTTAACCTGGTAAGCATAACGTTGCTGTACTTAGCTACTTTTTGTGTGTTTAAGCAGCTCTATGAAAGTGGGCCTTGGTTAACATTGGAAGACTCTTTAATTCTTGGTTGTAAAGATCAAAATAAATGCCTTTTTTCTCCTCCTTTTCTTGTTTTTAATGACAGGCGTCGAATTGGAAGATACTTTTGTGCATATCATGACTGGTGAGCTGATCCCAGTTGAGAACGTTGCCTCACACACCATCTCCTTCCTTTTCGAAGCAATGCGCAGTCCCAGGGGGGCAACCATTATTGGCACAGGGCTCTGGCAGCTGAAAGTATTCGCCAACCGTCGAGCAGACGGTTCCCACCATAGAAAGGCATATGAGTCACCGGTGGCCCTTAATACAGTCCAAACCAATTCGCCGTTGTCTGAAACTGCTCTCGTGCTTTCTTTCGCTGGCGTTACGGTAGGCAATCTCACATTTTGGGATTATCTTAAAGTGTACATGTAGCAAATAAATGAGCGGTGTAACGTACAGTTGCTTTATTATGGAGGAACATATCATAGAAAGACCTGTTTTTTTTCTGGAAGGCAAAAGATACTCTGTTGATACAGGAAATTTGATACATTTATTGTACCGTAAATTTCAACGTAACTTCTGGAATTGTTTTTGACATGTGCCCACTTCTCGTCATGTATGCTATCTCTATAAGCATGTGGTTTTTTTTTCGATGAACTGTACAGGGCGGTCGGGTTGGGGTAGTGGTATCTTTCCTCGCCTTCCACCTGTGTAGGGGACCGGGTTCGAATCCCGCCTTGGAATAATTCTCTGGGGTTTTCCTCCCACATCTAGTGATTAAGTTCGCTCTCTGAGAGTCTGTGGCTTCAAAATCAGAAATAATAAATGAATGCACATTTTGCCTGCATAGAGTCAACGCTCTGTGGTTATTTTTGTGAAGTTCTGATGAACATCAATCAGTCTATAAAAAAAACACCAAATATTATAACCCATTGATTTAGCAGCCAAGGTTAGGTTCGGAGTGTTCTTATATCCATGGTAAAAAAAGCGAGAAGGCAACCACAAGGGTGGCATGGTTGGCTTGTGCGTAAAAATGCTCGCCACTCACCAATGTGACCCTGGTTCAAACCCAGCCAAGGACATATTTGAGTAGAGTTGTGCGTTGGTTCTCTGCTGTGCCACGAGGGTTTCTCTCCAGGCTCTCTGGTTTTCCTCCCTTTGGGAAAAAATCAGACACTTTCGATCTCAGGCTGTGCTCCGTTGTCATTTATGGGTTGATGTGGCTGGCTGCCAAAGGCGCCCTCGCATGCCTGCTTCTCGAACACGTAGCCGCGTCCTTCGCAATTCAGCTTCTTAGCTGAAGGATGATTAGCATCACAAATTATTTTATTATATTATAATATTATTATAATACAACGCCAACCACCACAAAAATGAAAGTGCAGCTCTCGGTGTGAACCAGACGTTACTGTAATTTATTACCGTGAATTGTTTGCCATATATTCAAACTTGTCGTTTCGTTCTTTAATATTCAGGTCACTCTGAATCTTCAGAATACTGAATGTCGTCAGACGCCTTACTTCTGCGCCCAGATACTGAAGGGGGTTAACCCATCACCGGAATTCTCCCTACAGGGCTCCCCCGATGACAACGCTCTGATTGCTTGTGCCAAATTGGATTGCAACGGTAGGGGAAAAAAAAAAAGAGTCAAGGATGCCGTGTGTTTTCAATTTAAATTTGCGTTTTGTATCCGACGAGACCCTGAAATGATTACAAATACTTTCAAACCAAATCTTGTGATCAACGCTTGTTCTTAAACCCTTTTTTGGCTTGTACTAAAAAAGAATTCTGTGGCGGACGCAAATGGCTGCAAGATTTGACCTGGTAAAGGTCGTGCCCCGAGTTGACGTTTTCAATTCATCATGTCAGTGCGAAAACGTTGTATCTCCTAAAATAGCACATAAGTTACGCGCGAGTTTGAAATTTAATGTAAAACACTGTATCTTGCTCAAAATAGTCTGGATGTACGCACAAAACAAGCACATGTTTTTGCACGGAGCATTTTCGTGCGAGATACGACATTGCAAGAACTAGATACGATGTTTTTGCGCTGACACGACAAATTCTTTTCTTCCATGATTAAAAAAGAGAAGTATCTACATTTTTAAAACCAGCTGTGGCATCTAGCTGCAGCAGCAGTAACAGCAGCAGCAGCAGCAGTAACAGTAAAAAACAGAACTGAAAAGACGGCTGAAATCTAAAGGATGAATTTCAACCGATATTGAAGTCATAGTTTCCTAAGATCTTTGGTTAAAGCGAGCACCAAGAATATTGTGTGAATTCATCAATTTAACCCGTTCAGAACAGTAGTCAAAACAATTATACCAGTAGCTGCATTTTGTTTTCAAATTATTTTTATTTATATATGCAGACAAAACTATTTCTATCTTCTTCTTTTTTCTTCCCAGGCGTGAAAATTGCCACTTTCAGTTTGACTGGCACCGGTGGCAATACCCTTCACGAGAATGAAGACGACCAAATGTTCTCGTTCGACGTGGCCTTGACGTCCGATGCCGGGAAGGGGGCCATCTCGGGTAACGATCTGTGGGAGTTTAAAGCCTACGTAAACAACCACGCGGACTGTCTCGGGGACGCCGAGGAGGTGGCGCTGACCGACGCCGTCATCCAGGCCGGAGAGGAGGACCAGGATCTCGTCAACGGGGGGACGATCAACTTCAAGGTGGACGTGCCGCTGGACTATCAGATGAACTGCCCATCATGGCCTAAGGTGTATCTGTGCCTGGAGGTTCACGTCGGCGCGGGCACCAGCCGGGACTTCACGCTCTTTGGAGAGATCGTAAAGGGTGTTGAAGTTCAGTGCAAAGGTACATGATTTCCTGTTTTAAAAAAAATACATCCAATTTCATAGAGCTGCTCATCAAGCAGAAAATATTGCTTACTATTTTCAGCTTAATAGCAAAAAATAAAAGCAGGAAACCAGTCACTAATTGTACACGTGGTATGGTATCTTGGCTGGTCACCTTATTCTGATGAGCACAATTTTGTTGTGCGTAGCTGCTTTTTTTGCACTTTTGAAATTTGACCCAGGTACTTCCTGGAGGCAATTGCTTCAAGAACTAGACATCTTCATATGTGGTGTCCAATTAGAAATGCTCAGCAGGGGGAGGGGGGTTGCCAAATTGTACTTATCAAATTTGTTAAAATAATTTTTGGGATTTCGATAAACGGTGACCGGCTTGTGTAATTTTCATATTTTCATGATTGTTTTGTTTTGGCAGGCGTCGAGGTGACCAACACTGAAATCAGGGAGGTGAACTCCGGCAGTCAGATTGTCGAGAGCGACGCCGAAGTGACCTTTGACCTCAATCTGAGGATATCCTCAAACGCCGACGGCTCCAGCATCTCCGGCCTGGGACTCTGGTCGGTGGACATTTTCACCAGCGACACGGAGAGCTGCGCGACTGTGACGTCCGAGCGGGTCACCTCTGCGTTGAGCGTGTCCAACCTGAACAGGCCACTCAGTGCGGGGGCGCTGTTCCTGATGAACAACGTCAGGGCCACGGTGCCGCTTCCTGATGCCCTGTGCGAGAATATCAACTACGTCTGCGTGGAGTGGGGTAAAGGACTGGGAGCCAGCCCGAACTTCACATTAGTTCCCAAACCGGATGAGACGGCTCTGATAGCCTCAAGTGCCATCGAGTGCAAAGGTAGAGTCTGAGTCTAGACATTGTTGTTGTCATGCGGGTCTTCAATACACATTAACAGCAACTACTGTAGGATTGACCGTTGTGACCTGTGACGACACATTTTTTACAATAAGAGTCACAGAGCCTCCACTTCATGACGGCACGATTTGTACACAGCTCAACGGAAGGAAAACAAATAACAAAAAAAAGTACCGATTATTCAGGATCCGTCATATTCTGTTTAAAGTTGCACCCTTTCTACTGATCTTTTTCACACATTCTTAACCCTGAATATTGATATTTTTCAGAGTTTGTTACTCTTTCTATTAAGCCTTTCACGCAACATTTATTTTAGTGATTAATTGATTATATGGACACATTAATTGTTTACTTGATTTTTGCAAATAGCGACCCCCCCCCCAAAAAAAAATGATCACAATAGTGCCCTCAAAAGTCCTCTTTCCAATCCTAAAACTGTGTGGCCATGGGGTCTATATTTTTTGTTTTACAAGTATTTTTCTGCAGGGGTTTTAATCCGGGCAACGCGTGGAAGAGTTAAATCTTAACCTTGGAAATTTCTCAACCGTTTTTGTGTTTATTCTTTTTCGCCCAGGCTTGCACATCCTGTCCACCAGCCTCGATCTCTTTATGGGAGATCCCCTGATTTCCAACGATCCCCGTCACACGATCACGTTCGACTTCAACTTCCAAACCGACAGCAGCGGCGCCAGCGTCATCGACCCCGTGAACCTCTTCCGCCTTCAGGTGGCGGCGACGGCCGTCCCGGGCCGAGACGGAGTGGCGGCCTCGCAGCACCAGGTCACCGTGCCGTACTCTCCGCCCCCCAACAACGACATCATTGCCGGGAGGCGGTACTCCATTCCCGTCGAGGCAGAGCTGAACCTGGAGGGGGCGAGGTGCGACGAGATACCGTATGTCTGTGTGACGTTGACCAAAGGGCTGAACGCCGAACCGCGCTTCACGCTGACGCCGGGCATCAGTGACCCGGTTCTGACCGCCTGCACTCAGCGGCTCGATTGCAGAGGTAACTTCTTTTTTTTGTTTGCTTCTGCCGCTGTTCAGTAGGAAAATACCTTAAATACCTTTAAACAATACATTTTGCTTAAATTATGCAGTTATCTGTAATTCTTCTGGTATTAATTTTTTTGGTTTGGAGTTGGACAAAGAAACATTTACTAGAGCGGGATTTGAACCAACGACCTCTGGATTAATGTGCCAGCGCTCTACCAACTGAGCTATCTAGCCCTATGTTGGCGGTCTCCATTATGTTGTCAATATCTTTGTTCGGGGGTGCCAGTCAGAAGCCATACAACCGTTAACTGCTGTGTAGTTTACGATACACCTCGGGAACCGGCAGCTGGGAGAGCGCCGGCACTTTAACCGTTGGTTCAGACCCCGCTCTGGTAAATTTTTCTTTGTTCAACACCAAATCATTAAAAAACTTTACCCAGTCAGTTTCCCTTGTGGTTTATTATTTTGTATTATTTTTTTTTATATACAGGAATTAGAATTGTGAGTGAGCAGCTGACAGTCAACTCTGGAATTCCATTCGTGGACCACGCCACCAATAATCCTGTCGATCTCACAGTAAGTGCAGAGGGTGGGTGTAAATCCCGGTCATAACTCACTTGTGTCCTTGAGCAAGACACTTGACTATAATTGCTGCTCTTCGCCCGGGGGTAATTGGTTACTCCTGAGGGCAGAGGTGGTTCTTGTGGTTGATTTAGGTTGAAACACTTCTTTAGTTGGCAACACTGGCTGCATACGTGTACTCCCCAGGGAGTGGAAAAGGTTGTTGGTATTTCAAAAATGACGGTTGTAATAAGTTCATGTGCCGTAAAAGTGTCATACTTTTTAAGGCCAACTCACACATACCAGACAGCGAGCACTTGATCGTGATTTCATTTTCACTACCTTATGGAGACCGAGAACAAAACGGAAAAGGGATAACAAAGGGTCTCCGTAGGGAAATTCTAAAGATTGGGTTGCTCCACAAGGAATGTTGTGTACAAAGTCTATGGGAGGTTCTTAACTACAGGGACAAAGGAAAGAACAAAAGATGTCTCCACAGGGATGCAAAAAATAGAATGTGTGTTTTCAAAAGTTAGTTTTAAACATTTAGCTGTAGAACCAAATCAAACTTGTCCAGTGGGTACCAAATCTTTAGGAGAAGACTCTGAAGTAATGTTTGTTTGTTCCTTTTCTCCACCCCCTTTTTCTCCACCTCCTCTTGTCTCTCCTCCCCAAACAAAGGTCACTTTGACATCGGACGCAGTTGGCGGCAGTGCCACAGGGGTCAACCTTTGGTCAGCAGAGGTCAAACTCTCCAACGAGGACCCCCTCGCCCCGGGGACGGTGTTCAGGGCCAGCACGAACGGCACCTTCAGCGGCGCCGACGCCGACAAGGACCTCCTGAAGGGTGAGACGATCAAGCTCATCATCGCGGCCGACCTCAATCTGGACGGCCTCTCCTGCTCGGACGTCCGCTACCTGATTGTGGTCATCACCAACCCCAATGCCGATCCGGGGTTCACACTGGAGTGGAGGAACAGTTCGTCTGTCGTCGTCACACAGTCGTTTACCTGCACTGGTAAGTGTGGAGCTTCTGTGTGCATAAGGGGGAAGGGGTGACCACCCATAAGAGAGCTTTTAACTTGATCAAACTCTGCAAATGAAAACCCAAACGTTTAAAAGCGAATCTTTCCTTCTGTCTGTCCATTCATTATCGTTTTGAAGTGATAGATACGCTAAGCCCGCCTGCAATATGATATCATGAGGGTGATGAATGCATCGACACTACTGATAGCTCAGTGCACAGTTGTTCCACCGCACACAACCTGCGCAGTTGAACGTTTAGTAGAGTAAATAAAAATCATCCAACTAATACATTTTGTTTGTTTGTTTGTCCTTTTTTTTTGCCAGGTGTGTCTCTTTCACCCAATACTCTGCGACTCGATAGCGTTACCCCGTTGCGCGAGTTGGCAGCAACCAGTATCGTGACGTTCTCCGTCAGCGTCTTGGCAACTCCAACTTCAGCCACGGTGAGGGGGATGGATCTGTGGAAGACCACAGTGTTCCTGTCTGCTGATCAGAACGGCGCAGGCACACGACAGGTAAAAGAGCAACGGAGAGAGGGAAGCAGTCGGCGCAACACTTGGGCAGGCCTTCTTGCGCTCACATGTTTTGTCTTGTACTTTGTGCAATCGACCAGCCCTCATCATTTTTTTGTCCGGGGGCCGGATTTTCAGGGAGCTGCTTAAGCAGAAAATATTGATAGATGTTTAATTTGCTTTGGGGATAATGAATGTTATTTGGTTTCACCTACACACTGATGTGTGTAAAGCACTGTATACTCGGTACTTTCCCCGTGTCCTGTAAAAAAAAAACCATCAGGCAAGTTATTTTGGTGGGATACAAACCCATGACCTTTGCTATTCCAGAGCAGAAATCTTACCACTAGACCACCGAGATTGCCCGGTGGCTAGAGGAAGTTCAAATCCTAGATTTTAACAGCACGTACTGCAACAATATTGAATAACAATTTCCTGCCAAGCAAAATAAGCAGGGAACTAGTCACATGCGGTACATGTTGCATTGTATTTTAGCTGGTAACCTTTTTCTGCATACTCCAAAGGAGTTGAGAAGGTTTCAGGAATGCTTAAGGCCCAAATGAACACGGGGGAATAATAGTGTAAGGCGTTTTTTGATACAATGTTTAAAAGCGCTTAATAAATGCCTCTTATTAGTGTTGTTTTGTGGAAGTCAGGTTGGCGTAGTGGTATCTTGCCTTGCCTTCCACCTCTGGGGACCCCGGTTCAAATCACACCAGGGCACTTTGTGGATTGGGTTTTTCAGTCCCTGCCTGATCGCGTGGGTTTCCCTGGAATATTTCTCTGGGGTTTTCCTCCCACACCTAAAAAAACCCTGAAACTTCCTTCATTGTCTTCTCTCCATGGGGGTTCTTGGCTAGTATAGTGATTAAGTTCACTTTCTGAGAGTCCCTTGACTTCACAACCTGAATTAATCAATGAAATCAATGATATCAATGAAACCAATGAAATCAACGAAATCAAATGTAATACAAGAACGAAATAACTTTCCCTCACAGGCAGAGATAATGGAAGCAGCTCTAGACTCCCTTCAAGGAGCAGTCCCCATCGTCGCCGGGATGGTGAGCGGCCTCGACGGCGTCACGGTGACGCTGATGACGGCCAACCTGTACTGCCGTGACATGGCGTACCTGTGCGTTGAAGTGTGGAGTGGGAGCGCGGCTCAACCCTACTACAACATCGAGTCGCCGAATAACCAGACCGGGCTCAGACAGTGTGTCGCAACTTCGTGCAATGGTGAGCATGTACAAGATTGGTGATTGATGTATTTTTAATGAGCAAACAATCTTAATTTGAAAGGTACAGTGTGTAAAAACTTACCCCAAACTTTGTTTACATTATTGTTCTGAGAAAGGAGTTAATTTTGGGGCGAACAAAGTGAAATTGACAGAAAATTTTAAGTGCTAGGAATTTTTTTTGAAATTTCAGAACGTTGTCCCCAAACAAGTTTGTGCTGAGGAAAACTATTGTAGTAAACTCTTTTGGGAGAAGTGTTGGCTCTAAGAAGAACCGGTGTGGTCGAACCGATGTTTCGAACAGTCAACGAAAAATCGACTAGAACGTGTGGTCTCGTTGTTTCGAACAGTATGCTCTCCTCGTCTTCAGGGGAATGTCAACTAAGTGTTTTCAAAACCAGCCAAAAATGAAAACGAACACATTGAGAATGCATTGCCTTTATAAACATCGAGAAAGCTTGTGTTTGATTGTTCGAGAGAAACTTTGCATTGCATAGGGCCTTTTCGAAACTGTGGATTTGGCTCTGTCAGGAAGTTTGCAAAATTGCGCGCTTTCGGCATAGAGATTCGGAAAGGTGGATGAAACCTGTGGCCAAGGCGGTATCTAAGCTGGTGGTTTTTCGTAAAGGCCCATGGTCGAGTTACAATTTGTGCACAACTTCATAAAGCTGTAAATACAAAAAAAAGTCTGCTTAGCAAATATAAGTTACCACCCCCCCCCAAAAAAAATAATAATAAACCAGACATGTAATGTACATGCCTATAATTGGTTCCCTGCTAGCTTCTGCTGAGCCAATTATATTGTTAAGCAATATTTCTGTTTTAATAGCAGGTTTTTTTTGACATCGAACTCTTTTTGCGCCAACACAATGAGTAATTATGACTCTTTTCATCTCTTCTAGGTGTGCAAGTGATGAGTGTGGTGAGCACCATCATCACCGATTACCCCCTCATCGAGCAGAGGCCCAACCAGGAGGTTCGCCTGGAGCTCAACGTCACCGCCTCCCCAGGGAGCTCCGGGATCAACGGGGACAACCTGTGGAGAGCGACGGTCTTTGTGACCTCCCAGGCCGATGGTTCAGGGACAAGGTACTGTTTAACCCTCCTACTGTCTGACCGTTTAATCATCATCTAATATGGTTTAGAATAATGATAATGATAATAATAATAGTGGCTTCTTATAAAGCGCTCATATCCGTCACTCAAGGCGTAGTTGAATGGTACGTCAACTCACTTGAAAAAACCTTGTAAAAGGTGTTTGCTAATTGTGTTTGCATTTTGCAGCATCAGTATTTTATGTACCACCGTTTTTTTTGTCAGATGGACCAAACAGTCTTGTGCTGTCTTGCTTTCGGTTTTCAAGTAAATCACAAGCACTCAACTCATTTTTAAAAATGTTTCTAAATTGAATTACTTATTTGCAGGAGATCGGAGAGAGAAGCAACCATTTCTGCCTCTCAAAGCGGCCGTGACCTCAACCCGACAGCGGTGCTCACCTTGGAGAACCTGATCGCCACCATGGATCTCACGGGAGTCCCCTGCGCCGAAATGCGCTACATCTGCGTCACGTTGGGCAAGGGCGCCGCTGCCCAGCCCGATTTCAGCTTGGCGGGATTGCCCGACGACAGCTCCCTGACGGACTGCGCAGAGACCAAGTGCATTGGTAAGTCATTCAGATCGGGAAGGAGGGGTGGGGTTGGGGGTAGGGAGGGAAGGAGGGGGGCGGAGAGGGGGCGGGGAGTGGAGTGGCTGCATAGGGGTCACCATGTAGCATTGAATCACTTTATTGGTTCTGAAGAAATTTTGACTGAACAGTGTCTTGTGTTTAACAGACTTATTTCAATATGTAGTAGCCTTTTAGAAGATAGAAGATGGACAGCTGAATGCATAGCCATATCTTCCAGTGGATCTTGACATCTCCTCTAAAAGGGGAAGGTCATGGGTTCAAATCCCATCCAAGGTGCCTGTTGTTGATTTTTGTTTTCAACAGGACATGGGGGAAACCTGAGTGTACAGTGCTTATCATATATTATGAAGTAGGGCAAAACCATTTCATTATGTTCTGAATGTATTTTTTTGTGTGGATTTCCTGTAATCAGGTGTTGCAATACAGTCGAGCTCATTGACCTTAGGCTCCAATGAACTCCTAGAGAGCGACAGCTCTGCGACCTTCATGCTGGACGCTTCCTTCAACCCGTGGTCCAACAGCCGCAGCCTCCAAGCGGACCGCAGTTGGGACCTCTACGTTTTCGCCAGCAATTGCGGCGACGGATGCGGAGTGGAATCGGCCCAAGTCAGTGCGGCTCTCACCACCGCCCAGCAGAACCAAGGAGTCCAGGTCGGCACCCCGTTGACCTTTGATGGTCAGGTGGCGACTCTTGACCTCACCGGGATGAACTGCTCAGACACAACTCATCTGTGTGTGAGACTAGCGACGCAAGCCGGCACCCCTTTTGTCTTGGGCGGCTATCCCACAGATGCAAGTCTCGTCAGTTGTGTTGAACTCCAGTGCTACAGTAAGTCTTCCTGTTTATTGATAATACCAAAGGGCTATTTATCATTGGCTCAGAGCAAAATGGACTTATAAGATCTAGAAAGACCCAGTCAGCTCAGAGCAGAAAGGACTTATAAGACCTAGAAAGACCCAGTCCGCTCAGAGCAGAAAGGACTTATAAGATCTAGAAAGACCCAGTCCGCTCAGAGCAGAAAGGACTTATAAGACCTAGAAAGACCCAGTCAGCTCGGAGCAGAAAGCTAATTAGACCTAGAAAGACCCAGTCTGCTCAGAGCAGAAAGGACTTTTCAGACTCATAGTGGGTGTAGGTCTTATAAATCCTTTCTGCTTTGAGCCTTTCTAGGTCTTATAAATTATTTCTGCTCTGAGCGGACGATTTTGAGTAGACCACTCCCTGCCCTGCTATACACCCACAAATCTTTTTCAACCTCCTGGAGGTTCAGAGAAACAATTCTTCTGGAAAAATGCTGTTGGTTTTTCAGAAAACATTTTAAATCACACCGGGGCATTACGTGGATTGGGTTTTTCAGTCCCTTCCTGATTGCGTTGGTTTTCCCTGGAATATTTCTTTGGGGTTTTCCTCCCACACCTAAAACTGAAACTTCCTTCATTGTCTTCTCTCCACAGGGTTCTTGGCTAGTATAGTGATTAAGTTTGCTTTCTGAGAATCCTTGTCTTCACAAACAGAATTAATAAATGAAATGAAAATCTACCTGAGAAATGAAATAAATATAAATATAAAATAAAAATCTGCCACACGAGAGTCTGAATTGTGTTGAATTGTAACGGTTATGCAGGACCCTAAATCGGCTTGCCTTCCCAAGTATTGACTGTTAACCCACAAGTACTCACATTTGCTAAATTTTTAAATTTTGTTGTTGTCTTCCCTCCCCTCCTGCAGCCAAGACTGTTGACTTGTACACCACAGAGGTCACAGACAGAAAAATCAGCGTCGCTTTCACAGAAGCGTTCGGCGACTTTGACCTTTACGTGTTGAAGTACTCGCCAGCAGACGGCATCACCAACTCGCCGTTTTCCATCCCTAGGAATCTTCAGAGGGCGCTGGACTTCAGTCTACTGGTCCCCGGCCAGCTCTACACCATTGAGCTGACTCTAATGGATGGGGCGGATACCAAGGCTGGTCCCTTCGTCCTGGAAGAGCGCACAAGTAGGTGGAACTTTTTTGTTTTATTGGCCCAGGACAGCTTTGCTCCCACTTCTTTTGTCTGTGCAGCTTTTTTTTAAAAAAATCAACCAATCTTATAAGGACAGTTGGTTTCTGTTGTCGCAACTAAACACCGATACTCCTAATTCATCCTTCAGAACCAGATGCAGTCACCCTACAGCTGGACAGCGTGACGTCGTCCGAGTTGACCGTCTCTTGGGATGCAGCCTCGGGGGTCTTCGAGTACTACACCCTCATCCTGAACCCGTCTGACAACGGTCTTCTTCCCCGCACCCCGTACCAAGTCTACCCCAATCAGGATCGGGAGGTGACGTTCACCGGCCTTCTGACGGCGCGGTCGTACAACATCACCATCATCACCGTCAGCGGAAACCTACCCAGCTCGCCCAGCACAGTCTTGGCAAATACAGGTGAGTGGGGTTGTGGGGGAGTCGGAGTGATTTGTATCCAGACCTTGATATCACTGCATGACACTTGTGCCCTTGAGCAAGGCACTTAATAACCATAGTTGCTTCGTAAAAAGTTGGGAATGTGTAAGTGCATTCTGCTCTACCAGCTAGGCTCCTAGTGGATGATACCCTACATATGCCTACATCCTTACTGATTGTGAAGGGGGTAACCCTGTTTCAGCCCCAGGAGTAGGTGGCAATGTGCCCCTGGTGTCGGTTGATTTGGGTCAACAGCCCAAATCAGTTAAGTGTAGCCTTTACCTTGAAGTGGCCATTCGGCCTTGTGAGTTGGGCGATATCTCATTAAAAAAAATAATAATAATATGGCGTGTCGTGGCCGAGCGGATAAGAACACCGGACTTAAGCTGTAGTGTTTCTGATCAGCAGAGTGTGGGTTCGAGTCCCGTTCGTGACACTTGGTGTCCTTAAGCAAGACACTTAAACCATTATTGCTTAAATAACCACCGTGTAAACCATCACATGGTGCATTGTAAAGGAAAAAGGTCTCATACTTCAAAAACGTAGTTCCACATATTTAGCAGGATAAATTATATAACGTTGGAGTGCCTTGAGCGTCACTGAGTGACGGACTTGAGCGCTATATAAGAAGCCACTTTTATTATAACCATTCAGGGCAGAGCATTTTTTTTTTTACGCTTCATTTTTGGGGGATGAAGTTCCACCTTGATCTCAGCTGAATTGACTGTCTATCTCTCGTCGTCCATTTCTTCCAGATCCATCGCGGCCCACTCTCACCAGCACAGGCCGAGCAGAGACTACCATCGACCTGCAGTGGTTCATCGACAGAGCCTACATCCTCGACCACTACGAGGTGACCTATGACCCCGCGGGTACCTCCACCCAGCCTCTCACCCTGCCCTCCGATGTCGATCGGACGACCTTAGTGGACCTCGTGCCGGGCCGCTTCTACACGATCTCACTGGTGGCGGTGTCGAATCTCGTGGGCAATCAGATTTTGCGGAGTGACCCTGATACGATCTCCCTTCGGACTCGTAAGTCCCTCTGTGCTACATTAGGATTGCTTGACAATAGACCCTTCCCATGAACTATGTCAACTGAAACATCGCGCGTGCGCATTCTCCTCACTGGTTGGCAAAATGAGTGAACATCGCGCCTTCATGTATGGGACTGATGGTGGCGTGACACACACGCGTTTGTGCATCTGCCCAGCGCACAACTCTAAGGCGTTTGCCAACTAATATCGTCTGTACGCATGCGTGAATGTACTTTTACATATTTCATGTGAAGGGTTTATTGTCTAGTCACCAGCTAGTCACTGATCAAATTAAAATAACTAGATAAAATTAAACATTACACAACACTACAGACTGCACTTCTGTCCTGAAATAATAACAATTAATAATAGGCAAACTAATAATAAAATGAACAATTTTTTATCAAACACACATTTTTGTTAAAGTGTTGAGGGCGATCATTACAGTGATATCGTGACCCCTGTAATCATCGAGCCATAAACATTCCTAAATCTATCTCAACTCCTGAGGAGTATGCAGCACCAGCAGCCAAATGGGCGCACAGGTTGCTATCATGAAGCACTTTAAAAAAAAATCGTACACTATTACTGCTCCTGTTCACCGGGCCCTGATGAGCATTCCTAAAATTGTCTCAACTCCATAGTAAAGTATTGCCCCCTGACTTCTCAGACTCCATTTGAATGATTATACCTCTGCAGGTCCCATAGCACCGGCCAACATAACTCACACGCCGACCGAGACGTCCATCCGGGTGGAGTGGCCGAGCACGGTGGGCGAGGTGGACTTCTACACGGTGACCTTCAGCCCGTCGGTGGACCTCGGCGAGACCAAGGTGCTGAAGGACTCGCCGCGCGATCTGCTGTTCCAGGGTTTGGAGGTGGCCAGCGAGTACACGGTGACGATCACGACGCACATCGAGAACGTGGACGAGAATCTGGCCAGTGTTCCTATACAGCGGGTGTTCTACACCTGTAAGCATTAATTCATTCATTTATTTGCAACAAATTCCTTTAAATTACAGTGCCAGCCTTGTTTTAGTAATTCTGTATCCACAGGTTGGCCATTTAAAAAAAAAATATAATTTTTTTTTTAATGTCGAGTAGTAGAACGTAAGGGAACATTGGCGTTTCAGAACCTTGGCGGCGCTCGAAGGGTTCCGTGCCGGTCGTGTTTTGGCATTTCTTTATCCAGAGGGCAATTATATATTTTTTGGGTCGAGTAGTAGAACGTATGGGAACGTTGGCGGCCTGTGGATGGATACTCAGTTTGACGTTTCAGAACGTTGGCGGCGCTCGAAGGGTTAATGGCCTCACAATTCGAGCAGAGTCTCTCTCGTTTAGACCTCGAGAAAGACTCTGCTTGGGTCGAAACATGAGGCGATTGATAAATCGTTTGCATTCATACCACAGATCATTTTGCAACAGCGACATTTAATTTATAATTAATACCATGCCAGCGAGTGGCAAGGAGGAGAAGGTCTGGGCAGCACATCTACAAGCCTGTCCTATCTCGGATTCTTTTTCAATTATTGATGAAGATTCTTTTTGATTCTCTATATTATTTTATGATATGCTTTTTTCCCTTCTGCAGTGCCTCACACTCCCGGTCCCCTGTCCATCGTCAAAGTGACGACCACCACCATTGAATTCACGTGGCAGGACGCCGCGGGCCCACGAGACGGCTATGAAGTCACCTACGTTCCTAACGAGCCCGAGTTCGACCCCCAGTCGCCGTTCTTCACCACCAGCAACAGCATGCTGCTCATCGGGATCCAGCCGCACGTCACGGTCGACTTTGAAGTGCGCACTAAGATCGGAAATGTTGTGAGTCGCCCGCGGAAGCTTCGACAGAGGACTTTCCCTACACGTGAGTTTCAGTTAACTCCATCAACCCCCCCCCCCCCAACTCCTCTCCTGGAATGCGTGAGAACTCTCATTTTGTAAACACGATGACATGTATGGTTTTTCGAGGCATTGCATGGTGAGGTATCAATGTATATTCGGTTTGCGGTAACACCATGTGTATAAATATCTACTTTGTTGTGTAGATTTTATTCTTTAGGATAGCAAGACAAGTTCTCTAAAGAACAAAATTTACACAGCAAAGTAGATATTTATGCACATGGTGTTACCGCAAACCGAATATACACGATGACATGGTTTTACGAACATTGCAAATATGTGGCAAATTTTTGTGATGTACACTTTTTAGAGTGACAAATAATACAAAACAGAAATTAAGTTTTGATGTAATAATGGAAACGGCATGTTAATGGGATGCTAGGTCTAATCTTGCAGCCATTTTTGGCTGCTACTGGCCTTTTGGAAGCGGCCACCTTGGCCTAAAGGGTCGAAGTGAAATGTGTGACCAGCAAGAAGAGCATCTACCCAAAGGTAATTTTTGTTGATGTTGACGCATGGACTTTGTGTTTGTTTGCATTCTTCTAGAACCTGGCCCCGTTCGAGACTTTGAGGTCATCAGCTTTGACTCGGACCAGATCCGCATCTCCTTCAAGGCGCCAGAGAGTCCAAACGGTCTCATCTTGGCTTACCTCGTCTCCGTCCAAGGAACTAAACCGGTACGAAACTTCCCCCCCCAAAAAAAAAACCAAAAAAAAAAACCATTGCATCCAGTGGATTGGGTTCTTTCAAAATTGTTTGTGAATGAATATTGTTTAAAATGGCGTGTCTCGGCTGAGTGGTCAAGCTCAAGCTCTGGTGTTCTGACCAGCAGAGTAGTATGGGTTCAAGTCCCGGTCTTGACACTCTTGTGTCCTTAAGCAAGGCACTTAACCATTATTGCTGCCGCCTTTCGGGCGGGACATAAAGCCGTTGGTCCAGTGTGTTGTGTAATGCATGTAAAAGAACCCAGTACACTTATCAGTAAAAGGGTGTTCACCATTTACACCACTTCAACGTGGGTTTGGAGACTTGTAATTTTTGCCCCACTTTCATGAGGACTCTATCTATTGGAAAAAGAGTGCATCACAAAACTGAATTTGACCTCGGAGTCCCTCTATAATAGACTATCGAGTTCGCCCAGTGACGATGGCCAGTTCAAAACCTACAACAAGCAGTAGGTACCGCTATTAGACCATTCAAAAGATGTAGTCATTGTATCTGAGAGCTGATGTAAGACGTGATGGTGTTTTAAATTCACTTGGATTTTGTTTTGTTTGACAGGGTGAGCCGAGTGATTCTGCCTTCCAGACCATTACGGCTCTTCCGAATGACATTCAGTTTGACGAGATTATTTCACCGCTGAAGGCCGGCTACACCTACGTTCTTGCGGTCAGTGTTCCTCAAAAAATTTGTTGGCCCTTTTTTAGTTTAGAACTCAAAGACCAGCTGTTTTGGCATTGTATCATACACAATTTTTATTCTCCTAATAATGGCCATTTCAAAGTTCTTTTGTGTGACTCTTTATAAGAAAAAATTAAAAGCAAACATTTCTTAATTGGGTTTGATTAAAAAAAATAGTAGCTATATATTACTTTAGGGCTGTTTCTGCTCGCAATAAACACATGTGTAATGGGATGAAACTGCAGCCCCCCCCCCCCAATTTTGTTACTCCTAGTATACCTAAGTCCAGCTCGGACTAGGGTGAGTCTAGGAGTGGGTGGTTGGCCTTTGTGTGATGATTGGGTGATTGGTAGCAGGCTATGCAACCAATCACGGCGCATTGAGGAAGGATTGTCCAGAAGTTTGTGACTTTACTCAAGAAAGTGTTTGGTCACTTGGCCACTGGACTCCGACAGAGGAAAGCTGTATCAGAAGAAACTTGGAGTGCAAAAATGCCTAGCAACTTGCACATTTTCTGTTTTTTTTTAATGGCCAAGTCATTGATGATTATTCTGTCGCAATTTTAGATTCAAGCCACCAACACCGAGGGCTCAAGCGATCCAGTGTACCTTAATCCGATAACACTTCCAATCAAAGGTAAACCAATGTCTGTATTTTATAGTAAAACGTTTAACACTTACAATGAAAGCTAATCCAATGTTTGATTTTTATTGTAAACTGTTTAACTCTTGTAATGAAAGCTAAACCAATGTTGTTTTTTTATTGTAAACTGTTTAACTCTTGTAATGAAAAGCTAAACCAGTGTCTGTGTTTTATTGTAAACTATTGACCACTTACAAAGTCGAGGGTAAACTCTTTACTGTTCGCTTTAAACAATATTAAAGGAAGGGTATACTTTTGGTAACTAATAGTCAAAGACCAGTATTCTCACTTGGTGTATGCCAACATATTACTAAATTAACAAACCTATCATAATTTGGGCTCAATTGGTCATCAAAGCTGCAAGAAAATAATGAAAGAACCAAAAAAAAACACCTTGTTGCAAAGAATTGGATGCTTTCAGATGTTTGAGAAGTACTTCATGCCTGAAGCCTTTCTCAAATTCAATTTTTTTAGTGAGAAATCACCTCTTTCTCAAAAACTACATTACTTCAGAGGGAGTCGTTTCTCACAATGTTTTATACTACCGGAAGCTCTCAGGTGCTCCTTACCGAGTTTTTATGGTAAAACGTTTCTTGAGTAATTACCCAAAGTATTCCCTGCCTTTAAATCGATGGTTTACTAATCATAGTTCTTGGGTTATTATTATTTTTTGAACAGCGCCATTTTTCAGCGGGCAGCAAGTATCATTTGCAGACTTCATTCTTCAAGTAACGTCATCCTCAATCACCATCCGCATTCCCAAGTCCCTCTTCTCAGATAAAAACGGTGTCGTCACGGCCTACACCGTTGTTGTCGTCCAGGAAGGAGGTAAGGGTGGATTGCAAAATTTTAACAGTAGCTTGGGGCTGTTATTTAAGAGAATCTGAAACAAAGGATCTTCTCAATCTCACATCCAAAAAATAACCATCCACTGACTCAATAGTCAAATCGATTCTTCTGGACATTTTACATATGCCAATTACCCAAATCATAAAGGAAATAAGCTGCAAATATAATAATACTATATGAATACAATATAATCTTTGTAATATTATACGAATATAATAAAACAGTTAGTAGACTGCTTTTTAAATTGTTCTTTAAAAAAATCTCCCAGATTGCAAATTTCCAATGTTGGCATCTTTGCCAGTAAATGTAGCATTGGGCTAATAACCTAAAACTGAGCAAGTTCATCGGTCCAGTGGTTTTTCCACGGACACTTTTTAAAGATTTAACCCTCATTTCAAACCTCCACCTAAAAGATCAGCAAGGGCATGAATCAGCACAAAGGAAAGAAAATCTAATTTGATCTTAAAAAACAAAAATATATATCTTTGTTCCACTAAAAATTGCAAGAACTGCGGCCAACTGGAGATTTTCTTAAATTTCAAGCCCCGTTAAATCTAAGCCTTAAAACACTTTAAAATATTGGACGTTCTATGGCCCTTTTCGAAACCACGGACTGGGCTCCGGCTTGGAATCTGTTCGTCTGATTGAAGCCCCATAAGGAAAGCGCACATCTTGTAAACAACCGACAGAGCCTAAGCCCAAGCCCAAGCCTAAAACCGTGGTTTCGTGAACGGCCTCTGTGAAATGAAAGTGCCCTGTGTTCAGTGACCATGCCTGATCAGGAAGTGGTTTTTCAGTAGTTGAAATTAAACAAAAATTCAATAAATATTGTATTTGTCCTTCCTGTCCTCCAGCGAATCAAACTGCAGTGGCCATTCTCCCCAGTTATCAACAAATCCGTGGGCGTGCAATCTGGCCCGTTTACCAGACCTCAGAACCCTTCAACCCATTCAATACGGCTCGTCGCCGTCGCCAGACCGAGAATGACGACACTGTGGATTTCGTCATCGGGCAAGAGGAAACCTGCCCGAGTTTTGGCTATTGTAACGGTGTTCTGAAACCAATTTCACAATACAGGTATAAATTGTTCGTCCTGAATGTCATTTACCTTAATGCTTGTTTTCTCTCATACTTGAATAAAAAAGGTGTTTACTGTCGTGAAACCACAACTCTTGTTGTAATTTTGTATAAAATATTCTTCTTTATGATTCATAGAAAAATATTTTTAAATGCAAACTTCAGAATTGAAAGCTTTAGCAAATGTTCTTACGATTCTACCTAATACTTTTATACCTTTAAAAAAATGCTCATAAATACCCTGGACAGTTTATCCATTCTGATTGGTCGAGAGGAGATCACACGGCCATGGTTAAACCTGCGATATAAACACGGTGAGGAGTGTTTAAACACGGCCTGACGGAAATCAAGTCACAAGAGGGCATTACGATTGCTTGTGGCCGCTAAGGGTATTGTAGTGCCCCCCCTTGCAGGCCGCTATGGTCTTTAAAGGCTTAGAAACTGTTATCTATTGTTGGATCAGAAGAAAACAAATGTAATGAATTGAAGTGAAAGATATTCATGAGGTATGTGGCTTTTCATCGTTTTTGTTGTCGTTTGTTACAGAGTTCGTGTCCGCGCTTACACAGAGAATGGTCAGTTCACTGACTCCCCATGGTCTGACGTCATCGCAACAAGTGAGTAGGGATAGGCAATACATTCTAGTGAACCTTAAAGCCCGATTCATACTTCCCTGAGAATGCGAATGCGAAGTGAAATTTTTGCTGATGACACAATAACCGGTACACGTTGCCCTTCCAATTGTGACGCAGAAAAGCTCGCTTTGCACGAAGCATTCGCAGGAAGTATGAACCGGGCTTGATAACACTAAAGCCATCGAGGGTCATTTTCTTTTGAAACTAAGTGTAGTTTAATAAAGGTGAGTCCCACGTTTGAGTCCGGTCTAAAGTGCACTGGACGCAAGCTCGGGCATTGTCAGAGTGGGGGTTCGGGCTTGTCGTGTGGCATGTGTCCGTGAGCAACACACTTAGGCTGGAAATCCATGTGTTCGTTATGCGTTCTTAATGCGTAGTGCGCAATGCGTATTGAATAAAAGTACACACCAAGCCTTACACACAACTCCATGTATTCGTATTGCATACTGCGTTGTCCATAAAAAAAATGTTGTGTGCTTATAGGGTCTATTTTCATTTAAAAGGATTGTGCTCTATGTATTACCCACAACGTGTGACGGACACATGGATTTCCGGCCTTAACCATAATTGATGGTATTTTTTACTAGCCAAACTACACTGTTTTTGACCGGTTTCCTGTTTATTTTTAGCCTATTTCAGAAAATTGTTAAGCGTTACTGTTTGCTTAAGCAGCTCTATGAAACTGGGCCCAATTTCATAGAGCTGCTTAAGCGGAAAATATTGCTTAACGAGTTCCTGCTAAGCAGAAATGAGCAGGACACCAGTCACAAAATGTACATGTGATGTGGTAGTTTGGCTGGTAACCTTATTCTGGTAAGCACAATTTTGTTGTGCTTCGCTACTTTGTTGTGCTTAAACAGCTCTATGGAATTGGGTCCTGGTACTGGAATTTGGTCCTGGTACTCTAGTTTTGGTGTGGTTAAGATTTTGGTTTGTAATACCGAACGTCCTTAAACTTGTTTCTCCAAATAATCGTTGATTTTTGTTGTTGTGTTGCAGAGTTTGATCCCTGGTGGTTTGTATATGCCCTCATTCCGTTCATGATCGTCATACTGATCATAGCCTTCATCATGTGCCTCTGCACGTGCATTGCTGGGGATAAAAAGAAAAAACCTGCCAAGAGGCAACAAAGGTAAGATGAGACCCCTCAGGGGATGTCTCGGTGGTGGGGGGGGGGGGACAAAACTCTGAAGGGACAACTCTCGCCAGAGCGTGTAAAACCGCTCAGTTTAAAACCAGTTTGCTTCGGAGGACACAATCGTGCGCAAAACTCTTATTCTTTTCTGTGGGTGTTTTTTTGCGGCAGTTACATCAACCTGCTCGTTCGGTGAGGCACTGTTGTGCGTACACAGGCGGATGTTTCACAGAGTCCCTGTGATCATGGTTCGTGGACTCGGTGAAACAATGAATGGATTAACTGTCTGGATAGATTTGTGCCTAACGCTTTTGTCGCAGACCTGTTCCTTTTTTTAAACATACCAGCGAAGATTTTGTAAAAGACGGATTATACTGCAACGTCAGAGGCATTTCATGCCATCTGTTCAACCGGACATGGGTCGATGATTGGCCGTTACATAACGGCTTTCCAACGGGCTGACTGTGCTTCAGGAACAGGACCTTGACAAAAATACGAGCCATTCAAATCTGCAAATATCCATGAGAAAGTTTATTTTCTCAGAGATCAATGTCAGAATTCTGGCACTCAGACCTAGACCTGTGTTATGTTCATCTGCCAGTCACTACAAAGTTTGTTACTTATCTGCAAATTGTTTTGGCTTTTTGTTGTCCTTTTCAGAAGAGAGAAGGCCATGGAGGCTTACCCGGCTCAACCCAACGAGAACGCAAATAATATCTATGGCACCACCAGCTCCCAAGAGCGACTGACCCCGGATACACCCCCACCTAAGAGAGGACCCAAGTCAAGGTTTGTCATGCTCAGTTGTAAATAGTCGGCTCTATGCACGATCAGAATGATAATAATTATTATTGTCATGCTCAGTTGTAAATAGTCGGCTCTATGAACGATCAGAATTATAATAGTTATTATTGTCATGCTCAGTTGTAAATAGTCGGCTCTATGAACGATCAGAATTATAATAATTATTATTGTCATGCTCAGTTGTAAACAGTCGGCTCCGTGAACGATCAGAATGGTAACAATTATTATTGTCATGCTCAGCTGTTAACAGTCTGCTCTATGAACAATCAGAATGAGAAGAATAATAACAGTTATCATAATAATAATCAGAAAGGAACCAGACTGTATTTTTGTGTCCGGCTCCCTGTATGTCAGTGATTACAATAGTTATAATTTAATCCATAGAAAGGGACCAGACTGTATTTTTTGTCCGGCTCCCTGTATGTCAGTGATTACAATAGTTATAATTTAATCCATGGAAAGGGACCAGACTGTATTTTTTGTGTCCGGCTCCCTGTATGGCAGTGATTACAATAGTTATAATTTAATCCACAGGAAAGGACCAGACTGTATTTTTTATCCCAGCCTCAGTTTTGGCTACATTACGTTAATTAGAAAAAATGTGCACCTGAGGAATGTCCTGTCATTATTGTTCTTCTGTTTGACAATAAACCTTTAATTTGAAAAAAATAAGCAAACTTTTGTTTGATTTTCAGGCCAGTGGAGGTGGTGAAATTTGGTCAACATGTCCGCAAGCTGTCATCAAAACTTGGAGACAACTTTGGCAAAGAATACGAGGTCGGTAAAAAATTCCTTTTAAAATTTTAAGTTAGTTTATCAAAAACGTTTTGTTTTTTTCAGAAAGTTAATTTTTCTGAGAGATTGGGTGGAAAAAGAGCATACAGCTTGTGATCAGGTTGGCTCAGTGGTTTCTTTTTCCTGCCTTTCACCTCTGTGAACCCCGGTTCGAATCCCACCTTAGACCGGAGCCTTTTATGTGGATTGGGTTTTCAGTCCCTACCTGATTGGGTGGGTTTTTCCCATCTGGGGTTTTCCTCCCCACATCCAAAACTGAATATTTCTTCTTGTTTCCTATTCGTCCTTTTATTGGCGCTTATCGTGCTGTTGGATGTGTACTAAATACAAAATAAGAAATAAAAGAAAACTTTGAATATGATGAAGAAAAAGTCTGTTTCAGATATGGGAAGAAAACTCCCCCGAAAATCATCCACTTGTGCAACTCCTGTTTGAGGTGGGATTAGAACCAGGGGCCAGAGGGATGTAAAGGGAGGGGGAGGTACCACTAAAAGACAACCTGATCCCCCAAGACAGACAGAAATTGTGCTTTGAATTCGAAATTTTTTTAATTCTGAAATAATTTTTTAAAATAAACTCATGAACCTTTTTTTTTTCACAGGATCTGAATTACATCGGAGACAGTCATGCCAAGAATGTTGGGAATCTTACCGAGAATGTGGATAAGAACCGTTACCCTAATATCGTCCCGTGTAAGTATTGGGCCACTAAAGCAGGCCATCGTATCTTATCCATCTTTAGGGGCCAGTCCTGGCATAGGACACTAATTTTGAAACTCTTTTTGCAGGTTGGCTTTGCAAATGTGAAGAATTGGAAAATGTGTGCAGACAAATTGTTGTCATATACAAACAGTGCAAGAAAGATGTGTGAAACAACTCGTTGTCAAACTTTGTACCAATAGTTCTTTGAAAATGTTGACATTGCTGACTGGCGTGCAATTTGGGGTCAAAATGGCTCGTATATATAAATTGTCTCCTTTCAATGTATGGTTAAGTAGAACCATTTACAAGTCACCTGTTATCTTGTGTCTAATAATGACCTAAAAAATGGTTGGACATGTATCTGTGACTTCATGTGACGTTATTTTTTTCTTCTGAAAATACTTGAATAATAGAATTATTTAAATTTTTTCGTTTGTTTTACAGTTGACTTTAATCGCATTCACCTGGATAAAGACGAGGACTACATCAACGCCAGCAGCGTAACGGTAAGTTGCCTTGTTTTGTAGTGTGGCATGGCCGCTTGGCCCTTGCACATCGGACTTACTGACGGCCGAGTCATCGGTGTCGGGTTCGAATCCCCAACACTTGTGTTTTCGGGCAAGTCATTTCACTGTAATTACTTCTCATCATCAGGAGTGAATGGGTACCTTTGGGTGTAGAGATTATTGATGTGAATGATTAGCAACCTGTGTGTCATTTGGCTGCCGGTGCTGCATATTCCTAAGGAGTTGAGATTGATTTTTTTATAATGCTTAAGGCCCTTTAACCAGGGCCCATTTTCAAAAAAATAAGCTAACCAAAACAAAGTTATGTTTACCAGAATAAGGTTACCAGCTAAAACACCTTGTCACTGTACCAATTGTGACTGGTCTCCTGCTCATTTCTGCTAACTTTACATCATTCAAAAATGACGCTATCTGGGTGATGTTTATTTTGAATACTCTTATTTTTCTTTTTGCCTCCAGGGTCTTCAACGGTGCCAACGAGTATATCGCCAGCCAGGGACCGCAAGATAACACTGTCAATGACTTCTGGCAGATGATTTGGGAGCAGAACACCCCCGCCATTGCCGTGATCGGCAGCCCTGTGGAGAACGGACGGGTAAGTCGCTGTTTTTTTAATTTAAAATTGAGTTCCTCTTCGCTGGCACATAACGTCTTTAACCAGTTCACGTCGGTATTGAAAAAAAAAATTCCCCCCTTGCTATTGTCTGTGTTTCTATCGTCTTTGGTCTCCACAAGGTGCCAAATAATAGGGGCTTGTAGTCTTGTCTCAAGAAAGAATTTGACACGCCAATGTTTGACACCTTAACTCAGCTTGCTCTTTCTGGTGAAGTTGTTTCTTAAGCAGATAATCATCCATTTGTAAATCAGCCACTTTTATCAATAAGCAATATTAACTTTAATATCGCCTATAGTCAATGATTTTCGTTGTGCTAAAACCAATTTCCAGGCAATCTTACATATTGACATTCATTGTTTGATATCATTGTCTTTGTCGACATCCACAGGTGAAGTTTGTACAGTACTGGCCCAACGACTCCACACCGATTACCTTCGGCGATATCACGTCAATAGGGTATCGGAACGTGAGGAGACCAAACACGGGTACATTGTCCGAGATTTCTGCTTGGAATCTGTAAGTTATCCAAGACATTCGGTTACCACCCTCTCCACCACCCCCCCTAATCCTCCAAGTTCATCCCCACCCCCAACCTTCGTCCCCCCACCAACCCCCCCCCCAAACCCACCCAGTTCCCCTCCCCACCTTGTTTTAGTCCCCCTATCTGGCTTGTCGTGTAACACTCCAAATACCAGAAGCAAATCTTGCTGAACAGGTTACCAAGATAAAATTTGAAACTTTAATGGTTTTGTTTGTTTGTTTCATTGAACTATTACCAATTTTAGAAAAGGGCTACAACCAGAAAAGTTTGACAGTCCATTCCTATTACTGATTTTCCTTTTATTTTCCTGAAAAATGTTGGAATATATTTTTCCTGAATCTTGAATAAATATCACTTCGCAGTATTTTTATTCCAATGTGGATATATAATATTTTTTGGTCATTATTTATCTTTCTTATGTTATTTTTTTTTTGTAACACAGGGATCGGAGGTGCGTGCCCTGCGCCAGTTCAATTTTACCAGTTGGCCAGAACACGGCGTACCCAAAAGCTCTAACCAGATGCTGAACTTCGTTCGTGCCGTTCGCTCAGCACTGCCCAACGATGCCGGACCCTTGCTTGTCCACTGCGGGTGAGTTACGGCTTACAGTTCTTCAACGGAGCGTTGAAAATCACAGAGCAACTTTCATTTGTGTCATTTGACCTTTCTTCACTATTTTCACTATGAGTATTTTTATTTTCTTTGCATGGTGTTGAAAATAAGAAGTAACTATAAATAGTAAACTTGCCGGTACAACCATGTGTAAAACATCTCTTTTGGGAGGAGTGTTGGCTCTGAAAAGAGCCGGTGTGGTCTTGACAATTCAAACAGTATAACTCTGCTCCTCTTATATGGGGCATTGCAAGGTGAGGTATCAATATATATTCGGTTTGCGGTAACACCATGTGTATAATATCTACTTTGCTGTGTAGATTTTGTTCTTTAGAGAACTTGTCTTGCTATTTATTCTTCTACTATTTATTCTACTTCTCCTGAAGACGAGCAGAGTTACATTCTTGAAACATCAAGACCGCAAACAAATTTGCTCACCGTTAAGCAGCGCTATGAAATTGGGCCCAGGAAAAAAACTTAAACTCTTAGATTCACTCTGACCCTCAGTGGTAACATTTTTACGGTGTCTTTATCTTCCCTACAGAGCTGGCATCGGACGGACTGGAGTGTTCATAGCATTGGATATACTCACCCAGCATCTGTCTCTGGATGAGAAATACATCGACGTGTTTGGTACAGTAGCAAAGGAAAGGGAAGAACGAACCAATATGGTGCAGACAGTGGTAAGAACCTATCCAACCCCCACCTTCACCCCCTTCTCCAACCCCCGTCCCCAGAAAATAAAGTGAATACAAAAGACAGTAGCATCAGTGACAAAAATGTTGTATCTCAATTGTGCAATAATGTCGTATCTCGCATAAAATGCTCCGTGCAAAAACATTGTATTTTTTTAAAGCAAGATACGACATTTTGACACTTTCAAACTCGCGTGTAACATTAATGCTATTTTAAGGAGATAAACCTTTTTTGCACTGACATGACGAGATCATAATTTTTAAAGATTGAAAAAACTTGTATTATTATAATTATTTTTTAAAGATATGTAATGGATTTAGACACAAGATCCATTAGCCATTTTGAGATGTAGTGGACACATTGCAATTGAACTATTAGGTTTGGGTAAGTCTGTCTGTGTACACCCAAACCAAACAGTGTTACTCCTACGGTGATCGCCATATTAAAAAAAGGCTACTGATGACACTGGTTAGGCTTGGAACTTCTTAGCTGGGCCCAATTTCATAGAGCTGCTTAAGCACAAAAAACGAGCTAAGCACATGGAATTTGTCCCAGATGTGGGACAAATTTTCAAAGTGCTTTCAAATTGAAACTTGACCAACAAAAAATACAGTCACCAGTTCCGAACGTTGTCTTGAATTGATGTAAATATTTCTTTTCCTTTACCATTTTGCACAGCACCAATATGAGTTCCTGCATAGAGCGCTGCTCGACATTCTGGAGGGGCGCGTAACTGGACCTAATTGGGTGCTGAAGTCAAAACGCCGTAAGTACAAATAGTCTGCCTTCCCATTTTTTTTTTGGGGGGGGGGTGTTAAGAATTGTATTTTTTATGCCAAGAAAATTTAAAAAAATTGTTGTAATGGTGTTATGATGTTATCACAAAATGTCATGTCACATCGTTGTGTGTATGGAAGAAGGTCACAAGGCTGTACATCCCTTTTTTCAGGCACACAAAGTACAACTTTTTTTCTGCAGCAGAAGGTCACAAGAAAACAAATTGGGGTATGACTGTTATTAGCTCAATGATAAAATTACTTCCGAGACATGTGTTTTCATTCCCATTTGGAATTTTACTTTTCTGCAACGACTTAAGAGTGGCAGAAAAAACGATCCAAACTTTTACACTCGGTTTTCTTGAACCATAATTTTGGGACAGAAACTGCTTACAAACTTTTTTGCTGGTCACACTTTTGTTACGACCTTCTTTCCGAGCACACGTGCAACAGGGAAAACCATGGTTGATCAGCCATTTGCGAGGTAGATTTTGAATAAAGGCTGATGTAGAAATTAGTTCCAGAAAATTTGTGTGAATGTTTCGATTAAGCACAAAAGGAAAACAATAACTCAATCAATAATTTTGCTTACTCTAGCTATGCATATACTGACCCTCAGTGGTCCCCCCCCCCTGGAAAAAGGTAAAATACTTCAACATTGCTAAGATTAATGTGATGTCATTAAGCAGGATCTATTTGTGACTTGTGAATGTGAGAAGTCTTGAAAGAAACTCCAAGGATTTGACGCGGCATTACAAAATCTTTCTTAAGTGTCATTACATTACCGTGACAATACAGAGTTATATAATGCTCCTATTCATGTTCAATCGAGGCCGTACACGCAAAAATGGTTGACCGTTCAAAAGGCGAATTAATCAAGTTTGATTTTGACACATTGTTTTCCCCTTAATATTTTACAGGTACGAGTGTCGACAGTGATCAGATTGCTGCAGATGAGATTGGCGAAGCTTCCCTGTAAAGACGACCTGTCCTGTTTAACTCATGCAAAGCACCACCAGATGAAGACAGCTAAAATTATTCGTTTAGTGTAAAACAGCTCCTTGTTATATCATTCTTCTGGGAATTACAAATACTAGTGCCTCGTTACACTTATGCTGTCTAGTTTAATTAGCCATGCAGTAATTGAGGTTGTCCCCCCCCCCTAGTATTGTCGTTTAATAGTACAACTGTAAATGTTAACGTTGATCCTTAACTTTCCGGCATTTTTACCTCCAACTTCACATGAAAAAATCGAGGGCTGTTGGCCCCATACCTAGCAATGCTGGTTTTGCTAGTAGTAACTTATAAATGAAGAAAAAGGGTGGGATCAAGTTGTGGCGATTTGGTTTTGTTTAAGAAAACAGTTTAAATACAAAAGTGCTTTTAAAAGCAATAGTTTTTTTTAACAAGACAAATTAAAGACTAAGATTTTTTCTTCTTGAAATTAAATGTCAAATATGGGATGACCAGCGGAATGTTTATTGTAATAAGGGAATGTTGTTATTCTTCTAAAGTTTTGTGATTATTTATGAAGTCAATTATCAAAAGCAGTCGGAGAAAATTGTAGACATTGTGTGGTGAAGTTGAACTCTGTTGCAGAGATAAGCTTCATCCATAACTTGTGAAAGAATTATTCAGTGCATCGTGGTTGTAGCTTTTAGCGACAAGTGACTACTGACTGTTTCAAAACAAGACAATTTTTTCATGAACTGGGGTTCTGTTTTGAATGAATTTTTTAAAATTCAAAGCTGACAGGTGTACTTTTTGGATTTTTCAAATTTCTTTCGAGCTGACAGTTGTCCTTTTTGGATTTTTGAAATTCTTTTCAAGCTGACAGTTGTCCCTTTGAACTTTTGGTTTGTTCTTTTTCTTCATAGTAAAGTATAAATAACATCTCAAAATGGGCATAATGTCGTCAATGATGTCATCAATGATGTCATAGGTATAAATACCCAGCTCAGCCATTATTTTGCGGATTAGGTTGATTGTGTCCTTATTTTGTCGTGGGCACAGGTTTGGGAAAACATTCTAAATGTTTTCAGACATGAATTTTTTTTTAAATCAAATGTTTGGTTCAATCTAATAAGTCATTATGGCTTTAGTTTAGCAATAATTTAATTAAGGGCCGAACAAAGACAAAATTGACCAGAGCGGAACTTGAATAGCAGTCAGTTTCCCTTGCGATTGATTACTAGTTACGATTTAATGTTATATATTTAGTATATTTGATCAACTTTTCAGTGTTAATTTTTTAAATTTTACCCTTTGGTTCCTGGACGAGTGTCAGTGCGCAGACCATCCTTTTGAGCAATCGCTACTAGACCCCTGGCATTGGCCGCCATCGCTGATGAAATGTGCACGGATGAAGAGCTATCATTGCCTGAGAGTTGTGCTGCGCAGCGCGTACAAGTTTCCATTGTTTGTCATCAAAGATGGCGGCCAATGCAGGGGGGGGGGGGTCTATAGTGATCACCATGTGTACTAGAGTAAAGTAACCATCGCTAATTGATTTGAATCATATTTGCTTTCTACTTATAAGTTTTCACCGTGTACTTTTTGTTTATTTACTCTTTCATTAATTTCTTAGAAACTAGAGTAGCGGAATTGTTTTAGGGTAGATGCCATCATGGTGTATATGCTGTCAAAAAACATCTTTCTGTCAAAGTCAATAATTAATAACAATGATGCTCTTAAATTGTGAGAGCTGTTTGTGTTTCTGTGTACAAGGCAAAACAAAAAACAGATATGTGGTAATTTATATGTTCAATAATGATTTGTAAAGTCATCCAATGTAGCTTACAGTACTTTTTTAATGAGTAGACTATCCTTAAGCTGGAATTATCCGCAGATAAATTTGAGGTAAAGGATTTTATATCTGGAATATATATATATATATTTGTAATAAAGTTTTAAGAAAGGAGCGGTTGACTTTTTAATGTGTGTTTTATTGGAAATGGGAAGGTTGTGTGTTACGTTTTTTCTCAAAAACACAACCATATTTATAGAAATATTTTTTATTGAAACCAATTTATAGGGTTAGGGTTAAACCCACATTATACGCTTCCTTAGAGTTAAGGTTATAACTCTAAACCTAACCCTAACCCTATAGCCACCTGAAGAAACCATAGGGTTAGGGTGAGAGTTACAGTTGGTTAGGGGTTGTAACCCCAATCCTAACCCGAACCGTACCCCAACCCTTAACACATAAACTAACCCTAATCCATAAGCGCTACAGAGCCAGTATTTCCAGCAGGCATTATTAATCTTATGAATCTTGAAAACATGCCTGCGCCTTTAAGCATCGCGCGCTCAAAGAACTTTAATTATATTCATTATTCACCTGTTTGACCTTTGACCTAGAGTGACAGTACCTCGATGTGCGCTGCACATAAAAATACATACACTTCATTGTGTGTACAACCACATGCAGGAGAGACTAGACTTGATTCAAGTCTGAGATCGCGGTATTTGTCTGCATCAGCCTCGCAAATCGTCCGCAGATTGGCTATCACACATGCTTTACAGAATGTTTTTGATATGAATTTTTGGGGGCAAAAATACAAACGCAAATACATACAAACATATACAGAAAAGACAAAGATAAAAAAGATTTATTTCCATTGCGGTCCTCTGATTGAAAACAAAGTGGGCACAGTCAATACAGTGTATGAAACAGTAAACTTGAAGGACTACAGCAAAATACAAGCAAATACACAGGATAGGACTATAAAAGCAATCTACAAAAGCACAAGAAGTATCAAAACCCAGATTAAAATAGAGAAATTAAGGGGGGAAATATTAATAAACATTATAAAAAGTAACATTCTGAAAAAATTACATGGAAACAAGAAGGCATGAAAAGTTGTTTACAAAACGAAAAAAACACCTGAAAACATTAGTAGTAGTGGCAAGTACGTTGTTAATTACGAGTTGTTTATGTTTATTTTGAATGAGGACGACAGTGGAGGGCTGCTGCGTTGAAGCTGAAGGGTGGAGGAAGAGCATTCCAAGTTTTCACTAGCCGCTGGTTTTAAGTGTTGTCGTTTAGTCTGGGAGAATGTGGAATACGAATAGAATATGCATAGAGTGGGCACTTGATATGAGAGTAAAGCTTTCTTTTAAGTAATTTGGGCAAGCATGCATAATTAACATTTTCATAAACGAAAGTAGATTTGGTTTGATTGGCCCTGCTTGGGGCCTACAGATCGAACCAGCCCAGCTGAGCTAGCTCGTCGGGGCCTGAGATGTATTTTATCTAAGCTACGGTCATCAAACTAGCTCATTTTCTCAGATTTTGCAGTTAACTCTTGGTGGCTTTGCTGGCAGACTCTGAACCAGGCTGAGCAGGCATAGGTCAACATGAAATTGATTAAGGGACGAACATCGATTTTATTTTGTGGTTGGCCGAGTGAGTTTCCATTGCCTGTATTTTAGCCATGTGGTTAATCCACAAGAGGGCGCTATCAGGTAGACGAAAAAAAGCCACGATCACAGACTTGGAATCAAGTCTAGTCTAACCAGCAGCCAGCCAGCTGATGATGACATGACACAGTAAGTGTACACAGACAGTCCGTTGGTGTTGCTACTGACTGTACCATGTGTAAAAACTGCGTGAACTAGGGCTAGCTAGCTGTATCCTGCGTTTCTGCTTCTGTGTGTGTAGATGTAGTGACTTCAGTTAAGCGTGAACTTGGCATGTTGACTCATTAGGATCTCAAGTTGTAGTGTTTGTGTCTACACACGTTGGATTTAGGCTGTTGGTGAAGATGGAAGCTGACAGGAGATCGAATGTGAAGGTTCCACCGTTGACAGGTAAAGTCTCATTTTACTTACTTAGGCCTCGGTGGTAGGACGCAAGTCTCCGAGTGCAACAGACTACAGAGGAGTCCAACCTTGGCTACAGTTTAATTTTTTTTACTGTGTAATTCCGTATCACTGTGTGTACAAAGTTCTAAAAAGATTATTCATGTCAAGGCACTTTACTGTGTATTTACAGTTTGTACTCTGCACAACAAGTAGAGCACCATGATCGATGACGACTGTTTCACGTACCATTGCTTTCTTTAATAGTTAGAGACCTGTGTGAGACTATCTAAATTCGATGTGACCGTTCGTAGCCGTCCCTAGTAACACTACACTACAGCTACAACAGGCAATTAATACCGTAGTGTAATTAATTTGTAGCCTTTCACTTAACAAATAATTAAAAACGAGTACATCAGCTGCAATAATTGCAGCTGATTTCCTTGTTAGTGGTTTCTCAGCGGGGCCATTTAAAAAGCTGCATTTGTAATGTATTGCCTGTGTTATTAAACAGTGTTTTAGCCTAGTAGCCTATTTTAGCATGTTTAGTAGTACTCGATCGTACTTGTTGTACTCAAGTACTACACACTAGTCGAGTTCCATTTTGATACTCATAATCAGCTAGCAAAATACTCTTTAGTCTTACTCAAAGTCCATGCTCAGTACTCCTGGAAAATATCTATACTCGAAGTCATGTACGCGATACTCGACTAAAAATGTACTCAGACTCTAATTTTTAGTAGTCGTGGTCAAAATACAATTTCCTTTTCGCTTTCTAGATACGTCCTCCCTTAATGCAAGGACTAGTACTAGTAGACACATGGTAGATGAATAAAACTCTGAAGAAATTTTTTTAAAGTTGTCTATCATAGCAAGCACACATTGACGTCTAGAAATAATTCAAAAGACAAAAAAATGTAATGGGCGTACATCATTTTGCAATATTTGTTTAAAGTGCTCACTCGTACTCGGAGATCCAAGTAGTGTGGTACTTGGCTGTTGGACTCGGTTGTCAGATATCAGCGTACTCAAACACTCAAACACTCAAACACTTGCACTCGCACTCAATTGGCCCCCATGTGTACTCAAGTACTACTCTGAGGCCTCCCAAGTACTCGATAGCACTTGATGCTCGACTGAAAAGTACTTGACTACAACGCTGTGAATAAAAATTGTTTGGTATTGAAATAAAAAAGTTGCATCTCCTTTTAGGTGATCCCTTGGCTGTCGCTTCCCAGGTTGTATCGTAAACTTGGGTGGGATCCCTGGCTACACGGCAGTTAACGGTTGTATGACTTCTGACTGGCACCCCCGAACAAAGATATTTTACAAAATAGGGAGAACGCCAACATAGGGCTAGATAGCCTAGTTGGTAGAGCTAATTTTGGGGGGAAATTCCCCGTTATAAAAATCCGTCCAAGAACGATATTAAAAGATCACCATCTTCAAATGCGATTATATCTAAACAAAGTTTTACCTCTGTGGGGTCGGTCGTGTCAGTTCGTGAAACCTGCGACGATTTGTACAGTGTTGATGATCATAATGAAATAAAATGTCTGCAAATCGTTGTGCGCCTGGCTGAGCTTCCTTGCATTTGAAATTCAACTTTTGGTCCCTGTATAAAAAAAAGGCAATAAAATGGCTCATGACAAATACATATGGCATGGTATTACTGTTACAATTTTTGTTGCTAGAATTGCCCCCATAGACATGTTTTCCCATTCCCGTGCACAGTTCAACCTTCCTAAGTAGCATTAATGATTGATGAATTGCAGAAAACCAATCAAACTTTCACGCTCGGTTTTCTTTGAACGCAATTTTGCACTTTAATTGCTTGCGCTCTTTTTAACTTGTGTTTTGCCTTCTGGGCACACGACGAAATACAAGCACAAAAGAAAATGTGACAAGCACTTATAAATTACAAATAATTTGTAAACTACCTACTCTTGAAAAAGAAAACAGTATATTGTAAAATCTCAATAAATCACCCCTTTTTTCACAAATTAATTTTAACATGTTTGAGTAATGGATACTGTGGCGAAGTACTTTGGGTGCATTTTTGCAAACAGACAAATTCAATTTTTTTAAATGATACCACGAATGTATTTTCTTTCAACAGACTGCAATTTTACCAGGCAGCTGTGTGGTTTATTTTTTTTATTGTAGTCATCAATTGATATGACTTTTGACTACAGCGACTATTAATCATTTTAATCAATATTGAACTCCGGCAGGAAATTGGAGCAGTGCTCAGCTTTTCATTTGCGACTGACAGGAAATCCACTGAGCTCAGCTTAACAAAAATAATATATTATTTGAAGCTTCCTTTAAAAAAAAAAAAAAAAAGGTAATTTGACAGGTGAAGTTTTTTTGTTGATCTTTGTCAGTAGCCATAGTTTTTGAATTGTTGTTTATTATTAGTTTGTTTAAAATAAACCCTTGTTTACAGGTTTCCAACATGGCTAGCGAGCTGCAGGGATTTACTTCACTTATGAGGCATCGTTGGTTTCATGACCAGAAATGTATAATAATAACTAGTGCCAATCAGCCCCCGCACCCATAGCTACCATGCCCTTTGCCCCTCCCCCTCCCGGAACTACAGTATACAAGGCAGCCTACAGGATTAACATACAATGCACAATTATTATTTTGCGTCGATAGTTCAATGTTTCAATGTCGATTGAAACCTTCTTGTTGCCTTCAGGATGACATCCAGTCGTCATTTTGGCAACGCTGTAATTCAGGAAACAGATGTCATGGAACAAAGCCTTTAATTTGATTTCAACCCATTAGGTGTGCTCATTGACAAAAAGTGTTGCCACTGCCCCTCCGGTGTGCGTTTGGCAAAAAAAATCTCATTATAGGATCTGACGGTTTCCACCTAGCCATAAAAAATGTTACTAATGCACACTTCTTCTGGAATGCAATAAAGCATTTTGCAATGCAAGGCCAAGGTCGTTCACATGCTGATGTTTCAAAGGATCCATAAACCGTTGCTTTTTGGATAGAAATATTCGCGGATAAATTATATTTTCGTTTTACTTTGAGAAAAAGAAACGGTCGCAGTTTAAAATAAACAACTGGAGGAAATCAAATTCTGAGTGAATTTTTAATTTTCAATAATATTTTCAAAAGCAAGACATGTTGTATTTTATCAAACTGATCGTTTTGTGATTTTATGAAAAAATATTTGAATGCACAAAATACCATTTGGATTCATTTTCCTGCTTAACCAGCAAGTATTTTTACGAAGACTTGAACACAAACATGAGGCATTTTTGCCAAATTCTTGTCATTATTAGTTTGAAGTACAAAATCTGGAGGATTCAAGCACAATCTGAATGCCTGGTTTTAACTGCTACCTGAATTTAGGGTATTTATCTATACTATGAAATGAAAAGCAAATTTTGTAAAAGAGTAGAATAAACGCAAAAATAACAAGTTTCTCATTCAGCCTACACCCCCTAGAAAAAAAATATTTATAATGAATGTAAATATGTAAATGGAAGTTGCTTTGAATAAATTTAAATTTAAACAAACAAATATAATGAAACAAAAGTCAGCACAAAAAAAATCACAAATGAAGGAGGAAGAAATACATACCATTTTTGAAATTTTAAAAGTAACAAATCATAGATAAATGAAACAAAAATCAGCAGAAAAAGTAATAAATTAAATCAATTTAATAAGGAAAACAATCAGCCAAAGAAATCATAAATTTGAATAAGGAAGAAATGAAAGAAAGAAAATTGAAATAATCTGAACAAAATTGTAAACGGAAAAATTAAATTTTACAAAATGCAATAATGAAAGTCGTCATGTTAATTCAAGAAATGAGGACAAATCTTACATGTGTAGTGACCAAGTTTCCATAATTTATGCAGTGCATAAACTTGGCACACATACCTATATTCTATGTATGTAGGTCGTTAAACGAGCCGTCAGTCGGCTCTAAAACCTGAAGTTTAACGAGATTTGTTAGTAGAGAGATAATTGCATTAATCTGGGTCTGGTCATGTGATGACATTTACGAAATCCTTCAAAGTCAGCGGTTGACATTTGATCTTTTGACAGTCCGCCGCTTTTTCTGCATCTTGTCTTGTCAACACGACAAGCGGTATAAAAAACACAACCTTTTGTGAATGAGGTAAACAGGTTAAGTGAGAAGGTTGGCACTGTTTAATGGCACTGTTTAAAGGCACTGGACACTATTGGTAATTACTCAAAATAATTGTTAGCATAAAAACTTACTTGGTAACGAGCAATGGAGAGCTGTTGATAGTATAAAACAATGTGAGAAACGGCTCCCTCTGAAGTAACGTAGTTTTTGAGAAAGAAGTAATTTCTCAGTAAAATATTTGAGTTGATTTTGAGACCTCACGCGTGAGGTCTCGAAATCAAGCAATCAAGCATCTGAAAGCACACAACTTCGTGTGACAAGGGTGTTTTTTCTTCCATTATTATCTCGCAACTTCGACGACCAATTGAGTTCAAATTTTCACAGGTTTGTTATTTTGCGCATATGTTGAGATACACTAAGTGAGAAGACTGGTCTTTGACAATTACCCAACGTGTCCAGTGTCTTTAAAAAAAAAAAGCAATGATTTTGTCTAGGACTCTGTTGAAACAACTTGTCTAAGCACGAGGGTGGAGATGCTGTTACAATTCCGGTACCTCGCGGAGGAAATTGCCTGCATGCCCTCTGGTCATTGCCGGGGTACCTCTTAAAATGATCCAGTCCAAATTTACATTCCCCTTATAAATGATGCTCTTTATTTAGAGAAAAACTGCCTTGCCCTTCCATGAACAGAGTATCAGGCCTGCTACTAAAGATAATCTACAAGCAAAGAAGAATTGAAAGAGATAGGAGCAATGCAAATAATGTGTAACTACTTGAATTGTTGAAATAGAAACCTTCAAATAGATTTACATGTACAATCTGAAATAAAACAATCCTATGTAAATTATCCTATTGTAAAAAGTTGGATACTATTAGTAGTAGAAGATTTTTTGAGTATGTTGTTTGTATTCAAAATTCACAAAGACGAATTCAACAAAATTTAATTTAAAAAAAATAAAACTGTAGGCCTATTGTTTTCAACAACCTACAATATTACCAGCAGTTTTTTGGTTACACCTTTTGTGAGGCCATCGGAAATAAAATGTTGTTGAACTTTTAAATGTTTCCGATCCTCTAGTTTTCAATAAATGTCATCAGATTGTCTCCAGGTGTTCATGTTTAAACAAAAAAACACCATGAATGGTTGATTTGTTTGTTGTCAGGATTTATCGTGTGCGGTTCATAAAAGGTTATTGTATGTGACTACTGCAATCAATTTAAAAGAAAAGTGTAGTTTTGTGTACGTGGTACTAGGAATATTTTCATATGGAATATTTCTGTCTGAAATTACTTTGATATGCAACTACTGTTGTAACTAGGGGCCCCCCCTCCCCAATTTATGTCCATGTCTCTCCGGTTGACCCCACTGTTCATAAAAAAACCACTACAGGGGGTGGTCCTCTCCATGCACAAGCTTGCTATTGCAGCGGCGGATACCAACAAAAAAAATGCTTAAATTTAAAAATTATTTATTTCAATGTTTTTTTTCTTTGTTTTCTTTCACTTCAGATCAAATTCACAAAAATCAAAAATTTAGAACCACCCAGAATGCACAGTGTTTTTTTTTTTTTAAACAGAACATTAACACCAAGTTAAACAAAATCCCGGAATCTCGTTTAAAATTCAGCGTACTTCCGCCAAACTTCCAAAATAAGGGTCTAGAATTCCCACGCAGTTTTGAAAAAAATTCCTGTGGAGAAGAACCCTGCATTGAGCGCTGTAATCCGCCCTGCTGAAATAACCTGCTGTAGATGGAGACTAGACTCCACCTGCCAGACTCTGCCCGGTTTCTTCTTTACGCCTAAACAACCGAACAATTCAACCCCCGAAGAGATGGGGGAGGCCATTTACTTTCATTATTTGGTTTATTTATATATTATTGATCCGTTTAATTACCACTTGACAGATGTGCATGGAAGTTTCCCTAATGTAAAAGTGTTGAAAACATTCTGGCGGAGAATCGGAAACAGGCGAGTGCGGACCAATGGTGGGCTGCTTGTCACTGACTGGCTGGCATTAAAGATCAACTGGAACGAAATCACTCAAACTAATTTGACTATTTATCCCAATTTAATTTTTGTGTTTAGGTATTGTTTGATCACAAGTGTGAAGTTTTCCTCCCTGTAATTTAGTTGAAATTTTGATCGGAACAACTAGCCCCCCCCCCCTTTCTTCGATTTTTTAAGTAGTGTTTTTATTTGTTTTCCGTCGTTGGCGGCGCCCTGCATGGTTCCCAGCAAAGACCCACAAAATTGAAAAGTGAAATCAACACTGAAGTACCGGTGCCTCAGAAAACCAGCGTGAAACTGGATGAAGGTTGTTTATTCTTCATTGCTATGCATTTTCCTTTGTCTTGTTTGGATCGAGTCTGTAGTGTGACATCACAATGATGTTTTGATTCCTGGGTGCTTTTTCATGAAACTCTGCAATTTTGACCAGCGTGACACTAATCAAAATGTGTGTGGTTTTTTCATTTTGAAACCATTTTGATTACACACTCGTTTACCTTTCTATGACAAAAGAACAATAATTTGAGTTTAGTTCAAGTTGATCTTTAACCCTCTTGCTGTCTGACCATTCAATACCATTCACTGTGGTTTTGAATGATAGATAAACTATGTCAGCCTGCAATATGATACCATGAGGGAATGCATGTACACAGTTTGTTCTGTGCACAGTTGTGCCACCGTACACCAACTTGGCAGTCGAATGGTCTCAAATGGTTGGTCAACTCACTGGAGAATGTTGCCAAGAGTCACTGAGAGTAGGAGGGGGGACAACCCTGTTCAGTGTGTGTAGCAATACACAGCCATTTTAATGCCTTCCCTTACTTTCTCTCTCTCTCTCTCTTTCTCTGTTTCTTTTAGAGATTTTTGGGCAAGGAGATTATGGCTACAACACATTCAGGTGAATATGCTCAAAATTAAGTTTACTCGGTTTTTCAATGACAAGTAGGGGCCATTCAGAACATAGTGTTAGCCAGAGGGGTGTCTGGGTGTCTTTTGGACACCCTGTTTTAAATTTAGATACCCTGTTTTATCTGTCATTTACATGTAAATGTATCGTAAATAAACAATTTGGACACCCAGTTTTAAAGTTTTCAGCAAATGTTGACACCCTCTTACAAAATCCTGGCTATTACTATTAGAACAGCCAATAGTTTTTTTTTAATTTTTGTCTCCAAAATTCTGTAGGGGAAAGGGCTGCACAGTGACAATTTTAGCTCTAAATTTAATGTGCATGTGTGGCACTCACTTATTGGGTCGATGCGCTATTCTTAGGTTATGGTAAATCTCTTTATTCCTTGATGTGTAATGAAGACGGTGATGACGGACATGTTAAAGATGTCTTCATGGAATGGAATTATGTGAGCGCCTGGAAACCTGGCGTGGAGGGCGCTCGATTTAATTTGAATATTAAAAGAAATAGTACAAGGAATTGACTGAGAAGTTTATAAGAAGGGACAAATTAATGGAGGCATGTTTATACCTGTCACACACGCATGCTGGCAGTATTTGTTTGGAAAGTTCAGAACAAAACAATAAAAATTGGGGGAAAAAAATGAAACAACAAATGTACGATGTTGCTTGAATACCTTTTGTACCACAGAGTTCTATGAGGGCTCAAACTTCAAGAAAAGCGTCACAAGACACATGTCTTTGAGCAGTTGGAACGGGAAAGCTTTCTGTTTTACATTTGTATTAAATGCTGAACTTTTAGTTTTAGGCTTTTGAAAAGCCACAGTTACTAATGAGTCAATCTTAACAAAATGATGAGCTGGGGAAAGCACTAGAGTACCGAACTTGTTCACTTGTTCACTTGTTAAGTTACTGTCCAGTATGAATGGTCTCGGGTCTGTGATCACTGTGGGTAGTTCGAGCCCTCAAATGTTATCGGCTATTTTTTTTTGGGGGGGGGGGGGAGGGGCGGGGGGAATAGTGGAAGCAAAACCATGAAATTGGTCACAGCGCCATCTTAAAAATATACCGTATTGGATCTTGGAAACTGAGTACAGTTTTTAAAATAAATAAAGCTGCCGAGATGGGCGCCATTTTGCAGTTTACCTGTAAATTCTCATACAAGGCTTAAGGGTGTGTACCCACATTGCTTCAAAATCAGCGAACCATGGACTTGGATTCCGACCAGAATCCTTTGCGTGCAGATAATGCGCATTGACGTGCATTGGGCTATTGTATAGATGGATTGCACATGACGCCATTGACCACCATCTTTGATAAAAAAACAATGGAAACGAGCATGCCCGTTTAATTGAAGATGGCGGCCAACCAATGCAAGGGGTCTGTTTTCTTAAATTTCATGAAGTGCCTCAGATTTCATAAAGGAAGTTTTTTTCAATCGACTGTTCATGAGCAGTTGTAAAAAAAGCAAAAGCTGTAAGGCATTGTTGATTTATTTAATCGATATACGATTTGAATTGGCTGACCTTTGCCTAGAGGTAATCTTCCAAGGTAATTTATTGTTTTTTTCCCCCCTTTGAAATTACACTCATTGATAGATATTGCTGATATCAAATAACATTGTTTAACGATCAATTTATGGATGTGAAAAGGTTTGCCTGAAAAAAAAATCATCCGTTGTCAGTTGATACTACAAACCTTCAAATTCCAAAGTTCAGGTCCTTATTGTTATCTCCCAAACCCAGAATCCCAGCCGTTGTGTACAACCGACGCACCTTTTTAGCCTTTTGCGAGGCGCGGAAGAATTCATTTCGGGACTGGGGGAGCATGGATCTGGTCCTGCGGAGGGGCATCTTGAAAGATGGAGAGGTGCTCTGGGGAGACATACAGGTTATAGCCTCTCTGTCCGATCACAGGTACAATATGTGAATTGATTTTTTTTCCCCCCCCGTAAACACGGCAACGCCACATCCGAACTTCTTAAAGCGATGCTCAAATCGTTGGAGAAAGAGAAAGAGAGAGAAGAAAAAAAAAGATGCAGGGTTCTGCCCAGGATTTCTTTAGTGGTGGAAAAAATGTTTCCCTGGAAACCATTGCGAGATGGATCAGTTTACACGGTAGATCTTATGAATAGACTCAATTCAAAGAGGTGCTCAAAATTAATGGCTTTAATACCATTTTTACTGGTAAATACCCAATTTTACATTTTGTTAAAAACCTTTGAAAGGAAATTGCAAGTGTATATAAAAAAAAATTGGAAATTGTGTGGTGGTCGGAAACAGAGAAAATTCTGCCAGTGGTGATTGGGGAATCCTGAGTGCGCCAGGCGGGTTTTCCGGCACTGACCACTGTGGCAGAACCCTGAGGATGTGAAATGCCGTTGAAGTGTGAGATGTGAGAGTCTGATCTAGAATGAAGGAGTCATGGGTCGGAACCCAAACCAAGTGGCCCATGTTTTGGTTTTGTTCCCTTCTTTTCTGCAGGACTGAGGAAGCACTAAGTATACTGTGGCTATCACACCTCAGTGTAAACCAATTTAAGAAAGTGTGAGGCTCTGCACTCAGACTGTCTTAAAAGTGACATTTGCATGAACCTTGACAGGAGGGTTGTAATTAGAAAATTGAAAAATTAGTATAAATAGATTAATAATTTTATTTATAATATGTGACCCTTGTTTGTTTGGAGTCGAGAGATATTTAAGACATGGGGAGGCTTAAGTTATTTATGGAAAATCTGTCTTGCCCTTTACAACAAGGAAGTGCGTGG